>CM030874.1:8058351-9259053 GCA_018132145.1 Boehmeria nivea var. tenacissima
CTCGTGCCTTGTCTTCCAACACTGCTACCATTCAACCTATGGACATCACACCATACGCTTTATACCTATAGTACGAACAAACATGTGAGCTAAAAACCCAGTGAAATACAAACGTTGCTCTTACAAAATATTTTTGAATGGAAAGAATGACCATTTATGCTTCATTATTATTTTCATATATTACTAATATTTTCCTAGAGGATCTTCAATTACTTCAAAAGTTTAGGTATTTATTTTTATTGTTATATAAATTCTGAGTATTTCCCTACTTCACCCATAAATTAATGATCCTGAAAATAAATTTATTAGGTAAATTTTATGTATAATTTTATTATAATAAAAAAATATATATTTATAATGAATTTTTTTTAATTCTAGCAATTTTTAAAAACACACGTTTCAAAATGGTTATTAACTAACTAATCCATGAATTGTTAATAACTAATCAAACCCATGAATAGTAATAACTAATCAATGTAATGTATATGTGTGTTAAACATAATGCAAATTTTTAATCATACCTCCATTTTAAAAAAATAAATAAATAAATTGTACCAATAATAAATGGGCAAATATGCAAAAAATAAAAAATAAAAAATAAAAAAACCAAACCCAACCTTTGGTGTGGAGAGACATCCAACTGATCACAAAAGCAGCGAAGAGTCTCCTTGGAGGCTTGAGTGCCGGGTTGCCAGCTGTAGCGATGTCGTCGTCGACATTTCGACCCTTCGTATCGATCGGACGGTCAAAAAGTGATCGATCATCACCAACCTCCTCCATCTCTTTCATCAGATTTGGACAAATCCGATGGTTGACGATACTAAAACAACCCCCCCACTCTTCGCAAGCTGCTTCTCTCAGTCTTTTGTACCATTCTTCTAATTCTTCTGATGAATCTTCAAATTTTCCCAATTCGATCACTGGTAGAGTTCTCTTGCTACTGATTTTTCCATTTTCTCTTTTCAGAACTATTATCTTTTGCACTCGACTTTGTTATTTTGCACTCACGTTTGCCATTCTGTAAATGGACCTGTTTCTGTGCCCTGGCGTTACTTCATATATATAGTAACGTATTGCGTCTTTAATATGGTAACGGCTAGCCCTACAAGCATTGTTTCACCATAGTTACAGCTGGGTCCCTCAAAACCTTAGCATGACATTGCCTTTGGCGTTTGATATACAATTGTCTATTACTTTTGTTTTTTAGGTGAATGTTATTTAGAGGTTTGAGTTCACCATATTTAGTAGATCATATTTCGTCTGGTATTTTGTCAGTTTATCGAACATTTATTTTCGGTACATAATTTATTTACCATGATAAGTAGACAAAATACAAGTTAAAAATGACCGGTATTTCGTTTATTTATTACAGTATTTTGTCTACTTACAAAAAAAGGGTAATTCACCTAATTAAGATAAGAGAATATATTGTGAATACGCAATTTTTAACACATAATTTAAATTAATACTTAATCTTTTAGCATTAGCAAATAGTTTACAAATTGACTAGCTACTCAATTACTTCAAAAGTTTGGGTGTCTATTTTTATTGTTGTGTTTGGGTGGGTATTTCTCTACTTTCCACTAAAATAATCATAGTAATTTTTTTAATATGATCTAAACAATGAACTACCTGCCATAATTTCTTAAAAAAACAAAACAAAAATTGTAGAACTGTTGATTATAAGCTATGTTGCTACTTAAAAAAAAAAAAATAAATGAATAATAGTTACATTGTTAAATTATAGCATGTAAGACTAGATTAGTCTAAAAATTGTTGTTGTATACAATTAGTTTGAGTTTGTTGTTTAGAGGCATTGTAACATCGTAACAATGTATGCTTGGCGTGTTGTTACTGGTTTGATTAGAATAGAAGCGTACGAGTTCTCAACCTTTATGAAAATGGCAGTTCCGATGACGGGTACAACATAGCATCCGACGGTTGTGTTTGATGACTCCAATGGCGACCAGAACAGGCAAAAATGCTTACCAATAATATTATTTTTTAGTGTTTGGAGAGAAATTCGGTGCTTTATGTATGCTTGTGGTTGCGAAGCGAGAAGAGAAAAGGAGAGACAAGTTAATCTATTCAAAAGAAAACTAAAATTTTCACACCTAAATTGTCTTCTTTGTCCTAATATTATATTAGGGAACCATAAAATAACTCCCTTTCTTTGAAGGACATAACTCACTTGATGACTCTACGAGTTCATGGCAAATTTGATGAAGTTGATGATGCCATTACGAGTTCAAGGGCTTCGCCGGCCAACATCCCTTTCGAGAGACGGAGGTGCCTGTATTCTTCATAAGAGAAAGGAGCATAGAGACTCGGGTGTTCATTGTCAACTAGCTCTTGAGGAGCTTCCACTTCTACCTCTTTCGGTCCCAACAAAAATGAAGCAATTGAAATTCTAGTAATTGCTTTCTTGCACTGCACTTTATGCGTCAAATTGTGGAACCTCCCATTGCTCCATACCTTGGGATTGTGTTCATAATTTGCACACAAATTAGAAACAGAGGAAGGTTTTATCAGAATCAATTAAGTAACAAATTGCAAAATGTTAAAGCACTTGTAATGACATGACAGCTATGTGATCATCGGTAATTATAAATTATCAAGTGCAGTGGTGAAGAGGAAAACAATTAAATTAAGCTCAAAAGTTTAAGAATGTGAATCAATAAAAATTAGCATTGTTGATGTTCAAGTTGTTGGCATGATTTTTTGACTAAACAGTTATGATCGTTCTTGGCAAAATAATCTGTAACAGCTTTAACCAGTATCTGTTTTAATTACATCCTGATTTTGTGGAAGATTCAAAACAGTGCATATTATGCCTAATCCGCAGATTGTTGGACCAGATTTTGTAAAAGATCCAAATAACAAGCTATCTCCTCCAAAACTCGAATCATCTTTGATCTTCGGAGGTAGTCTTTGTTCACTCAGAAGCAAAATGAAGCATATATAAAGGAGACACATTATGAGTGTGAGGAGGTTATTTTTTAGTAAAACACAAGATGAGAGGACGTGAGTTGTTTGCTTAAGGTGATTCTGTATTTCTGGTGCAGAATCTCACTTAGCAAACAGCTAGTAGTTTCAATATCAGATAGGTTCAGGTTGTAATTTCAATGATTGAGTTTGTAAACCTCGGAAGAGGCAGCTTATTCAGGTCTTGGGAGAGACTGTATGAGATCTCGGGAGGTCAAATAAAGTCAAAGGGATCCCGTAAATAGTTTATTAAAGAGTGAAGGAGAGACAGCGACAAAGAGTGTAGGGGTAGTCTTGCTTTGTATAAGCCTGAGTATCTTTTGTATTTTTTGAGACTTAGTGTATTACTTTTTATCTTTGGCGTGGCCGTGCGTCTGAAGGTGTGTGCACCAAAACCGCACTATCAATCTCGCGTATCATCTTTACTTTCTGCACTATGTTTTTACTTTGTTTATTTCTTGATTGCTAATCATTCTCTTTAAGTCATTGGCTTAGTTATTAGTGTAGTTGCTAGTATAGTCGTAACTAAGCGTGAAACTTGAGTTAGAACTAGGACTAGGAAAACATAAATTTCAAGAACAATCATCAATTATTGTTGTGAAATATGAATAATTTTGACCCAAAAAAAAAAAAAAAACTAGCCTCATATGTTTGTGCCACTATACAGATTTCTCACTGTTCTTGAATATCTTTGCTGCCAAACACAAACACTTACCTTAGCAACATCCCCGAGAATGAGTATGACCGTGCCAGGCCAAGGATCCACTGCCTCAAATTCGCCAGTGCTTTTGTTCATCACTTCAAGACCTTCAACAAGTTCATCATCTTGAAGAATTGTCAAGAATCCCGAATCCGTGTGCGTATGAGTAGCTGGGCAGCCCAATGTTTCAGGAGTGAAATGATACTTAATTACCCGGAACTGGCTTGTCCATCCCTTAAGCAAATCACCTTTCATTCCAACGCTCTTTGCCAACTTTCTCCCCATGTCCATCCATAGCTCATGCACTGCTTCAACATATTTTTCTATTACAATTCTGCAAAATTTAACATAATATTTGTAAGTTTCAGTTTTTCCAATTTGTCACATCACTGAAAGTACTTATTCCAAAGGAAAATTGTGCCAAATCTTCATTTTGTACCTCATTCAAGAATCAAGAATCTAGTTTCCACAAATTTCACTATTAAAAGTAAATATATCATGATATGTAATAGTTGATAAAAATAATTTCTTAATTATAATTTTATAGAAAATTTATAAATTACCATTGTAAGTTTTTTTTTTTTTTTTAATCTGAAATGAACCGAGAATTAGGAACGTATCTCAACAAAATTGACATACGTATAGATAATAGATAGTTTTCCAACAACAAAATTACCATAGTAAGTTAAAGTTAATGATGCATGACAATATATATATATATATATATATATATATATAACCTAGGCATGCAAATCTGAGACGGTTAACCAATCGAATTTTTTCACCACCGAAAATTTTTGGTGAAAATTCGGTTAATAACCGGATTTTAACCGGCAGTTAAAATCCGATTATTAACCGTATTTTCACCGCTTTTTTGAAAAAAAAAAATTTCACCGGATTTTAACCGATGAAATACAACATTTTTTAGTCACGCACACCGCAATGTTCATGTGTGTTGTAGACTTGTGTGGTGTGCCGAATAATGTAAACAAATTTATTTACTTCTTCTTTATCAATATAATTTTGTTATTAATTACCATTATAATTTATAACACTTTATCATAAACCTTAAAAGTTAAAACTTAAATTTAAACAAATAAATTTAAACATTATAACTTAAAATCTCTAAATTAAATAATTAAAACAAATAAAACTTACAAAACAAAACTAAAACTTATAAAACAATACTAAATTAAATTATAAAACTATTAATTTATATAAAATAAAACTAAAACGGTTAACTAAAAAAAAAAACAGCGGTGAAAAATCGGGTAATGACCGGTTAATTCACCGGCATTATCCAGTACTAATTTCCGGTGAATAACTGGATTTTCACCGGTAATTGGCACTGGATAATTTCGGTTAATTAACCGGTCAAAATTTGTCACCGCCGGATTTACAACCTTAATTATATAACCTATACACCTACCATTATCTTAAAGAAAGTGTAGCAACAATATTAACTTGACAATTAATCATTAAGAAAAAAAATAAATAATACTTTTGGTGAGAAGAGACATCCAACTGATCACAAAAGCATCCAAGAGCCTCCTTGGAGGCCATGTCATAGAACCCCAACGCCTCATAGAGTGGGCTATCAAGCGTGGGTGCCACGTAGCCAGTTCCAGAAATGAGACCATCGACGTTTCGCCTCTTCGACTCGATCGGACGGTCAAAAAGAGATCGACCAATCTCCTTCATCTCAGCCATCAGATTTGGAGAAATCCCATGGTTGACCATCCTAAAACACCCAAACTCTTCGCAAGCTTCTCTCAGCTTCTTGTATGATTCTTCTGAGTCTCCAAACTTTTCCATATATATCACCGGTAAAGATCTGGCTCTTTCCATTTCTTTTAAGGGGAAAAAAAAAAAAACACTGGACTAAGAAACTATCTTTCTTCCCACAGTTTACCAATTTTTTTTTCTTTCTTTCAATAAACTTGTCTCTGGCGCTAATTCATAGCAATATGGCATATAGAATATGGTTTTCCTTGCTGTAAAGTCCACTAGCATTATTTTGTTATACGTCATTTGGGTCCACTAGCATTATAGATTATTAGATTGTAATCCCTTTAAATTACACCTGTTGACTTCTAATTTTGATAGGACGATTCTACGATCTCTATGAGGAACCAGTCTCTGACCTCGCCTTAAATTATTTGTGATAGAAAACAAAATTTTTTGAAGATTTTTTATTTGATGTATTAGATACGTTTATATTTAAAGGAAGAATTGTATTGAAACCCGTGAATTTGAACAAAATACGAGTGCTGACTATTAGAGTATTATTAGGAGTTATTTATTATTCTTTATTTATTTTTTCTGTAATTATCCAATTACTATTTGCTTCATGTATTAGTAGTATATATACTACAATTTATCATTAATGAAAGTATTCCATTCTAGCAAATCTATTATGGTATCAGAGCCTCTCTAGGTCAAACACCGACTCTTTTTTTCTTTTTTTTTTCTACGCCGCTGCCTCTCCTTTGGTTTAACACCACCAGTTGCCGATGGACCAAACCAGCGTCACCACCAGCGATTCCGCGACAGCTCCGGCCGTTCCAACCATTACTACTCCAACAATTTCCACTAATATTGCTCACCATCAACCCCTCATTGCGTTCAATGTCTCCGCTCAAGCTCCGCTTAAACTCACGTCCAAAAACTACTCCGCTTGGCGTGTGCAGTTTAATTCTCTACTCATCGGCTACAAATTATTTGGCTACGTTGATGGTTCGTTCCCGTGCCCACCGGCTACAGTTTTGACGACCGGCTCCACTAGTCCGGTTCTCAATCCAGACCACGAACTTTGGGTGCGCCAGGATCAATTACTCCTCAACGCAATTATTGGCTCCATGCACGCCACGCTCGTACCGCTCGTCTCCTCTGCTGCAACCTCCCATGACGCATGGACGACTCTAGCCAAGACCTATGCTTCGCCATCGCGTGGTCGCATCATGAAAATTCGCGACAATCTCGCCCAACCAAAGCAAGGCTCGCGCTCCATCACTGATTATATGCTTGATATTAAAACCAACATCGGTGCCCTTGCTTTAATGAATATTCAAACGGACTTCGATGAACTATCCATTCGGATTCTCAACGGCCTTGATGAAGGTTACTCCAAGCTTTCTCATGCTCTTCAAGTGCGTGAAACCCCGCTCACGTTCGACGAGCTATTCGAGCAATTACTCAGCTACGAGGCTAAGATTTCGTCACCCCCGGCTGACACACCCACACCCGTCACGGCCATGGCCGCGCCCGTCTCCACCAATCCACCGAAGGGTTTAGGCCGTGGACATCCGGGCTCGTCTCGACCAAATTGGCGACAACATGGCCCTCAGCCGTCCAATCCACAACCGAGACCGACCATGGCGTGGACTCCCCGCCCTTCGGGTCCATCTGCGCCACGGGGTTACTTGGGCAAATGCCAAATTTGTCGTCAACAGGGACACTCGGCCACCCAGTGCTCCCTCTACTCGGCACCACCATGGCTTTCGCGCGGTCCCCCTCCTGGCCACTACCAACCGCGAGCCCACACTGTTACCTATCCACAGCTTCAGTACCACCTGTCATCCTCAATGACCCATTCCTACTCCCCGGCTCCGACACCGTCCGACGAGTGGATAGTTGATTCTGGTGCCTCACATCACATCACAACTGACCTTGCTAATCTCTCGTTTCACTCGCCCTACACCGCGTCTGACCAAGTTGTCATTGGCGATGGCTCCGGTCTCCATATCTCGCACACTGGTTCAGTTTCTTTACCTACCTGCTCTGGTCCCCTATTACTTACCAATGTCTTATATGTTCCTTCCATGTCCCGAAACCTTATTTCTGTTTCTGCCTTATGCGCTACTAACCGTGTCGAAGTGGTCTTTTTTGACTCTCACTTTCAGGTGCAGGACCGTCGGACGGGAGCTATCATAATTCAGGGGGAGCGTAGAGATGGTCTCTATTTTTGGCCAACTAGTGCTCATGTCCTTCCTCGCTTTCAAGCTTTGTCGTCTTCAATAGTGTCTCGAGATTCTTTATTCACCTGGCACTGTCGCCTCGGTCATCCGTCGTTACATATATTTCGTCGTCTTTTATCGTTACTTAGGTTGTCTTTTTCTTCCGAACAATTATCGCATTTTTCGTGTAACTCTTGCAATATTAATAAAAGTACCAAGTTGCCATTTTCCTCTTCCTCAATATCTTCTTCTTCCCCCCTTGATGTTGCATTCTCTGACGTATGGACATCACCCATTATTTCCTCTGATGGTTTTAAGTACTATGTAATATTTGTTGACCACTACACAAAATACATCTGGTTATATCCCTTAACTCGCAAATCCGATGTTCATAGCACCTTCTTAAAATTCAAAGCTTTAGTCGAGAATTATTTTTCAACGTCAATCAAAACACTTTTCACGGACAATGGGGGAGAATACCTAGCCATGAAATCTTTTCTTTCTTCCTGTGGGATTACCCATCTCACAACACCTCCCCACACGCCCGAACATAATGGGTACTCTGAACGTCGTCATCGACACATTGTCGAAACGGGTCTTACTTTACTCCATAGGGCATCTATTCCTCTTTGTTTTTGGCCTTAAGCCTTTGCCGCTGCCATTTATCTCATCAATCGAATGCCCAAAAAGAATCTTGGCATGATGTCGTCCTTCGAAGCGTTATTTCAACGTCCACCTGACGCCTCTAAATTTCGTGTCTTTGGGTGTCTCTGCTATCCGTGGTTACGACCATACAATTCTCACAAACTTGACCCGAAATCCATAGCATGTGTCTTTCTAGGCTACTCCCTCACCCAAAGTGCCTTCCTGTGTCTAGATCCATCAACTAATCGAGTTTATGTCTCTCGTCATGTCCGCTTCGTAGAGTCTGTCTTCCCGTTCTCTGAGTCTCAACATTCGCCAAATACGACCAACTCTAGTAGTCACCACTTGGTTGATTCATGGGTACCATCTCCTCCCAGTATCTGGCTCCAGTCAAACGGTTCTACACCATCACAACAACACAACAATCATACACGACACCCCATCCCAATTCGCCAACCTTCCGGCGAAATTACATCTCTACCCAACCCACTTGATTCGGCGGTCTCAGCGCCGAATCCTCCTGCTCCCCCACATCAAAACCCCCCTGCACTCCAACCAATCCATCTACCGCTATGCCCTCACCCGACTCCTCTAACCCACTCTCAGCCACTAACAACCGTACATCACCCCGACTCTCTTTCCACCCATCCAATGACCACTAGATCCAAAAACAATATCACCAAACCCAATCCTAAATACACTCTCCTCACCTCCATTCCTTCAGAAACTGAACCAACAGGTGTCACTCACGCACTCAGAGATCCAAAGTGGAAACAGGCTATGGTGGATGAATATGAGGCTCTACTTCGCAATGACACGTGGGAACTTGTCCCGCCGGATCCTTCACAAAACCTAGTGGGCAATAAATGGGTATACCGAATAAACCGAAATCCAGATGGCACTATTGAGAGATACAAAGCCCGCCTAGTTGCTAAAGGCTTTCATCAGCGCCCGGGCTTTGATTTTCATGAAACTTTTAGCCCCGTAGTCAAACCCACAACTGTTCGGACGGTTCTCAGTCTAGCTCTACAACGAAATTGGGCTATCCGTCAACTGGATGTCCATAATGCCTTTTTAAATGGTACACTTCAGGAAGAGGTATTCATGTCACAGCCTCCGGGAATGCGCGATCCTACCTTTCCAGATCATGTTTGTCGTCTTAAAAAGGCGATCTATGGGTTAAAACAGGCGCCTCGGGCATGGTATGATGCGCTTCGCTCTTTCTTGGTGAGTCTCGGGTTCATTACCTCACGTGCGGATACTTCGCTGTTTATTTTACGCAACCCCACAGTCACAGTTTATTTCCTAGTCTATGTTGATGATCTTATCATCACTGGCAATGACCCGACATTGGTCTCTCAGATTATTGCCAAGCTGGATTCCACCTTCTCTACAAAAGATTTGGGTACTTTGTCCTTCTTCTGTGGTGTGGAAGTCTTACCCACAGCAATAGGCTTACTACTTTCTCAGCGAAAGTATAGTATGTTGTTGACTTGCTTAGCAAACAAAATATGCTATCATCCAAACCCGTCTCAACCCCTCTTGCGGTAGGATCTTCTCTATCCTTGCGTGATGGCTCTCCTCCAGTGGATGCCACTATGTTTCGACAGATTGTAGGGGGTCTCCAACATCTTCGTATGACTAGACCTGACATTGCCTTTGCAGTCAATAAATTGTCACAATTCATGCATGCTCCCTCTTCTATTCATTGGGGTGCAGTTAAGAGGTTGCTTCGATATCTTAATGGAACTCGAGACTTAGGCATCATTCTGAAATCCACTACACCGATTTCTTTGCATGGCTTCTCTGATGCTGACTGGGCTGGTAACCCCGACGACCGGACTTCCACAGGTGCATATGTCATATTCCTTGGTGGGAATCCTATTGCATGGAGCTCAACCAAGCAACGCACTGTTGCTCGATCTTCCACCGAAGCTGAGTATCGAGCCATTGCCAGTGCAGCTGCAGAAATGGAATGGATCAAATCTCTACTTCAAGAACTGGGTATCATGCTCTCTTCTGAACCAGTCATATATTCTGATAACCTTGGGGCCACTTATCTCTGCGCTAATCCGGTCTTCCACTCCCGTATGAAGCATTTAGCTATCGACTATCACTTTGTTCGTGATCTAGTTCAAAACAAGCAACTGCGGGTGGTTCATGTTTCAAGCTCTGATCAATTAGCTGACGCTCTGACGAAGTCGCTTCCGCGTCCTCGACTTTTACAACTTTGTTCCAAGATTGGTGTCTCTGATGGAACACCATCTTGAGGGGGCATATTAGAGTATTATTAGGAGTTATTTATTATTCTTTATTTATTTTTTCTGTAATTATCCAATTACTATTTGCTTCATGTATTAGTAGTATATATACTACAATTTATCATTAATGAAAGTATTCCATTCTAGCAAATCTATTACTGACATGTTGACAAATTTTGAATACCGTAGACATGCTCTATCCATTAGTCTGTTAGTCTCAAAACTAACGTGTAAAAAGACTTAAATACGATGTGTTCTATAAAATAAAAATATATTTTAATTTAAATAAAATAATCTCATATATAATTTTCGGAGAAAATTTTAGGTGACGATTCTTAGACATCAGATTTATTTATCTATTTTTTGTTTCCTAAATTTGAAAAAATAAATCTAAATCGTTCCGTTTCAGACTTTCTCCATCTATTACTCATCCATGGTATTTTATTGAACTCAAGTATTTATGACATTTTAAGATAAATAACAAATTGTTTATTAAAAATAGAGCTTTTTTCACTCGTATCCCCTGAATTAGAGAAGATTTATATGCCGAATTTCTTAACAAGTAGATTATATTTAAAGGATCAATGGTATGTCTAAAGATGAGTGAAGAAAGTAATGTTAGGGATCATATAAATCAATTTAATAAATGCATTACTTAGTTATTAAGTTTAGAGGTGGAGATAGAAGTTGAGGATCAAGTAATTATTTTGTTATCCTTCTTGCCGAAATATTATGAGACGTTAGTGACTAAGCTTTTGGTTGGCAAGACAATATTGACGGTAGATGAGGTGTCAACCGCGCTTTTGAAGACGGGAAATATGAAGTGGTCGAGTTCGTCTCACAGTGATCAAGTGTTATCAGTGAAGTCTGGGCAGCACCGTGGTAGGAGCATATCACGAGAAAGGCATAATGATAGAAGGAACAACCATTCTCAGATACGAGGGTGGAGTAATATAGAGTGTTATTATTGCCACAAGAAGGAGGCATAAGAAAAGAGACTGCAAAAAGTTAACGAAGTATCATGCAAAAAGAAAAAGAAGAGGTTCAAAATTATGAGTCGGCTAACGTAGTTAATAAGAGAGTGACAATGAGTGAAAGTGATGTGTGTTTTGTGATAGTCGATGATAAAGCTACCGATGCATGGATTTTGGACTCGGGTTGCTCGTTTCATATGTGCCAGAAGAGGAAATATTTTGACACAACGGGGGATTTTGATGAATGCCTCTTTTTTTTTTTTTTTTTTTTTTTTTTTTGCATATTGATAATCTATATCTTATATGTGTTGTAGTTTTAATTTATACCCTAAAATTTATACTACAAATATAAAGTGGAAATAAAGGAAGCCCACCACTTAAGATATAGATAATTAAGTAACATCAAGAATGACTTTATTTTACAATTCTCTCTATATATTAATCAACAAATAATTAATAATTTTTAACATTTAAAATGTCATTTAGTGCATTCAAGTAAAAATTGAATGCCAATACCAAATATGATTTTTTTTTTTTTTGGGTGTCTGGCGTCGGCATTAGTATTTAGATATGGTCTTATGCATTATGCTAATTTTTGTGGAAAACTTTATGCATCATGGGAGATGCTTTAAAAATTAATAAAAGAAAAAAGTAGATTGCAAAATTATTTTGCTAGCTTAGAAGTTTTTCTATATATTGGACAGTTTAATAAATATCCGCAACTACAGACATTTAAAAATAACCTCCACAATTGTGGATATTTCAAACATTTTTATGGACACTTGAGGGAAAAAATCTCTTTCGTAATATTAATGTCCAAATTTTACAATACGGATAATATAAAAAAAAAGGGAACTGTAATAATTAGCACAACATTTTATGAATTTTAGAAAATAACACAAATTTTCCATTATTTAAAAAGTTGCACTTATCCATGTTTTGCTTGTTCAATGAATGGTGAGGGTTTTTTTATTTTTTATTTTTCTCGTAGACAAGCATCTAGGTCTGAGCTACTTTTTTAATTTTGCAAACTAAAAAATTAGCCTCTATCTGTAATTGGCCCATCGAAATTTACCAGTCACTTTGTGCATTTAAATCATACGTGTCACACATTTTAAATTTAAACATTATTACAAATTTACGAAATTTTGAAAATATTCCTCTTTCTTTTTCACAATATTAATTTATATACATATATATATATATATATATATATTTTTACTTACGCTTTTACACTATAGATATGAGATAGAAATTAAAAAAACATATTATTTTAGACAGAAATAATTATTCTTGTAGGAAATAGCCAAAAAAAATTCGTTTTTAAAATCCAGCTCATGTTTCAAAAAATTAAAAAAAAAATAGTCATATTACGAATTATATAACAGAAAAGTGTCATACAAAATATAACATATCTGTAAATATTTGTAAGATATTTTGTAACACTTCAAGTTTTACTCATTATTTTTTGAAGTGTTAAATAATATCTTACAAATATTTATAGATATGTTATATTTTGTGTGACACTTTTCTGTTATACAATTCATAACATGGCTATTTTTTTAATTTTTTGAACTACAAGCTATCATTTAAAACAAACATTTAATTTTGGCCTATTTTTGCAACTCATCCATTTTAATATCTAAAAAGTTCGTATGTAAAATATAATTTGGAGTGCAAAGTCCACGTGTTACACATTAAAAAAATATGGTCATTTAGGTAAATAGCCATTTTGGACTGTGTGTTTTTAAAAAATAGCCACAGTTTCAAAAAATTTAAAAACTAGCTGTAAAACTATAAGAAATTTCTGACAATAACAAAAATACACATAAAACAACTGTTAGAAATTTCTGACACTAGGTAAAAATTTTGGCAAAAATTTCTTACATGGCTAGTTTTTAAATGTTTTGAAAATGTGATTATTTTTTAAAATTATTTTATAAACAGCGGCTATTTTCTTAAAATTTCCTAAAAAATATGATAATTTATGGTTAATTGGTGTTGTGCAGAAGTTTGGAGCAACATGTTAAAAAAGATGAAAAATAACAAAACAACAAGTCCGGGCCCCCCATGCACGCCCACGTGCCCTCATAGGCTGCCACAGGTGCGCACACGGGTACACAAACCTGCATAGACACCCACAGTGCCGCACAGGCTCGAACACAGACAAACATAGACTGCCCAGGTTGCCCAAAGCATCCATTGAACCTTGTAAACAACCAGGTTCAATGACCCTTCCACATGTCAGTTTTTGAGCCCTTTGTCACTAACTGAAAAACCTTAAAATAACACTAACACTAATTCTAACAACAAAAAGTGACCAAAGAAAATAACATGCACTTTTTTGTTTTTTGATTTGTTTCTCTCTTTGTATTGTAGTGTTTCTTGGTAACTTCTTTCTATTTTCTACCCCATCTCTTGGGAAACACATTATTTCATGTGACATGTTTGGGTGGGTTATAATGAAAGCTATAAATAAGAGGTTTCATGTGCTAATGTTTCCCTAATTGCTAATATAGCCGACCTCTATCTCCAAATGTGTTTTTAATATTGGTGCCAATGAACCAAAGATTATTAAAACACTAATGGAGAAATAGTGTCAATCATTAAGGATTGTGCTCTATATTTTCGCTCATAGACATAACTAAACCTATAGTTTTGGATTAAAATACTTAACTAAACTTCACTAGATTAATAAAACTTTTCAAACTTTAAATCACTATTCACTACCACAGCCGTTTGTGTTAGGAAAAAAACTATCACACACCCACAAACACGAAACACAACACGCAGCGGAAACACAAAGAACAATAAAATAGAGAAGACACATAATTTTAGTGATTCGACAAATTACCTACGTCCACTCTAAATAGACCCCTTTTACTATTTAATTTTGGTAGAGATTACATACGCAGTTCTAAAATTTATCATTAACCCAATCCCCAATTGTTGGGATTTTGGCAATATAAAAGAAAAAGAAAAAGTCCCACATCGGGTGTGAAGCAAAGGGAGTGGTGGTCTTTAGGCTATTTAAGGACTCTTAGGCTTTGTTTCAATTTGCCCCAGTCATAGACACTTTAAGCTTGGTGTACTTGACTCTATTTAAATTCTTTTTTGTATTCTCATTGAGGTGAGGGTTGTTAAAGGGTGTGAGTTAGGGAGAGCTTTGTAAGAGTGTGGGCGGGGTCGGGGAGAGAGATTTTGTGTGATTGTAATAATTTTTCACATAGTGGATTTCTTTCTGGTGGGCCGTGGTTTTTTCTCCAATTTGGGAGTTTTCCACGTTAAATTCTTGTGTTGTGGTGATTGTTTTATTATTTTTTTAAATTCTCGTATATTTGCTTGCTCTTGGGGTGAATGTGGGATCGAATTTCCCAACAAGTGGTAACAGAGCGCAAGGTTTGAGGTCATTGTTGCGTGGTTCGTGGTGCGGTTAAGTGAAAGTTTGCAGTGGGCATTATTCACAAAATTGCACGGTCGTTCACCAAGCTAAGAGTGCGAAGCAGATATGTCAAAGTTTGCAAGTCCTGTGAGGTTTGACGTCGAGAAATTTGATGGAAGAATCAACTTTGGCTTGTGGCAGGTTCAAGTCAAGGATGTGTTGATACAATCTGGGTTACACAAGGCTTTGAAGGGAAAACCAGGGTCTAGTAGTTCCAACGGTGCCGAAGATTCCAGCAAAGCATCTGATAAGTCTAGTATGAGTGATGAAGATTGGGAGGATATGGATTTGAGGGCTGCAAGTGCGATACGCTTGTGTTTGGCAAAGAATGTTCTTGCTAATGTGCATGGGATTTCGACGGCCAAGGAGCTTTGGGAAAAGCTTGAAGCATTGTATCAAGCAAAGGGCATCTCAAATCGGTTGTACCTGAAGGAGTAATTTCATACATTACGAATGGATGAAGGTGCAAAAATCTCAGATCACCTGAGTGTTCTCAATGGCATCATCTCTGAGCTGGAGGCTATTGGAGTTAAAATTGAAGATGAGGATAAGGCGTTAAGGCTCATCTTGTCTCTTCCACCTTCCTATGAGCACATGAAGCCGATCTTGATGTATGGGAAGGAGAGCTTGAACTTTGCAGAAGTTACCGGTAAACTCTTGTCTGAGGAGAGAAGGCTGAAGAGTGAAGGGCGTGCTTCAACAGAGAATTCAGCGTTGGTAGCGAGTAAGGGGAAGAAGAAGAACTTCATGAAAGATATAGTTTGCTGGGGGTGCGGACAAACTGGGCACATGAAAAGGAACTGTAAAGATGGAGCGGGTTCGGCAAAAGGCTCCGAGTCAGATGCTAACAGTGTCTCTCTCTTCATGGGAGACGGTGATGTCGCTTGAAGAGTTAGAGAGGTCATCCTCATGGTATGTCCGCTTTACCATGGAAGAGGATGTGTTGCTGCTAGCGGATCCACAAGTTTACACACGGGCATTGGTTTGGCATGATGCAAGGTGTGTGGTGGAAATAATTTCGATGGCTGATGGACTTCCAGGGAAGCCAAATAAGTATGGATTGGTTGTCCAAATACCAAGCAACGGTATTAACTTTTTGAGTGTAAGAATCTTACTATTTTTGGATGACTGTACGAGTTTATTTGGACTCTTGGCACTTATCCAATGATGACTGGTCATGTTGCTTTTATTTTACTTATACTTGGTGCTACACTAAACTGTGGAATTTATGTTGTTTATTTCTAAGTATTTGTATGTTTAAAATTTTTTTAATTCCCCGGGGAAAACTGTTTGACGCGTTTATGACATGTGTTTTAAACTTTAAATCTAATGTTTTAAATAATTATTTTCACTCTTAAACTCTAACCCCCACATAGGGGCGTTACAGACCATAGAATTTCAGCAAGATGGTTTCGACATGTTGCCGAAGGAAAAATTCTTAGAATGCGTGGATTCTAAGTGTGTCTACTCATATGGTGGAGTAGGGATATAGTTCTCTGGCTTGAGAATTATAATTGTCGGTGTAGACAATGGTTATAGCGTTTGCTATGGAGTTTCTTTTATCTCGCCAAGGTGGAAATTGTTGGGATTTTGGCAATATAAAAGAAAAAGGAAAAGTCCCACATCGGGTGTGAAGCAAAGGGGTGGTGGTCTTTAGGCTATTTAAGGACTCTTAGGCTTTGTTTCAATTTGACCCAGTCATAGACACTTTAAGCTTGGTGTACTTGACTATATTTAAATTCCTTTTTGTATTCTCATTGAGGTGAGGGTTGTTAAAGGGTGTGAGTTAGGGAGAGCTTTGTAAGAGTGTGGGCGGGGTCGGGGAGAGAGATTTTGTGTGATTGTAATAATTTTTCACATAGTGGATTTCTTTCTGGTGGGCCGTGGTTTTTTCTCCAATTTGGGAGTTTTCCACGTTAAATTCTTGTGTTGTGGTGATTGTTTTATTATTTTTTTAAATTCTCGTATATTTGCTTGCTCTTGGGGTGAATGTGGGATCGAATTTCCCAACACCAATAACACTCAGTTGTCTATCTCACACACACAATCCTCTTCTCCAATCTCTCTCTTGGTGCAATTTCTCTCTCTCCTCAAACACCCAAAGCTGCTCAAAACACAATGACCGCCACACTTAACAAATAGCCGCTGCACTTTTTTTATTTCTCGCTACACACGCGCTGCACTTTTCTTTTTCATTATCTCACACAAGGACGGCTATTTTCTTTTTGTAGCCCCCCTAAACCAACACAACCACACCGTTATATATATATATATATATATATATATATATAACCAAATCATCAGGTTACATAAGATTTTATTTGGGCTTTTGGCCTTTGGTTCATCAAGTCAACCACATGAGTCTTTGTTTTTTATTTTATTTAATTGCCCAAAAAAAGAATTTGAGTCAATATACCAACAATCTCTACCTTGACTTAAATTTCTCCAACACAACTCAAACTGCTCCACCGTACCTCGGGCACCACTCCTCGACGCCTGTATTTGCACCTCTATTGAGTAGGTGCCACCGCATCATGATCAATTAGAGTAAAAGTGTGTCGAGTTTGAACTGTCATCGAACTTTACGCGATAAATCGACTTCATCTTTTTATACATCGTCTCTATCTTCTTATCTTCAACCTCTTCTTCGATCAAGTAGCTCGTGCTTGCAATATCAGTCTTGTCTAATGCCTTTTTACTTTCCTCACTCCGCCCCATACTCTTATCGCGGTCACTCACTTTAACCCACTTTCTTGCAATACACTAAACATCTCATGTATTGGCTCCACCTTCATCGCTCTAACTGTACCAATTAACATGAAGAGATTGTTTACTTTCTCACTCTTCATGATCGTCGAAATATTACATCCCAATGTGTCAAGTACTCCCAAAAAAATCAACCGTCTTCTCAACCTCGGGACGTGCCTAACATTCACCAATGTTCTCACGACACCATCAAACGTCTCATCTTTACGGTACCGATTCCCACAACCGATCTAGTCGCAGAACCATTCCCCATGATATTAGTATTAGCATCGCATATCTCTTTCGAGTCTTTGAGGTTTCAAAGCCAAAAAAACGAAAAAGAAAAAAGAAAAAAAGAAAAAGAAATTGATCGGAGAGAGAGAGGCTATGGACGACGATGCTTTGGAGATAGAGAAGTACTCGGTTCTGAAGGAGCTGAGAGTCGAAATCGGAAGAGAAGAAGAGAGCTTTTGCCTTTGCTTTTGGCTTTACCTCGCCAAGTCAACTACATTTCCTGTGACTGTCATTCGAAAGGTCTCAACTTTGATCGTTTCATTTTGTTTCGTTTGCTTGATTGGATGTTGATTCTTTTCTTGTTTTTCTTTGCCTTTTTAATTCTTTTGAATAGGTCGGAGCTTTTGCACAATTATGTCTTTGGTGTGATTTTTTTTGAGTTTTTGTTTTCTTTTCATATTTTGGTTTTCAATTTATCTATTGCAAAAGGGAAAGAAAGGTTTGATTCTTGACATTGCTGTTGATGATAGTAGGCAATGTGTTTCACTTGGCAGGTTTACCTGTAAAGATTTGGCCTTTATAGCATTTATCAATCAAGTGATATTGTTTGTTGTATGAAATGTTTGTGTGTGTATGTGTCTCATGAATTCTCTCTTTTTGTGGTCTCATACGGTATCCGAATTGTGCAGGTTTACTCTGGACGGTGTGGGCGATTCTCCTTTTCTTGTTATGAATGGAGAGAAAGCGTTGTTCTTTCCATTGCGCTCCTTGCACAAAGAAGCTCAGGGCTCTTTGGACCCCACTTTGTTGTCTGAAGTTCCGCACTTATCTCTAGAGTTCGAGTTTCCTCTCGAGAAATGGGTTCATTTTGGATGTGAGGTATGTTTCGCTGACAACAAGACATCATTCCCATGTTCTAGAGTTCGTAGAAGCCAATAATGCACTAAGCATATTGTACTTTAAGTATCTTCCTCCCGATAGTTTGTTGAAGTGAATGCACTATGCATAGTATATATGTACAAAATTTTCGGCCAATTAGATGCTTCTAGCATTGACTTAAATCTTCTCTTTTTGTTCTCTCGTAGTGTTTTGAAATGCTAATAGTTAATGATGTAGGTTTCTGAAGGACAGGTCTATGCTAGGGCGGAAGCGTGAATTTCAAAAATTTTTATGCGATTCTAACCAATCATATTGTTATAAAAACGCACTGTCATATTGCGAATATAATATCATATTTAAAATTGAATATCGTATTCAAAACAGAATATCATATTAAAATCGCGAATCAGCATAGACAAACAGATTTCATGTTCAACGAAAATTAACCAATCTGATTTTATTTATCACATAAACTAAAACAGATTAGATAGAATAGGAAATCGAAATATACCTAGACGAATCGGTCTATAAACGAGTCCACCAAATTGTCCAAGCAATTCCAAACCCTTCCAAGGTCCTTGATTTGGAATTGGCTTATAGGAGTTGAGAAGATCGAAACCACAGCCTTCCGAACCGTTCTCCAAATCAACAGAGAAGAAAGTGTGGGCTTTCTGTTCTTAGATCTCACAAGAACAAGAGGAATAATAATTTTCTCTTGCTCTTAGGGTGGTGGGCGAATTTTGGCTTGGTTTTTCTCTCTGGAGAAAACTTTCTGAAGCTAGGGTTTTTCACTCTCTGAAAAATATTACGTGAAAAAATTATTCAGAGGCTTTTATTAGAGATTATTAGGAGAGAGAAGAGGCCTAAAATCCAGCCCCTTTCTCCCCCAATATTGGCGCCCAAGTGAGAACTTTTTCTCTGAGAAAAAGTCCTCTGATAACCACCCATGATTTAAATTAAAATAATTATCTCATAATTATTTTATATTTAAAATATTGATTTAATTAACCAATTAATTAAATCAAGGGATAATAATCCCTAATAATGGCGCCATTTACAGATAAGAAAAAGTCTGAGGAAGACTTTTTCCAACTCTGAATAATCCACGTTTAAATTGTTTAACTCTTAAACAATTAAGACAAAAATCAAAACTCTTTTATTTCTTGTCTTTAAAATTCGTCCATTGCTTTAAATTGGAAGAATAATTATTTCCAACCAAAATAATTAGAATTAATTCACACCATTATTTATTTAACACTTAAATAAATAATTTGAATTAATTTATGATAGTGAGATCATATAATTAATCAACATTAATTATATAACAAGCTTTCTATGTTGATTTTTACGGAGCCGGTCCGGGGACCATGGACCCAATATTTCGAGCTCCAATAAATTTAGAAAATTGACTAAAACTCTTTAATCAAAATTCCAATTTATTAATCCCGAGGTTATTCCACTAAAAACCCAAAATTGCACTCTCGAAATTATCGGAATAATTTACTCGATGAGTAGTCCACTGATATAGTCATTACATGAGATTCGACCCTCCAGATTGGTTCACGTCCCGAGTGGGTGAAATTACCGTTATACCCCTTGGGTCGTTTTTTGTTCCTTAAGTACCATCGTTTCACTAGTGACGATTCATTTACTATCGTAAATGTGCGCGCAATCATTCAGTTCCAGAAACGACACTTTAAGGGAACCAATATTAACTCCCGTTATGATTGGAAGCTGGATTCCATGTCTGTGAATACCCCATTCCCCAACGATCCCGTTCCGAGTTCCCAAAATGCAAGTATTCGTTTTCATTGCGATAATGGCACTTAACGAACAAATCAAAGAACCCGTAAACGTGACCAAGGAGTCTGTGGTCACTCAGGATTGAGATCAATTCTCATATGACCATCTTTTGACTTTGTCACGAGTATAGTAACGGTTCTTAAACGATACTTCGTGACTAGTCGGTCCGAGTCGTGTATAGTCTAACTATACAGAACGCTCCCACTGAGTGTCACTACACTAACAGTGTTCCACGTATGTGATTTCGGATCAAGCTATCCAATCTTGATCAATCACCGACCAATGATTTAAATATGTTAACTAAACAATTCGATATTTCATAACACACTTATAAATATCAAAATTTAGTTTCATAACACATTATGGATATTAATGAATATTTATGTAAAATGATATTCCAAATAAAATAATAAAAATATCTACTTATTTTATTAATCAGCAAATAATATTACAAAATAATATTACAAAAAACCTACTTTCTAGGGCAACATTCCAACAGTTTCAACTGAGATAATACGGCTTCATATTAATGGAGAGGTTGTTGGAGAGAAGCCTCTGTCTTTTGCTTCCGAAAAGGATTCTCTTTTAAATCGTTTTGGGAAGACCGCTTTGGTTAGTGGAGGTGGAGACAACAGCAAGCAGGGCTACATTTACAATCTGGAAATTTTACCTACAACTTCATCTATTAAGTATCACCATGCTGAGGTGTATACCCAAGTCCATTTCGACTTTTAACACAAACAACTGTTTTCTTTCTGAATATCTTTTATGGTTAAACTTTTCGATCCAAAGTAGATTGCTTAGAATGTTTCGTGTCGTGTCAGGATGTACCTGTATATTTATCTATGGATAAATGTTCTGCCTCTGAGATTGAAGAAGGTGATGGTGGTGTTTGGAGTATTGTTGGCGGCAAGGTCAGAGTAATGTTTTGATGTCATTTTTTGATACAAGGTGGTATAAATTTTCTTGTGGTTAGTTACTATGATTTGATTATACAAAATATTTTCTCTATATTTTTCACCAAATTTTCCGCTGTGAATTTCAAAACATTTTTTGGAATCCAATATCAAATCAATGACTAAAAAAAAGAAAGAAATTTACTTAAAAAGATCGAAATTGGAGACATGCTCTCAAATTGGATATAAAATTTAGCAATTTAATGACATAAATTGAAATAACCACGGAGAGCCAGTATGGGCTTAGGGTAGGCTCCACCCCAGCTGACCCATTACAAGTGGTTGTTATTTTTCAATAATGTTTAATTTTTGGGCGAATTGCAAAATGGAGCCATTTTCGGAGTCAGTTATTAATTTATACCCCAAAAGAATCAGCCCATTTGTTATTTATTGAACTGACGAAAATACCCTCCCTTTTTATGGTTTGATTCAGAAGCCCAATCCCAAACTTTTCCTTGTGTTTTTCTTCTCTCTTCCCAGCCTCTATGTCTCCATCATCGTCATCGGCACAAAGCATGATAAAACCCCTCGGTCCTCCTCCGATTCGCCGCCATTTTTTCATTCGCCACTGCGACGACGAACGGGACGTACTCTCGAGACACCAAAATCTGTCGATCGTTCCCGAGCGGAAGCTCCATGCGAATCGAGCATCGGACCGCGGCGATCACGCGCTTGTCGACGCTGGTGATCCCTGACTCTCTGAACCCCGAAATTATCTCCGTCGAGACCAGAGACTGCGCCGACGAGATGTCCCTGCACTCCACGGCGAGAATGAATGGCTCGAACGAGAAGACGAGGTCGGAGATCGAGTCGCCGTCGCCGCGCCGAGTTGAATCAACCGAGAAGAGGAGGTCGACGACCGAGCCGGGATCGGTCGGCTCGTGAGTGATGTACAGCCACGAACCGCCCTAAGCCACTGTCGATATTTTCCTTGTAGTTTTTCTGTAGCCAAAACTTCTCTTAATACAAATGTTTCAGACTTTCATTTCAATAACCAGCTATAAGAGCATAGCTATATAAGCTTTCATATACGAAATTTTTTTCCTTTGTTTGGTTTATGTGAACATATTCAAGAAAAAGAAATTGGGGCTGAGTTATAATTATAAATCCAAAAAAAGCATTGCTTTTTCCTCAGGAAATAAAAAATATCATTCTGAGAAAAGAAATGAAAGCTGCTTTATTTTTCTTGTTTGAACACTAATTGATCCTTTTGGAGAGTCAACTGAGATTGCTTTGTAGCATTGACGTAAAAACATGTACCTGGTACACATAGTTTTGAGAAAAAAAAATCAAAGCTACTTTATTTTAAGGAAAGATGCTTGTTTTATTAATTGTTTGGATTAAGACATGTGTTTCCATTATTATAAGTCTCGGTTATTTACTACCATTGTATTTTTTGTGTTTTTTAATAATATAATAGGATTTTGGTGAGTTCCTAGTTAGTAACCACAACAATTTATTTTGGTAACCCGGTGGGTTACTGTCCAGTAACTCAGTAAGTCCAATAACTCAGTGAGTTACTGTTATATTATTTAGTTTTTTGCATGAATACTTGTTTATAGTTATGTTCCTAATACTTAAAATAATAAGATTTTGGTGAATTACTAGTTGGTGATCACCAGTATTTTTAATAACAATTTATTCTAGTAACTCATTAGGTTACTATTTAGTAACCCACCGAGTTACAGTTTGGTAACCCACTGAGTTACTTGATGGTAACCTACTGAGTTACTTGATGGTAACTATGGCTTGTCGATAGTAACCCACTAAGTTAATATTATAAGTTACTATGGTAAATATGTTTAATTATGTTTATGATTTTTTTTATTTTTTTGTTTTTGTGCTGTTTTGTTTTTGCAGATGTGAAGACTAAGAATCAATATGAAGAATCGCTTTAGAGCAAATGGCAAATTCTTATTCAATTTAAAGTGATAGAAGAGATGAACAAGAAGTTGAATTGGTCCTATAAACAAGTGTTTATAAATACATATTTTTGGGCATTTTGTGATTTACATAAATTTGATGGTTATTGAATTTGTTTATTGTTAATGAAATAAATGTAAACAAAGTAATTAAATAACCCTTTGAGTTACCATTAAGTATGGTGGTAAAACACTAAGTTACTGGAAGGTAACCCATTGAGTTACCATTAAGTAACCAACTGAGTTACCATTAAATATAGTGGTAACTTACTAGGTTATTAAATGGTAAACCTCTAGGTTACTATTAAGTAGCCCACGAAGTTGTCATTAAACAATCTATTGAATTATTGAATGGTGATAACCCTCTAAGTTATTAGATGGTAACCTACTGAGTTACCATTTAGTTTGCCACTTGATGCTTTTGTTTATAGCTTAATGCAAATTGTTTCTAATTAATGAGTTACTTAATGGAACTAACAAAATTATTAGACGTTTTCACGCTGAGTTATCATTTAATAATCTACTAGGTGATTTACTGAGTTATAATTTGATAATCAACTAAGTAATTTAGTAACCTACTGAGTTACTATTTAATAACATATTGAGTTACCATTTAATAATCCACTATACTATTTGTTTTGTATGACTTGTTGCATATTATTTATAAGTAAATTATTTTTGTTTAACAATTGTAATGAATATAGCTATTTTTTTCTGCTTATATAATTTATTAACAACATAATATGGTAACCCACTGAGTTACCATTTGTAACCTACCGAGTTCCTATTTGATAATATTTTTTTTTTTGCTACGATTTGATAATCTACTTGGTAATTTGATAACTCATATAGAAACCATTTAATAACCCGCTGAATTACGTACCATTTACCCTTTGATATCTTTGTGCATGAATATACAAAATTTCAAATTATAGATAGCTGCGAACACACAAAAAATCTCTAAGCAAATGAATATTTGAATCTAAAATAAGAACACAAATATTAGTACTTCGCTACTACTGCGGCACTAAAGTTTGATGCATGGCATAAAAGCCATGAGCCAGCAACACACTTTCTTGAGGTTCTTGACGTTCTTAAGAGAGTGATCCTCATCTTGTAAATCTGCTCCTAAGACTCTTCCAAGCTAGCTTTAGTCGGCTCATCGTAGCATATACCATTGTTGATACTTGCTTTATCCAAGTTCTATAACAATTAAAGCTTTTTCTATGCTTAACAAAGCTCGAGCTCTTTGAAGCTTACAAAACCACTATGATAAGATTAGTATTTTAAAAAGGGAGAATTGCAAAATAAAGCCATTCTAATGACCAATTATTAATTTATACCCCAAAAGCATCAGCCTATTATTAATTTACTGAACTGACGATACTACCCTTACTCTTAAGCGTGAATTAGAATCCCTAATCATTTTATTTTCCCTGACATTTTCTTTGTACGCTCTTCTCTCTCTGATTTCTCCTTTTCTTGCCGGCTCGAGCATCTCCACCATAATTCACCAGCGCCGGCATCGTGTCTGTAGATCATCACGTTCTTATCACTTACCGTTCTTCGCCGATCAGAGTCTAGAGTCGCTCGTGGAATCAGTGGAAAGGTCTGTGCTCTATTTTTTTTTTTCCAGATTTTTGGTTTATCTTTTGGCGAGATTTTCGGAATAAAGAGCGATTCCGACGAGGCCTCAGCTCTATTGATGTTATGATGTCTATGTGTATGTGTGTGTTCAATATTAGTATTTTTGCTGATGTTGTGTTTGGATGTTGAACCTTCGTTGGATATGGTTTGGTTGGTTTTGTGCATATTATGATTAGTTCAAAAATTTTCCTCAGTTTTTTCTTTGTTTTTTTTTTCAAATTTTAATATGTTTCTAAGAAGTGAAATATCTGAAGTTGTGTTTGGAATTTGAATTGGTTTGGAATTTCCTAGTTTGCACACCAAGTATTTGTATAAATGCTTAAATGAGTGAAAACTCTTCAAATTACAACAAAAGTTTGGTTTAAGGAAAACATAATTTAGTTGATTAATCGTAGAACGTAGATTATTTGATTGTTCCTTTGGGTTTTGGGAAAACAGACATTTACTTTGATACTTTAGACATCTCTTATATTAGTTTCAGCGGTGACCCAAAAATGTATCAATATTTAGCATGTATTAAACGCTTCAAGAAAAATGTTAACAATCTATGAAGACAAGAAACATTCTACTCTATTGGACTAAAAAGTTAAAAAGTACCAACTTTAATGTGCATTTGGAGACTTGAGAAAATTTTTTATTAAACTAGTACCTTCTTTTCTGCCATAAACATTTTTATTCATTCACACCGACATCCACTGGAACACCTAACATTTGCACATTTGCTGTAAATATTTTGTTCTGTTCTAATTGCTCAACTTTCAGAATCACTCAATTTGTTTGCCTAGTTGGTATCCACCTATGTTTTCAATTCAATTATGGTCTCTATGGATTTTATTCATTTCTTATATGTCATTTTTATGCCTTTTCAGATGGTTCTAACTCGTTCTCAGTCCCCAATTGCGAAGGAGACTAAGTTAGCTTCCGTATCCAATAAGAGATAATTAAGTGAAGGATTATCTTCAAGAAAAAAAATACCCCATAAAGAAAGAAGAGGGTGGTCAAGTTATGTGACATCTTAGTATTAAAAAAAAAAGAAAGTAAAGGAGTAGACTTTTTTTGTTGATAGTACTTTTATATTTTAAATTGCATTTGGTGATTACCATATTAAATTTTAAGGTTATTGAGTTTGCTTATTGTTGAAGAGAAATGTAAACAAAAGTAATATATTTTGGTAACTCATTTAGTTACTATTTGGTAATCCTTTTAAGTTACTTTGTTTTACTTTATTTTTACATTATTTTCAAGTACATTGAGGATGAAGACAATTGAATTGAATATAGCAACTCTTTTTATGTTTGTTTCGTTTTACATATTTAACGCTTGGAGAAATTTAGTCTTATACTTGGGTAACTTAATGGTAACTCATTGAGTTATCATTTAGTAACTCACTGTGTTATTATTTGTTAGTTCACTAATTTGTTTATTTTGTCTAACTTGTTACAAATTATTACTAAGTCCATTCTTTTTTCTGACAATAGCAATTTAATTTTACGTGTACATGTATTATCGAGAATTTGATTTTGTAATGCACTAAGTTACCATTGGGTAACTCAGTGTAACCCACTGGATTACTATATGATAATCTATTAGGTTATTCAATATAATGTGTCATCTGATTACTAATTGGTTGCATATCAAGTTACTAGTTGGTAATCCACTAAGTTACTATATGGTAACCCTTTAAGTTACAATTTTTCAATCTACTAAATTATTTGTTTTGTCTGGCTGGTCGTATATAATTTCCAAGTATATTAATTTTTATGAAAATTAAAACAAATATAGCAGTTCTTTTTTTTATACTTATGTGATTTTAGTGACAATCTGATTTGGTAACCTACTGAGTAAACATTTAGTAAACTATTGAGTTACCATTTAGATCCACTAGGTTATTTGTTTTGTTTGGTAATCCGCAGATTATTTCTAATAATATTGATTCTATGACAATTAAAACGAATATTACAATTCTTTTTTATACTTAAATGATTTTACTAACAATCTATCGAGTTACCATTTGTTAACTTACTGAGTTACCATTTGATAATCCACTAGGTTACATGAAATGACATTCCAGAATTGAGTTGCCATCAAATAATCTACTCAATTACTTTATGGTAATTCATGAGTTACGATTAAGTAATTCACTGAGTTACCATTAAGTATAGTAGTATGTCACTTAATTATTAGATAGTTACCCACTAAGTTACCATTAAGTAACTCACTGAGTTACCATAAAGTATAGTGATAACGTACTATATTATTAGAGGGTAACTCATTGAGTTATCATTAAATAACCCACTTCAGTTCCTATTAAATAACATTACTGGATTGAGTTACTATCTAACTAGTCCATTGAGTTTCTTGATGGTAAACCATTAAGTTACTTGATGGTAACCCACTGAGTTACCATAAAATTATTTTGATAACTCATTAAATTATTAGATAGTAACTCACCGAGTTACTATTAAATAATTTTTTGAGTTACAGTTAAGTAACCCACTTAAGATACTATTAAATAACATTATTGGACTGAGTTACCATCAAGTAATTCATTGAGTTATTTTGTGGTAACCTGTTGAGTTACCATTGCGTAACTCACTAAACCGCCTTAGTGGTAACCTGTTGAATTAAAGTAACTCACTAAATTATCATAAAATATGCTGATAACTCACTAAATTACCACTAGGTTACTAGATGGTAACAAGTAACGTACTAAGTTATTAAATGGTGGCAACCCACTAGATTTACTAAGTTACCATTAAGTAACCTACTAAGTTACTAAATGGCAACAACTTATATTAAGTTATCACTAATATCCACAAAGTTGTCATTGAGTAACTTATTGAGTTACATTGCATAAACTTTTGAATTGGAGTTCTATTTACGAAGTTGATATGGTCTATAAAGATGTGGTTGGTGTACCCTTTTGTTGGATCTCCAGCAAAGCTACTAATAACTTGGGTTACTAGTTATAGAATTTAATGCCAGTCATGATACATATTTCTACACAATGGAACAGATAGAACTGAGAAAAATCAAACCAACATATATGTTAATTCTTAGGTTATTAAACAAATGTCCAATTTTAGGCCTTGCAATTAACAGAAAAAAGAAAAACCAGATTCTGCATTGCTACGAATAATCAAACACGCCAATTTCAAAAAGCTTTGCATAATTGAAGAATTTCTTCAAACAGGTTGTATACAATTTTAACCACAACTGAAAATTTCAGCAAATATCATGATAATTGACCAAAACTAAAATCTTATAGAAAAATAAGATTATACAATTTCAAAATCGAAAATACAATCAATAGTATAAAAAAAATAACTATCAAGGTACTAACAACAACAACAAGATCAAGTTTGTCATTAAAACCCAAAAGACTAGATTTTTCGAGCGATCTTCTTCTAGTCGTATTGACGGCAGCGCCGACGAAGACTACGGCGGAAATGAAAAGGAGGAGGAGAAGAAGACGAAGAAGACTAAGAATGACAAGAACTCTGCCTCGGCAAGACCAGTCAAGAAGAAGAAGAAGAAGAAGAGAAGGAGCGACGGTGGTGGTGTCGGACACAGTAACAAGAAGAAGTTGAATCGGAGATCCAAAGGAGATGAGGTCGGAGATCAATTTTGATGAAGTTCCAAAGACATTGTTGAAGTGTTTCAAGCTTTTGAAGTTGCAGAGAAGAGAAAATTGTGTTTGGGTATAACAGGGATAGTTTTGTCTTTTAAAATTTAATGTATTAAAAAAACGGGGTATAAATTAAAAGTGCATTTAGAATGGGGTATAGATCATTAAGTGTTCAATTTTAGGGTATTCTTCAAAATCTCCCTTTTAAAAACAACAACATTCTTTGTATATCTAAAAGTATATCAAATCAACAAAATACAATCAAATTCTCATTAACTTTCTTCTTCCTTCATATTTAACCAAAGAAACACCCAACAAAGCAAACTAGTTTATTGTTTTGAATAATGAATTTCTTCAAACAGTTGGTGCACAGCTTTAACCATAACAAAAAGAAAGACCCAACAAAGGAAACTAGTTTGTTTATTCTGAATAATGAATTTCTTCAAACAGTTGGTGCACAGCTTTAAGCATAACAAAACTGCAATGACAACGAAGATTAACAAAAAGTCGAATACAGGAGAAGAAAAAGAATAAGAAGAATCCAATAAGCACAGCTGCTATTAAATTAAATTATGAAGTCAAAACATAAAACCAAGTTTCAAACTATCACAGTCACAAGAAATTGAGTAAAACACAAAATTTCAATTGTCCAAATGAAGTTGGAATATTAAAATTTGACATTGAAGGAAAGATACAAAGTAGTTTAGGAGGTGATGAGGAAAAGAAGACTCATAGCAGCAAAAACTTCTTCGCGCTCAAATCACCATTGTCGCTTCGATCGGTCGTTTGAGAGAAATAAAAACAAAAATTAAGGAGAAAGATAGATTTCTAGGGCTAATTACGTGTTTGAATTCTTCGGAGTATGACGACCACGAAATTGGACACCACACCATTAAATCTCCATTGTTGCTCAAGGTTGAGCTAACGTATATACTTTGCGAATTTCCCGAAGAAGAAGAAAGAGTTAAGGGTAGTTTTGTCATTAAATTTTGGTGTGTGAAAAAAACGGGGTATATATTAAAAGTGCAATTTGGAAGGGATAAAAATTATTAAGTGGTCCAAAACGGGGTATTCCTCAAGTAAGCCCTTTTTTATTAGCAATAGGCCCCCTTATCTCAAATTTCATTATATGACAATATTTTTAAAATATATTAGAATAAGCCCTCGGGTCCCAAAATTGAAACATATATATAGTCATCTAGTCAAGGAGTGCTATACACACAATCATATATAGTCATCTAGTCAAGGAGTGCTATACACCGTGATTGTGTGCCGAGAGAGTTGGACTTGGCGGTCCTAGTGTGGGCCCATAAGCTATCTTTTCGGCCGAGTTCTATTGCTTTTTTCTTTCGAAGATTAAATCAATTGAACTTTTACTTTGAGAAAGAAGTTATATATTAGGAGAATAAATATTTATCGAAATGTTTTCACCATAGTGATACACAGAGAAATTACCGAGTCTAAATGGTAACCTATAGACAACCAAATGGAGAGAACTTGATATATAAGACTACATTCCCTCCAAGCCTGTTATTAGGATTATAGATTTAATTCATCCCGACAACTCTCTTATTCTTAATAAGTTGCACATTGAGAAAGCCATTATGTACATAAATAGTGGACATTATAATGTTTCTAAAACTCATTTGGAGAAAGTTTAAAATGATGAATTAAGCAACTCGGGTGCCGACCCGTAGGAGTTCAAGTGCTTCACCGGCCTGCAACTTCGTCGAAAATCGAAGCTTTCTATACTCTTCGTACGAAAAAGGGACGTAGAGACGCGGGTGTTCGTCGTCAATGAGCTCCGGAGGTGCTTCTACTGCTTTCTCCTTTGGCGCCAACAGAAATGAGGCTATTGAAACTCTAATGGCCGCTTCCTTGCATTGCACTCTATGCTTCACATTGCAGAACCTCCCATTGCTCCACGCCTTTGGATTTTATTAATTATTTATACACAAATTAACAATACATAAAACAAGATAGCTATGGTTAATTTAGTAAGAATACAAAACAAAACAAAAAAGTGAATCTAAATTTAATTAGTACGGAAACTTCTATGTTTTTTTTAATATAATGATTCTTAATCGTCTATAAAATTTCGATAAAATTATAAAATAAAAAAATAATAATAATAATAGAAAATTAACCTTTTGAAGATGTGGTGTCCATTGAAAAAAATAAATATAGCAATTTTGAAGGGTGAAAAAAAAATTCAGAAATTCCCATTAATGTATAAAATTATATAGTTGAATTTAATTAGTATATTTAGTTTAGTGTCAAAAATTGTGGACTTGTTAAGAGCAATACTATATTAGAATGACAATTCTCATAAGAACAACACTATCTCAATCCTAAAGTATTGATCAAATAAGTTCAACACTAAGGCTATATTTATCCTCCAGTAAAATTTGCACTTCCAGAAGGAAATTTCAGACAACGGACAAAATTATGTTTCTGAATTGTCATATTTTTAATATATTTTCATATATTGTACCTTAGCAACGTCGCCGAGATTGAGCAGGAGGGTACCGGGCCAAGGATCAACGGCCACGAATTTGCCCGTTTTGTCCATCACCTCGAGGCCTCCGACGCTTTCGTCTTCTTGAAGAATCGTCAGAAACCCTGAATCCGTGTGTATTTGCACGCCGGAGGAGCCCACGGATTCGGAAGTGAAATTGTACTTGTTTATCCTGAATTGACAAGGCCATCCTTTGAACAAGTCACTCTCCAACCCCATGCTCTTTGCCAACTTTTGTCCAATCTCCATAGCCAGCTCATGCACTGCCTCAGCATACCTTTCTATTACCTCTCTGCCCAAAATTCATGTTCAATTAAATCAGAACTTTTGATCTTTTGAAGTTGTGCAAATTCATTGAACAAAGTATAGTTTGTATATAGGTATGATCTCTACTTCTAGATAAATATATATTTTTTTCTCGAATTATAGATAAATAATAATTTACGTTTTTAAGATATGAGGTCCATTGAAAAGGTAAATTTGATAATTAAAAAAAAAAAAGGGCACTTGAGAATAAACCATTAAAACAGAAGTAATAATTCATTTTGCATCTTTTGTATATTTTCAGATTTATGAAAAAAGAATAACAGCAGCATTGTTGATGTCAAAACAAAAGAACCTCTGTTGAGGAGTGGCATCTAGCTCATCACAAAACGTCCGGAGCGCCTCCGGCGAGCCCAAGTCGTAGAGGCCCAACGCCTCGTAGAGAGGGTTGACCTCCGAGGGCGCCATGTACCCGCTCCCGGCGATGACATCCGCATTGCGCCTCTTGATCTCCGCGGGGAGGTCCAGCAGGCACCTCACCACTCTCTTCATCTCCGCCATCAGATCTCGCGCGATCCCGTGGTTGATGATCCTAAAACACCCCCACTCTTCGCAGGCTTCCCTCAGTTTCTTGTGCTCTAAGGAAGCACCCGAATCTCGGAACTCACTCAGATCAATCACCGGAACAGTAGTAGCATTGCTAGGATATTCCATTGGGACTCTTTGACCACTCTCTTATTTGTTGGTTTGTTCATAACATTGAAAGAGTTTAATTTGCTAGTACTTCTAACCAAATGTGTGATTATTTAGTGATGTTTGTTTGAGGGTTGGTGAGTTGTGACTCTAATTATAGAATATAGATTTGGAAGTATATAATATGGTTGTTTCTTAGACGGCATTGAAATTGTTGGGTTTGTCTGAATGTTGGATTTTATATTCAGCCCCCCTTAAAAACTTGCAGAGACAAGATGTTTGGTCTTTAGCGGACAAGATTTTGACTAGACACGCCAATACACGTGAAAAGGTCACAATAATACACTACAGGGTGCGAACTTGGCGCCAAGAAAACAACAATACAAACACGAAATCAAGAACACAAGGATTTATGACTTGGAAATTTTTTTTTTTATGTTAAAAAGATTTTAATAAACACTGACGACTATTTTTTATCGTAGAAAATTTCAAGATGGAAGTTTTTTTTTTTTTTTTTTTGTTAATATTTCAAAACACGCTATGCTTTAAAAACACATAAAAGTTTTTTATTTGTAACAATTTCCTGAAGAAAAGTTGTGCTTATCGTTATTCTTTCGGTCTTAATAATTTTATTTAGAGTAAATATCATAAGTATCATTTGTGTTTTATTGAAATTCCAAATTTTACTTTTTAGTTTTTTAAATTGTACAAAAAAATATATATACTTTATTTTAACTTTTAGTCAGCATATGAATATAAAATTCCATACTACAATTGTATTTTTTTGTTCTTCTGTTTGAATAGTTTACGACACCTTAAAATATTTTGACAGTTTAGAAAGAATATTATATTTTGTTATTAATAGAAAGTCATAACAATGTATATAATTTATTCAGTTAAAGAAACTCGGTGATAAATTTTGTATTATCGAAAAATCATTGGACAAACATAAAATTTTGATTAAACACAAGGGATACTTATGGTATTTACTCTTCTATCTATACTGAGTTAAGATATAGCCACTCCCTTTGAACATACAAAACTTTTCAAAAGACCTATTGAAATTCTAGATTTTCATAAATAACAATGTCAGCACAAAAATTTAGTTACTGTGATAGCTAGGTTGTCATTGCTAGCACTGGCTAATGTTTTTTTTTTTTTTTTTTTTAAAGATAGTTGAGCAAATAGTTATTTTTGAATTATGTTTTAAGAAAATAGTTAATGTTTTGATTAATCAAGAAATTAATCATTTTTTTAATACATAATGACGTGTATTTACCTTTATATCTTTGGTTCTCTTATGTATTACTGACTAATTACTTAATTTTTAAAAACGTAGATTATTTCTTATAAATTTAGACAAAAAAATAACCAAATATTAAATAAATTATTTTTTATGAGATTTAAGGATTTAGCCAATTTTTACACGTGTAACAAATTCTTGAAAGATGAGCTTAAAAATAGCTAAAACCCAAATCTTTCCGCCCCCACCCCCAAACCCCCCTGTATATTATATTTGTTTAGTTTTTGTAGAATGTGTCTGTGATTTTACTCTTGACAAGTTAATGAATTATGAAATTCTGTCTTAAAGAAGGAAAAAAACAAAAACGATTGATATATGACAAGTGAATAAATAATATATTATAAATTCAATTATTAGAAAAAAATTCAAAACTTATAATTAGTGGAAAAATATTTTTAGACAATAACTTATACATAATTGAATTTCGTATATAAAAATAATTTGATATTTAGCTTAATTGAAAAAATTTTGTTTTACTATATATTCGCCTGAAAATTGCCCAAAAAGCGAAATCCTAGCAATTTTTTGGGTTGTTTTGGATTTTAAGTTTTGAGCTACAGCTAACTCTCTAAAATATGAAACCACCCAAAGAATTTACAATACAATGAATTTATTAACGTATAATAAACCAAACTTGCCCTTATACTAGTCATTCACACTTCACTCGACAAGACTATATGACTTGGAATGCCACTCATGGAAAATGATATTTAAGCATGTTTAACATGCAATTTTCCTTCCAAACTTATTCGACTTTAAACTCCATGTTTCTTTTATAAGGGTAATATTCCATTTCTTTCAGAAATTTAGTTCAGAAAAAAGCAGACACAAAGACGACAACAAAGAGCAATAAAATGAACCGATCAAGAAAAAACACCACATGTCATGTCCACAAAGACACCACCGAGAGAGACAGCTAAGCACTCTTCTTGTTCCCTAAAGCCTTTTGACTTGCGTGTGAGTATTAGGGAAACATTACAAAAACTTTCCTACACTTTATATCCATTTACGAAACTTTATTTTTAGATATTGCTTAGTAGCTACCCAAGAGGCCAAGCTAATAAAATTCTTTATTAATTTCACTTTGTTCCCTTTGGTTTAATTTGCTTATTCATTTGTACCGAGCTTTTAGTCAACGAAAAACACATCCAACAATTAAGTAGCCAAGTGCTCAAAAGCTAGTGATCTTATGAGAGACGTTTTCAAAAGTAAAATGGCCCCATCTAGGATTTTTGTTTTTTTTTTTTTTAGGTGAAAGGTTATACATTATATTTTGCATTTTGCACTCACATTTATGACCCTTCACAAACTTCAATCACTTCCCTTTTTTCTAACAATTTTTTTTCCTTTTTTTAATAAGTAAAATAGTTGTAGAAACAAGATATAATCCTCAACGAGTAAAAGAGAATATGATGGAAGTTTTAGATAAGCATGGAAGAAAAAGAGAACAAGAGAAATAAAAAATAAAAAATAAAAAGCTTATCATATAACTTACCATATTAATTTTCTGCTGGAGAACAATAGACAAGGCTACCCCATCTCAAATAGACTCTTCAGTTCTGTTCTGTTCTGTCTAAAAAATCCTCTGCTCTTTAACATAAATTATAACACAGCCGGGCTTTCCCATCAAATAGGTTAATAGGGTTTAAAAACAAAAACAAAAACACTATCTATGAACTAGATTGCTAATAAAGACCAAAAAACAAAAACAAAAATTTGGTCATGGCAGTATTTCTTTTTTTGTAATCCACCTATTGAAGTTCTGTTGTCCCCAGTGGTGCGTTCTTTTCGTTGCTCCGCAAGCTCAAGGAAAACTCTAGTATGGCGTCGCAGGAACGAGAATGTTGCCACAATCTTATCACATTCATAGGACGAATATATCAAGCAACACGTTGAGCGGTCTTTTGTCTTCCATCGGTGTCTTCATGCTCAACCTGACAAACGAGTCAATGGTGCTTAGAAGATATTCACATTTCGTATCTCTACTTGTAATTTAAGTATGCAAGAAATAGACAGTTTTTAGCAAATATCAACCCTTTAGTCACAAGGGGAACTCTGTACTGTGAACTAACAGAAGATCGATATACTTCGCATTCCAGCAAAATTTTTAACCATAAGTTAAATTGTCGATAGTTTATTACATTTTCATGTTGATAAAGTGATAAAAAAGAGTTGGCAAGCAAAGCCAAACAAATAAATCAGGATTTGACAAAAGAAACTAACACGTTAAAAATTACCTCAACAAGGACTCTTTGCTTCTTCTTCAATTTAGCAACAGGTCCATCTTTCGCAAGCCTTTTAGAAGCCAAAGCAGATTCCTTTCTCTCTTGTGTGGGAGAAAACGGTTCTGCCTCTTCATCGTCGTCATCCGCTCCTACTGTATTATTAAGCTCTATATAAGTCCACTGAAGGAAGCATTTGAACCTTTCTTTTCTTTTCCAATAATTTAACAATCTAAAGCAAATGTCCTTTCTGGTCCCATAGATCTAGAAACTGTCCGTGATTTCTTTTTCTTTTTTTTTTTAATTTAAAAAGCAAATCCTTTCTCGCATAATTCATTGGCTTACCCAATGATAATCAATGAACTTCTTAACATATATATAACATAAATTAGTAAATTACAATCATCAATTTAATATGATCAACTATGATTGACTAAAATTTACCTCAAAAAAGAAATTTGTGGATTTCTACGCAGCAATCTCAAACTTGGCCATTCATATAATATAAATGCTTTTCTCTTTTAATAGCATTTCAACTTGTGATAAGAGCTATTTCTTAAAGCTTGCAGAACAAAATTAACAAGATCAAACTTGACAAGAACAGTAGACCTAAAAAAGGCTGAATCTGCTTTACCATTGTCATCATCCGATTGAGTGTCTTTCATTGAAAAACCAGCAAAATCTTCTATATCATCTTCCTCTTCAAGTTCATCATAACCTTCAACATATTCTATCTCGGGCTCCTGCATTTTGTATGCACCAGAATAATTATACAAATGTCCATGCAAGCAATCAAACAAAGAGACCACATTTTCACCGCAATAATTGAAGAAAAAGAATTTTGCAGAAAGACCTCCTCATCTTCTTCTTGTTCACCAAGAAGTTGTAACTCTTCCATTTCAAGAACCTTATTGTACTGTTTGACAGGATAGTTATATATATCGCCATAAACTCCTTTCTTCAGGCGTTCTAATAATTCATTTTCAATGCTCTGCAAACAAATAGGAAATCTTTATGAGACCAATTGGACATAACATATAATTTCTGAACACAATAATACGTTTCAGATTCAATAACCTTATCCAATAAAGCGGCTTTTTCAGCCTTCTCCTCTCTCCTAGCCTCCCTCTTTTTCTCTTTTCTGGGTGTTGTCATTATCTTCTCCCTGTTGGACATAGAAACAAAAGATGCAAAACAGAAGCCTTTAAACAAGGAAAATTTTGGTAGGTAGTCTATTGCTTAGACCATATTTAAGAAAACGTCCACAATATTTATTAATAAAGTGAATGATCTGCTTTTAGTTAGTAGATAATATATCATGGTTAGCAGACAATATACTAGCAAAAATTGCTGGTATATTATCTACTAACCAAGGTAAATTGTCTACTAACCAAAAATAGAGCACTTACCGTAAAAACGAAAGTTGTGGTCATTTGTTAAACAAGTTCTTAAATTAAGCCATTTAACTATAAACCCCATAGTAAAATCATCATCAATACTGATCATGTTAAAACAAGTCACTAAAACCCTGTTTCATTCCAGATGATAAAGCAAGAACAGATTCAAAAATAAGCTTAAAGTCTAGATCATAATCTTAACTTTATTAGTAAGACATTAATTTGATGAATATACATATCATTCAAAATAGTTAAACCACACAAGAATGAGAAAATCTAGACCTTGTTTTCAAAGCAAGTTTCCTCATGCGTATCCGCATCTGAGTCATTTTAGTCAAACGTTGCTTCGTCTTGTGTATTAGCAACTTAGGCCAGTACATCTGCCAATTCATAAAGATGGTGAAAGATTAACATTGAAATTCTGGATCAATTCTCAATGAATAGTACATATTTTATTGTTATTTTATTTGGATAGAATGAGAGAATAGTATATCTGGATTTTAGTACCATATGTTTGTCAATGATTTCAAGTGCTTTTTCATAGTTCCTCGGAAGCTTAACTCTTTCCCACAATTTGTTAGGCATATGAGCTCGTTCTATAGTCTTCATATAAAGATAGAAGACTCCTGCGAAACACCAACATATTTAAAAATCAAAAGCAGGTTTACAAAATGAAGAGTGACAGAAATAAACAGCGTATGCGAAATGGTTTCAAACCGCACAAGCTGCTAATGCACAAGAATGTGATAATTGTGACAGTTTCTATCTAGGGAAATAATGCGATTATCCACTTAGTAACAGTGGTTTATCTGTTTATTTGAGTCCTAGAGATTCCTTGTTTTTCCCTTTCAAGTAGTCCAGTTCACTTAGAACTTCTTATTCATGACTACACCTAGATATCTCAAACAGTTCTAAAGCCCGGATGGCAGGGCTTTTTGGGGAATAGCTTTTAGATTTCCCGAGACTAGAAGTTGAGCTTCCAAATAGAGCCGCAGAGGAAGCTCTTTTAGGATAACTCTGAAACTCACACCAAAGTTTCAAAAAAACACTATAAACCTAATATTAACATTTTTTTCGTTGTTTATAACATTATTAACTATCAGCTTTATTAGACTATTACGCTCTTTCCAAAACTTACTAAAAAGCCACACCTTTTAATTACCTCCTACCAGCCTAGAAGAAAAAAAAAAACACATTTGCCAAATGGGACCCTAAGTCTTCATTGCAATGCAGACTTTTCGAATTCAATCTCCTATATCCATCTTTCACTCGTTTATTAGCATCATTTTTCCTTCCCTATCAACCCTTAACTTTGTATTTACAGATAGTTTCTGTATCTTCAGTTTCTATTACTAAGCTACCAAAAAAAAAAAACCCCCAAAAACTGAAACCCCAATACACATCCAACTTTGATCAGAACGAAGGAATGCCAGCACCGAGTAGTGCCTAATACATGATAATTACTGAATCATGAAAAAGAATGAGCGAAAATGGAAAAATTATATATATATATATATATAATATATATATTTTATTTTATACCATCGTGGTCGCGAATGGTGGCGTAGCGACTATTGGCGAGAGGGCAAGAGCTCCGGTTACAGATTCCGGTAACATTGTACGGATTCCGGCAGAAAATCCCTGTCTCAATTCTACAAATCCCAAAAAAAAAAAATACCATATGAGTCCAATTTCTCAAAAAACAAAAACAAAAAAAGTCTGAGAAAAAGAAGAGACTTGGCCATGAAGCTGCAGTGCTTGTGCCTGATAACTTGCCATATGACCTCATCGTTCTGCATCGTTAATCAGAAACCAATTGAATAAATGAATCAATGAATCAATCGACGTTTCAGAGAAATTTTGGGTTTTTTTGGGAGGATTTTGAGAGACGCGACCAAGCCGAACTGGGCGGACCGGAGAGAGAAAATTTTGGGGTTTAGGGTTTTGTAAACCTTGTTTTTCCGTACTTGCTTTTATTATTAATTTGAACCAATGGTCTCCAAATTTGTGAGTCTTGCAACTTTAGTCACAATTTTATATTTTTTTCAATTTAACCCAATTGTGAAGTTCGAATGATATTCATCAGTCATCACACAATAAACTTTGAGACTACAATGCCTGGAAAAAATGACAAATTGGATGCTAAGTGCTAAAGTATCATAATTTTTTGTCCTAATATAAATGTTTGTTTGCTATCATTATCATATGAAGAAATTTGTCAAATTTTTAAAGTTTGAAGTTTGAGGAAAAATTACTGTTGTGTACCTTATTATTGTGCTATTGTTCTTAATGCATCCTAATTCTTTGATGCGCTATATTTTTGTCCATTGATTTATTGAAATTGTATCAATTTGTACTCTCCGTTCAAGTTTCTTAAACCACTCTATAACGGATCAATCTTACATGCCCTCAATCGGCAAAGCTCTAATTTCGTAATCGAGATTTTATATTTTTAGTGAGCTAAAATTACAAATTGGAGAGAGGTGTAAGTCATAATTCGACCAAGTCATCTTCTAATTAGATTTTGGCAATTCTTTGGCCAATTTACTTTTTCTATTTCTCAATAATTACTTAAACGCCACTGAATCAAACGAAAAACTAAACAGACTTGAACGGAGTGTACAAATTGGTACAGTTTCAATATATCAGGGGGCAAAAATATAGCTTATTAAAGAATGAGATACATTTAAGAAAAATAGCATAAGAATGAGATGCAAAACAATAATTTTTCCAACTTGGAATTGATAAAATAAAGGTTTAAGGATAACACGTGGAAAAGTTGCGAAACTAATATTTGCCAAGTATAGTATTTCACTTATCAAAATAATTGCAGAAAACAGCATAATTTTTTGTGTTTCTAAAAAAAACACATATTTTAAATAATAAAAAAATTGACACTTATCAAGATTTTTATGATAAAAAAATATGACATATTTATAAGAAATTTTTTAATAATTTAAATTTAAAGAGTAAAAGTTGAAATATTAAAAAATTACTAAAAATTTGTCATTATTTTTTGTTATAAATTTTTTTACAAGTGTTATCTTTTTAATATTTTAAAATAGGGTGAAGTAGGCAAATACCCAGAATTTATATAACAATAAAAATAAATACCCAAACTTTTAAAGTAATTGAGTTTCTAGTCAATTTGTGAATTACTTGCATATGCTTTTGGTAACAAAGTGAATTACCACCACTTACCACTGTTTAAGTAATTGCATCTTTTGGGTAGTTGGTTACATTTTTCAAAAGATTGGGTAATAACTTACATTAAGTTTTAAAAATTGGGTATTCACTATAATTTTTCTTTAAAATATATGCTAGTTTTGAAAGACTTAGAGCATCTCCACTACAAATTTGCAAGGCAAAATTGAAGTGCAAATCCAAAATTTGGCATTTTAGTGAAATATTATTCTACAATCCAATGTTATTTTCAATATCAAATTTGACAAGTGTTAAACTTGGTGCCAAATGTAACACCAAGTATAACACATAATGAACTCTAGGATCGACCAAAGAGCAATGAGTTTGCAGTCTTAGACGATACAGTAGGCAACGAAGAAGTAGGGATAGTAATATTGCTCGTTATCAGTTTATGGGACGGGTAAAATACGTCGTAGATGGGTTAATGGTAAATAATAAAATCCTTTAACAGGTAAATGGATATAACGTTCCGACTTTTCGAAGTCCTTACTACTTTCTCTAATCATTTTCTAAAATTTCTTGTAATTTTTTTTTTCCTAAACTACTTTTAGAATTTTCTTGTACGATTACCAACCATATATATATATATATATATATTATAAATAAAAAATAACATAATAGCATATTCAAACATTGTAAAACATTATGTTAAGTCAACTAGATGAGTACTCTTGCTTACATATCCATGCAATCTAGAGGTAGAGTTTTTTGACATTCTAAAAGAAAGACTTTGTACAAGAAAGTAGCATTAGAACAAAATGCGGTTGAACAAAATGCTTTTGGGTACCTCACTTGCCTGGCCATAATAGAATAATAGATGGACAATTTTACTGTAGATTCAATGTCGACGAAGAAGATAGGTTGCACAAAATCTTTGAGCTAATGGGATGTCTGGCAAAGACTACCAAATATTCAGAGACATTCTTGCATTTGATATCACGTATAAAATAAACTCATACCATATTCCATTGATGATAATGGTTGGTGTCAATCACCACTACCAACCATATATGGAGTTGAGCTATTCAACGACGAAACAAAATCAACATTACTTGGATTTTGCAACAATACCCTAAGGTCATAGTAACTGATGGCCATCCTGCAATGCGAACAACACTTGACTGTGTATTCCCACAATCTATTCATCAATTATGTGCCTGGCATGTAGAAACAAATCCCGGGAGAATTGTGCCTTCAGGTGAGTTTAGAATACAATTTTTCATGTTGATGTACAAGTTTTACGCCGAAGAGGAATTAATAGATGCTTGGAAGAAACTAATTGAAGATCATTAATACACATGAAAATGAGTGAGCAGCCATGATATATAGTGAAAAGAACAGATGTGAATTTATTATCTCATACATGCATTATTTTTTGGAGAGCAAGGGTCTGTTGCGCGACTTTTATTCGCAAATTAATCAAGGTATTCAATATATTAGATATACAGAAATGCAAGATGATTTCACTACTAAACACACAACCACATATTCCTCTATAAGATCCCTTGAGGGTGTATAACGGACATTTTTGAAATGCTTACACTAGAAATGTATCACATAGTGGCAAAGGAAATTGAAGCTCAAACTCATATTATTATACCGAGTGTAGCATATTCGGCCAAACACGGTTTTGTTTCGGAGAAATTCGACACAATGTTCAATACTTACCAAGAAAAAATAAGCTACAACGCACTTTTCTGCTAGAGACTGGTGGTGTCCCCTACCGACACATCATCAAAATAATGAAGCACTTGAACATTGATCACATACCAAACTCCTTGATACCAAACTCCTTGATGCAAGATTGTTGGCATAAGGATGCAAGGACTTCGCGCAGCGTTACAAGGGCTCATATGCGATCCATTACTAGATGCACTAGAGATTTTGCGACTAGCAACTTTGTCGTCGGACTTTATTACTCTCAAACTTTACGCTTCTAAATTCGATGAGACATTTACCGATGCTAGGCACCAATTCAAGACAATGAGCTTATCATCATCCATTCTCTTGGAAAAGGGCATCCAAGTTTGGATATGAATTTGAGATCTCATGGATATCTAACTTAGACGGAAATTTCCTCATATTCCATATACTAGTGGCTATTTTTAGGGCCTAAATGAAGAGGATGTTGTATAACGAATGGACAATCAATAAAGTTGATTTGGGTTGCAAATTCAATTGCTCAAACCCAAAAAGGATGGTTAGACTGTTACACATAAAAATAAAAAACACTAATTATGATGGTAGTAATAAATGTTGGGCTTTGAAAAAATTTCATTAAAATTAACTAGTCAAGAGTTACGTAAATTTAACCTTTCTTTGGACAAACCATTCAAATGTTCCCATTTCTTTTTCCTTTCTCTTTTTTTTTTTTTTTTGACTTTATCATTCCAATTAAGCATGCAAATCCGGGGACGGGTAATTCCCCGTCCCTTTACCCGCACGAAATTTCCGGGCATAATCCGGGTAATACCTGGTTTTTTGCTCAAAAATTTCCACTTTTTTTTTTCGCTGTTCACCTAAAAACAAAAAACAAAACACTGTTGGATTGGTATAGTAAAGTGCAGCTCTAATGAAAACATGGATTGGTATTTGCGGTAGAGAGAGTGGAGAGACGAAAAAAAATTAAAAACTTCATTTCCGAGTCAGGTATTCTTCTCCGGATTTGCACGCTTAATTCCAATGTAAAGTACTCCACTCTCTAACTATTTAAATAACCTCAAAATTTGAAAAGTTAACAATTATTCTAAAATGTTCATTTGAATGGTTTGCCCAAACAATGAGTTACTCGCACAAAGTTAATTTGCGAGATGGTTACCGAAAGTCTGTTAATGTTTGGGGAATAATGTAGAAGCATTAATCATTCACTTGCAAAATTTAGCTCATACAAAAGATAGAGAACAATGAGTAAATGAAAACAAGAGCCAGGAAAGTTAAGATTATATTTTTTGGGTACTAAAGTTGCAATATGTTTGATACTCTGAACTGGGATAATTTATAATTTGTCCGAAGAAAATGATACCACAATGACCAATAACTATCAACCAGCGAAGTCAAGAAACACTTAAAATCGTCCACTACCATTGTTATTATTGACATGAAAAGATTTTCTAATATTATCAACAAAGAACAAACATACAGAAATTAGTGTTATGCCTAACAATATATTATGTTTTCACTTCAAACTTGTATAACCATCAATGAGTGTCACAGTAAGTGAGTGCTTATCTGAAAGGAATGCAACTTGATGCTACATCATAAGAATGGTTACGAAATAAAAATAAATAAAAAAACCCTTAATACTACATTTTTTTCCCCCTAGTATAAACTCATTTTCCTATTCTAGTCCTCAAAAACATCTTCAACAGAAGAAGCATAACCCTCATCTTTCATCAACTCGGTCAATCCGTCCAACACAATGTAAATCCCTTGCACGCGGGGATTCGAGGTGTCACCCACCAGAAACGAGAAGAATCCGTTGCCGACGTCGACCCAAGCGCAGCCGGGATCCTTCCTCACACCCATGTCCCTCATGAAAGTCCTCACCCTCGCTAGCTTGTCCCAGCACCCGGCAGCAGCGTACATGTTGGAGATCAGCACGTAGTAGCCCGGATTTTCGGGCCTCATTTCCAAAAGGCTCTCGCCCGCCCATTCCCCCGTCTCTGCATCTCCGTGTATCCGACAGGCGCCTATCAGAGTCGCCCACATTGCGGCGGTCGGCTTGTAGGGCATTCTTGAGATGATCTCCTTTGCATTTTTTATCAAACCAGCCCTACCGAAAAGGTCAACCATACAAGAATAGTGCTCCAAGCGCGGTCTTATACCATACACGCTTGTCATGTTCTCAAACAGAATTTTTCCTTGGGCAACAAGACCCGAATGGCTACATGCTGATAACACTGCAACCATGGTTATGTGGTCGGGTTTGATCTCGTGCTTGTTCATTTCTTCGAATAGCTTTACGGCAGCTCGACCCTCGCCTTGCATTCCGTACCCCGCAATCATGGCAGTATACGTTACTTCGTCTCTCTCGATCAATGAATCAAACACTCTTTTAGCTTCTAAAACCTTGCCCGATCTTGCGTACATGTCCACAATTGCATTCCACAGCAGCAAATGATCCCGGAAGCCTTCTCGCTTCGTAATGTAGCAATGGAACTCCTTGCCATGTTGGAGATTCGCGACCCGAGCACAAAGAGGAAGAATGCTGGCAATCGTAACGTGGTTCGGCTCAATCCCCAAATACAACATTTCTCTGAAGAAGAACGAGGCTTCCTCAGCTCGATCCATATTTGTTAAACCCGAGAGCATGGAGTTCCAAGTAATCACATCCTTACATTCTATTAATCGGAACACAGTATAAGCGCGCTTTAGGTCTTTGCATCTCGAGTACATTGTAATCAACGCGTTCCTAAAGTTGTCAAATTCATCCATCCCGCTTCGGATCGCAAAACCATGAATCTCCTTCCCCAACTCGATGCACCCCATGTGGGAACAAGCCCCCAAACTGATGGTCAGCGCCACCGGGTCCAACCGAACACCCGAACGTCTTATTCGAGGAATCAACTCAAGCGCACGAACGAAATCGCCTGTGCGCAACCACCCTCCGGCGATCGTATTCCAAGTTACGACATTCACTTCAACACCCTCCATCAAAACCCTTTCAAACAACTCAAACGCCTCCTTCCACACGCCCCGAGAGGCGTAAGCCGAGATCATCGTGCTCCACGAAACCGAATCCCTCTCGGGCATTTCGTCAAACAGGCGACGAGCAACGTCCATGAGCCCAAACCTCGCGTACATGGCGATCAACGCGTTGTGCACAAACAAGCTCCAAGGCTGAGCGCTAGCCTCAATGGACTCATGAACCTCTCGCCCAAACCCCAAATCCAATCTCTCGCCACAAGCCTTGAGCACAGCAGGGTAAGTGAAATTGTCCGCCCTAATGCCCTTCCTCACCATTTGCTTGTAGACACAGAGAGCTTCCCCGAAAAGCCCATTCTTTACGTACGAAAAGACAAGCAAATTCCAAGGCAACGTGTGTAACACATTCGAACTCTCAGTGACGACATGCGCGTCAACAAGGAGGTTAAAAGTGGAATAGAAAGTGACCATCTTGGGGACCAGAACTGGGTTTCGTTCAAAACCCAGAGCAACGATATGGGCATGAAGCTGTTTGCCCAGTGAGAGTGTCTTGAGGCTTGTACAAGACGATAGAAGCGAGGAAATGGCTTGTAAGACAATGTCACAAGAGTTGATCGAAGAGACATGAATTTGGACAAGAGAGAAAACCTTCAAGGCTTCCGATAAACGGCCTTGGCTCGTCAAGTTCTTAAGGGATGTGAGTAGATTATCTACCATAGAAGCATCAGCGACAACGCTTTGGCCTTCTTTTCATGTACAAAGGGGACAGAGAATGAATTGTAAAGATAAACCAAAATTTTGGAGATTCAGTTGATCAAAGCCTGAGAGTGTAAATGATGAATCTGCCACGGAATTGGCAACAGCTAGCAGAGAAAGGCCAGGTGTGCCAGAGTTTATTGTCTTTATAACGCGGAACAATTGATTAGTCTACGCACCACCACATGTTCGATCGCCTGGCTACAACAGTTGGCCAAAACCGAGGGCTATTTCGTCATTTTGTCAAGAACACCCGCGGAGAGCAGAGAAATGAAACTGTCTGCAGCAATTAAAGGACGGATGTGTATTAGCAGAGCAAATAAATTATTGGATTCATAGGTTTTTTTTTTTTTTCTTCATCACAAACATGGTGGCTATGCTTCTCCTACAATCATTACAACAGACCATCATTCTTAAAAATATATATATATATATATATATAGTGAAAAATATACCTTAAAATCAGTCAAATCGGGAACCACATAGTTTGGTAACTTCTCTTGCACGACGGCATACCCACCTGCAACAAATTACTTCCATTATGGAAACCAGTGAAAAAAAAAAAAAAAAAACAAAAACAAAAACAAAAACATAAAAAAAAAAAAACAAACGAATGAACCCTAAAAACAATGAAATGGCAATTAAAATTTCGACGTTGTTTAATCAGAAAAAGCTCATTGCAAGCTAATGGGTATCTATTAAGCGTCTGATTAAATTAAGAAAAAAAAAAAAAGAGGATTGCATAAGCAGACTTGTTTGGTTACTGTCATAAATAAAATTATGTAATAATAAAAGAAAAGAAAACTTACAAATAATTAAAAAGGGTGTAATCGAGCTAAGCTGAGTTTTGAAGTGCTCAGGCTCGGCTCGTCAAATAATTACCGAGCTCGACAAAAAATAAAAACTGTAGAGCTCGAGCTCGTTCATTTAGAGTTCGAGCTCGGCTCGAGCTCGAGAGAGCTCGGCTCGAATACGAAGCTCGTTCGAGCTTTTTTTCGAGCTCAAGGCTCGAACAAGCTCGGTTTGAGTTCAAACTCGAAAAAAAAAAAAAAAAAAAAAAAAAAAAAAAAAAAAAAAACCTCATTTTGAGCTCGAGCTTGAAAAAAGCTCGGTTCTTCATCAACCAAAAATCAACTAAGCTTACACAAAACATCAGCGAAGTTAACAACCAAAAATCAACCAAGTTTACATGAAAATCAACCAAATTTACATGAACATCAACCAAATAAGCAACCAAATCCAACCAAGTTTACACGAGTGCGAGGCGGAGGTGCAAGACTTTGAGGCAGGAGTCGCGACTGCGAGGCAGAGACGGGCGCCGAAGCTTGAGGCGGGAGTCGCGAGGCAGAGCGAGCGCCGGAGTTTGAGGCGGGAGTCGCGACTCGCGAGGCAAAGGCCGCGGCCGACAGGAGAGGCGGCCGCCGACGAGAGTCGCAAGGCTGAGGCGGGTACCGGCGAGAGTCGCGAGGCTGAGGCGGGCACCGACAGGAGTCGCGAGGAAGAGGGCAGAGGCAGAGGAGGCAGGGGAATAGCTGGAGAGTGGAAAAGGGCGGGGGGGATGAGAATGAGGAGTGGGTTTTGAGGGAGTTGGGGGTTTTTGTTTTGCTAAGTAATTAGAGTTGAGTCAGTTGACAAAATAAAAATAAATTATGTTTAAAAAATAAAATAATTGAAAAATAAAGAGAAATTTAAAAATAGTGACAGGATAAACTTTTTATTTTTTTTTTATTTTTTTTGGCTTATAGACATGATAAACTTTATATTACAATTTACTAATATATATATATGTATATATATATATATATATATATATGTTATAAACATTAGTTCGCGAGCCTATTCGCGAGCTCGTAAACGAGTCTGTTCACGAATATATAATCGAGCCTGTTCGCGAGCTTCAACGAGCCGAGCTTTAGTTAGTTCAAACTCTGTTCATTTATTATTCGAGTCCTAAAATCATGTTCAAGCTCGGTTCGTTTACACAACGAGTCGAACACGAACGAGTTTTTATCGAGCCGAACACCGAGCTGCTCACGAACGGCTCAACTCGTTTACACCCCTACTTACAAAGTTTCAAAATTTGTCAAAGCGGCGAAGCAAAATGGCAGCGAGTGAATTGTCCCTCTCTAGTCCTCCCGTCCCAGTAAGATGTTTCTTTTTTCTTTATTATTATTCGAGTAAATACAACAAACTCCCCCTCGGTTATTGCGAAATTCAACAAATAACCCCTAGTTTATCGTAAGACAAAAAACACCCCTAAGTTTTTAAATCAGTCTAAAATTATACCATCGTCTGAGTAAAAAGTGCATTTTTTCCTTAAACTCTTTAACTGCTCTGACCGCCAATAAGTTATTCTTGTACATAACAACTACGCCATTTATTCTAGTTAAGAGATAAAATGAATTTTTAGTCAATTGAAAATATAATTTTGAACTAAATTAAAAAACTCAAAAGTATTTTTTTTTATTATAATAAACTCATGAGATATTCGTAGAATTTTGCTAGAACCCAAAAGAGGTATATTGTATTTACTCTATTATAATAATGGGCCAAAGTTCAGGCCCATTAATACGATTGGGCCGAAGTTTGACGCCTTATTTCTACGCGGGATATTTTGACAAACCGGGAATTGCATAACAAGGATTTTGAGGAATGCCCTTCTTTTGTTACATGATAATCTATACCCATATGTGTTGTATTTTTAATTTATATCGTAACTTACGCTATAAAGTATAAATATAGAGTGATAACAAATGGAGCATACCACTTTGTACATAGATTATTTGACCACATCGTTGATTGTTGTTTTTCCAGATTATACATGTTTTCCATATTGCACCCATTTTCCAGATTACTCTAGTTTTTTCGGATTACACTCGTTTTTTATTCACAAAACTGACAATTAAAAATATATTTCGGCTCTCTCTCTCTCTCTATATATATTTTGAGGCATGCTACCGTCAGATGCGTCAGTCGCGTCTGACGCTAGCAAAATTCATATATTTTTTATCAGTGGTGTATCCTTGATGATTGATTTTTTCATATCCTTAATTTATCGATTCTCAATGGAAGCCCCCTCAGAGAATTTATATCAGGAAGAGGACTTCGGCAAGGAGACCCTCTTATCCGGTATTCATTCATTATCTTCGAAATTTATGCCGCAGTTATTTCTTTAGAAGTCATAATGAAGGAAGACTTAATGATATATATATATATACATATAGCCCGTAGTTGTCCCAAAATTGTTCATCTTATGTTCGATGATGATATCCTTCCTTTTGGACGGGTTACAAACGTTGAAGCTCGAGAAATGATGGATTGCCTTAATATGTATCAATCTTAGTCGGACCAAGAGCTTAATATCTCTAAATCTACTATCGCGATCAATTGAGGGCTTATTGGACATGAAGGAGATGTCAAGTAATGAGTTCTACCTTGGAAACCCCTTTTTCCTTACCAAACACCGCAGTCGAGATTTTAAGTACTTGCAAAAGAAGATGATGAAAAGATTGGAGGCTTGGCAGTGTAAACTGTTATCAAGAGCAAGTAGAACCACTCTGGCTGTATCGGTCCTCAATATGGTTCCCATCTATATCCACTTTCGAATTCATCGTTAGGTGTGTAATCAGTTGGACAAGTTTGCTAGAAACTTATGGTGGAAAGGATCCTTGATTAAAGATAGATACTCTGCTACAATAACATAGGACTCGCTCCGTAGGCCTGAAAGGTTTAGAGGACTTGGCTTTAGGAAAATGGGAGATTTAAATGACGCGTTACTAGCTAAACTGACTTTGTCGATGGTTTCTGATCAACCGGGGTTTTGTGCAAATATTCTAAAGCCAAAATATTCTCGAAATAATCCTTTCCTAGCAACAAATGTCAAACAAACCGATTCCCCCATCTGGCGCAGAATATGCTCAGTCCAAGATGTTATTCACAGAGGAGCTTGCTTTATGGTGGGCGACGGAAAAAAGATTTGCCTTCACAAGGACTGTTGGCCCTCGTGGATGTCGACTTCCCCAAATTTGGTGTCCACGGGCCATGACAGGCCTCGAAAATTGGTTGCGGACCTTCTGGACACGACGCGTAGATGGAAGGCTGATTTAGTCAAATATTGTTTTTGCTGAGAATGTGGCAGCTCATCTTGGAAACTAAAGCACTCCCGGTACCATAGAATGATGAAGTAATATGGGTCGGATCAAAAGATGGAGATTTTCTGTGAAGAATGCTAACTGGCTGATGAACTGTGACAGGTTTGGACATGAGTCTAACATGTTTTTGGCGATCTGGAAACTTTCGATCCAATAAAGGTTGAGATTTAATTTATGGAGATTGGCGGTGGAAGCTTTTCAAGTTCATAGAAAACTACATGGACCGTTAAAACTTACAAGAACAGAATACTGAATGTCCTCTATGTCTAGCCTCTCTAGAATCTTGTGTGCGTCTTTTTGGTTTCTGCCTGTTTGTCATGTCTTTGTGGTTTGCTTCCAAATGGGGAGTCCGGTGGTACGAAGATGACGTATCACATGGAAGAGAGCTTGTTGAAAATATCTTACTCATTATAAAACAAGCAGATATGGGACAATCTCTAATGTATGTAATTGCTACCTTTGCGGGGATGCTGATCGACAGAGTATGGTCTGCACGAAATAATACTTCACACGGACTCCTCCCAAATGCCACAAATTCAACAAGAATGCTCTCTTCTAGCCTCTTGGAGAGGATTTCTGTGCCTGCACCAGAAACACCAGACATAATTCAGCAACCGATGCACGTCAACCACTCATGGAGACCCCCAACCCCCGGACGCGGGCAAAATGAAGATTAATGTTGATGCTAGTTTTGTATCAGGGCATACTGGAATTGGACTTACAGCTAGGGATGCGCTTGGAGATACGCTCGGATTACTCACAAGATGTGAACAGAAACTATCTCCCTTAGAGGACGACCTATGGGCTGTGGAAATTGGTCTTCTCTGGGCAGCCAGAGAAGGTTGGAACAACATTGTCATTGAAGGGGATGCTAAATGGGTTGCAAGGTCCCTAACTCCAACAAACCACCAAATGATTGGATGACTTGGCCACGCTTTTATAGCTCGTCCAACTTGCTTACTTTGTTTTCCTCTGTTTTTTACTCTTGGATTCATAAGTACACCAATGTTACAGCTCACAACTTGGTTTGTAGGGCTAGAAAAACTAGATTCTCTGGCATTTTGCAAGTAGGGGAGGCGCCCCAAGTGTGGCTGCCACTATTTTATCGTAATTAAATGCTTTGGCTTTCCTAGCAAAAAAAAAAAAAATATTTGAAGTCCTTGCAATTCTAAACAACTAAAATGAACTCTACTGAAAGGGGAAAAAAAAAAAAAAAGAATTGCATAAATTAGCGGCAAAAGGGGATCTAGGATATTAATTTTATACACACTATCTAAATAAAAGGAACAAAATTCATAAGCAATGGAAGTTACAGCGAGTATATACTTACTAACATCTTTTAGATACAAGCTTAGTAGATATAGGCGATTCTGGCTAAGAAGCCTCATATACTTGATGACACTTTTATATATAGAAAAAAATGGAAAAGAATAAAAGGGGATATACTACAAAAACTCTATAAAGATACAAACATCTAATCAAATTTCACTAATAAACATGAACTTTGAGAGGGGAAAAAAGGAGACTCTAGTGTTCCCTGATTTTGGGGCTTCTATCTCTAATAAAATTCAGGGTTTGACCACTTGGAAAGAAGATGAAAGAATTTTAAATAGCCCATCTGGGTTATCAGTGTGAACCTGTCAAAAACAATTAAGAATTAGAATTGGCAGTTGTCATAATAAGTACAGCAAAAGACACACTATAGTAATTGTTAGAATACAATGTATTACCCAATGGCCAGCATCTTCTAGGACGTGCATTTCCACGCCACCACCTTCTTCAGCGGCAAGCTCTTCAGCGGCATGGATTCTCTGAAGATCTTCGAGGGCCCACCTGTGCAAGCTTCTTTCCGCTTTAAGGAAATTCACATGCACGCCCCGAGGCACATCTTCGATAACCTTCCTGGAAAGAGTGAAAAGGAAAAGAACAAGTTGGCTCTAACTGATCGAGGCTTGGCATTGTCAAGTAGTGAATCTGGTTATCAATTAACCGGGACTAGACTTCAACGGATTAGCCATATCTAAAAAACATAGTATAGTAAATATTGTGAAACAGAAGTTCCTACCATAAATTTGTCTCCTCGTAAGATTGGTACAGTTCAGCAATTCCTTTGAGATCAAACACCCATGAGAAGCTTGGTGACGACAAGTTGGGAGGACTAGTTGGACGGAGATTGGTAACCACCCACTGTATGCATTGATATGCACAATCATAAGCTCATAACTAGAAGAAAAGAGAATTTCTCTCATAAGAGTTATTTATAATTTTCCAGTGCTAGAAATAAAACAATTTTTCAACTCAAATACGATCTGTCAGTCGCAAGAATAAAAGTATTGGAACAAATTGGTATAGAAATATACAAAAACTTTAAAACATATTTATTTGAAACACTAAACTTGAACTACTCATGAAAAAGAGGAAGCATTGTATATTTGGATCAGCGTAAACAGGTTAGATCTGTAGTCACAAATTTCAGAGACCTAAAATCAAGATACTAAGTGATTAGCCCCAAAAAAAAAAGTGCGCTTTCTAGGCAGTTTCAAAGTGTACCTGTGCCACATCTTCGGAGAACCCCTTTTGAAGAAGAGCATTAAGAATATCCCGCCTTGAAGAGACCTTCATTGAAGAAAGATTTCAAGAATTAAAGAAAATCCAAAAAAAAAAAAGAGAGAGAGAGAGAAAACAATATCACCAATTATAATCAATTATCTAGCCGCAAAAAAGAGTTATTGGCTGAGTAAAATCAAAGAAATAGAAAAGAACATTCAAAGAATGTTAACAAGCGACTACACAGATGCAAGTACTTGACAATAATGCATATAGAACTGGAAATTAGATGGTACAATACAATTTTGCAATGGGAAAAATTTCTTACTATGACAGGATTACAATTACAAGGTTTCAGAAGTTGGCTTTATACAATCACCTCTTTTGGCAGTGTACTTAGGAAAGATATTAGCTCTTCTGGATGGTCCTCCCCATCTCCACCTGGTCGGACTTTCCCTGGAGTCGCATCTAGAACCCATACCTAATAAACAATTAGTGAGCAAAAACATAATTTATACCATCAGTTAAGCAACATTACAGTTACTGTCATAATTCAAAACCTATAACAAATATCAATATCCTAAACTTGGCCAATAAAAAAAACAAATCTATGCCTCCAGAATTTTATACAAACTCAGGATTAACAAACACGCGCAAATATAAATGTGAAGAGGAGGCAAAGATATTAGCTATATAAACTTATTAAAAAAATAGCATCTCCATTTCTCAATTCTATTTCAATGGCAGGGTTAAGTTTCTCATCACTAATATCGAACAGCAAGAACATTACTTTGACTGGTCTTGCTAGAGGCTTTGCAGCTTGTTCCACCATGCTCAAGACAACTGAAAAAAAGTTGGTGAACAGTGAGCATCCAAAATCCGTATCATGTTACACCTTTTCTTTCCTTTCAAGAAACAAGATATGAATAAAACATGTTCTAAATAAGCTTAAGATACCCTTTCCGCCAAAACTGTGACCAACAAGAACACGTGGTGTTATTCTAAGCTGCCGGACCTAAATAGGAGAAGGAAGAACAAGGGTTATTTCTCTTCATGAGAGGATTGACTTCAAGAGTAGGTGTACATGAAATCGATAAATGGAACTACAACAGCAAACATCAAATAAACACACACACCAGCTTTAAGACATCAAGAGCAGTCGATGCAACAGTATGTGGGCCCCTCTTCATCATTGAAGCTGAATCACCATGACACCGCAGGTCTACCAAGAGAAACTGTGAAAAAAACAATAGCACCATATACAACTCAATCAGGACAAATTGATTGCATATCAATACTCCAAAGAATCCCATTTTTATTTAAGGAAAATCTGTCGCAGCTTGTTACTTTTGTCAGACAAAAAGTTCAAATTAAAAGTCAATTTGATAGTAATTACCTGCCATGTTGGAAACTTCTGTGCCAGTCTCCGAGCGAATGTTCCTGAAAAGTGGAATAGAAGAAAGTCGCAAACTGTTTAATCCAAATACGAACTTCAACTATAAATCTATGACCGGGAATAAATGTTGTCTTGATATCAAAACATTAAAGATTAAAGCATCAGACAAGCAAAATAGACTATGGATACAGAGAATGTATGGAGGCACTGCAGAGGATAGTAAAAAAGAATATCATAAACAGTACATGAATTGAGGGCATCCAAACTCCCTCATCGGCACTATGACGTAGTATTAAGTGCATGTTGCACTTGTATTGGACATATTCTAAATTTGAAAAACATGAATTTGGGAAATATGTGGACAGACGTTTGAACAACAAATTTAATGATCCTAAACAATTCCCTTTAACAATAAAAGACTGGGACGGGACACAAGATTTTTCCACAAGTAAAACAAAATAGAAGCCATTGATTTTTAGCATCTTTGAAACTAGAACCAAGTAAAAAAAAAAAAAAAATCCTCTAACAATAATCAATTGCAAACTCGTAAATTCAAATATTCTAACATACCCCAATTCTTTCGGCAACCTAAAATTCCATGAAGAAAAACAGCTGTTGGTGGATCCGGCAACGTTCTGTCCATCACAGAACTCCATCTAACCTGCATAATGAATTGTTCGCACCAGAGTTACACCAACCGCAAAGAACTAAAATTGTTCCCCTTTAACCCTAGACAATCAAACTAGTAGCACAAATTCTAATTTCAATTATATAATCAATGCCCTTTTGACTTCATTTTTTCTATAGCAACACAGAAAAAAGACTAAAATATATCGTGCTGACGATTAAGTCGAAAATACGACTCACAAGTGCTCCTTGAACAAGATCATAAGCCTGCAAAAGAAACACGACAAGCATCAGTCGAAACATCCCCAAAACAGTTCAAAAACAATATATTAAATTCAATGCAGCTCCATTACAAGGACTTCAGCCGGCTTTGCCAAATCTTTGGTGCGTGCGAGCCTCTCGTCCACCAACGCCATCCGAACAATACCGCCGCCTCCGTTTTTCTTCCTCGATTGCCCCCGACCCGACCAAGCATCCTTCTACAAGCAAATAAAAACTGCCATTAACAAACCAACACCCCATGAAACATCATCTGGTTCTCTACAGCCTAGTAATTGTGGAACATTTGTTGATCCTAAATCCTAATGTCTCTTTGCAGCCAATTCACAACAATTAAAACACATACAAAACATAGACTCTTCTTGTCAATCCTTACGAAACTACATTGCCTTTTTCCAGTTATATCATATGTCACATTCAACGTGATTAATTCAGATATCAACCAAAGTCGGTTTATTTTCATTTCAGCTAACAAACGCAAAGTTCTTTGCTTTATTGTTTTTTTTTTTTTTTCTCTTTCTTTGGAAAAACAAAGATTAAAGAAAAGAGATTACTCGTATCGGCCACGAAACTCTGGAGCTGCTCGACGGAAGCTTCGAATCCTCGGCGAAGCGGACGGAGGAGCCACCGCGGCGATGATGAGCCCACGGCGCGAGATTCGAAATCGCCGCCGACATTTTGAGCTTCCGATCCCAGCAAAACGACGCCGCACAAAGAGCAAAACGACAATGTAGACAGAGAGAGAGAGAGAGAGAGAGAGAGAGAGAATGTGTTGGTAGGTGGGCGGAGAGAGCGAGAGAGAGAGAGAGAGAGAGGGCGGTGACGTGTCACCGTTTGGTCTCAGCTGTCTGGGGTTTAGCGTGATTGACGAGAAACGAAAAGAAAAGAAAAGCAAAGCGGTGATCAAAACAGAGAGACGGAAATGCAGGGCAAAAAGAGAGGGCTTAATGGGTTTTTCAAGGAAAGAGTTCGTTTGTTTGTGGTTGTGCGTTCTTTCTTTCTTCAATTCGAAGAGAGAGAGAGAGAGAGAGAGTCTTTAATGTAATGATGAATGAAGGAATGTGAATTGAGTGAATCTGTGAATGAATGAATGAGATTTGGCACGTGCCGACCCACATGCCTCTCTTCTTCCGTCGTCACCGATGGCCTCGCTTGCTCTGTTTTATTTTTTATTTTTTATTTTTTGTTTGTGTGTTGTGCTGATGGTGTTGTAGACTTGTAGACTGTAGTGGTGATAGTAGGCCTGGCCTGTTAAAAACAAAAACCGAATTATTAACGAAACCGATAAAAAAAATGACCAAATTAATTACCGTGATTATTTTGACGGTTCTGTAATTATCAAATTTTTTGGGGTAGCTTTTGGCTTTGAGAAAAAACCATTGGTTTATCAAAAAATCGTCCAAATTTTGTAAACATATATATTATTATTATTATTTTAGAATTTTGTATTGTACCTTAATCTTTTGTTATGCTTATTGGTTGTTGCTTCATACCTTTTTTATTTTTTTATTTTATATAAATTATGAACTTATTTTGTTTATAAACTATTGTTTTTTATTATTTTTTATTATATTAATATTATGGAGTAGAAAATTTTCATTGTTGCATAACTTTTGGTTTATCTAAAAACTGCTCAAATTCTGGCAAAAAATCGAAACGAAATACAGAAATCGATCGCCATTTTTTGGGCAGTTTTTAGTTTTTAAAATTATAATTTTGATTATATAAAAAATAGTCGAAACCGCCCAAAATACTAAAAAAAACCGTCAAATGTACCGGCCTAGGTGTAGATATGTAAATTCAGTAAACAGTAATAGTTAACCGTTACCATTAATTTTCGGTAACAGTTAACCGTTAACTGCAAAAAAGGGTAACGGTTACTGTTTTGACAGCTCTACCTAGGTGATAATAGTAGCTAGCTTACCCGTCTCACTTTCTCTCCCCTCATTTCCTCCTCTCTCTCTCTTTAAAAAAACTTTTGAAGAGACTAATGAATCCGCCAATAATAATTGCAATTTTTTTTCTTTGTAAAACTGTGTGATTTTGTAGTGGACAAAGTTTAATTTAGGGTCGATTCTGTATTTGATTATTGCTTAGTTCATGTTTTAAAAAAATTTCAATTCTTTAAAAAAATTATGCTATTAGCCACTAGTCCACTAATATACAAGAAAACTAAAAGCATAAAGGTAAATGTACACTATCATCTAGTTAAAAAAAAATTACTAATTTCTAAATTAATTGAAACTTTGACTATTTTCTTAAAACATCATTCAAATAATGATTATTTACTTAATTATCCCTATTTTTTTATATCTGTTTATAAGAATTCATGAATAATTAATTAAATAAAAATATTTTACGTACCACACATAATATTGATATGAAGATATTTGGACGAGTTCCCAACATCACTTATATTATCACACAAATCAAAATAAAAGGATTTTTTTTCCCATCAGATTACCTTTTTCAATATAATTCAAATCTAAAAATAAGAAAAATAGAGAAATTTTGATAGTTAATTCATTTTATAGATTATATTTTTAAAAATATTCACGACTTTTTTTTATTGAGTGAATGGTCTATTTTTATTGACAAAATACATGTTCGTAAACAATCTATTTTTATTGACAAAATATATGCCTTTTTTTTTTGTTACAATCTACATACTAAAAATAAATATTCACCTAAAAAATGGCCTATCCACTTAAAAAAATAAAAATTTAGACATGTTCTTAAATAAATTTAAAGATAAGACCATTTAGTTATAAACAAAATTAAAATTGTTATAATTATTAAATTAAAGAGATAATTGAATAAATAGCCATTATTTGAATAGTGTTTTAAGAAAGGGTCAGTTAGGTAAATAGTCATTTTGAACTGTGTATTTTCAAAAAATAGCCACAATTTCAAAAAATTTAAAAACTAGCCATAACACACTGTAAGAAATTTCTGATAAAAATAAAATTACACATAAAAATTGTTGTAAGAAATTTCTGACACATGTCAAAATTTTCTGAAATGGCTAGTTTTTAAATTTTTTGAAACTGTGGCTATTTTTTAAAATTATTTTGTAAACAGTGGCTATTTTCTTAAAATTCATTTTAAGAAAATTGTCAAAATTTTGATTAATTCAAAAAATAGTCATTTTTTAAACTAGATGATGATGTACATTTACCTCTATGCCCTTAGTGCTTTTATATATCAGTGGCTAATAACTTAATTTTTTGAAACGATGGTCATTTACTTAAAACATGAACTAAAAAATGATCAAATACTAAATCGATTATATTTTCATTTATAAATAATTAGCAAATTACAATAAAACACCCTGGCAGCCCTAACAGTGTTTGGTATGAAAGAAAAGTGTGGGGATCGAAAATATTGGATGGATTTTGATATGGAAGTTTAAAATTTTGATTGTTTAGTAAGGAAGAAAATGGGAGGGGAGAGAAAATAGGAGGGATAAAAATAAAAGTGGACCCCACAATATTTTATCCTCCCAATATTGGAAGGAAAAGTGGAGAAATTTTTTTATCAAAGCAATCAAGTATAAATTACTCTTTTGTCCATTTATAAATTATAAAAAAATAAAATAAATTGATAAAATGGTAAATTTATAGATATTTTTTTTTTCTCTTTTACTGTACCAAACAACAAAAGGGAAAAACATTTTCTTTCATTTCCTTCTTATTTTCTTTCACGTCTTATTTTCCTTTCCATCTAATTTTCTCTCCTTCTTAACAAACATAGCCTAAAGCACAGTCTCGTAGTTGCTGATATAACCAGTTGCTATCATCGACAAATTTTTTTTCTTTATGTGAGGGTTTTTTTTTTTTGTCTTCATATTTTTTTTCTTTTCTTTTTCTTTTTTAAAAGAGCAAATTACAAAATAATGTCATTTTTATGTCACTTAATAATCTACATCTCAAATGGTGTACTTTCTTTCTTTTCTCTAGATGTTATAGTATAAATTTTGGGGTATAAATTAAAAGTGCAGCGCACATAGAGTATAATAACATACCCAAATTTTAACACTTAATTTAAATAAAGACCCAAGTTTTTAAAAAAAATATATAACAAAATACGCAAGTGATTCAGTTATTTAGTTTCTAGCAATTGACTGAGTGTTATTAAAAATATGTGTAAGTAATTGATGAATGGTCATTTATTCAATTGTTTAAAATTTGAGTATTTATATTTAGAGTCTATTTGGTATTTGCTAATTTTTTGGTTTCTATTTCAAGAAAATGATCATCGTTTTTAAACATTAAGAAACTAACCATTAAGCCTTTTATAGAACTAAGGGCATAAAAAATAAAATCATAGTAGCATCATGTACGTAGTTAAAAAATAATTATTTCTTTAATTAACGGAAACATTGGCTATTCTTTTAAAACATCATTCTGAAAATGGTTATTTGCTCAATAATATCTTATTTTGTTACTGTATTGTAAAATACAAACATTTCTCTACTTCACAATATAACATACTAAAATTTATGTAATTTACAAAACTAAATATAGGCTTAATTATTTTTCAACATTTCGATTGAATATTTTCTAAGTTATTAAAATTTTTTTTGGGTCAGTTAGGTAAATAGCCATTTTGAACTGCGTGTTTTCAAAAAATAGCCACAGTTTCAAAAAATTTAAAAATTAGCCATAACCCAACGTAAGAAATTTCTGACAATAACAAATTACATAAAAATTATTGTAAGAAATTTCTGACACGTGTCAGAAATTTCTGAAAGGGCTAGTTTTTAAATTTTTTGAAACTGTGGCTATTTTTTAAAATTATTTTGTAAACAGTCGCTATTTTATTAAAATTTCCTTTTTTTTTTTTACATGAAAGGTTAATGTATTGTACCGCATAGTTTGTTGACAAGAAAACATACTAACAATGATTTGTTTCTCAAAATAATTAATTTTTAAAAATATTATTATTATATAACACGAATATTAAAGTTTAACTTTAACGTCTTAGAATGATTATAACAATTCTTAATTTTAAGAAGACATTATTTTGTAAAAATTTATGAGAGAAAAATAAATTATAGAAGAAATATAAATTAGACCATTTTTTAATATAGTTAGTGAATATATTTCCAAAAATATTGGAAGAGGAAAAAAAATTAGCAAAGTTATAAAAAAAAAAAGGCCTATTAAGAAACTAGCTATTTTAAAGATAAAGTTAAAAGCATTAGAATGTCAAAATTAAGGATTTGGCTGTAACATACGTGCAACATGATATGATACACGTGTAACACACGTGTCATATTATGTTACACGTGTATCATATCATGTTACACGTATGTTACGGCTAATTCCTTAATTTCATGAAACTATGGCTAATTCTAAAACATTAACTAAAAGTCTGGTTAAATCCTTAAAAATCTCTTATAAAAAAGGGTCATTCCATATAGGTGCTTTAAAACTATAACCATTGTTTCAATTATTAAGAAAATAGCTATTAAATTATTGCCATAAATGCCGTTTATACATGCATTACTATTTTCTTAATTTTAACAAATCTTTATAAAATAGTCTATTTAGCTAATTGACCAAAAATAAAAGGCAGAGTATATATTTTTTCAATTATATATTTTTTCAATGTCTTATTAGCAAATATTATTATTATTTTTAATTTATTTTAAACTTAATATTTTATCAAATTAATCACGTGCATAGCACGTGATATTACTAGTACCTTAAGAAATTGTACCAGCGACCACAGATGAGAAGAGCAAATATTTACTAGACACTTCTTTTCTGTGCTGACACCAAAAGGCAAAAGCTGTTAATTGATTGGCTTAAAATTACAAGATATATTGAAGCAGCCAACAAGGCAAGATTATTCGCTAATCACAATAAACGAAACTAGTTAGTAGTTGCCTTTAAATATTTAGCACTTTCACTACTCTAATTCTTTTGCATAAGAATGTTGAATAATAAGCTTTCTAAAGTTTCCCAAACCTGACTAGGACGTCAAAGAAGGGAAAAAAATATAAATAAAATAAAAGGTGTGGTGAACTTTAGATTTACAATCAATATAGACAGACAAGCACCAAAAAAACTGCTCATCCTCCAAGTTCGAAGATTATCATTGCCCAAGAAACAATAATGATTCCCATTAACTAGATAAGGGAAAGCTAATGAAATCTATGGGATAATTCCAAACCCTCCTATGTTTTTAAGCAATAGACAATTCTCAAAGTTGATCTCCTGAGTTTCAGAGAAAAAAAACTTGATGTACCGAAAAAATTAGCTCGCCGATGAGAAACCATATCATCAATACCAAATGAGACCATCTTTGTTGGCTCTTGGAGTTGGTGATAGTGAATATAACCGTTCAATCTGATGTTTCCTCACATTCATAGCATCAACAAGAAACACTATTTTGTCATCACAGTTATCTCCGTTCATTTCGCAACACTTTAACGTGAATCAGCTAACGCCACTCCCGACAGTTGCTGCACTTCCAGGGGCCATCCCAAGATGATAGCTCAGCTGAAGGCAAACAATAACTATGTACCCACAACCCACAGTTCTGACAAGAAAAATCAGGCTCTTGGTCTCCATGCAAACAGAGCTGACACTTCACAGATGGCTTTGCCGATGCCATGGGCATTGATTCATCATTGGAAACAGTCATTCGGTATTGTTCTGGCACATCCTCCTGTGAAATGTTATAGAAACGTTTCCCCTGATCTTCGGTGGGTTCATCCCCAGAAGCATCGACACCCAGCAACTCAGAGAAAGTGAAAAGGGTTTGTGGTTCATAATCCAAATTCTCAAAATCCAAACCTCCATCATCAAACATTACCCCGCCTTCAAAATTTTGGACAGAAGCATCCCACTCTGTGATTGCCGTGTTTTCCAACGGGTTTGCCATTGCATTGTGTGTGTAAAAGTCAACATCACCAAAACTACCATCTGGGAAACCATCCACATCTCCCTCGTGCTTCACTTGCCTTCTCACCGGTAATTTCTGTGGCCCCAGCCTTCCAGTGTCCCATTCATTCTCCATGTCTATATCAGGCTCCAAAACCAAGTCAGCCCTCGAAAGAGAGAAAAGAAGAGGATCATTATCTTGCAGGGAGGCTTCTTCGAACGGAAACATCGGGGTAGAAGGTTCGCTTTGCTTAGAACAGAGAATGGTCCCAGAATCAGAGTCCACTTCAGAACTCTCTTGCTTCAAAGGTGTAATGCATGTTTTCTTCATTTTGTTCACTGAAGTAGCAGTATCAATTTGTTTAGAGTAAAAGGCAGTTCCAGAATCAGAGTCCACTCCAGAATTTTCTTGCTTCAAAGGTCTAATGACTATCCTTTTCCTCTCCATCTTCTCTTTAGGGTCCGCATAGGGACATATTGGTGATCTTATCCTCCTACACTTGCAACACTTGAAGCCTACAACATCAAAAATCTTCGACTCCTCAAGTTCGACAGCATCAGCATGAACCCATTCTGCCCATGAATACAAACAAAAAATCCCCAATAAATATTAAAGAAGAAAAAAGTGTAGACAGTTAAGCTGACAAAATATAAGGGACCAAACTTCTGGAAAACTTACTTTTGCAGGCTTCACAGCGAATATACATCAGATCTGACCTATATGACTGATGGCAAATGTAGCATTCCGGTTTCATCATATGGCCCGAACCACCCTTTAAAAGAATGTTATTTTGCCTGAAATCAGAGCTCGCATCTTTACTTTTTTGATCCAATGCACTAGCATCTTTACTGTTCCTCTTCTTCCACATAATGCCCCAATTACACAACTTGCGTCGGCTTTTAGCAGTCAAATTAGATTCAGAAGAAGCTAGTTTTGTCTCAGAACAGGCATTCTGAGCTTTATAATTAGATTTAGGACCCTTAGTTGCAGTCAACTTCTGATATTGTGGCACTTGCAAGTGCAAAGGACTAGTTGGAGATTCATTACAAGTTACATTCTGAGCAAGTACTTTTGCTTGGAAACACTGCTTGCATGTTATCAAGAACTCAACTTCCTCGTTTGTTGACAGTGTGGAACTAATCGTGCAGTCCCTATGACAATAACCTGCCTCACATGTGGCACGAGTAAATCAACAATGACAAAAACTTAAAAGTTTAATACTATGGAAAAATAAAACAATATAAAGAACACAACATGAGCCTTTCAGAAATTGTCTCTTATAAGATATGACCATTGATCGAATACGATTGAAAAGACATGGCTCCACTAATTGTAAACTATTTATATATATATATATATATATTTAAAAAATATATATATGTACGTCCACAAGTTTTTGCATGGCTTGTTAACCAGCCCCAGGATTTAGATTGTTTTCTAAGAAAGCATAAAATGAACTTTAAATAACCAATTTTTTATCTACATTAATATATATGAAAGCACACATGTGTAGATATCCAAGATAGAATTCTGCAAGGAATCCAAACTGAGACTAGATAGAAACAAATGTACCTTTGCAGACCCCACACATGACTGCAGTTCTGAAAAAAGGCAAAAAAAAAAAAAAAAAAAAAAGCAATTCATGAGATAGGACAAGTTAGGAAAGGAAAAGGAAAGGTAAAATGCAATGAAGAAAACCATTACCGTAATACGAGATCCTGTTGACATGAAATGCAGGTGCATATCTCCAGATTATCTCTCTTGCATACAAGGTAGAAAAATATGTCTTTACGAGGAGCCTTTAGCCGTTTTTCCTGTAATGGGAAATTAGAAGGCTCCTCAGTTGATGGCAAGAGCACTTCAGTTGCACGCCGTTCATACACTTTAATCAAGTATAAAGGAACCCGGTTTTCAAGGAACCAAAACTTTTCCAGTCCTTCCTGACTTTGCTCTATTTCAATGATACTCTTCATGACACGGGAAGGAAGATGCTTTTGGCTGCCAAATTCAACGCCATAGCTAACCTTGTTTTCCACAACCTTTTTACTACAAATAAGTGCATTTCTGAAAACAGAAGCTTCTGTCTCCGCATTTTTCCCGTCCAGGAGATTTTGCTCAGGATGAACAAGATCACTCCACCTGACATGTAAGTCCAGGTATCTGACCTGAATCATTTTCCAAATAAAATTTTCAAATTAAAGTAACTAGAGATATCACAAAGATTTCCCAAATCCAAATAAAGTCAAATAAGAGAATATGTAAACCAAGACAAAGGGGGGGACCAAGGAAAAACATAAACGTAAAAAGAGAAAGCAGACCTGAAGCGCGAGCTGAGAGGCGTTCCTACTCATTTCAACTGCAGCCCTCCATGCTAATCGTCTGCTTCTTTTTGGAATTTCAGAACCATCAGTATAGCATATACCAGAGATCTTCCTTGAACCTCCTAATGGGAGAGAGAGAATAATAATCAGCATACAATTTGATTCACTTGTCCACCTAATAATGTATCATAAGAATGGGAATGGGAGTTCTCTAATTAAAAATGGTTAGTTCAGGTGGAGAAAGAGTAACTACGTAGTTCAGTCGACAGGGTAATCGCTAGGGTAAACAGATTACCTTGACGAGCTGCTCTTTTCACCATTGAACGGGGCAAAATTGCTTTCTGAAATACAAGCTTTGAGTATTGTCCTCCTTGCCACCAGACAAAGCTTTTCTCATGGCCATTATCATCTGCAAGCTCAGGCATAGAACATTGCTTCTTGCCACGTCTACCAGGACCACGTTTTTGTGCTGTCACAGAAGTGCTTGCTGCATTTTGAGTTGCAGAATACTCGACCGACCAATCATCAACAAGCTTAACCCAATCGCTAGAAAGAGCAATAGTCCTTATATTGTCCTCAAACTGCAGATAAAGGAAAGATCATCCACCAAAATGTATTAAAACCTGTATTTGCATGATTAAATTGTGCAAACTTGAATTGGAAACCAACTGATCTATACGTAGTCACTTAGAATGCCACATGTTGGGTTTAAGCCGCCACGCCACATTCTAGTGACACTTTCCTTAAGAAAAAAAAAAAAAACTGTACAAGTGTTTTACACTAAAAGATAAATACCTAAAAGGTGCAGACTTAGAAAGACATAGGCAAGAACTCTTTGTCATAATGGCGCAGACTTCATGATATTATACAACTTTATGGAGAATAAATCAAATAGAAAAACTTCTTCATAAATTTGGATCAACAGGAAAATGACATAGAAAAATAAGTCTAATACAGCAGAGAGACATGGATAGAAAGAGCGAACAAAATGCAAGTCATATGAGCTTAAAGATAGAATGAGCACAAATAGTACTGACGAGTGCCCTAAATTCACAAGCATTAGAATTGAATCTTGTGATACAAACAAGAAACAAATATAAAAAACACATGAAATACAAAACAAAACCTCTTTACATGCGTGTGAAAAATGGGGACAGAGGTGTGTGCATGAGTCTATATGTTGTATCTCCGTCAAGTTATGCAGATACATCAAATGTCAAACCGTAGATTTTTCACAAAAAATAAATAAAATCCAATATATTTTGGAAAGAATTCAAAATCATAATACGCTATAGAAGGAAGACAAATATATCAACATTTTTTATCAAATAAAATGTAAGACTAATTTTTTTAGGGGTGAAGTAGGAAAATACCCAAAATTTATATAACAATAAAAATAAGTACCCAAACTTTTGAAGTAATTGAGTAACTAGTCAATTCGTTAATTACTTGCACATGCTTTTGGTAACTAAAGTTAATTACCACCACTTACCACTATGTAAGTAATTCAATCACTTGGGTATTTTGTTATATTTTTCAAAAGATTGGGTATTAATTTAAATTAAGTAGTAAAAATTGGGCATTCACTATAATTTCTCTTTTTTTTTTTTAAGTCAAAGAGATCCATTATAGCAAATCCTAACCATGCAACAACTAAAAGCAAGCCCTAGATATTCACCTCAACAGAGATTGCCTATAACTGACCTTCAAACCAATTAAGTAGTAAAAATTGCGCATTCACTATAATTTCTCTTTTTTTAATGTCAAAGAGATCCATTATAGCAAATCCTAACCATACAACAACTAAAAGCAAGCCCTAGATATTCACTTCAATGGAGATTGCCAATAACTGACCTTCAAACCAAGGCTCACAGAGATATCACATCAACAAACAATAAAAGATAAAGGTCAATGGGAGAGAGATGTCACTTCAATATGGCCACATACATAACACAGAAGAAAGAAAATTATAAAGGATAAATTATACCATTTAATGAATAAAACTCACCTCAAGCAGAAGTGCTTTTATCTCACAGCAAGTTGATGCCTGTTCCACCTGTTTGCGCCATTGCTTCCTATGATTTGCATTCATAAAAGGGCCAACTATTAGACCGCAAAGACTTTCCTCCATGTATAATATATAGGTTCTAATGCATGCAAGACTGCCCTCTCCGCTCTTTATGGGACGGAAACTGGCAAGGATCTTCATAGCACTTTTAGTGGCACTCAAGCCAGCATGATTTAACATGCACCCTCTCTTGCTTGAGACAGAGGCCTTACAGGAAAGACACCAACCACACCTCTCCCTCGGAACCTCCACAAGTTTCTTCTCAGAAGTTGGCCAGAAGAAACGTGAGGCTATTAATAAGAATGCTTTTGTTTGCAAAAAGTTTTCAGATGCAACTTTTTTGGAGTTATCTGAAGCATTAGACTCTGAAGACCGAGCTTCTTCAGACGACAGAACAGCCAATTTAGCAGCAGCTGATGCAGCAAATTCCCCATGCATATATTGATTTAAGTAAGCCTGAGGCTTATAAAGAGCGCCCGTATAAAGACAATCAGCAAATGAATCGTTTTCACCCTTCCTTAAAGCAATTTGATTGCCGTCTTTTCTCTGAGAAGATAAATTCACCAGAGAAACAATACCATTTGCTCTCCCACTGTAACTGCAATTGCTGCTTACTGATGTGCAGGTATTAAGCCCTATTGCACTCGATTGCTCAACCAAACTTTTATTGGTCGAATCAGAAGGATCAGCAAGTTGGCTAACCGAACCAGTTGACCCATTGCCTTTGACCGGGTACTCCACCACACCAATGGAGGTCTCAAGCAATGCTGTCCCAGTATCTACAATATTTTCATTTACACTCACAGTATGGCTAAAATTATCCTTGAGTGCAGGAGGAGGTGGAAGCAAAGAAAAATTGGTTTCTTCTTTTTGCTTTGTTGCATTTGTATCCGTTACTGTTGTCTCTATAAGACGTATGACGCTTCTTGGTATATCCCAATATTTTAGAATCTCCTGGAAGATTCCCATGTACAAATTTCCATGCTGTGGGGACGAACAGAGCACCTGCAGGACTTTTGGGATGTCCTTTCTGCTGTAATATCTGAGGCATGGTTCTTCATTGACCAAAGCCTTAAACCTGCAATAATCACGTCAAATGATCATCAAAAGAAGATAAAGCAGGTGGTAATACGTTCGAAAAAATTGCAGATTATATAAGCAAAACCTCAAGAGAAAAGCAAGAGTAAAAGAGTTTGGACAACATATTTAAGTTTAAATAGTCATCCAAATAATCCAGTACAGCTAAGACAAGCTGATAACAGCTTCAATAATAACGCATTTAAAAAGACAGAAGGGCATAAAATAAAGACGCTGAAAACATACACCAATAAGTGGCTGCATGTACCCAAGAAGATTTGCCCATATGAATCAATGCCAAATATGTCTGCTCCCTTAAGGGATGTTCCAGGTGTAATAGCAGGCCCTATCTTGCGAATTGTGCACTCCGGGCAATACCATGACCCTTCTGGTATAGACAACTTCATAACCCCTATACACCTAGTGTGGTATGCCGACGGACACCCATCACAACAAAGCAAGGTACCATCCATGCCACAAAGTCGACATTCATCGCTATTTCGATCCAAGTCCATATCAGCAGCATTCATATCACCTTTAGTACCCTTGGAACCCCGAAATTTCTGTTATTAGGAGGACTTAACATATGTGTTTCTCCGATAACGCCAATAGCTTCTCTTTCCTTACATGCAGAAGTTTTTGAATATCTGGGATGGACCCTTCTCGGCCCATTTTCAGGAGGATTGGTTGTTTCTTCATCATAGTCTATCCCAACTTCTGATTCCTCGCGCATATCAAGTTCTGATCTTAGCTCTGCCGAGTCTAGAACATCGTCACATAGGACTTGCAGAACAAGTAGCTTTCTACCAGCGGGTAAAGAATAATACTCCCTTCCGGAAACCTCATCATAAAACCCCTTCCACTCTTGTCCCTTTGTGTATCCCATAATTGTCAAGTACTGGACCAAGTAGACAGGCCACGTTAACATGTCAAGCAAGCACCAGTCAATGCACCTGCAAAATGCTTAGTAGAAATAATAAGTTCATTTGACAATTCGTAAATCAAGGCAACATACCTAATTCATCATGACAATGACCGAATTTTAGACTACTTTGATGAAATGTCCACAAAATTTGCATTTTAAATAAATATCTATTCAATACGATTAGTAATTTTACTATAATAATATTTACTAATTTACCAACCAACCACTTTGTAGCGTAAGTTACATACATACTATAGTAAATTAATAGCATACAAAAAAGAAAAAAAGAACACTAACAATATGAAAAAAAAAAAAACCCTAAACATCTAGACATTCTCCTAGTTACCGTATAAAATGGACATTTTATGCAATTTTCGGATCTTAATGGCATATATGATAGACATATACACAATGGCTATAAAATGGAATATTCGTCACATTCGTACCATAAATTAAGTTTAATGAGTCTTTACCCAAAGAAGAAACGTCTCAATTAAATAATGACATTCTAACAACAAAAAAAGACCTAAAATAGTCAAATGAGATTGTTAGCTTTACATGGCTCTTGGCCTTCTATAGGTACCATACAGGGAAAAACATTCTGTTAAAGAATAGGTACTGGTAACAAATAGTATGACTCATTTTATTGTATTGGTTATTCAAAAAAAAAAAAAAAATTATTGTATTGGACTGTACATACAATGCTATTTTCACTTCCTACGAGGCCAAGCAAGCTGAAAACCAACTTCTTTAGATTTTATCTTCTAGGCACTTGCAGTTCAGCTTCATATTTGCCAAATAGTTGAAAATAATAGTACAATACACTTTTAAAAGAGAGAGAATTTACTAACAATAAATTTTGAAAGTGCTTCACAATATAATATCAATGCTATTTAGATGAACCTAATCAATTGAAGTTACAAATAGTTATACTCATAAGCACCTTAAGCATTTTGATGCAAGCTCCACGCCGTCTGCAGAGAGTGTCTCGAGATGGCGCCTCAAGGCACGCATAATAGCAACATGGATGGAATCCAACAATGTGTTCGGAGTACGGCAATTAAGCGCTCCCACAAAATCATCCAAAGTAAATGGGCTCAAAAACAGGAAGATGCTATATGATCGCAAGAAACCATAAACTGAGAAAAGATGCGACACATACTGCTCCGGCACACCTATGGTTCCGGAAGAAGGTGGCAATTCCGGTGGGGGAACGACCGATGCATCGTCCTCAAAACCCAAGCTCCTATCCCCAACAAATTCACATGAATCACTCAATGAATCAGCAGCATCACCATCAACATCCGCCTCATCACCCTCAATCACTGGTCCATCTCCCATCTCAACAGACGCAGACTTCTCAACCCCATCCGCATCTTTTACTGATTCCAACCGCTCACTTGATCTGTCGATGGGATTCGCAGCATTTCTCGCCACTAACTCATCCAGTTTCCTCCTCCTGGCAGTCAAATCTCTGTTGAAATCGCCATCACCCACGAGTCTCCCACGAATCTCCCGGCTCTCCAAATCCTCAAAATCGCCATCTTCATAGTTAACCCTGTACAATCCATCCGCATAGTACACAACCTTTCCGAGGAAAACCCCACTGCCCCCAAACTCCTTCAGCATATACCGACCCAGCAACACGATCGGCCCCGCCTCGACAACCTGCTTCTTGCTTTCAGCACCCAATTTCCCATCAGCACTCCCATCCTCATTCTCTCTCCTCCGTTTCCTCGGCCGACCCCTCTTTTTCGCAGCCGGACTCTCCATCCACCAAATCCAACCAGATCCTAGCCCTAACTATCACTTCCAAACAATCCCCAATCAAACTCTATATCTACAACAAACCATACAACAAAACAATCCGATACACCATTACAAGCACTCCAAAATCTAGGGTTCTTGAGCAAATCCTACAAAACCAGCCACAAAATTTTACAAAATCAACGCACAAAAAAAGATGAGAAATTCATCGTGTCGCAATCAACATCGTCCATTTAACGGATTGAAATCACGACGAAAATACTGAAACTTTTTTTTTTTTTTTTCAGAATAAAAGAGCGAAGCTGTACCTTTTTCGCTAGGGTTCGAGAACCGCCATTGGAGGACAAATCTACGGCTTCGAGTCCAGGGCATAAACCAGATATGAGAGAAGAGAAAGCCCTAAATTGTAGAGAGAGAAAGTAGAGAGAGAGAGAGACAGCAACGGACTCTCTCCACACTCTTCTATTCCGAGTTAAATTTGGTCACGCGTTCGCAACGTAGATTTCTCTGCGACTCGGTTAATTCAGCTCGTCCGAGTCACTGAGTCCGAATCGTCCGAGTCAGTTTGGGAAAATCAAAATAACCACATTAAAAAAAAATTGATAAATTTCGAAATAGGAAGTGATAGTGTGGGGGCAGCCACGTCGTATTACTGTGAGGTCTCCAGCTTTGGCCTCCACACACTGTACGTTGTTCCGCTAAGAATTTGGTGTTTGTTATTTTTCTTAGGAGAAAAAAATATTAAAAAAAAACTAAAGAGCAACGTTAATTTAGAAATATAAATTATATTTAAGGGAATTTAATGCAAATAGTCACTTTTAAATAATAATTCATGTTTCAAAATATTAAAAAAATAATGTTTTTGTTCAAAACTATATTAAATGGAAATGATGGAATGTTTCCATTAAATGTGTATCCCAAACAAGAGATTAGATTCATTTTGAGCCGAAGTCATTGTTTACCAGTAATTATTTAAATTAAATTTTTTGTTGAATAATTTTGAATTCAACTTAAATTCACATATAAATTGTCTTGCTACAATAAACGCTTTTTAGATAGTTGTGCTAGTGTAAAAGGTGTTTTTTCTCTCTTCAATCTAGATTCTCAATTCAAATAGTGCCAATCAAATAACAATTCAAACAACGATTTAAACTGACAATTCAGATGAAAAATTTTGATTTTTTTCAACTCAAATGAAAATTATCTAAATTTTTCAATATAAATTATTTCTGAAACAACCCTAAATATGAAGATATAATATTATTCATAGCCAAAAATAATAATATGATTTTTTTTCCTTGTTTTACATCTCGTTCTTAGTTTTATTGAGAATTATAAGAAATTAATATAAAATCTTTCTTTCAAGATTAACTTAAAAATTTGGGAGAAAAAAAAAAGAAAAACGAAAAAGCGAGCGAGACAGGGAGAGAACCATAGGCCATAGCGCCTAAATAGGCTAATACCATTATAAGCATTAAGTCTTGAAAAAAAAAGCGTAATAATTAATATATATATATATATATATATATGTGTGATATTAAAAGTCATTGGTCAAAGCAATAGTACGTAAATAATATAGTAGCACCTCCACAAGATTATACCCATCGTATTAAAGCACAACGAGTATGCCTTTTACTATGCGCTATAAATTTTGCTTTTAGAAAAGTCAACAAATAAACTAGTACTTTTATATGCAGGCAAATTAAGGAACTGAGTCAGAGAAACGAGTCAACTCGGTGATTCGCCCGATTCGGAACGTTTGGACGGTTAAAGGGCAAAGCAAAGGGACAGATCATTCACCACGCTAGAACTCCATTAGCACAATAAAGGACAAACAAAATCATATTTGAGAATAATAATAATAATAATAATATTTGGAGGGAAAATAAAATTGGCGGGAAGAATTTCACTCCCGGTGGAACCACCCGCCAAAACTCTTCAAAACTTTTAATTAATAATAATTGAATAATTCAAACAAAAAAACAAAATTACTTGTTAGGTTTCTTCCAGAAATTGAAGTTATTGTAACTATAGAAATAGAATAGGTTGCATAAATAGAATAATGACATGCCAATGGGTAATTGCAACTAAATTAATGGGCATATCTAGTATTTGACTATTTTTTTCGTAAATATTTTATGAAAATAGTCAACGTTTTAAAAAGTTAAAAATTAGTCATTTATACATTAAGAATTAAAGGCATACAGGTAAAGTGACAGCATTATATAATTAAGAAAATTATAATCTTCTTAATTAATGAAAATGTTTATTATTCTCCCAAACATCATTCAAATGAAGTACTAAAATTTTAAAGCGCCAAAATTTCAATGATATTAGTGAAAACACAGTGTATTTTGTACAAAAGTTCAAAAAATATTCCGAAGTAGTAGTTAAAAATCAAACTTAGGAATAAAGTATAGTGATTAATTTTCTATACAAATTCAAAATGTTATAAGATTTTCATTTAAATACAAAATTTCTCACAATTTTATACTTCACACATGTTCTAACTATATTTAAGTGTGAATATTAATGAGAATTCTTTGGTGGTATACAATTTTGTGTACCAACAATAAACCACGATTTATAATAACTTAAAAAATACATACAATATATTGTTTTCACACATTATTACAATATATCATTTATTTCATATTATCGACTCATTTTCCAAATAAATAATATTAAATTGGAGATGAAAATGATTAAAAAAAAGTTTATCTTTATTTTTTGGGAAGATTTGGTTATGAGCCATGTTTAGACTTCTATTTCAAGAATTTAATTATAGTTTCACAAAATTAAGTAATTAATCATTTTCATCATGTAATAAATTTTGATAAACCTGTAATAATTTTTGATACTTCTGTAACAAATTTTGATATACGTATAACAAATTTTGTTACACGATGAAAATGACTAATTTCTTAATTTCGTGAAACTATGCTAATCCTTAAAAAATAACTAAAAATTTGACTAAATCCTTAAAATTCTCTTTTTTTTTTTTACCGCACAATTTCTCTCTCATCCCTCCTATTTTTTATACTTTTAAGTTGTTATTTTTTTACCATATCGATTTAAATTTTTTTTTTCATCATGGTTGGTTGTACTTTTTTCTCAATCTTTTAATATCCTTTGTGTTATATTTTTTTCATTCAAATGTTTTTTTTTCTTTTCTTTCTTTTAATTTGATGTCCTCTTTAAATTATTTCATGCATTATTTTTTATAGCTTTGATCTCGGAAAAAAATACTATATATTTTTTTAGTAATTTTTGTATCCTTTTTACTCTCACTTCATATTTATTATTTGTAGGTCTTAATGAAGTGTCTAATGCAACCTAAAAGGAAAGTTGAACACGATGTTATCAAATTTTGCCTTCGAATTTTCCCTTACTCTCTAACACATAACAGACTAAAAATCATAAATGTAAACAAATACATAAAGAGACAATGAAAATTAGCCGTGACCTAGATAATACTTAATTTGAGGTAAAACTACGGGCTCTTTTATCAAGCAAAAGTTCATTAGATGAGAGTTTATTTCTAGCAATCACAAAGCATAAGCTAAAAAGTAAAACACAATTATAAACTTCCTACTTGTGACTCTAGTCGGTCCAACTCTGATCATTGAATGAATCAACGTTAATCCATCTAACATGGTCTTTGATATTTGGTTAGTGGACAAACTATCCACAACTTGTAACATTTAAGGCGAACTACCTCTACTCTAAGTCTCAATAGTTGATGCAGGAAGGATGTAGGAGTTTAGCGTCGTTTTATTAGTTTTATTCTCATTTTTAGTCTATTAGTTTACTTGTAATTTTGTTCATCATTTTTGTCATTTGGCCTATGTAACGACCTAAAATAAAATACTAATAAAATACCATCAGAGATCATAAATCATTAATAATCTATAACTTTGTGAAGTATTTCATGTCTCAAAAATACGGTTAAATTTAAACATTTTACATAATGATAAGAAATACAATTTAACTCCTAAAGCACGAGTTTCCAACCGTGACCCCATAACTGTCAAAAATAGTTTTTGTATGAGGACTTGTCAAAATAGATTGACGTTCCACGCGATACTCATAAGGCTGGTCCTGTATGACACCTGCCGTCTTCTTTTATTCCCACCTAGCCTTCGATCTTCCCCTTTAACTTTCCTACAACACGAGTACACTAGTGAGCTAATAGCCCAATAAGTGAATTAAAGACATGAGTTATTACACTTATCACAAATTCAATAAATCACATAGACAGCAATAGAATGTCCACCAAAATAAATCAAGTTACCAACCCAAGGATGCAACCTAATTCTTAGACCCAATCCACCTCTGATTTCACTTTGAAGCCCTTAGATCACGACCTTACCTTACCAAGAATACGTGTACACATGACTTACTATTTTAAATTATCCTTATTTAACATTAAATTGTCCCTTTAGCCATTCTAAAACATTTTGTAGCCAATGGCCCGTCTGGACATTTCGAAATTGACTGCGCAATCACCCCGCCGGGCCTATTTGGGACTGATTAGTAATATTAGGCTCCTTGGGCGATCACATTCAATTTATTTTTCTCATAGGGACATTGTCTCCCTTTGGGCCTCTCTACCCTTTTTCGAAACCTTTTGCGGCCAATGACCACGTCGGGTCATTTTAGAATTATTAACTTTAGTTTACCCGAGCTGATTCGGATCGTCAATCAATATATGATGAGGAGGCCGTCCGCCAGCCTCCTCTGGGCCTCTAGGGCCGTTCCGAGATCTTTTTGACCAATGGCCCCGTCAGGCCGTCTCGAACCAATAGTGGCAACTGTCCCGTTGGACCTATTCGGAACTTAAGACGTTCCCCCAGCTCTTTGGACTATTTTGGAACTTACTCAACCTGCAATACAATCTCAACAGCGGTACTTGGATAATTTTTTGTCCATGGTCCCATACCCATAGACAGTATTAACACACACATGCACATGCAAGAGACTTAAACCCACAATCCTATACTTGTGGGTTAGACAACAAAATAGAAACACGTGATCCCATACTCATGTACCCCAAGGCAAGTAATATCGCACTATCTTTTATAACCCCTAAATTACAACGTAACAAGCCATCCCGAGTCTACGAACACAAACAAACATTCAATCATAGTAAAGTCTACTCGTGTTACAGAGGGGGGTGCACTTACCTAGAGTCCTAAGTCTCTCGTTTCGGTCCTTAAGGTCTTTCCTCACTGGCACCCCTCCTTGAAGCCTGATGTATGACACTTCTGTCCAACACGAGAATTAGAGGGTCAACGCCTAAGTTTACTAATCACTTGAGAGAAATAAGACTTTAAGGTTCGAGGGACCAAAAGAAAAGAACTCTAGACGGTGGGACGACAAACGGTTCATCAAGAAATCCCTCTAGGGTTTTCTCGTCCCGAGTGTTGTCACTTTATCACTAACCGTCAATTCCGAATAATGGGTAGGTCGTTCGACTAGATTAGGTGAGGAAGGAATTCTTGTATCTAATTGGTCATAGACTTAGTTATAAAAAATGTCTAAACTTCAAGCCGGAAATCCGACAGTGTTTTCCTAGTTTTTTGGATATCCCGGCCAAAGCCTTTACCTAATTTCAATCCAGCAACAAACTCTGTTCAATCACAAACTATCACAATAACCACATAGAACAATTTTCATAGAAAAATATAATTCATTTAAAGCATGATAACAAAACAATACCGAGCCTCAACGGCTCGGATCCAACTTTAAAGCAATAAATACTAATGTTGAAACTAAAGTTGATCATTCCAGAATTTTTGCATTATTAGACTAGAAGTCATATTTGATCGCCAGTTTATACCTTTGGTAAAAGATGACGAAGGGTCGAGTGTCTGAACTTGTTTTGTCGACGCTCCAGCACAATTCGAAAGAATAAGGGAAATCGAATCAAATAGAGATGCTTCTCGGGATAAAAGCCTTAACAAATTTTAGGCTCCGAGTTTAATGAAAAACAAGAATTGTGAACTCTCAGATCTGAGACCCGATATGATAATCCTTGACCCTTTTGTAAAATTCAGAGTTATATTTTTAAAATGACACCACTTAATGAAGTTTTGGTTTCCAAAACGATATAACTGCATAGAGTTTTATAATGTCAAAACACTCGACACACAAGTCCAACATAGCTACGAAACGTAATAAAAAAATACCAAACCACAACAATACATTAATTTAACTAGAGTATTTGCCGCAAAATTTAAAACCATGAATCAAAAGGAAATCCAAATTCCCTCATGATTTAAACCGCAAGTAATATCCCAAAAATTATCGCAATCACAAACCCGCGAAAATAAGGTTTTTCAACAATAAATCATTCCAAGTAAGAATCACCAGTCAACAGATATTGACCGGCCAAAACTCAAAAAAATATGAATACACGAAAAGCACACAGCTTAATTAAATTTAATTGCGAGTTTCTCAAAATTATAATTAGCTTCAAAATTGCCCATGACACCAAAACTAAACACGACCAAAACCTTGCAAAATTGCAACACACATCTAAGTTTAAAATTCAAGCTAACGAGGTTATAAATTAATCTAGTAGCGGGTTTGATCATTAACTCGAACGACGACTAGGATCTCGGCTTGGCTCACGGCAAAGGCAGCAGCGAAATAGAGACGAGCTCGAGGCAGCACGATTGATTCGAGCTCGCAGAAGGTGGAGTCGCAAGTTAGGAACTTGGCGGCACTTAGATCAAAGAGGTTGTGGGCAGGCGATGCAAGCTCGGTAAGGCGGTGACTAGTCGGAGTTCGCTTCCCAAAGAGCTGCAATAAGGAGCTCGCGGCAAGGAACGATGCCAGAGCTGGGCTAGGCGCTGGCAGAGCCGAAGAAAGGTCGGCGTCGGGCAGAAAGAAGATGCGCGGAGGAGCTAGAGGACAGCAGTGGCTCGTCACCAGCGTGAGCGAAGGAGGGAAGAAAGGGAGATAGCTGAGGTGAGGGAGAGGGAGTGAGAGAGATACTTGAGACAAAGGGAGAAAGAGAGAGAGAGAGGGATGGGTGGCGGCAGTAAATAGAAAAAGATGGGAAATAAACCCCTAGTTGATAATGGACTTTATATAGGTGGGTCAAATTGACAAATTAAATAAATAATTCATCTAATTTTTTAAAACTTTAAGAACATACATATTTAGGTTCAAAATGAAAAGATATGAATTTTAATATCAAATTCGAGTTGAAAATTAATTCCTAACATGTCTAAAAATTCAAAATTACACAATTAATATAATTTGCACTAATATTTTTACATGGCCAAGAGTTGGCCAGATTTGACGAAACTAGCCAATTTCCCTCAAAATAATTGTAAACAAGATAATATTACAAAAATTTTGTCTCAAGTATAGAAAATAAATACTTGTAACATTGGTCTTGGCTCTGGCCATTACAGCCTAAGTATAAAAGGCTAGTTTAATGTTATTGAGTAGATTTTGTAATCAAACTTTGAAAATCGTAGAGCAAAATCTCAATTTATCCTTTAGTCATGGATGTGGCTTGATTTTATCTCATTCCGCCGCGTCATGTGGTATCAGAGCCGTGGCTACACTCCGTTGGCCGCTGGTGATGGTAGATTACTTGTCAACAATGATCAAGAGTACCATCAGGTACGATGTAGTACTAGATTCGATGTTTCTAGTCAAGCCCATGGCGATTTCGCAGGGGATATGGTCCGACCCGGACCTCGGAAGTAGCGAATCGCTGGAGTTCTTCCTCCGAAGTCATTGTTCAAAGGTTCTAGCAAAGGATGTCATCGATTACAGAGTTAGACTGTCTAACCACGAGTTGAACGGCGTTGGTAAGATCGGCCTGGGGATCTAACGACTAATAGTTCGCACCGCAATCATCGTTCATCTTATTCTACCCCTAAATCCACCTCCATTGCACTCCAAAAACAATAACCAACCCACAAACATAGATCTGCATATTCACCACCATTCTGGCATTGAATTGAGCAGAACTCGCCATTACCCAAACCCTAAAACAATCGATCTGCTATCACTAACACACAATATCACTAGCTCCGGTCTAGTTTACCTTTGCGACTCCACGGATCTACAACCCAAGCACTGAGATCAAAATCTGCAGCCAGTGCACGTTTCTCGTTCCTCCGACGAGCTACTGCACTATAATGACAACTCGAACTAAGACCCATGCCATTTAAACTCCGTACCACCAATCCGCCTAACCTTGGCCCAAAAGCGATGTGAAATTGCTCGCCAAATCACTCACCTCAGAGCTGCAAAATCGCAGCCACGCTAGCCAAGATTTTGGCGAACGGAGGTCTTCCAACTGCGACCCATACCAGTCAACGTTCGAACTCTAACACCTAGATCCTGTCATCATCGATTCCAGTCGAAACTCAAACGAGTGCTACAAAATCTCCACAAGCTTGTCCACGAAAATTGTGAACTCCAGCACCTTCGCATTGCAACCTCCGGGGACCCCACAACGATGACTCCGCGCTTGCCTATGGTTCTCCTGGTCAAATCCACTCGGCCACAACCTTTCTGATCTACGAAACCACAAGAACTGCTCGAGTTTCTCACCAAGTGCGTGAACCATGCATCGCAAGTTACAATCACATCAATCTTCTTCGCAGCGACTTCGTTCGATCTACGCCTTAGGGTTATGAATAGCAAGAATCTGCCCGCAACCTTTCGTCGATTAGAAAGCCACCGCATGGAAACTCTTGGCATGTAACAAATCCTTATCAACGTACTCGTGTTGAAGATTATTATATTGAGAAAGGAATCCCATGTTTTAATGGATATTTAGATGGTGGTAATAATTTGTTAGAATAGATTGGTATACTTGATGATTTTTGAGATTGCGGAAGTTAAATATGATAAGCAAGCTAAACTTGTTGCAAAAAGTTTCATAGGCTATATTTTGTATTGGTGGAAGAGACTTCAACGCCAAAGGATTTATAAAAGACAAGAGAAAATTAAGACCTGGTCCAAGATGAGAAAGAAGATACTGAGACAATTCTTACCAACTGGATTTGATGATGAAAAGTATTACTATGTTCAAGATGATGTTGCACAGTTTGAAAATAATGTATAGTAATTTTGTTCTGGATTGAGAAATTGTGAAGTTTGGTCATGTTAAGACCTCTAAATCTGAAGAAAACATAGTGGCAGTATTTCATATTCCTAATCAGAGCACTTGTGTCCAGAATGATGAAGAAGCAAACAACTTTGAGGTTGGTGAGACTTTATGTGACGTATTGGAATCTGTCAAGATGATATAAGTTCCTAAACTTGATTCCAAACAAGAGGTTGATGACAGTGAAGCCTTAGAAGCTCGTGATTATGTTGAAGACTTAACAATGGTCATGATCCCAGCGCACTCATACCTTAGTTTTTGATCGACTAGGGATTGAAGGCAATGATGAAGCAGATAGTACTTGGACTTCGAATGTAATAGGGATTACTGAAGACCTTCGCAATGGCAAAAATTAGCGATGAGGAGAGGCTCTCGCTTGACTAGGCCCAATCCTTGCGCTAAGTTGACAATCTACATCTAGAAGAATTGGTGTCAACCCCGAGGGAAGCTGTGCATCACAACGGCCGTGATGGCCCCCGAAGTCAATCCGGCCCCGATTATCAACCTGTTGTCTACCATTGATCCAACAGAGTACTTGGAGGAAGTCGTACGTCGATTAATGGGACAAGAGCAAATGATGCACAATTTGGTCGGAGATGTTAAGTCTTCTTTTGCAGAACAAGTTTTTGCCGATCTGTTTACCGAAGACTACAAGATGTCGATCATAAAGTAGTACCAAGGACTGATAGACCCAGTTAACCACTTAGAAAAGCTACCGCACGCGGATGAAAGTATAAAGAGCAAGCCTCAACATCAAGTGTTAGGCATTCGAGCTTTCTTTAACGGGAACTACATGAGTGGTTCTGCAGCCTCCAACCCAGGTCGATAGCCTCTTTTGATCAAATGAGGACGGAGTTCATGAGCCGATTCATCGGCTTAAAGAGATGCAAGAATGACAAGACATACCTTAAAGCAAGGAAATGGATAGAGCTTGAAGAGCTACATCCGACGATTCACCAAGGAGATCAACATGTTGGAGAGATTTACTAACAAAGATGTCATACGAGAAGGTTTGTAATAAGGCAAACTATTAAGGTCAATGGTTCGAAAAGAACCCAAGATATTCGGCGAATTCCTCACCTACGCCCAAAAATACATTAACGTCGACAATTACTTTCAGCCCGCCAGGAACATAAAGGCGAAATTAAACAGAAAAGCGAAATCGAGATTGAGACGAAAGACACAAAGAAACCCAAAAACCAATACCAAGTTTACGCAAGACGTCACATCACCCGTTATAAGAAAATGCGTTAAAAAAAACCGATCGGCAGCCGTTATACCGGTCGGTGAACGGACGAAGCAAAAAAAAAAAAACAAACAAACCCAGCAACCACCCTAACGGACGGTGAAAGGACGGAACAAAAAATTAAAAAAATAAAGACCTAGCAACTGTCGGTCTGTCCCGCAACCCATACCGCTTGTGCGCTCTAACGCCATGCAGCCCCCAGACATGAGCGCACGAGAGCTACTGTAAGGCCACATGCGCGCCCATGAGCATCTTGTGCACCACTATAAGCCCACACCCACCTACGCCACCCTGCCTCGCCGTGTGCCGGCAAATATACTCGTGCTCCATATTGTGCCCTTGCGCGCGCCCATGTGCGTCCACGTGTGCCACCATATGCCATGATGGGTCCCAGCTCGCGTGCGTTATCGTGCGCCAACCTACGCCGCCATGCACCACTGTGCCATTACGCATCCACGTACGCCGCCGCGCGCCACTGTTCGTTCACGTGCGCCAAAAGCACGCCCACGTGAGCCACCATGGGCCCTAGCACGCGCCTCCTTGTGCCGCCGCGCGCTACTATATGCCCCGTCGTGCGCCCTAGAGCGCCCTCACGCGCCACCGGTCTCGCATTTACCTGAGTCGAACGTCTACGCTCCCGCACGCCCGCCGCGCACCGGCATGCAACTGACCAGGCGCCTGCGCGTTTCCTCATGTGCCAGTGAGCTTACACGCCCCTGTGTCACGCGCACACTAGCGTCTTTTTTGAAAAAAAAAAAAACCTACTAAGGGTGGGGAGAAAAAAAAATGACCTACCAAGGTAGGCACTCAAAAGACCTACCGCGGTAGGCACCCAAAAAGACCTACTAAGATAGGCACTCTAAAAGTCCTACCACGATAGGCACCCAAAAAGACCTGCTAAGGTAGGCACTCAAAAGACCTAGCACGGTAGGCGTCCAAAAAGACCTACCAAGATAGACACTCAAAAAGGTCTACCACGGTAGGACCCAAAAAGACCTACCAAGATAGGCGCTGAAAAGACCTATCACGATAAGCACCCAAAAAGACCTACCAAGATAGGCACTCAAAAAGACCTACCATGGTAGGCACCAAAAAGACCTAGCATGGTAGGCACCCAAGAAGACTACCAAGATAGCCACTCAAAAATACCTACCACGGTAGGTACCCAAGAAGACAACTCCACACTTGGTTTCCTTAATGCGACAAGCGCTACGAAAATTGGAGGGCTAATGTTGAGCCCAAATTTGTCCGAGACCCAAGGCCAAAAGATTTCGAGTTCGGGGTTGACGAGAAGCCTGCCCACACAAAAAGCCCAATGTGCAATGACAGAGAAGGTCCAAGTTGGTGGCGCGGTTGACAAACGATCGTCCGACGATCGGCAGCAGCCCGATGTCACCGTGGTCGACTGCTAGTCGCCCGGTAACTCAATAGCCGTCGGCTCCATCATGGGCTGCTGCCAGCCGCCCGACACTACAGTAGGCAGATGACACCATCAACCCGGCTCCACCATAGACGGTTGCCAGCCGGCCAGCCCGACGATGGACACGATTCTCGCCCGTGATTTTACCAATTAGTCATGAAGGAAGCGAAGTTGCCGGAAATAGAAACGTGTAAACTTAATGAAGAGATTTTTATACGTAATTCTGTAAGGCTATATATCTAATGATTACGAGAATAGGACAACTTTGATCTCAGAACATTACTAGAGAAATACTACAGTTACTCTCAACTCTTTACCAATCATTCTCTATTACTTTATTCTTTCATCATTTTTGTCATTAATCTTCACGTTCTTTGCGCGTGTTAGTTAGTAAAAAATTTTGTATCCTCACTAAACATGTGAGAGAATGAATAATAACACAACTCACTAATAATAATAATAATAATAATAATAATAATAATAATTTGCTTTTGCATTTTTCACTTTGAGTTAATTCAATAATTTTGTCTCTTTTAATGCTTAATTAATATCAAATATTGACTAAAATGGGTAACTTTGTCTGCTTTAAAATGGCTAGTTTCTTAACTGACCATAGTTTTAAACTAAATGATCATTTCTTATAATTTTGCTATTTTTTTTCTTCAAGTATTTTTGGATATATATATATACTTTTAGATTTTCATTTTCCGTTCTCATTCATGCTTATAATTTTTAGTCTAATTTATATATTCTCTGACAAATTTTTAGAAAATAATATGATCTTAAAATTAAGAATTGTTATAATCATTCCAAGACGTTAAAGTTAAACTTTAATATTCGTATTATATAATAATAATAATATTTTTAAAAGTTGATTATTTTGAGAACAAATCATAGTTTGTATGTTTTTTTTATCGATAAACCATGCACTACATTAAATTAACCTTTCATGTAAAAAAAATTTAGAAAATATTCAATCAGAATGTTAAAAAATAATTAGGCATATATTTAGTTTTGTAAATTGCATAAATTTTAGTATGCTATTTTGTGAAGTAGAGAAACGCTTATGTATTAGAGTACAATAACAAAATAAGAGATTATTGAGCAAATAACCATTTTCTGAATGATGTTTTAGAAAAAAAAATTTAAATAGTCCCTGAATTTTACTGGAAATTCAATTTCATCCCTTTATTTTTAATAATAATGAAATGGTCCTCCAGTTTTTCAAATCAGTTTAAAAATATTTGCGCTGACTAAGACCTAAATTTTTTCTAAGTTACGAAATTACCCTTTATAAAAATCATTAATCCAACTTCTAATATAAAAATTACGCTTATACCTAATATTTTACTTTTATTTTGTGAATATTTACACTTATACCTAATATGGGGTATATATGCACTTTTTAAAAAATTTGGAGGTTGAATTAATGATTTTTATAAAGGGTTGTTTTGTCATTTTAAATTTTTTTTATGATTTAGTCAACATAGAATGTTATTTTTAGAAAAATTTGGATAATTGAATGACCATTTTGGAATTACTAAAAACAAAGGGCTGAAATCAGATTTTCGATGAAACTCAGGGGATATTTTATAATTTTTTCTTAAAAAATAGCCAATGTTTTTATTAATTAAAGAAATAATTATTATTCTTTTACTACATGATGCTATGATTTTATTTTTCATGCCCTTAGTACTTTAAATCTATGTGCTATTTGTCTCTTCTTAAGACCAAAAATAAAGACACATGCACCATTTTTCTTTAAGAGATTAACTCATTAAATATAGTTTTTTTTTTTGGGCTTGTTAGGCTTTTGGCCATTTTGTTACCTATGTTTAAGGAAATGACCCACATTTTCAAAAATTAAGATATTAGTCACTAGAGTTAAGAAATTATACATGATTAGACCAAAATACCCTCACTTTTCATCACACTTCACCAGACCTTTTTTTTCATTTAATTTTATTTCAAAACCCATCTTTTACTTGCCTGCATTTTCTCTCTGCCATTTTCCTCTCTCTCTCTCGTCTCTATATCTCTTCCTTAATCTGTGAAGCCTCGCTGGAGCTCGCTCTTCCAAGAAATCGATCCTCGATTCTCTGGTTTGGATCAAGAAGCTCGTCGTCGTCAACTTCTTCTTCTCTGACGCCAACACTGTCGCCGATGCTGCCACCTCCAAAGCCCGCGCCGAGGAGGTCGATGTCGCCCCATGGAACCTCAAGTCTATCGCCAACAACCGATTTGATCTTCTTCTTCTTCTTCTAATTGGTCGAATAAGCTTTCTTATTGCGAATCAATTTTGGTTTCTATTTGTTTAGCTAATGAGAAAATCCAAAATGATAATGATTTTAGTTTAGTGTTTGTTTGAATTTTCCAGATCTGGTATGTATTTTGGCAAAAAAATTCGAATGTGGTTCATGTTTGTATTTTTCGAGATCGAAACAAATTTTGTTGCGATTCTTAAGAAATGTTAATTACGATTTGTACAAATGTGTAACTAAAATTGTTATGATCCTGACAAATTTCTTACGAATCAAAATCGTATCAAAAAATGTTCTATTTTGTAACAAATGATGTTACAAACTGTGACAACATTTGTTACGATCTGTAACAAAATATGTTACTATATATTGTAAAAAAGTTGTATATTTGTCCAAGTCGTAGCAAATTTTGATGCAATATGACACATCATAATAAAATTATTACGATGCGTATCAAATTTATTTACAAAATATGTAACAAAATTTGGTAGAGACTGTAACATTTTTTACCTCATGCATGGAATAAAGGGCAAAAAAGACAATACATATTGTCTAAAAAACAATGAAAAAGAATAATGGCTAATAACTTAATTATAACAAACTTAGGCTAATTCCTTAAAACTAAAGTTAAAAACAGGCCACTTAGCTAAAAATCTCTTTATAAAAAATTTAATTGAATTTATAAATTAGTCAAAAGTTAATAATATATGATGTCAAAGTAATTAAAAGTATTTTGGCTCATTCGACAAAAAGTTGTTTAAAGCATATAAATAGTTGAAATAAAAAATTAATTTAAATAATTGTATAGAATTAAATAATATTATAGTGTAAATTTTTTTTTAAAAAAATAAGAAAAAAAATATAAAACTATACTCACATATAATAATAAGATAAACAAAATGAGGAATTGCAATTCAATGTCATTCTTAGTGCCACTTAATAATTTATGTCCTAAATAAAATGTTTCATTTGTTTTCATTCTATGTTTTTAAATTTATATATTAAAAAATGGTCTAATTTATATATATTCTATAATTTATTTTTCTCTCATAAATTTTTACAATATAATATCGTCTTAAAATTAAGATTTGTTATAATCGTTCAAAGTTAAACTTTAATATTCGTGTTATATAATAATAATTATATTTTTTAAAAATTATTTATTTTGAGAAACAAATCATTGTTAGTATGCTTTTTTTTTATTGATAAACCATGCGGTACAATACATTAACCTTTCATGTAAAAAAAAAAATATTCAATCGAAATGTTGAAAAATAATTAAGCCTATATTTATTTTGTAAATTGCATAAATTTTATTATGTTATTGCGTGAAGTAGATAAATGCTTACATTTTAGTATACAGTAACAAAATAAGAGAGTATTGAGCAAATACCTATTTCTGAATGATGTTTTAAAAGTATAGCAAATGTTTTCATTAATTAAAAAAATAATTATTTTTTAACAACGTCATGATGCTATGATTTTATTTTTTATGCCATTTGTTTTATAAAAAAGGCTAATGGCTAGTTTTTTTAATGTTTGAAAACGATTTCTTGAAACATAAACAAAAAAATTAACAATTACCAAATAGAACTTATATATAAGTACTCAAATTTTAAACAATTAAATAAATGACCAGTTCATCAATTACTTGCACATGTTTTTTTGTTAGGCCCAAATTCAACCAATGCCAAAAGGCCCAAAAACTCAAGTCATTACTGATCGATGACGGCCCAGCTGAATGGACAATATATTGACCTGACGACAAGCTATGGACGAAATGACAATCGACAACCGCCGGGTGGCCCTGGGACCGGCTCGAGCAGCAAGCTATCACCTAAGGCCACCGCACACTGCACCTACTCGCCCAGGTGTCTGGCACCTGCCGCACGGGCGCCTTCCCCTAACTGCATGGATGCTGCCACCTAGCTGCATGGGCGCTTGCCCCCCTTAGCCACACGGGATCCCTGCTACATAGGCGGCTGCTACCAGCCGCACGGACGCATCCTTGGGCAGCAGCCTGCCGCTCGACCCTCATGGACGGCACCCTGCAGCCCGGCCCCTCATGGGTGGCGGCTCCATGGGCGGCAGCCTGCCGCTCCTCATGGGCGGGGCCGCCAGCGTCCCGGCGGCTCCCTGGATTGCAGCCTGCTGCCCGACGTTCACGCGGCTACCGCACGTCCCTCGTGCGCATCCTTCCGTCCTTCGCACGCGTCCCGGACATGATGCTCGTCTTCGTCAAACTGTCATAAAGATATAAGAAGTCGCCGAAAATAGATCGACGTAATTTATTATAAACAATTATGTTCGGCTATAAATAACCAATCATTATAAGAAAATGTTATGATCAATAATATTCCGTGAAAAACAATTCTTCTCGAGTTCCAATATTTTCTTTGTCTTTATATTTTCCACATTTTTTCACACGTTTTAGTTGTTACGAAATTTTGTATCAACATTTTTTATGACACTTAGTCAATTGCGAGCAACAAAATAATGGAATGACTTGGGTATTTTGTTATATTTTTTAAAAGATTTGGGTATTTATTTAAATTAAGTATTAAAATTTTAGTATTTACTATAGTTTCTCTATGCGTTATTTGTCTCTTAAGACCAAAAATAAAAAAGTATGCACTCTTTTTCTTCAAGAGATTAACTCAATACATATAGTATTTTAAACAAGTTTAATTGAATTTATAAATTAGTCAAAAATTAATAATATATGATGTTAAAGTAATTAAAAGTATTTGTTCTTGTTAGACCAAAAAAGTTGTTCAAAACTAACTTATAAAATATTCGAAACAAATGTATGATTATGTATATGGAAAAAATGGACTTATTGAGTATATGAAAAAAAAAAAACCCTAAAGCAATAGAATGTTAGAATATAAGTCTAACTCTAAGGTAATAAGATAGTTTAAGCAATTGAAAAAATAATATAAGATTATGTAGTAGGAAAAGAAAATATGAGAAAGAGTTGTGTTTTTGTTTTTTGTTTTCGAGATACCATGAACAGAGGAAGAGAGTGAGAAAGCTAGTTTTGGAGAAGAGGAAATTTGAAAAGGGAGATTTTGAGGATTGCCTCTTTTTTGGTATACTGATAATCTATATCTATGTGTGTTACACTTTTAATATATACCCCAAAATTTATACTACAAACATACAGTAAAAATAAATAAAGTATACCATTTAAGGTATAAATTATTAAGTGACACTAAAATTATCTTGTTTTGCAATTTGCCCCTTTAAAAGAGAATAAAAGAAAAGAAAATAAAAAGATGAAGCAAAAAAAAAAAAAAAAGCTCACATACAAAAAAAAAACTTGTCGATGATTTTTTTTTATGTGCTTCTTAATATAGTACAGTGTATATATATATATATATATATATAAAGTTAGTGGATGCTTTTTCTCCTGCAATTAGCTCATAAGTCTTTTTGCCTTTACAGCATAGAGTGCATGACTTTTTTTTTTTAATTGTTATTTTTTATTTTTAGCACTCAATTTTTGTTCTATAAAAATAACAGGCCTTAAGGACTTTCCTATGCTAATTTGTTGCCGTCTTTTACATACTACTCTTTTCTATTAACCTTTCTAATTAAGAAATTCTTGCAATATTCTTAATACCTAATTATTTTTACCATTTTTTTTACCTAATCTAAACTCTTTCAATCGTCTTTAATCAATTTTTTCTTACCACTTATCATACTCATGTGACAAGGTAAAATGCTCGTTAGTTTTATACAATTTTTTTTATTATTTTTTTTCTTCTCCCCTAAAATTTTCCTTGTGCAACTTTTTAAATGCCAAATTGAAGTTTGACTTTTAGAAAGAGGCGATGTTTTGAAGTTTTAAGTAAACAACCATAATGAATTTTCTTAGGTTTTTTTTTTTTTTTGCAAGGATTTTTTAGGTTGTTATAAATATTTTGCTACTATTAAAAAACTCACTTCTAAAAAGGCTAAGCTGGATCATTTTTTAAAATCATTTTTCATTACCAATTTTTTTTGTCTATCTTCTTGATATCAAATTTTTATAATTTTTATCAGTGTAACTTATATTGGAATTTTTTTGCTTCTTTAAATTGTTTTTGTTAACTTGGCAATTATATTCATTAACTATTTTTGAAGCTAATTTATTTTTCTTCTTCTTTTTTTTTTCTCCGGTTATTTTTGAAAAGTACTTTAAGTATTATTAAGAATGTTTCTAAATGGTTATTGGCTTTACTATTTCTAAAAACATAAGATAGTTATTGTTTTTCTTTTTCTTTTCCTTTTTAGTACTTTAATATCATTGATCGTACATTTTAATTAAATTAAAGAGTTTTTTTAGGCATTTAATCAAACTTTTGGATAATTTTTTAGGATTTAGCCCTAAAATGTCAAAATTAAGGATTTAGCCATAACATGTAATATTTTTATGTTACATGTAACATATATACGCGTAAAAGTGTAACATTACATGTATTACATTTTATGGCTAAATCCTTAATTTCGTAAAACTATGGCTTAAATCCTTCAAACTATACATTTAAAATGGCTAATTACTTAACTGGTCCTTACTAAATAATATAACTACTTCAAGAAACATATAAATAAAAATGAGAAAGAAGAGGAATTTAAAAAAATAACGTTTCAAGCACGTGTTTTGAAGCTAGTAAATAAATGGGAAAATCGGTAATAAATAGCTTTTTTTTTTAGTTTTAAAAAATAGCACATCTTTCAAAATTTTAAGAAAATATCCATATAAAAAATTTTATAACAAAAAAACTGTAAAACAGTATTCACACGTTATGTAAGAAATTTTTTGACATTTCAACTTTTAATTGTTAAATTTTAAAGTCTTAAGAAAATTCTTGCAAAAATGTAAATATTTTTTTGTAATTTCTTATCATAAATTTTTTCACAGTGCTATTTCTTTAATAATTTGAAACACATGTTATTTTTTTTATAAGATGTATTCAATTTTGAACTATTTTTATCCTAAATAAAATTTTTTTGGCTATCTTTTTTCGAGAACTGCCTTAAGTTCCAACTAAGTATTTCAATTTCAATTTAAAGGTATTAAGACTCAACTAAACTTCCTTGAAATGGATCTCGTAGTTGTTGAGAGGGTTGCCCAAAAGCAGTATAAAAAGCGTACCCTAATCTCAAAAAGAAAGAAAGAAAAATACAAAAGAAATGTCACGTGAGTAAAAGATGGCGGGAAGGAAGTCACGTGCGCACGGTCGCTGCCTCTAAAATCACCTTCGGAGACTGCAAAATTCATAATCTCTCTCTCTTCTCATCATCCCCGCCATTTTCACACAGACCTCTCTCTCATCCCATTCCATTCCCAATTCTCCAAAACCCTAACAAGCCCTACCTCTCCAAAACCCTCTTCTTCTCATTCTCTTCACTCCGTCACTGGATTTTGGCTCTCTTTGGGCTAGGGTTAGGGTTTTTTTTTAATGGGGAAAAAGGTCACCGACGAGCTCGTGTCCACAGTCCGAGCGATAGTCGGCTCCGATTACTCCGACATGGACGTTATCAGAGCCCTTCACATGGCGCACAACGACCCCACGGCCGCGATCAACATAATCTTCGACACCCCCAGCTTCAAATCGAGAGGGATTCTAGGGTTTCAGAGCAATCAAGAACTCGATCGTCGGAATTCGGTCTCCGAACCCAAACCGGTACTCGCTAACCCGAAGGAAAATGGTGGCGATGGTGATAAGCGGGCTTTGGAGACCGAGGGTAGTGCAAGGGATGGTCCTGGTAAATCTGGAAATGAGCTGGTTGACGATGCTAGCCGAGGCAGCGAGAGCTCGGTTGGGGAAAAATGGTGGCTTGTCGGTTGTGGAGATGTGGCGGGGTTGTCGACGTGTAAAGGAAGTAGAGTTAAAGCTGGTGATGAAGTGGTTTTCTCGTTTCCGTCGAAGATTGTTTCTGCTTCGCCTTCGCCGGGAAAGGCATTTGGGAAGGGGCGGCAGGCCGCGGTGGCTTGCACGGAGATCGTGAGGTTCTCGACGAGAGACTCAGGAGAGGTGATTGGTTATGTAATGCGGATTCCATTGTTTTTGGATATGTGAAAATTTTGATCTAATTTGTTATTTTCTCTCTGTTTTGTCTTTGTTCTTGTGTTTTTTTTTTCGTTCTAATTTTGTGGGATTTCGGGCAGATTGGTAGAATTCCAAACGAGTGGGCTCGGTGTCTTTTGCCGCTTGTGAGGGATAAAAAGATTAGAGTCGAGGGTTCTTGTAAATATTCTCCCGAAGTGTTGAGTATTATGGACACTATTCATTTGTCACTAAGGTATTCTCTTTGTGAATAATTTCACTTTTCATGAACCGATAAATTATGGTTACCGACTTAAAGATTTCACTAGCAAGCAGTATATTGTGATTCTTCATGGGAATAATACGATATTGTTAAATTGTCGATTGAAATCAGTTTGCGACGTTGTTTTGTCTGCTGTCTTCTCATAATTAATGTGTATGACAAGTGCTTGATGTGGACTTTTTTCATTTTGTTTTTCAGTGTGTACATCAATAGTTCTATGTTCCGTAAGCAGCATGATACCTCGCTTAAGGTAGCCAGTGGTACTGCAGATGAATCACTAGTTCATCCTCTCCCGACATTGTTTCGGTTATTAAGTCTGACTCCATTCAAGAAGGTAATCATTGACATGTTAATCATTTTGCAGTGAGTGGTCATTTGAAATCGGTCATCCTGTAAATTTTCTTCTTTTCAATGTTTTAATGAGAGATTCGTCATTTCTCCATCTGCTTTAAATAGGCCGAATTCACTCCAGGTGATTTATACTCGAGAAAGCGCCCTTTAGAATCAAAGGTACAGAATTTGTCATAATAAACTTTTTTTACAATGATGTTCGTGATGCAAGAGAGTTTGGAATTTAACTGAACAGGGAGGTTCTGGTCTTCATGCCTCAACTATACATTTGAACAAATCTAAGGATCCTTCTAAGAGTGATAATGAAGTTACAAATGAAGAGTCCATTTCAGACGCTGATGTTGATAGTATTGTTGGTGTTGGAGACAATTCGGAGTTAGAGGTATTGTCATTTAGCTAATATCTTACGCCTTAATGGAGTTTACTCTGCCTATAGCTTCTAAATTTCTTAGGAATAGTTGATTTTAGGAAATGGAACCCCCTGGTACTCTTCAGTGTGAACTCCGCCCTTACCAAAAGCAGGCTCTTTATTGGATGAGCCAACTAGAAAAGGGTCAATGTATGGATGGAGCGGCAACGACCCTTCACCCTTGTTGGGAAGCATATCATCTTGCAGACAAGTATGTTCGCTTAATAACTGCTTTTGCTATTTTTCCTTTGAGAGGATAACTACTTCTACTTGTGCTTTTGCTTACTGTCAGAGTTGATATTTAACCAGTTTTTGTTTGTTTGTTTTGCTTTGTTTTTTTTGGGGTTCAGGAGAGGGCACGTTGTGTATCTGAATGCCTTTTCTGGTGATGCTACAACGGAATTTCCAAGCACCCTTCAAATGGCACGAGGAGGAGTAAGTTTTTTTTATGGCTAATTGCAATTACAATCTGTTGCCCTATAATATTATACTGACTTTTAATGCATTTGAAGATTCTGGCAGATGCTATGGGCCTTGGGAAGACTATCATGACCATAGCTCTCCTTGCTCATTCTGCAAGACGTGGAGCATCTGGTGGCCAAAGTACAAGCCAGTCATCTGGGGAGAGTGAAGTTAGCAATACTCCAGTTAAGTCACGAAACCTTCAGAAAAAGACTCCAAAATGTTCAGGGTTTGATAAATTGAAGCAGCAAAAGAGCACAGTTGTGCATGGTGGCAGTTTGATAGTATGTCCGATGACTCTGCTAGGCCAGTGGAAGGTACTTTTCTCATTTTGATTGCTACAACTTGTAATTCTGCGTGGGCACTGTTATGATTTTTTATTTCATAATAATTTAACGATGCTCAGAAATGTTGATTCAAGAGTCATCTATATTTTTTTTTTTCATACAATAAACATTCTATTCTGAACGACTAATGTTGCCTGTCAGGCAGAGATTGAAACTCATGTACAGCCAGCATCTTTCTCTCTCTATGTTCATTATGGACAAAGTAGGCCTAAGGATGCAAAAATTTTAGCTCAAAGTGATATTGTACTCACAACATATGGAGTACTATCTTCTGAATTTTCAACAGAGGTAACACAGTAATCTAGATGGTACTGTAAATATCTGAACTAGTTTGATAACGCATAAATGATAATACAATGTCTCCATGTAGAATGCTGAGGATAATGGGGGGCTTTACTCAGTTTGTTGGTTTAGAGTAGTTCTTGACGAGGCGCATACAATAAAGTCGTCCAAAAGTCAAATTTCTTTGGCTGCTGCTGCTTTAGTTGCTGATCGTCGCTGGTGTCTTACTGGCACCCCTATCCAGGTGGAGTTTTTGCAGGAAGAAAATATAGATATTACGTGATTCAAACTTTAACAGACTGCTTTATATTGTGGATAAGAATTTCTCTGTGGTTTATCTCTTTGCTACGTTTAGTAGAACACGATAGTGGAAAGTTTTGCTATATTTTTCAGTATCAATCAACAAACTATTTAGTACACTTCTGTGATATCTTTTGCCTCTGTTTCTTAAATTACTTTTCTATGTTTGACTTTCTCTATATCTATGGACACTCGACTCTTATCTAATAGATAATAATTATTTATCCATTAGGCACCTTTAATTCTCTATGCTAAGGTTTCCTGTTGCTTTCTGATCACAGAACAACCTAGAAGATGTATATAGTCTTCTTCGGTTTTTGAGGGTGGAACCTTGGGGCAATTGGGCATGGTAAGCTATTTGGCCTTGAATTTCTGTGGTAAAGCCAGATGACTGGATATATACTGTGCTTGATTCCTACTTGTATAAATCTAGGTGGAATAAACTTATTCAGAAACCTTTTGACGAGGGTGATGAGAGGGGGTTAAAGTTGGTCCAATCTATCTTAAAACCAATCATGTTAAGGAGAACAAAGTTAAGCATAGATCGCGATGGCAGGCAAGTCAATGGTTGGAGACGGTTCATTCAGTTCTGCTTTTTCTTGTAGTATTTGCTCCTAATGGTTTTTCCTTTTTGCAGGCCAATTCTAGTCCTTCCTCCAGCCGATGTTCAAGTGATTTACTGTGAACTCACAGAAGCTGAAAAAGACTTCTATGAGGCGCTTTTCAAAAGATCAAAGGTATTATTGTATTTGTAGGATTTCACTTTCCAGGGAAAAAAAAAAAAGTCCCATTGAAATGATATTTGGTATAAAGGCATTTTCCAACTGCCACATGATTACGTATATTTTTGGATTGTTTAGGTAAAATTTGACCAATTTGTGGAGCAAGGACGTGTTCTTCATAATTATGCTTCCATATTAGAGTTACTCTTACGTCTTCGCCAATGTTGTGATCATCCATTTCTTGTGATGAGGTGTTCAACTCTATCCTATTTCCTCAGCTTTCAGGTTTTAGTAATAATTGTTTTATCTATATTGGTCATTCTTTAAAGCTCTATATGTTTTCGTTCATAAGCATAGAATTATATAGACTGTAAAGGGATCATTGTATAAGTGAATAAAGATGTAGAAGAAAAACACATATTATTTTTTTGGTACTTAGCCTCTAGGGTTTCAGTATAATCATGTAGTTAGGCTGAATATTGTATCTTCTTTACCTCGGTAGAAAATTTATCTGACTTTACTCGAGTCATTTGACGTGGCTTTCATTTCATTGTCTTTTGTCTATTTACATCTGATGCTTTGAATGTTTGTTGATTGCTCTATTCATCTATAAGAGTGATTGGTATCATATATTTGTCTATACACTCATGATATGTTATCATTATAATTTTGTTTGATGATGTATTGCCTGGATACATGTAGTCGAGGTGATACCCAAGAATATTCTGATTTGAACAAGCTAGCTAGACGTTTCCTTAAAGGCAGTCAGAGTTCTGTAGAAGGGGATGTCAAAGATCTTCCGTCAAGAGCTTATATTCAAGAGGTTGTGGAAGAGCTCCGCAAGGGGGAACAGGGAGAGTGTCCAATATGTCTTGAAGCATTTGAAGATGCAGTCTTGACACCTTGTGCTCACCGCTTGTGCCGTGAGTGTCTATTGGCAAGTTGGCGAAATGCTGCTTCTGGGTTATGTCCTGTTTGTAGGTATCTTCAAGCAATGAATATATATTATACATGGACTTTGATATTGTGTTTATTTTTCGACATGGATTTTGATTTTAATTCATCCTACATTCCCAACTTTATTTTGTGTTCTTCTACTTCCTTATATTAGAATTTTACTCTACAGTGGATTTAACTGTATTCTCCTTTTCAGGAAGATTATTAATAGGCAGGATCTTATTACGGCCCCAACTGAAAGTAGGTTCCAGGTTGATATTGATAAAAACTGGGTGGAATCAACCAAAGTCTCTGTTTTGTTGCGCGAGCTTGAAACTCTTCGTATCTCTGGCTCCAAGAGCATTGTCTTCAGCCAGTGGACTGCCTTTTTGGATATCTTGGAGATTCCTTTATCCCGGTAAATGCCCATAGCTGTCATAGGTGTATATATATATATATATATATATATAAATATATTCTTGTCCAATATAGTTGATTTCGATTAACATATCTATCTACAAGTGTATCACTGTGCTAAAAAAGCCAAAAATTTTATTCACAGTTTTTAAAACTAGTTTATTTATTTATTTATTATCTATTTAATAATTGTTATGGTCCTTGTATTTTTTTCATAAAAAAAAAACCTTTACTTTCCTAATCAAGTTATATATTATATCCTACTTTTCATGCCCACGGTTCTGAGATCATGAAGTGTTAGTTAAATTGCCAGTTTAATCCTATCCATTGTCTTTCCAGGAGTAGCATTCAATTTCTTCGGTTGGATGGGACTCTGAATCAACAGCAACGTGAAAAAGTGATACGACAGTTTTCAGAAAATAGCAATATACAGGTTTGTCCTTCAGCTGTATGCGTTTCATATTTACCAGGCTGGTAGTTTGGGAAATACTCTTGAAGCTTGTATTGCTCTTGCGTCAGGTGCTCCTGATGTCACTGAAGGCTGGAGGAGTTGGAATAAATCTAACTGCAGCTTCTAGTGCTTTTGTCTTGGTATGTTGCCCATGTATTAATAAATTTAGCATCAATTAAGTCGACGTTGGTTCATCCGCCTTCAGTTAAAACAGGAGATGTTGTTGGCCTGCTTTTATTATGGGAAATTATCTCACTGTGTGTACCATTTGGTTTTAACTCATTAAATTCGTGAAACGTTTTTTATGATTTGCGTTTACGTGGAGAGGGTACACCCGTTTGCAATGTAAAATTTTGGTGTATACTTTGATTGGATGATTGATTTGGGTAGTCACCTCTCTTCTTTAATATCTGTGGCTTGCCATGAAATCTGTGTTGTAGTGAAATTGCATAGCTCCTGCATTGCCGTATGATTAGCCTTCGTTATGGTGCTCTTATTTTCTTCTCTTCTATAAAATTTATTTCTACGCATATCATGCTTTGAGCAAGTGCTTCCATTGTCTCCTATTTCCATCCCTCAACAATATATATTTACGTGTTTGAGAACTGTATATTATGCATATCTCTGTAGGATCCATGGTGGAATCCAGCCGTAGAGGAGCAAGCTGTCATGCGAATTCATCGCATTGGACAAACAAAAAAGGTTATGATCAAAAGGTTCATTGTGAAGGTACGTTTCTCTTTGATTCCTTCTGCAGTGAATAAGTACTCTGGTGCAACGAATATGTAGTTTCTAGACTGAAATAAGAATGCATAAAGCTAGGAGTATTTGGGTTCTTCTGGAATGAGGATCTAGGACTTTAAATTTAGGATCTTCCAAGTTTAGTCCTACCAAACTTGTTTTGATATCCTTAATTAGCAGGGTACAGTTGAGGAAAGAATGGAAGCAGTCCAAGCACGTAAACAGCGTTTGATTTCTGGCGCTTTAACCGATCAAGAAGTCCGAAGTGCACGCATAGAGGAACTAAAGATGCTGTTCGCTTAGAACCTCTCAATATGCACAAGTGTTCTTCTGATACTATGACGAGATCCTTCTCTTTAGTTAACAGTCACAGAAGTTTTCTCGAGGCTCATTATGATTCATCAAAACAAAGCTTGAGCTTTTGGTGATGCAGATGAAAGGCCGTTAGTTGGAGAGTGTTTCTTTGACTAGTTTTTGTACACGAATCTGATTCTGATGTATATACTATAGAGGACTTAAAACCATTGAGGGTTTAAGATCATTATCGATTCTTATTTTATTGTGCTAATTATTCAGTTTCACCATATTTCTCTGTACTGATAACTTAGGTTTTCTTTTGATTTCTCTAGTCTCAGAGAAATGGGTATTGAAGCTGTAATGTTTCTGACGAGAAATATCTTTTTACTGGTTAAATAAAAAAAAGTAACTTTTGAGCTTAATTTGTGACGCTGATAGTGGGTGATGGGTTCCAATTCTTTCGACTCTCTTCTTTGGAAGAAAGTGAAATTTGTGCCTTATTTTATTTCTTTTGTCATCTCTCAAGTTAAACGGAGAAATCTCTGGTCTTTGAAATAACAAGTGTTATTCAGTCAAAAAAAAAAAAAAAAAAGGTGTTATGAAAGGAGTGTCAATAAAGGCCCTTTGTTTGTGTGTCTTATTTTTATTATTATTATTATTTTATTTGTATAGATTTCAATATAATTCTTGTATAAAATAATCGTGTTGCATATAAGATAAAATACTAGTTTCCTCCCCGCAGTATTAGAGATTAAAAATTGATATCATCAAAAAGAAAATAATTAAATTCTAGAATCTTGTAACCAAATTCCACTATAGTATTTTATCGAAAAAATAAAAATAAAAATTCCAATATAGTACTGGGATTTCCACTTAACTGGGACAATGTAGCGAAGATGAGGTCAGAAACAGCGAACCTCAAACGTTTTTTACTTTTTTTTTTTTTAGGTAAGTTGAGTAAATAGTCATTTTGAATTGTGTATTTTTAAAAAATAATCACAGTTTTAAAAAATTTAAAAATTAGTCATTACACGCTGTAAAAAATTTCTGACAATAACAAAGTTACACATAAAATGTGCTATAAGAAATTTCTGACACGTATCAAAAATTTTTGAAAGGGCTATTTTTTTAAATTTTTTAAAACTATGATTATTTTTTAAAATTATTTTATAAACAGTGACTATTTTCTTAAAATTTCCTTTTTTTTTTTTCTTTTTTTTAACCTCAAACATGATTTGGAGGAGCAGTTCAAGGAGACTGCTTTTTTTAGATATCCCTGCTGAAATGATCATGGAGGAGCAGTTCAAGGAGACTGCTTTTTTTAGATATCCCTGCTGAAAATTTTTTTTCTGATAGAATTTTGGGGTCATCATTATGAGGACAGAAGCTGATTAGCAAATATGAGAGAATTTCTTCTCCTCGTAGGAATATAGAATGAGTGTCGAAACCATTTGCTTACGTTTGTTTTTTCAAGTCTAACTAGTGCCGGTAATTTGGGTCCGGACACGAGATACAAAGACGAAATTAGCGGGTTTGAGTTTTTCCATAATGAGTCTAGGTCTTATCGGGTCAAACACGATTAACACGATTAAATGATAGGTAAATACGACACAAACATGATAGAACCCATTAAGACAAGGTTATTAAATTAGTTATAAATAAGTATACACATTTAATACACATTTACATGTACTTAAAATTTATTTATTTATGATCTAATAAATTCCATCCACGTGACATAGGAATTACTGTCCTAATTATATACATAATCAAGACTAAGCCTTTATTCAAAATTTTTAATTTTAGATTTACAAAATACAATTAAAAATTTGTTGATTTCAACTAAAATAGAGTTAATTGAGTCAATAAATACGAGAATAACACGACCCATTTAAACCCAATTAGACATAACTTACAAATAAGTCGTAATTAGATGACACGACACGATATTTAAACTAAACCTAAACCTATACCTCTATGCTCAATCTCAACAGTGAATTCCTAGCTGGGTTATTTCTATTTTGTAGTACACTAATGGAATTTATTTCTATTTGTGTAGAAACATACTATAGTGAAAATTTCCTATAACATGTTTATAAATTAGAAGCAACACATCTTTTCTTTTCTTTTTTTTTTTTTTTTTAAGTTCAACGCCATTGTTATGTCTTTTCTAAATTATAAGAAGATATTGCTATGTTTCAAAAAGGGTTTTTTGCAGCTATGGCCCCTCAACTTAGCGTGTTTGATAATTTGGCACCCCTTCTTTTTTTTTTGGGCATTAACCCCCTTGAATTTGAAAATCGTTGCAATTAACCCCAAATTGGAAACGCCCGTTCGAAATTGGACGGAATGACCTCGTGCCGCGCACGTGAGGAAGCGCGACGCTAGGTTCGCACGGAGGAGGGGCCAACGGGGCTGACCTTGCCGGACGGAGGGCAGTGGAGAGTCGCGGGCTGGGCTTTACATGAATCGAGGTCGCGCAAGGGAGGCGCGACGCGTGGAGAAACTCGCTGGGGTTTCGTCGTGGAGAAACTCGCCGTGGAGAAACGCGCAAGAGAGGCTCACCGGAGTTGGGCGGCGCGGCGAGGGGCCGAGCGAAGAGGAGGCGCTCACGGGGGAGCTGGATCCGGCGAGGGGGCTTGGTCGGCCGGCGAGGGGGGGCTTGATCGGCCGGCGTTGGGGTTGAGGAAGAGAGGGAGAGAACGAGGGGGCTTGTTATAAACGCCCATGTGCAAATCACATGCCCATTTCCGTCCAATTTCGAACGGGCGTTTCCAATTTGGGGTTAAATGCAACAATTTTCAAATTCGAGGGGGTTAATGCCAAAAAAAAAAGAAGAGGTGCCAAATTGTCAAACTCGACAAGTTGAGGGGCCATAGGTGCAAAAAACCCTTTCCAAAATAATAATAACAAGTAGAAGCAACAAGATCAAATTAGGACAGGGGTACAAACAAACTCATAAACAACATTAATTTTTTTTTTACTTTTGTCTCTCGTTTACATGCCTATGTTTCACTACGTCCCCCCTTATTTTACTTTTGTCTATGAGTATGTTTCAAAATATTGTTTTCATTTTTTTTTTAATGTTTATGTGTCCGTTTGATATTGTTTCTAGAGCATGCTTTTTTATTGCAAAAAAATAAAAAAAAAAAATAAAAAAAATCTAGACATGAATAGGCGTTTGATTCTTAAAAAAGCAGATAATCGTTTTTGTTTTTACGTAAGACTACATGTTTTTTTTTTAGCCAAAACTTTCTTCTTTTAAATTACTAAAATATCTTAATTAACTATATATCTTCTATGAACTTTTTTAATTGTCTTTTTTTTTTTTTGGTAATTTCACATGTCATAATATTTTAATATAGTTTCAAAATAAAATTACTACTTGCTTATAACTTTAAGTACTTATTTTTTCAACACAATTTGACGTAAAATACTTATTTTTTCAACACAATTTGACGTACTTGTGTGGCATTATTAATGCACAACAGACCACGTAGTAATGAAACATGTGTCCTTTCTTTTGTTAACAATGGACACAAGGGCATGTTGAGAAAGATTGATAGATACAAACAAAACAGATTTATTTTAGATAATTACAAAATTGATCTAATTGCTGCATCACTTAATAATTTATATTTCAAGTGATATACTTTTTATTTCTACTATATATTTATAATGTAAGAGTAAGGATATAAATTAAAAATACAACACAAAAATAAACATAGATAAATAGTATTTAAAAAAAAGCATTTATAAAAAAAAATTTAGATAAAAGTAGGGTCAAAACCCAAATTAATTTTTTCGTCTCCCATATCTCCTCACAAATTGAACCTACGAACGTGTAGTTAGGGCAGAAAAAATGAGGAAATTTTTAAAAATACCACATCTGGACAACTTATTTTGAAAAACGCTACCATGCCACTTTTTATTAATGAATTTGACTTTTTTTTTTTTTTTTTTGCAAATAAGGATGATAAAAAATTGGAAGAGCGGCACCATAGTAATTTACTTATAAAAAAAATGACATAATATGTAAGAGTGACATAAGTTTTAAACTTGAATGTCAAATATCACATGAGATCAAATTTTCTAGAAAAAAAAAATCTCATGTTGATAGATCGTAAATTTACCTATTTTTAGCATGCAATTACTCCTAAATTTATATCAAAATACTTTGAGTTTTTGTCTTTATTGGCGATTTATTTGATATATAGGTTAATTGGGAGCAATGAGAGCAAATGGACCAAAAGAAACAAAATTCGGAGTAATTTGAGTTGAGGAAAGAGAAGGTTTTATTTTGTGACAAAATTACACAAAGATTTCTAGAAGTTTTATATAGCTGTTACATATCAAATTAAAGATCTTTAAAAGAGGTTTCCAATGGAGTATCACATTCGCGATTCTGACAAGTAACGAAGAAGATATGCTCATTTACAATTCAGCGCGCGCAGCCTCTGGGGACCGCTCCGCACAAAACAAGCGCCGCGGCGCTACTTCCGATTTTGGTCGCAGACATTGCAAAAAAGCCCCAAACACTTTGAAAAAGCCCAATATTACCCTAATTTGACCTAGAACTATAAAGATGACATTTAAGATTCAAAAGAGGCATCTTCCATTAGACTTAGAGCATCTACGAGAGCAATTGGAGTCGTTCTTCGAGCCTTCTCGTCGCTCGAGATATCAGATTTCTTCTCTACCTTTTTCTTCTTTCATTATTGTTATTTTAGATTGTAGTCCACATCGTGTGTGACTAGTTCTTTTATTTGTTAGGGTGTAGATGGATCTCAATTATTGATTATTATTTCAAAATTTAGTGTGTTTAATTCAAATTCATTATTATTCGTTTAATCTATTCGGATTTAATTGAATCAATTTTGCTTTGTCAATGTTTTGTCTATGAATATTGCCTTTAAATTGATTGTTTCTAGATTGTAAGGATTATTACTCGAGAGGGAAACATTCGAGCGGTCAGGAATCAGGTAGAATAGCTTAGGTCGATGTGAGATCGAGAGATAAGCATCGCCTAGGTAGCCGAGATAATTTGAGTTTTGAAATCGAGAGGTGGAATTCTTAGATTATCTCTAGAGTAGAACTTAATGAAGGTAAGGTTAACGGGTCGTATAGAGATATAGGCTTGGGAACACTTGCACACTCTTTATGCGGCACTCGAGAGAGGATATAGAGATAACACATTGCTCTAGGTTAGCGAAATTGATGAAGTAGGATTAACGCACACTAATGTGGAGAAATAACATCGTAATTGAGTGAAATCGAAATCCTAACATCGTTCTTCTTATTAATTTTCGTCTTTAATTTATTAGCTTGTTCATTCTAATTTAATATTTCAATTTAGTTTATTCTATTTTCTTGTTATACTCGAATTTCATCGCTTAGACAAAATAGGATATTGAGTCGCAATAGCTAGTCTTTATTCTTAATGTCAATCCTCGTGGGTACGATATCCGAACTCTTCTAGTCCACTTTATTACTTGAGCGATTTGTGCACTTGCAAGCATAGTTCATAATTTTCGCAACAAGTTTTTGGCGCCGTTGCTGGAGATTTTACAACTAAGAATTAGGCTAATATTGTGAAGATATATCTAATCTTAATTTAGGCATTTATTTTATATTGTTTTAATTATTATTTTTCTATTGATCACAGGGTTTCTAAAGCACAAGTGGATCAAGGTATACAAGTGTCGAATGACAAGGGATCAACAAGTGATCCTCCATTTTGTACAAGGGATCAACGAACCATATTACATTGCTTGGGAGAGATATCAAGTCATTATCCGAAATTTTCCCAACCATGGTTTCGCTCGGGAAGGTTAAGTTCTCAACTTTCTAGATGGGCTTACTACCGCAACAAGAACTTGGGTGGAAGGAGGAACTTGTACCATTTCTTTCTACGATTTAACCGCGGACGAAGCTTGTTTTCAATTAGCAGAATTAGCCGGCTATGACTATCAATTGTGGAATCCTCCAAAGGCTTATCGTCATTTTGAGGAAGAAGCAAACAACTCGGGTAGATGGAAAGACCCCTCGAGATTGCAAATGGACTGCTACAAAAGCAATGAAGAGCTAAGCACGGATGATGGGGAGTGTGAAATAGTATATGATGGTAAATCAAGTGAGGATGAGAAAAAAAGCTTTGATAGAAAATAATGAATCACTTGACGAATCGTCCCCTCTTGAGATTCACATGATCATGCCGTCACCGTTCGTTAAGGAATATTCACACGAAGATCCATGTGGCCGGCACCCTCTCCGCCATCATTCATACCATACTTTGAAGCCTCCCAAGCTCATCCATCCAAGAGGAGTGCCCTTGCACACACGTTCAATGTGAAGCTAAATTTCGCTAAACTTGAGGGTGTCTATAACCTAGAGCCGTAGGACGTGTTGTATAAAACTTACTACGGGAAGAAACCACTCTTTGATGATCTAGGCGCGACATCACAACTACTGCTCCATCAAGAAGACACTGTACACACATTTGGCGACTCCATGATACATTTACTTAGATGGGCGGTACCCATCCAGGAAGTATTTCTAACCTACTTGTGTTTATTGACACTGAGGACAATGTTGATTTTAAGTGTGGAGGGAAATTTCCTTGGATTTATCTTTATTTTAGATTTTGGTTTGTTACTTTCTTAGTTTTATTTATTGCTTTCTTAGGTTGTTTGAATTTATTTTTGATTAGTTTATGTCATTAGGTTAGGAACTCTCTTTACAATGATGCGATTGTGTTTGGTAAGTGTAGCCGATGATATGAAACGATAATTTTTTTGATTTAAAAAAATCTTGATGATTAATTATGAGTTTTTGATAGCATTTGCATTTGTTAGATAATTAGGAACTTGATTGTTCATATTGCTTTAGTTTTCACAACACATTGATCACATAACCATATGACCCGATAGTCCTAACCCTTCGAGAAAATTTGTTGTAGACTACATTATTCCAGAACTTATCCGAAAACTCTCTTGAAGCGAAATCCTAGGTCACACACATTAGGAGAAGGATGTAGGCCATCTTTAGACCGTTTGAGCCTTTCTAGTCTACTCGTTCATAATAATATATCCTTCGTCACCCATATTGAGCCTCAATTGATATATCTATTTGTTTTTTGTCACCTAACACAAGCCAAGACAAAACGAAAAACTAAGTCTTAACCCTTAGACCGTAAGCACATTAATTGCAAACTAAAAGAAGGGATGAGAAGTCAAAAATAGTCATTAGTACCGAAATTAAAAAAAGAAGACAAGTGTGAAAAAAAAAAAACACGGTGCTAGTGACATATGGCAAAAGTAGAGTCGACCAACGGCTGAGAAGAAAGTAGAAAGTGAGGTGATTAATGTGCTTAGGGTGTCTAACTCACTGTTATCCAAATGACATACCTTAGCCGAGGCCTTATATTACAAGCTATTAAAGACCTACCGACCCGGAATCGTGATAATGACTTACATTAGTAGAGAAAGAGTCTAGGGCGAGCCTATGGAATAATGAATTATATTACACATCATTAATTCTGGTCCGCATGAAATTGATTCCGGGTGGAAGATTAAAAATGATTGGCTATACACACACACACGAGAGATTATAAGTGAGAGAAAACATGAAAGTGACTGAGAATTGACACTTGTGTGGAGCTTCATTTCATTCTAAGATTAGTCTCATTTTTTCAAACTTATATGTTGTTGTTGAATAGAGGCATCCATGCATGAACCGTAACTTGAGCACCATGTTTTAAGAGTTTAGAGAGTCGTATTTTAGTTATGCTTAGTTTGGTTTAGATGTTTTGCTCGAGGACTAACAAAATCTAAGTGTAGAAGTATTTGATAGATCATAAATTTACCTATTTTTAGCATGCAATTACTCCTAAATTTATATCAAAATACTTTGAATTTTTGTCTTTATTGGTGATTTCTTTGATATATAGGTTAATTGGGAGCAATGAGAGCAAATGGAACAAAAGAATGAAAATCCGGAGTAATTTGAGTTGAGGAAAGAGAAGGTTTCATTTTGTGACAAAATTACACAAATATTTATGAAATTTTTATATTGCATATTGCATATTAAATTAAAGATCTTTGAAAGAGCTTTCCAACGGAGTATCATATGCGCAATTCTGATAAGTAACGAAGAAGATATCCTTATTTGAAAATCAGCGCGCGCACCCTCTAGGGACCGCAGCGCCGCGCCCAAAACAAGCTTATGATTTTGGACGCAAACATTGCGAAAAAGCCCTAAACACTCTGAAAAAGCCCCAGATTACCCTAATTTGACCTACAACTATAAAGAGGACATTTAAGACTTAAGAGAGGCATTTTCCATTGGACTTCGAACATCTACGAGAGCAATTGGAGTCGTTCTTCGAGCCGTCTCGTCGCTCGAGATATCATATTTCTTCTCTACCTTTTTCTTCTTTCATTATTGTTATTTGAGATTGTAGTCTACATCGTGTGTGACTAGTTCTTTTATTTGTTAGGAAGTAGATGGATCTCAATTATTGATTTTTATTTCAAAGTTTATTGTGTTTAATTCAAATTCAACATTGTTCGTTTAATCTATTCGGGTTTCATTGAATCAATTTTGCTTTTTCAATGATTTGTCTATGAATATTGCCTATTGTATCTAGATTGTAAGGATTATTAATCGAGAGGGAAACGTTCGAGTAGTCAGGAATCGGGTAGAATAACTTAGGTCGGTGTAAGATCGAGAGATAAGCATCACCTAGGTATCCGAGATAATTTGAGTTGTGAAATCGAGAGGTGGAATTCTTAGATTATCTCTAGAGTAGAACTTAATGAAGGTAAGGTTAGTATAGAGATATAGGCTTGGGAACACTTGCACATTCTTCATGCGGCACTCGAGAAAGGGTATAGAGATAATACATTGCTCTCGGTTACCGAAATTGATGAATTATGATTAACGCATACTAATATGGAGAAATAAAATCGTAATTGAGTGAAATCGAAATGCTAACATCGTTTTTCTTATTAATTTTCGTCTTTTATTTATTAGCTTGTTATTCTTGTTCATTCTAATTTAATATTTCAATTTAGTTTATTTTATTTTTTCGTTATACTCGAATTTCATCGCTTACATGGAATAGGATATTGAATCGCAATAACTAGTCTTTATTCTTAATGTCAATCATCGTGGGTACGATAACCGAACTCTTCTAGTCCACTTTATTACTTGAGTGATTTGTGCACTTGCAAGCATAGTCCATAATTTTCGCAACACATATTTTTGAAGAATAGGGATGATGAAACAAGAATATATAAACATGGAAATAAAAAAACAAACTTTCCACAAATATATGTACAAACCAAATATAGTGAGATAGTAACTTTTCCTTTCCTGCAAAATTTCCTTCGTTAAGAGTTGATTACTGGATATTCAGTGCACAAGAAGTGATCACTAAGTACAAGTCTATCTGATTGAGACCTCAAAAATAAAAATATAAAATAAAAAAAATTCCCGATATCTGTCTCCCTAATGCTTTAAGAATAAAGGCTCTCTATCCTCACCTTTTCACTTCTTGTGCGAAGCCAAATATATAATAATACAGCTTGCGTAATCCTAAACTGAATAACTGAACCAAAAAACTTTTGAAGTTAGAATCACAGCAAGCCAACAATACAAAACAAGCCTTAGTTTGAGATGACAAATCCAATATCCAAGTTCGTTTCTTGGACGAGATCGTTGGACATTGCTGAAGGTATCCGATGACGCTTCAAAATTTTTGAACTCGCAACTTTTGCTGAATTATAATTCAATGCAATGACCCTCTCGTCGTCCAAATCAAAACGCACATTGTCTTCTCTGTTGTTCTCCACTAGCTGGCATAGATGTTTCAGGTTCTCAACTTCTATCCCATTAAACTTCTTGACCTGTTTCACGTTTGAAATTTATCAACGAATCATAAAACTTTGGGCTGAAACTAGTGACAATAAATGCAGCAGAACACGACTTTGCACAAAACAAGTAGATAATGGTATAACACAGTTCCTTGGGCTTTTGATAGGTAAGACCATCTCTAATGCAAATTCCAATGCCAATGCTAAATTTAGCACCAAAAATGTAAAAATGCCATTTTTATGCTATAATGCTCCAATGCATGTATACTATTCTAAAGGGCATTTTATTTATTTTATTATTTTTTAGTAGCAAAATTCATTTAAAGCAAATGTTATAACCAATGGTAAAAGTGGTAGCAATAGTGACTTTTTGGTATAAGAAAGATTCATCATTACTTTTCATTAAATGTTGAAACCAATCAATGAAGTTTCAAATTCCAAATTTTTGGCATTTTGCTTTACACAGAGAAAACATATGCCAAATTTTGCACCAAATATGGCATGGCATTGGAGAGCACTTTTGGTAACAAATTGCCATGCCAAATTTTCTCATCGGCACTACAAAATTACATTACATTGGATATGCTCTAACACTAAAGAATATATGGCATATGGTTTCATGGAGTTGGTGAGAATCAGATACTAATGGTAATATAACTAACTAGGTAAGAATTTGGCACCTGTAATTCTGCGAGACGCTCATACCCAGCATTGATATCATCCATCAGCACCTGAAGCAACACAGGCATGGGACCAAAATGCAACCAAGTCCAATAACATGCTCAATTACAACACATATAATAGTTGTGTAATTCAAAATCATTGCACATGAAAAGATCTTTCTCAATGCACGTACCTGAGATAAGATGACAAGTTGTTCGCCAGCTTTTTTGGGAAGTTCTCTAAGCGCACGCTCACATAAACGACGTGGGGAAGTATTGTACCAGTCTTCTCCATATTCATGAAGGTATGGTTGTGTGAGTGGAACAAAGACCAAACCAGCAAAAATGTAGTAACTTGGAAGCTTATCGAACTGATGAACTGGAACCAATGACTGCAACTGCAAAATTCATATTTGAACAATGATAGCTATACTGATAAGATTTATTTGCCATATTATTCATATATTAATTTAGGAAAGTTATAAACTGGACGACACAGGACTCTGTTAACATGATGGTGCTTGTTCAAGATTCAAGGCTAGCATGAGGTAAAAGCTGTACAATCAAGACCACAGTTTAAGAACTCAATCTTTGAGTCGGACAAACATAGGCAAAACCTCAGGTACACCAAAGGACAAGGAAACTGTAGTAAGAGAATACCAAACCCTTTTTTTTTTGCTTAGTAACACTCGAAATCATGTGTTCATTTTACTAAACTTAAAAATGGGGACGAAAACTATCTGAATGCTAGTACTTGAACCTCATTTCAGCTAAGTATAACAAAATTTCTTATTCATTTTGATATTTGAAAATGAAGCAATGCATTGATTTTAACAGAACCCAGTACATATAAATTATGTTAGTTCAGCAGTTATCAGAGCCAAACCAATCCTATCCAAACTATGGACACCACAAGATCATTGAATAGGTATTATCATTGAATAACAATATATGAAAACAGAAAATAGAAAAACTATGAATTGAAAGTACATACATGAGAAACACAAACAACTTACTGGTCGAAGGATTATGGAAAATTCATATTCTTCACCGTCTCTCAAAACTTTCACTAAAGCTGTTTCATTGGGTTTCTTCATGGTGACTAAATGATCAAATGTTATCCGCTCTCTATTCCTGAAACACACTACATTATCGAAGTCATTAAACAAGTTACTAACATAAGAAAAACCCAGAAAGGCCATGTCAAAGCACTATTGAAAACCCTGTTCAATCTTCTCTCTTCTCTTTCCCCGCTCTAGTGGCCAATCCTTTACGTTTTATGCCTACTACTAAATTAGGAAGAGATGAAGGATAAGTGACCACCTGTTCCATCATTTGCTATAGGAACTCCATCAAATGAAAGAATAATATCATCTTTCTTCAAGATTTTACGCGCCTCTGAAAGCGGATTTATTTTGCTTACTAGTACACCAGTCATATCAGTGCGCATCCGAAAGTAGTTTCTCAGTTGAACATTTTCAGTAGACTGGCATGACAAACCCATTGAGCAGAAACCAAGATATTCTCCGCTTTCTTCTACACCAGCTATAAAATGTTTAATTACTGGAACAGGAATTATATAACTGCAATGCAAGCATACAAGGAGAGAAAAGTTAATTAAAATCGAACCATGATCTTTTACCCTCTTAAAAAATGTTCAAGAAGGTATTTAAACTTGACAGAAATGAAATTGGTTCTAAATTCTCTTTCTCGGTGACACATTGAAGTCTGTGTTGTGTTGGCTTCCTTAAGATCGGATCATCTGTTAAACTAAAGCCTTTTTGAATTATTTCATAGATAAATCACAACAAAAACGGAGATATGCATAGTTAGATTTTATTTTACCGTTAAAATTTTGGTAAATTTTCTAATTATTTGGCCGAGTGATATACAATCTTAAAATTGAATGAATACAACGTTAAAGGACCTGAGTGCAACTTCACCAGTACACTCGATACAACAAGAATTAAATTGGAATGTCCACTCGTATGACCAAGACACAACAGAATGAGTTTGAGAAAGAAAGAGGGCTCCATTCTAATAATCATTCCATCCGACCTCATTAGCTAAAAGATTGGGAGGGCTTATCTAATTTTCACAATACAATTCATTATGCGCGAGCGCGGGCAAACTCACACACACAAATAAAGTTATAATTAATAATAGCACAGTGAGTGCAGCTGAAGTCTACAAGAGTGAGGCAACAGAAAAAATTAGCTCAAGGAAAATATAGCCTGAAAACAATTCGTTTTATAAAATCCTGAAGTGTTTTGCCTGACGAGTGTACAAAAAGAAAACACCAAACAATAAAAGCAATCAATAATAATGTTATGACCCAAAAAATAATCATGGTTATCATGCTAATGGTAATCATGTACTCCTTTATGAAAATTAGACTCACCCAATATTCTCTGCACCTGAGAGGTTCTGGAAAGCTACACCAACAACTTTGTTGTCCATGATTGCAGGGCCGCCACTATTTCCTGGGTTTATAGCTGCATCAATTTGAATTGCCATTAGCTGAGTTGCACCATGAACATATTGCGTAGGTTCGACTCTAGAAACAACGCCTTTTGTAACAGAAATGTTGTCGCCTCCTGCAAATAGAACTAAGGATTAGCTAACTTTGTATAATTAGTTGCATCATTCTGCATTTGCTTTGAGTCCACAAAGTCTACTTAAGGCCACATTATTATAAAGAGAATACACAGGAGTACCACATGAGAAAGGAAACATAGATAAAGAAATCTAAGAAGAGGAGAGTCATTCCTTACAAATAATTCAACCAAGCGGAAAAAGAGCAAGAGACCAAAGTAGATAATTTGCAGAGACAGAATTGTGAAGGATTAATATGGTTACCCTGAGGATATCCAACAACAGCAACAGCTTCTTGAAGCAAAGGAATGTGGCCTAGCTTGAGGAAATTGACACCGTCCCAAAATTCTTTGTTTTCAACCTCAAGAATGGCTAGATCGCATTCGTGGCCGACAGCTTTGACCTGAGCTCTGTATTTGGTCGGGGATCCATGCTTTCTCACAAGTACAAACGATTGATCGGCCACGACATGAGCATTTGTGAGAATCTTTCTCCCAGGGATCACAAAACCTAGTATATATGTACATTAGTATGAATGCATTATAACCAAGTAATTACAAAATTTAATAGTAAATACTCTTTTAAGGAAAATTTGTCATAGTTGCAGTTATGAGGAGTACCAGAACCCATTGTTTCCCGTTGAGACTTGTTCTGCCATGGAAGCAAGTAGTTAGGGCTAGTGGAGACTGTGAAGACCTTGACGACCGAGTCCAAAGCAACCTCTATGGCATCGCTCGAACAAGAAGAAGAACATGTACGTCGATGATGACGATGATAGAGAGAACGCTTTTCCGCTTGAAGGTTGCTTGTCCAGGAAGTCAAAATAGGTTTGTGGTTGAGATGCATAACATCGTCATAACCCTTACAATGAAGAAGAGATACAGAGCGGTATGAAGACGAAGATGAAGGCGAAGACGAACAGAGCCTCAAACTGGCCACAGTACGGACACATCTTCTTAGCATATTTATTTATTCTTTAGAGTGTGGTGTTGCCCTCTCTTTGCCTCTGCGCAACTTGAATAATAAAAAGAGTGAGAGTGACTTATATCGTACCAAAACCATACAAGTTGTGACTCAACTCGTGAAAATGGACCCATCACAAAAACCTAGCTTGCACAGAATCTAGAGGCATGAGGACATAACCAATTGAATCCCACATTTATCCAAATAATGCAAACCCATATCAGTATGCAGCTATAATTTCAAAAATATCCATGATATGCGAAATCATATAAGCCACGTCATAATGCGCCTCCCAAGCTATTTCGTGAGCAATGAACCAATTATTCTATCTAGATAACCAATTATCTAACAAAAATATCAGGAAAGATTAGTAATAGAATTCTTACCCCAAGTTGAGCAATGAACCGAGCTCTAACGTAATGTCCCCTTTGTAACTCAATCCCCTATGCAATTTGATTCATTAAAAAATGAATTAACAATTGACCAATACAACTCGATTGACTAGCACATATATCATCCTCTATTCAAATCACGTCAAAGTTAGACTTAAACAAGTGTGAGAAAATATCATAAACTTATTACTCTCAAAGAGAAACTTATATGAACTTCACGAGAATTACAAAAGACCAAATACATGCTCCTAAAAAATGACTTGGATTTCGAAAAGATCAACATTTAACACCAAGGTCTAAAACACAACGAAGCCTAGAACTAACCAATTTCCTCAGAGGAAACATGAGATTAAAAAGTAGAAAGATTTAAATCATTGCAAACAAATTCAACCTATAGAAATCCCATAATCTGAATTGGAATCAATGAGGACAAACGATACGGTATTACAAACAATTTGAACCACCAAATCAAAAGTACACGAGAGTGATACCCAATCAACTCGGAAGTAATTAAACAAAACTGACCAATTGGTATTTGTGAATGTGTTTGTGGGTGTACTTGTGTATATATTCATTAATATTACAATCAAGAAAATAGATAGCAAAGAGAAATAAACAAGCATTTATTTCCATTCATCCTCAACCAAAAAAGGGAAGACAATAATCAGACAAAACCCAAAAGCATGAAAACAGGCTATGTAAGTCAAGCTCATCATCTAACAAACCCGGTGTATAGGTAAATGATTGTACAAAACCATGACTCAAAATTTTTTGCTTGAATATGTAATAGGAAAAAGAAGCCCAGAAAAGCTAAAGCACCAGCAAAATAAAACCAAAAGACGAGTGGCGATTTAGGACACAAAAAAAAAAAAAAAAAAAAAAAAAAGAAGTAGCAAGGGATTACCGAGAATGTGGCAGCAGATAAGAGGCACAGCAAGAGACGGACACAAGCTCGAGACTCCTATTTCCGTTCAACCATGATGGAGTGTTGAGAGTGAGGAACAGAAGAGAGCATGGCACACTGCCATTTCTAGGTAGGTTTTGCAGTGGCAACGAGACGGGTACGGGGCGGGGCGGGGCGGGGTGATTAATTCTTGATCCAGGATCGGATAAACCGGGTAAAAAATTACCCGACCTCATTTTCGGGACCGGTAAAAATCGGGTATTTTTACCTGAAAATTTCAGGATAAAAAAATTTCAGAAGTTTGGATTTATTTGTAATGAAAAGTTACTTTGCGTTTGAAAATTTTAGAAATGTATGGGGGTTAAAATCTATTTTTTTTGGGCTATTTACATATATATTCACTTTAGGAGTGAATATTATATTTTGATTTATTATCTACAACATATATTAAATTAGTTCAAACTAATTAATTATAGTAATATAATACCCCTGCCCATTTAAAAATACGGATCCCCATTAGAATATTAAAAAAAAACTTATTTTTCGAAACTTATTTTTTACTAAATCCTAATTTTCGGATTACAAACAAGGAATATTACATGAAAAAACTGAAATATCATATTTAAAATTGAATAACACAAAAATATTAAAAAATGAAAAATCGGGCAATTTCAAATTAAAAAAACACAGTATACTATTATATCATATTCAAAAATAAATTACACAAATTCGTTGAAAATGAAAATCTGGGAAGTTTTATATGTTAAAAAAAACTATATTAATATATCAAATGAACAAGCTGAAATATCATATTCAAAATTGAATAACACATGTTTATTAAAAATGACCAACACGACATGCTAGGCTTACTCACCTTGAAAAAGAATAAAAAGTTTGTGTATCAGCACTTGTGCGTGGAAGGAAGATGAACAGTGCTTGGAAGAAAATTATGAACTAAACCTCTGGATATGAATGCCGCCAATAATTTTATTTTGAATTTGAGTGAGCAATACTTGTTTTCTTTCCTTTTTTTATATGAGCTAACATTAAATTCCAGCTGATATCGCAAATTGAATTACGTGTATTTATTTCGATAAATACTTCCCACGAATTGCGGTGTTTGAAAGTTACAAAAATATTCAAATTTGAATATGTATATTGATTTGAAAATTCACACGTATAGAAACACTGAAATACGTTATTAAATTACAGCTAATAACTTAAATTGAATTAAGTGTATATATCTTGATAAATACTTTCCACGAATTGCGGTATTTGAAAGTTACAAAAATATAAAAATTTAAATATGTATATTGCTTTGAAAATTAATACGTATAGAAAAACTGAATACGTTTTTTTTTCTGCTATCATTTATTTACAAATAATATGATAATTAATATTTGAATATGTGGTATTAACATCTTGTTTTGATTTGGTCATCCCTATAAATAAGGGGTTTGATTTTTTTTTTTTGTGTTAAAATTAATTTACAAATAATTTGATATTTAAAATACGTATCTTTATCTCAGTAAATAACAATCTCCACATCCTCCACGTATCTTTATCTATTATATTTGAATATTGAAATTTCGAATATTTGTACATGTTTGATTGCTTGGTATTATAATTGAAAATACAGAAATTTGATATTCAAAATTGAATATGTGTAATGCTTTGAAATTTCATATGTATATATTATAGCACTGAATATGTATTTTTTTTGCTACAATTAATTTACAAATAATATGATAATTAAATTAATTACGCAATATTTAGGGATCTAATATATTGGAATATTAAAATTTGAATATGCGTACAATTTTTTTTAGTGCGCAAACGGAATATGTGTACAATTTAGTTTTTTTAAAACTACTCGTATTGTAATATTAACGAATATTTATGGATTTTTTTTCTAAGTCGAATATTTGTGAAATTAATGGCATGATTTGATTTATTCATCACTATAAAAAAGTGGTTTGACTAAAACAATATAGGGTAACAGATTTAAAATAATCTAAATCCTAATTAAAAAAAATACAAACCTGGGTTGATTCAAAACCGATCCACTAAGGGGTATATATGTCCAGTAAAACACGCCACCTAAGCACAATGAATTACTATGATAATACTTGTACTTTTTGTCATAGAGTGTAATATATTGTTATAATTTGAACTACCGCGTAATTTCTTTTTTTTTTTTGGGAAATATATCAGCCCATTAGTCACTCAATAGTCACTCTCCCTCCTTTACCCTTCCTCGTGCTCTCTCCCTCCCAAAAGCCCCTCAAACCGTCCCTCCACTGTGCCACCTTTGTGCGCATTTTTCGGCTAACACGGTGAGAGACGACGTGAACTATCACTGGAGAATCGAAGTACAAGTAGCGGGGAACACCGATGACCAATCGTCCGACCTTGAGAACGTTGTGGCTCGCCAAAAATCAAGGAGAAAGTTTGATAAAATTCACGGCGGAGTTTTTGGTCACCGAAACTTTGACGAGTCGTAACTTTTCCGTCCGAACTCCGATTGACGTGATTCTTGCGGCATTGGATTCCTCGTGAAGAGTACAACAAGTATGTTAAGTTTTGCAGCTATAGTGGCCATCACCAAACTTCGCCGGAAAACCGAAAAAAAAAAAGAAAAGAAAATTTACCCAAAATTTTGAGTAATTACCCTAATTTTCGGGTAATTACCCATTTTTTCGAGTAAGAGGAGTTACCCGAAATTTCATGCCTAATTAATTCCTCCACCCGACCCGTTAAGAAAGTTCACCACCCCACACATGCCATGTTTACCATTTAAGTTAACGGGTTGGGGTAAGGTATATACCTACTGGAATGACATACTTATTTACATGTTTATATAAAAAATTAAAATAGAATAAATTATGAGTGAAGTGGCAAAGTACTCACATTAAACTACAACTAAACATATAATCAATAATCAATTTAAGGTAATTGAATTATTTGGGTATATTGTTCTAATCTTTTAAACATTGAGTATATTTGAAAGAATCATTTTGTGAATAGGTGTTCTTTCTTAGTGTCGCAAAACTAGCAAGAATATTACTGAGAGATTAAAATAAGAGAAAATTCTAAAATAGTTCCTGTGTTATATCGAAAATTTAGTTTCGTCCTTTTATTTTTAGTAATTACGAAATAGTCCCTCTATTATTCAAATTGGCTTAAAAATATCCTCTTGGGTTGACTAAATTTAAAATTCTTTTAAAATGGCGAAACTACCATTTATAGTATTAATTAATTCAACCTCTAATATTTTAAAAAATTATACTTATACCCCATATATTATTTTTATCTTCTCTTTTAGCCTGTAATATATTTACTGGGTAATATTTAACTATAAAATATTTATTATGGGTTGCGATTGTATACAAGGGTTGTTCTATTTTGTTATTGGGAGTTGGGATTATTGAGTTTTCATTTGTAGGTAAAAAATGGAAGATATCGAAATCGAAGAAGTTGATGTTGAATGCGAGGAAGCTATAAATGATGAAAATGTTGATAAACCGGATAAGAAAAGAAGATTTCAGTCCGGAGTTTGGCAATTTTTTTTAATTATTGAGGGGACTAATCCACCTCGGGCCCGACATCATCTTTGTGGAAAGGATCTTGCTGCAGATGTAAGGAAGAGTGGAACTAGCGGTCTCTGGAACCACCACAAATTTTGTGAGAAGAATCGAAAGAAAGGTGACCTTAAAGGACAACAAGTTTTGGCCTTTGAAGCAAAGAAAGAAGAGATGACCAAGGTGGGAACCTAATTAGTGTGTATTTCGATAAAGAAGCTTGTCGGTTGGCTATTGCAAAGTACGTTGTGGTTGAAGAATTACCATTTCGGCATGTAGAAAGTGAGGGGTTCAAGGAGTTAGTTTTCGTGCTAGAGCCTCGGCTTTCTATACCGCCCCGTCTCACGATTAGTATAGATATTATTCAACTTTATTTGGATAAGAAAGAGAAGTTGAAGAAAGTGCTAAAGAATGAGAGGATTTCATTCACCACCGACACATGGACTTCAATTCAGAACATCAATTATATGTGTATTACTGCACATTGGATAGATAAAGACTGGAAGTTGCAAAAGAGAATCATTAATTTTTTTCAAATAAGTGACCACAAAGGAGAGACAATTGGAAAGGAGCTAGAAGCATGTATCAATGAGTGGGGTATTCAAAAGCTCTTTACCATCACTGTGGATAATGCCTCCTCGAATAACACTGCCATTGAGTACATAAAAAGAAAATTCAGAACGAAGAAAGGTGCGCTTGTTTTGGATGGTGAATTCCTACACTTAAGATGTTGCGCACACATAGTGAATCTAATTGTGACGGATGGCTTAAAGGAGAAACATTATTCAATCAATGCTATCCGTAATGCAGTGAGGTATGTTCGGTCATCTCCTTCTAGGTTGTTGATATTTAAAGATTGTGTACAAAGAGAAGGGATTGACTGCAAAAAGCTCTTAAGCTTGGATGTGCCTACTAGATGGAACTCTACATACTTAATGTTAGAAAGTGCCTTAAAGTTTTAGAAGGCATTTGAGAGTATGAATGATGATTTAAATTTCATGAGTTACTTTATCGAAAAAGAGAAAGATGGGATCTCAAGATGTGGGCCACCACGGGAGAGCGATTGGGATAATACATATGCTTTTGTGAAGTTTTTGAGAACTTTTTATGAAGTGACATTGAAATTTAATGGTTCTACTTATGTCACTTCTAATTTGTATTCGTAGAAATTTGTGAAATTCAAGCTGAGTTAGAAGAAATGGGGGATGATGAAGTTAGAGATGAATCGTGCAAGAATATGGCTGCTTTGATCAAAAGGAAGTATGAGAAGTATTGGGGTAACATCAGTGCTACTAATAGTCAATTGATTATAGCCACTGTGCTTGATCCACGATACAAGCTTGAATATGTCAAGCATTCATTTGAGCTTTTCCATGATCGACCTGAATGTGCAAAGTTGGTGAAGACTGTTAAAGACACTTATATCAGAATATTTGATCAATACAATGAGAGTTTATATGGTGTCGAGAAAACAACTCCTCTAAATAGTTCAACTCCTCCTATAACTTTGAGTTCACAACCAGGAAAAATGATGTCTAAATTTTTGAACAAAAGGATTCATGAAGATGACGGCAAAATAAAAAGTGAAATTGATAAGTATTTGATAGAACCATGTGAAGATCTGATTCAAGGTCAACACTTTGACATTTTGGGATGGTGGAAGTTGAATTCTGAAAAGTATAAAGTTTTATCTGCCATTGCTCGTGATGTATTGGCAGTCCCTGTGACAACTGTGCCATCGGAGTCTGCATTTTCTACAGGAGGCCGCGTACTCGATCCATTTAGGAGTTCACTAAGTCCTAAGACCGTAGAAGGCATCGTTTGTCTTAAGAATTGGTGGAGTGGAAACAAACAACCAGTAATAATCAAAGAATACATGGATGAAGCAGAGATACTTGAGATATCTGAACAGCTTGAACAAGGTAGACTTAGTAAACCTCCTATTTTTAGATATGCTAATTGAATAAACTAATTTACAATTTTACTTATATAGTTTTTTGGTTTTCTATTTTTCAGAGATGATGATAAGCCCACCCCTTCCTTGACCACCTCATTTTAATGCCGCAAATGACAAAATTATAGAACTTTAGAAGTTTAAAATATTGTATTTGATTAATTTAGTTTGGCTTATGGACTTCATGTTTTCATTTAACTTATGGACTTCATATTTTATATTTTGGTAAATTTGCTAGAATGTAATATGTATGGACTATGGACACATAATGCTACAAATCATTTTCATTTGCTTAGTATTTTAAATTTCAATTGTAGTGAAGTTAAGTATTAATGGATGTGGTTATGATAGTTTATCAAGTCTATGTAATTATTATTTTTTTGGCAAAAAAAGTTCAAAATCAATAACATATTTTATTTTTTTGGTAAACCGCCCAAAACCGACATACCAAAACCGAAACCGCCCAAAAATTTTTTGGGCGGTTTTGGGTTTGAGTTTTTAAAATTTCGGTACTCTTCCCAAAATCAAAACCGCCCAAAAAACCGAAACCCGCCCAATGTTCAGCCCTAGTTTGAAGCCCAAAACGTGCGAAAAAGTGGAAAAAGACCTATTATGACTCATGGATATAAAAAAAAGCAGAGAAGCAATTGGGAGGAAGTGAAGGAATAGAGAAGAACCCTAAGACACAAAATTGAGAGCTTTTGGAAGCACGAAGGAGACGATGGAAGAGCGAGAGCCGGAGACGGAACCGTTCAACGCCATCAAATTTGTTTCTTCTTACTCTCTTGTTAATTTCAATTATGCTTAGAATCCCTATGAACTATTTCTTTAATTTAATTATGTTTTAAGTCTTTTAATTCCTAATGTGACAATGTAGTCCTATTCCGATTGTTCGTTATTTAATTTTCAATTCAATTTCGTTTCTTAATTCATGGTTGATTGATTTAATGTGAGTGTAATGCGTGTATGAATTTGATCACCTCATTCATGATTTTTAAGATTCAATTAGAAAGTCGAGAGAGGATAATTGAGTTGTGCATTCATTAAATCAACATATGATAATTTGTGGCTAGAAGTAGCATGAATATTTTATGTGGTTTGTAGATTTCTATACTTAATTCGATTATTATTAAGTTCTGACATTCGAGAGACGAGGCATTTAATTAGTAATTAGGATCGCATTTGTTCGAGAGAAACTTGTGGTTTACTTTTGTAGTTCGCCGTCAATCATAGTTTAGGAACCATTGAATTGAATTGATAACGAGCATGACAAATAAGGTGAAATCGGAACCTTAAGAGCTGTTTATTCATTGATTATTTAGTATTTGACTTCGTTGCAAATTAGTTAATTTAGTTCAATCAATTATTAAAAATTTGATTATTTCAAATAGTGATAAGAATTTATTAGTTTGGTAATTAATTCCCAAGTCTCCGAGGGAATGATATCTTACTTACACTTTATTACTTGTGGCGACAACGTGCACTTGCGTTTGCAATCATCAATAATTATTATTATTTTGCATAATATTTATGTTTTAATTATGTAATTTATATTTTATTTATGAGAAATTTATTTACAAGTTATAACATATCATTTAGTCTAGATATTGTTAAAATTTGTAATATTAGGATTATTCTCATAAAACTTTATTTAAATATCTAATTTTTAGCACATTAAGATTCATAAAAGATTCATTAAATAAATTTAGATAATTATTTAGGTGAACAATAAAGTTATGAATAATTTATAAATAATTATGTGATTACTACGAGAAAGCATAATTTTAGAGAGTTCTGTCTAAGGAGGCTTTGCCCCACTAATCTTTCCTGGAGCACTCTTGATGATTGCCAATCGTAGTTGTCACATAATTGTTCTTAGGCATTAAGTCTAGCCTACAACACATTAACTAAATTGTCTTGTGATCTTTATAACTTTAATTAATTAGAGACTAGCCACAACATCTTTGATTAATTAAAGTTATATATTAAGATGGTAATTTAAGGTCACATAAGGAATAAGACATAAAATTGTGATTAATTATACTAAATATTATAAAATTCATCCCCCAAGAAATTTAATTATATTTATATAATTAATTAGGATAAAATATCAAATTATTTTCATAATTTACCCACATGGATTATGAATTGGAATATAGTTTGATAGTTTATGATATTTAGGATACTATATCAAATCATTTTGTAATGTACTCATAAAGAATAATTTGATATTACTATCATAAAGAAACTAATATATATACTTGAGTAAAAATTCAGCCAACTGACAATTTTTATGTCATTAGATTTAATTTTTGTGCATGTTTTACATTGGTAATACATGCGATTTAATTATGTACCTTTAAAATCTAACATAAGCAATTTGGACCTTTACAGATTCTCAACCTGCTAATTTATTTGATATTCGCCTAGACCTTTCTAAACTTAGAGGTGATATCTATAAAATTTAGAAACAAAGGATTCTCCTTCATTTAGGGTGGCTGGACATTGACTATGCTATTAGGAAAGACGAGTCGCCCGCTATTACTGAAAAAAGCACACCAGATCAAGTTGCTCTTTATTAAAAGTGGAAGCGATAAAATCGTCTCTCAGTTATGTTCATCAAGACTAAAATCTCTGCTGGTATCCGTGGTTCTATCGAACAGTATCACAAAGTCCGTGATCTATTGAAAGCAATTGACGATCAATTCGTCACTTTAGAAAAGGCTTTAGCAAGCATCCTTATAATGAAGTTTTCTTCTCTCGGTCTCACAAGCGTTAAGGGTGTGCGCGAGCACATCATGCAAATGCTGGACATAGCGGCTCAACTTAAGAAACTTGAGGTAGATATGTCAGAGACTTTCTTAGTGCACTTCGTTTTGAACACCCTTCCACATCAATATGGGCCTTTTAAGATCTCTTATAATACACATAAGTACAAATGGTCCATTAACGAGTTAATGACCATGTGTGTTCAAGAAGAGGAGAGGCTTGTGATAGAATTGGGAGAAAGTGCTATGCTGGCAACGGTCCAGAGAAAAAATAAAACTGAAAAACCTGACAAGTCTCAAGCCACTACTTCTAGGGCTAATTAGAAGGGGAAAGGTAAAGTACAACCTCATTCTGATATTAAGAAAGCCAACAAGTATTTCTTTTGTAAAAAGAAGGGACACAAGAAGAAAGATTGTGCTAAATTTAAGAAATGGCTTGAGAAGAAAGGTAATCTATCCTCATTGTTTGTTATGAGTCTAATATGGTTAATGTTAATATTAACATCTGGTAGATTGACTCTGGATCTACAATCTACATTGCAAATTCTTTGCAGGATATGCAAAATCTAAGGAAGCTAGTGAGAAGTGAGCAAAGCATCTTATCAGGAAACAAGATGGGCTCACATGTGGAGGCTATAGGAACATGCATTTTAACTTTGAGTAGTGGCTTTATTTTAACTTTAGAAATGACCTTTTATGTACCAGGTTTCTCACGAAACTTGATCTCTGTTTTGAGACTTGTACCATTTGGATATTTCTTTGATTTTAAAGAGACATCTTTCAGTTTATTTTATAAATCTGAATGAGTTGGGAATAACATTTTTTTTGATGGTCTTTATCGTATTTTTTTACAAAATAATGCCACTAATATTTCAATTCATGTTCACATTAGCACTAAAATGTGTGATATTAACGAGGACTCTTCTATGTTATGGCATTGGAGATTAGATCGCATCTCCATAGATAGAATTAAGAGATTAGTAAATGATGGAGTACTTAATACTCTTGATTATACTGATTTCCAGACTTGTGTAGACTGTATTAAGGGTAAGCTGACAAACAAGTCTAAGAAAAGTGCTAAAAGGATTTCTAACATATTAGAAATTATCCATACTGATATATGTTGTCCAGATATGGATGCATAGGGTCAGAAATACTTCATCTCTTTCATTGATGACTACTCACGTTTTATGTGTATTTATTTGCTTCATAATAAAAGTGAAGCATTGGATGCCTTCAAGTCCTTTAAGGCTGAAGTCGAGAACCAATGTGGGAAGCAAATAAAGATCGCAAGATCAGATAGAGATGGAGAATATTATGGTAGATACACTGAAAAGGGACAAGCACCTAGTCTGTTTGCTAAGTTTCTTTAAGAACATGGTATTGTTGCTCAATACACCATGCCTGGTTCACCATATATGAATGGTGTTTCAGAAAGAAGAAACAGAAAACTTATGGACATAGTGCGGAGTATGCTTAGCAACTCCAATCTTCCTAAATCTTTGTGGACTGAAGCACTAAAGACGGCTTTCGTATATATTAAACCGAGTTTCAGCCAAGGTTTTTCCTAAAAGGCCTTGTGAACTACGGAAAGGTTGGAAACCGAGTTTGCGACATATGCATATTTGGGGATGTCCGTCTGAGGTGAGAATATATAACCCACAAGAGAAGAAGCAAGACCCAAGGACCATTAGTGTTTTTTTATTAGCTATGCTGAAAGGTCTAAGGGTTACGGATTTTACTATCCATCTCACACTACTAGGATTGTGGAATAAAGAAATGCTAAGTTTCTTGAGAATGAAGTGATCAGTGTGAGAGATCGGTTCAGGGACTTAATTCCTGCTCATGATCATACCGAATCTCAACCTTCTTCTTCATCAGATAGATTGGTGATAGTTCATAACACTCCTCTAGTTCAGTTCATAACACTCCTCTAGTTCAAACTCGTGTTGAGCAACCAGTCATTGAAGTTCCACAAGCTGATGAGAACTTTCCAGTTGATCAACCCGTTTAGGAATGACCTTAAGTTCCTAAACAAGTAGTTGGACCACAAGCTCATCAGGGAGATAGTGATCCAATGTTAAGGCAATCTACTCGAGAAAGAAAAACGACGATTCCTAGTGATTATGTTGTGCATCTACAAGAATCTGACATAAGAGCCGAAAATGATCCTGAAACGTTTTCACAAGCCATGAGTTGCAAAGAGTCTGATATGTGGCACAATGCCATGAAGTAAGAAATGAATTCCATGAAAAGCAACGGAGTCTGGGACCTAGTTGAGTTGCCTAATGGGGCGAGGCCCATTGGTTGTAAATGGGTCTTTAAAACTAAAAGAGACTCATTAGGAAACATTTAGAGATACAAAGCGAGACTCGTTGCTAAGGGGTTTACTCAAAAAGAAGGAATTAACTACACGGAAACTTTCTCTCCTGTATCTAAGAAAGATTCTCTTCGTATCATATTGGCATTAGTTGCCCATCTCGACCTTGAGTTGCAACAAATGGATGTAAAAACATCTTTCCTTATAAAAGAGGAGGTTTATATGAAACAACCTGAAGGTTTCTCTTCTAGTGAAGGTGAGCATTTGGTTTGCAAGCTTAAGAAATCTATATTTAGTTTAAAACAAGTCTCCCATCAATGGTATTTCAAATTCTATGGAGTAATTTCTTCATTTGGTTTTGTTGAAAACCACTTGGATCAATGTATATACTAGAAAGTCAGTGGGAGTAAAATTTGCTTTCTTGTTTTATATGTGGATGACATTTTGCTTGCAACCAACGATAAGGGTATGCTGCATGACGTGAAACAATTCATCTCTAAAAACTTTGATATGAAAGATATCGGTGAGGCATCTTATTTCATTGGCATTAAAATCCATAGGGACAGACCTCATGGTGCATTAGGATTGTCGCAAGAAACCTATATTAACAAAGTTTTAGAAAGATTTTGGATGAAAGATTATTCGCCAAGTGTTGCTCCTATTGTGAAGGGTGATTGGCTCAGTTTTAGCCAATGCCCAAAAAATGATTTTGAGAGAGAATTCATTAAGAATATTCTATATGCTAATGATTTTGAGAGAGAACCCATGAAGAATATTCCATATGCTTCAGTAGTCGGAAGCCTTATGTGTGCCCAGGTTTGTACAAGACTTGATATTGCATATGCTGTTGGAATATTAGGGCGATATCAGAGTAACTCAGGTATAGATCACTGGAGAGCTGCAAAGAAAGTAATGCGGTACTTCAAGGAACCAAAAACTACATGCTTATGCATAGACAGACGGACGGACACTATGGATGTGATTGGCTATTTAGATGCAGACTTTGCTGGCTGTGTTGATTCTCGTAAATCAACATCTGGGTACATTTTTATTATGGCCGGTGGAGCTATTCCATGGAGAAGTGTCAAACAGACTTTGATTACTACTTCTACCATGAAGCCGAGTTCGTCTCTTGTTTTGAAGCTCCTTCACATAGTGTATGGTTTAAGAGTTTCACTTCTGGGCTTAGAATTATGGATTCTATATCTAGGTCATTAGGAAATTTTTTGTGACAATTCAGCTACTGTCTTTATGGCTAAGAATAATAAGAGTGGAAGTCGTAGTAAACACATAGACATTAAGCACTTAGCCATCAAAGAACGTGTTAAGGAAGAAAAAAATGGTCATTGAGCACATTAGTACTGAATTGATGATCGCTGATCCTTTGACTAAAGGCATGCCACCACAGATATTTAAGGATCATGTAGAAAACATGGGACTTGGTTCCACTTTGTAATTCTATACATTCAGTTATTAATGAAACTCTTACGCATTTAGATGTTTTCTCATATTCATGTGCACAACTTTATTGTGTTTGAGAAAATATACATGTGTTTTTGACCAAGAATAAATATAGGGTTTATTCATTAAGTTTTTGTTACCACATTAAGTTATTTGAAAAATTAAATACATTGTAATACATAGATGATATTACTCGTTCTAAGAGGACTTATCACTATGATTCGTGTATTTTAATTCTCAGTGAAGTTATATGGTAACGTTTGTACCAAGTGGGAGAATGTAAACGTTTTAACATTTTAGTTGACGTTTCAGTAAATAATAATAATGTTGGAAACATTATTGCATAATGGTGCAACGTTATAACTGATTGTAAATGACCTTTAATGGTCATTGATGCCGGAGGTGGTAACGTCTCAATTACGAAACTGAGATTGGAGGTTCTTGATGGGAGAACCTCTATAAATTACAACTTTGGTCCTCTCAATATTCAATCATCATATACGTACACCATCAACTAGAGAGAGTAAGTGTGAGAAACAATTTGAAGGTTTTGCAGCGTCAATTACGGTTGCCGAGCCGACACCGAACAATGGCCCCCGAGGTGCGCCGATCGGGTCATTTGATTTCGATCCTTTAAGTTTGTTTTATTCCGCTTTTGGGAACATTATTATGTTTACATGATGAACATTTTTTTTGGATTTTAGATTCTCATTCTATATTAACGTTCCCCTTTTTGGATTCCCATGTTCCTTCGAGTTATTATGATAGCTCTTGTCATTGTTCTTAGGTTCTGAAGCCCATTAGTGTATATCTACATTATACTATATATTATCTTGAGAATTGAGATGAAGTGTTTTAAACTTAGAAAGAAAAAAAAAAATTCTTCACGTGCTCCACCACAAAGGGGATCAAATCTTGTTAATATTTGAGATATATAATGTGTTGAATCATGGGAGGACTTTTTTATTTTAATTTTTGCAGAAGTAAAAAGAAAAAAAAAAAGGTGAAGTCCGACGAGGAAGAAGATTTTTTGTTTGTTTGCCAGATTAATAAATAAATGAAAAATTAGAGGTTCAACTATTAATTTTTGTAAAGGGTATTTTTGTCATTAAAAAAAAAATTAAGATTTAGTCAATACAAAAGGATGTTTTTAGACCGATTTGATAAACTAAAAGACCATTTCAGAATTACTAAAAACACAAGCATGAAACCAAATTTTCGGTAAAACTCAGGGACTATTTTAGAATTTTCTTTTTAAAATCTGGCCTGTTGGGGAAGTTTTTAAAATTATTTAGGGTTTATTTAAAATTTTATCTCTTAAAAATAATAAAAAAAAAGTGAAAAAGCAATGCCACATCAGCTTTTCATCTAGTTAAACAAGCTGTTGGGCTAATATTAATGTTTATGCAGGGACATAACTGCAGGGGCCAATTTGACATATTTTAAATATTAAGAGGCAACTTGAAAATAGTGTCAAACTTTTGGGGGATTGATAAAAAATTTTCAAACCTTTAAAAAAATTCACCTCATGGGCAGACATAGCAGGAAAAGAAGATAGCTCAAATGAGGAAAGAACCCTAGAGAAGAAAAATCTCTGCAGTTTTTTCAAAATTGGGTAAAATCCATTTCCAAATCCCACAACTTTTCAAAGTCTTACAGTTAGCCTCTAATCTAGATAGAAAAAGATGTCGAAAGTACAAAACCTATGGTTAAAAACTCCCAGTCTAAAGTCCTTGTCACAAAGTCTTTACAATCCCAATAAAAAATTATTGTCAAAGATCATTCAAAAGAGATTATCACCAAACCAGAACCTCTCAAAGTCAGAAAAAAGAACTCAGAATATGTCAGAAATCTTGCATACAATTTATTCTTCACATTGAAGAAGGTTTTCTAGGAGAAACAACCTCCTAAACTACTACCAGCCTTTTCCCTTCAGGATGGCATAACGAGCCTGGGATTTTTAAAAACCACAAGCCTATTACATGGCTATCCTTGAACATACATGATCAACCAAATTCAAACATTTTTTTTCCTGTTGGAATTTTCTATATAGACTAATATAACCACTAACATAATTTCATAATCTCTACTATTATCATAATGCCTATTAATGTATTAAATACCATAATGGGATGGTTAATTATACTAATTATATTTAAGGCACATGGGACCATCAATTTACTATGTGTTGGCCCATTAAATCATAGTCCACCTTATATTATGTATAGCCAAACATGTCCTTAAGTTCCCCTTAGGGTAGTATGTGTATATAAGGGTTTTTGTATTATTTTGTAATGACATGAATTTAATATCACTGTGCTAATTAATTAAATTGTATTTCTACCTCAGTGGTGACCAATTTGTAAAATTGGTCAGTTTCGTCAAATCTGATAAATTGGAACTATGAGAGAAATTATGAAATTAGCATGGTTATCTTACAATTTTAAAAGTTAGACGTGTTAGGAATTTATGTTTGATTCGAAACTGATATTTAAATTCCTAAGTTTACGTTTTTAAATAACGTGTGCAATTTTAAAATTTCTCGGAAAAATTTGTTGCATTTTCGTGGTCAATTTTCGGCCATTTTGGGCCCAATTAGCCCAAGCCCATTAGGGCATTTTCCTTTCTCCCTTTCTTCCCCCCACAGCCGACCAAAGCCTCCTTCTTCCTCACAAAAAAATTCTTTTTTTTTTCTTCTTCTTCTTTCCTTTTCTCTCTCTCTCCCTCCGCCGGCCAACCAGCTCTTCCCCGCCGGTGCTGCCGTCCCTCCGCCCAGCTCGCGTGTGCACGCCCTGAGCCGTCCCGCCGCCAGCACCCCCCCCCCCCCCCACGACCCCGAGCCTTCCCAGCCCGCTCGCGCAGCTCCGCCAGCTCGAGCCCCGCGCGCCTCTCCCTCCTTTTCGCGCCTCGCGGGCTTCCTCCGCACGCCGAGCAGCAGCGCGCCTCTCCGTCGAGCTCGCCCAGCCTCCGCGCGCGCTGTCGGCGTCGACCAAGCCTCCCCTGTCTCGCGCGCGCAGCCCAGCCGGAGAGCTCGTTGTCGCCGCGCCGAGCTCCGCCGCTCCGACTTCCTCCGCGCCGAGCTCCGCCGCGCCGACCCAGCCTCCGAGCACCTCAGTCCGAGCTCCTCCGTGCGAGATCTGCCCGTCGCCGGCTACCCCAGGTCCGGCCACCGCCGCACAGCGCCGGCCAGCTCCTCCCGCACGGCCGCGTAACCACGCCGACCCTCGTCACGTCGTGGTCTCCTCCGTGCAGCAGCCGTGCCCTTTTCGCGTTGAACTCGTCTCGTCCGTCGTCGTCGAAGCTGACGACTCTCCCTCGCTCCGCCATTGTTTGAGTTGTCGCGTTACCAAGCCGACACCGAGGTAAGCTTCGTGTCCGCCGCGTTGACGTTGAATGTTCAACTTGGATCTTTAAATTTTAGCGGGTTAATTCCTTGTTTCCGTTGTAGTTTAGAGTTGTCGTCGCTTCGCGCCGTTGCCGGGTTAATTTGTTAGCCGTTGCGTGCTTCCTCGAGCCGTAATTACTCAAGTTTGGTGAGCCTCGTTTCCTTTTTGTGGTTGTTGTTAGATACTCGATTTTCGTTGATTGTGTTGTTAACGAAATTCTATCTTATTCGAGGCTTGTTTTTGTAAAGCATCGTATTGAGAATTATGTTATTGACGTAGTGGGTGATTGAAATTGGTTTGCGTTCAAGAATCGTATTAGTGTGGGCTTGAACTTGTTAGACGCCTAGAGGTCGTCTTTAATTCGGTTTACCTTGAGCTTTTGACACCTTAGAGTGTACTAATTTTAGTAACGAACAAGTTGGGAATTCGTTTTTGTGCGGCAAACTTCACGCGTTTAAGTGTTTATTTTCGCACTATAATTGTAATCGTTGAAATCCCGATTTATCCGTGCTTAGGCGAGCGGGAACTTAATTTTCTCTTTTAGACGCGGTTTTGGAAAAAAATAAAAATAAAAATAAAATTGTCAAGTGATATTATTTTGAAAGTTTGATTTGGATATTTGGTTGTCAAAAATCAAATAGTTGAAAAAGAGAAAATTATGCACGTTATTGGTTATTCAATCGTGTGAAGTTGTATTTTGACAATTGTGCCATTCAAATGTGAATGAGTTATAAATTTGGGTCACAATTCCGAGCGTTTCTCATCATGTTGCATTTAAGTTCGAAATTTGATCCGATCATTTTATTATGCCAAAATTGTGCAGGATCACCACCGAAACACTCAAGGACGCACGACCCCTCACCGTCGTATACTAAAGGTATAACCAAGCGGCCAAAAGTTGAGTTTTTGTCGTAAAATGTTACGACATTGGAAGCGTGACTTGAGTTAGGATATTGTTGGAATCCTTGAGAATTATGTTATGAGTTTAGCCTTTGAGGCTCGAGAATTATTGTTATTATGAAAATTTGGAGATATCTTGATGTTGTGTTTATTGACTCTAGTTGTTGATATGACGGATTGTGACCGAAATTAGTTCGGTGCTGGGTTGATATTAGGTGAAGGCTTCGGCCGGGATATCCGAAAAACAGGGGAAACTCTGCCGAATTTCCGGCTCGAAGCCTAGGCACTTTTATTGATTTAATCATTGTATGTGTAAGGCTAAGAACCTATTCCTCACCTAAACCAATCAAATGACAACACTTAGGACGGAAACAACCTTAGATGGGCTTTCTTAATGAATTATTAACCGTTCCACTAACTAGAGTCACATTCTTCGAGTCCACCAATTCCAAGTTCTTCCTCTCCTGTACTTAGTGGTAAACCTTGGCGTTGATCATTAATTGCTTGTGTGGAACAGAAGCATCTCACACAAAGCACGAGAAGAGACGCCCCTAGGGAAAGGATTTCGAGGACCGAAGCGAGGAGCTTAGGACCTCAAGTAAGTGGATCTCCTTTGTAACACGAGTAGACTCTACTATGCTCGATTGCTTGCTACTGTTGTGATCTTATTATGGTTGTAGCAAATGTTAATGTTTAACCTAGTAATTATGATGTTGGTTTTCCTAGGTACGTGAGTATGGGCTCACGTGCCTATAATATGTTTGTTAACTCGCAATTATGGAGTTGCGGGTCTAAGTTCTTAGGGTTACCAGTTTATATGGTGTGTGTGTGTCTCTTGTCTGTGGGTATGGGACCACAGACATAAGATTATTATTATTGTGGTTGAGATTCTTGTTTGCAGGTTGAGAGATACGCTTTCTTTTAAGTCGAAAGGATATGGGAAATCTTAGGCTTCCGAATGGAGGTCGCGAGCGTGATAAGTACCGAAATTGCCCGATGGGGCCACTGTCTGTGTGAGATTTCGGGACTACCCGACGGGGTCACGAGGAAGTTGGCGGACGATTATCCTCTCTATATATGCTGTGTGCTAATCTTAGTACGGCCGATGGGGCCGCGATCACGATCGGTTCCGAAATTGCCCGACGGGGCCCTTGTCTGTGTGAGGTTTCGGAACGATCCAACTGGATTTCGAGGAGGTCGGTGGACAACCTTCTTTTATGATTGAAGGAGATTGAATTCAATAGTCTCGTGATAAATCCAATGGTGGATGATACTGAGTATAGTCATTATCGAGCCACGGAAGGCTCGATTTACGGAGATAGCGGAGAATAGACTTATTTCGGACTCAGTTATAAATTCTATGCGCGTATATTTAAATAAGTCTTGATGTAAAATTATTATACGTCTTTTATCCACTTATTGGGCTATTAGCTCACTAGTGTACTCGTGTTGCAGGTAAGTTGAAGGGGAAACTGGAAAACTAGGCGACATGGAAGGATAACGGCGAGTGCATACGGGATCGACCTTGGGAGCGTCGGGTATACCGCCGGCTAGCCGTTGGCAACTATTTTGGGAGTTGATGTTTTTGTTTTGAAAATCCCACGTGAAAACTCTTTTGATGGTCGTGTGGTCACGGTTACATCCCGTGTTAGGCATTTAAATGTATTTTCTTATTGTTATGGAAAAAGTTTCAAATTCTACCGTATTTTTGGGACTTGAAAATTGTTAAATCTCTTATGTTTATTACGAATTATATTTCCTTTTTACGTGTTAGTTTGTGGGTCGTTACAAAGTTGGTATCAGAGCCAAGGTTTAGCCGGTTCTGCAGACAATCCCGTATGCACAACTGTGATTCCCTCATTGTCGCCACTGTGAGTGCCTTTCCTTTAACTTCACGAGCTATACCTTGTTGATTTGGGTTGAAATACTTGCAGGATTTTACTCTACGATGGCGGGACGAGGAGAGAGAGATATGTCTCAGAACTCTAGCCAGCCCACGAGAGAGCGCAGTCGCTCAGGCGGTAGGCCCCCGGTTCCACCATCCTCTCCAGGCGAGGGCCACAGCCAACAGCCGCATTCTTCCATCAGCGCGACCCGCCAATTTATGGCTGACATCACCAATCTCCTGCGTAGGGAACGATTTCCAACTCTAACACAGGATGCCTCCATGACCGTTCGTGATTGGATCAATATGTTCGAGATTAGGATGGAGGAATATGGAGTCTCCCGTGACCTTTGGATTTCTATTGCAGTCGGGTTCTTGAGGGACGAACCACTTAGTTGGTGGAGGACTGTCATTAGGAGGCCAGGAGGAGCCGCGGGCTACAATTGGCATTCGTTCTGTCAGGCGGTGCAGCAGTCATTCGACCCTCTCAGTCGCCGCCGAGTGTGGGACGAAGCGGTGAGGACGTGGGGCCAGAAGCAGGGGGAGCGTGTGTCCAAGTACCATAGGCGTTTCATGCGTGAGATAGTGGAGGATAGCCCTACGGTCCTGTCGCAGTCCCGGCTGCACGAGATTTATTATCGAGGCCTGATGGCCCCTTTTCGTCCTCATGGTTCGCCTGCCACTTTTGAGAGCCTGACTTCCATTAGAGATGTAGCGATGCGCCTGGAGCGTCAGTATATCGACGAGATGGGCGCGTATGTGGACGACTTCCGGGCCGGCAGCGATACGCCGACGATGGAGGACACTTCAGAGGAGGAGGATGACCCCGACGAGTATGATAGTTAGATCGTATTGGTGGAGACACTAACCCCAACTTTGGAGCCCTAGGGTAGCCGTATGCGTATGAGTTTAAAGTAGTTTAGCTTTGTACCTAGTTGAAGCAGAAATGACGCTAGTAGCAATTAATAGTTAGCACTCTTATTTTGACTAATTGTAGTAGAGACTAAGTTTTACTAGCTATGTGTTGTGTCATCCTCTATGAATGATTTTTATGCTTGTAGTGAGGTTTATATAGCTCCTTTTGCATTGCAATTATGTATGGTTAATTAGTATTTGTTAGTGCTATGTGATGATAACATGACTCATCTCTGATTCTATTATGATGATTGTCTTGTACCTTGCTTTCTTTTGTCTGGTCATGTAGTGATTTTAACCTTAGTGCGTTGACTCAGGTCGCTTGCCTTTCCCTTTCTCTTTGGCTATGACGAGACCAAATCTGTCGAGGGCGGTGGCCGACCTTCGTGAGGCCATGGAACGCCAAGCCGAAATTCAGCGACAGCAAACAGAGGTCCTAAATCGCCTAATGGAGCACATGGGACGTGGGGCCTTACCCCTCCCTCCCCCACCTCCGATTGATGCCCAAGGACAGGTTGAGGGCGAGGGACTGCCCGAGTATCCAGACCCGGTTCCGGAGGCCGAGGCAGTCCATCCGGGGGCAGCGGCGATTCCCGCGGAAGGCCCTCCAGTGCAAGACAGGGCAGCAGTGTACCCTAACCCTGCAATGAACGCCCCTCACCCCGCGGGTCATCATATTCCGGGCATGCCACAACATCCCCCGATGATGCATGCTCATGCTCCGGCGATTCGACCTCCAGCGCCTGGTTTGGCACCACACGTTTATGCCCAAGGAATGCCGGTGCCACATATGACTTTGGAGGCGGTCTACGAGAGGTTTCGTAGGGCCCAACCTCCATCATTCGATGGTACTCCGGACCCTCTCGCTGCTGAAGAATGGATAAGTCGCGTAGAACTTATCTTTGACATGATGCAAATATCAGACCATGAGAAGGTTTCGTGCGCCGTCTTTATGCTCAATAAAGACGCGCGTTATTGGTGGAGCGTGGTGAAGCAGACTCGGGATGTCAGTACCATGACTTGGGCTGATTTCCAGCAAGTCTTCCATGAGAAGTACTTCAGCGAGGCCGTTCAAAATAGCAAGATGAACGAGTTTATCAATTTGCGTCAAGGAAAGCTGAGCGTCACAGACTATGTCTTGAAATTCGATCAGTTGGCTAGATTTGCACCAGACATTGTAGCTACCGATACAAGCCGTAAGAACAAGTTCATGAGGGGTTTGAACTCCGACATAGCTCGTTTCGTTGATACGGGCAGAGAAGGACCCGCTAGCTACGCGGATGCTGTCCAACGAGCCTTGCGCTCAGATACTTGGGTGACCAAGCAGGAGGAGAAACCTAAGTCGGATCTGCCTCGATCCGATAATACTCAGAATAGATCTCGCTTCGGCCGCTCGAATCGCGATAACTACCCACCGCGGCGCCCTAGCGATGATCAGCGATCGAGTCATAATCAGCGTTCCAATCAGTCTGGAAGGAACAACTCTGGCGGCAAGCGCAAGTCAGGACCCAATCCTTCTGATCGGGCCGTGCAAGCAAAGAAGCATGATGCTAATGCGCCCCCTTGTGCCAAGTGTGGCAAATACCATTCCGGAGAGTGTCGGAGCAATGGTCGGACGTGCTACAATTGTGGCCAACTGGGCCACTTTGCGAGGGAGTGTCGGGAGCCAAATACTCAAGCTAGAAGTCAGCGGGACCGAAGTGAGAATCAAGCGAAGCCGAATGCTCGGGTTTTTGCTATTTCTGAAGGGGAGGTGGCTGCAGGACCTTCAACTGTTGTCACAGGTCAGATCTCTATAGCTAACACTACTGCTTATGTCCTTATAGACTCGGGGGCATCCCACTCTTTTATTGCGGGTGGTTTTGTAAAGAAGCTAGATAGGAAACCAGATGATTTGGCCCAGCCCTTTGTGACGGCTACACCGTCGGGTGAGACCATGCAGTCTAGGTTTTGGTTCCGAGATGTTCCCATTTTTTTTAGTGGTCGCGAGTTAGCTGTGAATCTTGTAGTCCTCGAGATGCGGGACTTTGATATCATCCTAGGCATGGATTGGTTATCCAAGTACCATGCTACTATTGACTGTAAGAGAAAGAGCGTACTTTTTCGACCCCCTGGAGCAGAAAGTTTTGAGTTTAAAGGGTCACCTAAGGGGTTGACCATACCCTTGATCTCTGCTCTTCAAGCACGTAAGATGCTTGACGGTGGTTGTCAGGGCTTCCTCGCCCACATCATAGATCTGTCCCAAGAGGACACTCGTCAAGCTTCGGATATCCCGGTCGTGAAGGATTTCCTCCACGTCTTTCCCGAAGACCTTCCAGGGTTACCTCCTGATCGTGAAATTGAGTTCGTTATCGAACTATTACCCGGTACCGCCCCTGTGTCCAAGTCGCCATATCGAATGGCCCCGGCAGAATTGAAAGAATTGAAGATCCAACTACATGAGTTGTTGGACAAGGGCTTCATAAGACCCAGTCATTCACCGTGGGGGGCACCGGTGAGATGTGGTGGTGTATTTTTATTAGTGGCTGCTCTTATTAGTTCCTCTCTAGCACCATTTTCTCTCTTGTTTTGTCTTCTTGGAAAGCTTTTGCAGATTGGTGGCTTGAGGAGCATCAAGAATGGTGATTGGAGAATCAATGCCTAATAGTGGAGGTATTTATTTATGTCCAAATACTCTTGAAATCAATTGTTGATCTTGATTGATTTGTTGAGCATGATTATTGTTTAAATCATTGTGATGATTATGTTGTGATGCTCAATATAAATTTAACAACTGGTATCAGAGCCCATATTTGATTTCTAAGGTTTTGGATTATGAAATAAACCCATTTTGAAAACTGATTTTCAGGCAAATAATTTTGGGGCATTTTTTGCTCTTATTTTTCGAAAAATTGGAATTTGGATTTTTGGCTCAAGAATCTTCGAAATCTTATGAGAATGGTGTGATTACATTGTTTTGAGTTGTGCGTTCGATTCAAACCTCATTTTGGAATTGGAAATAAACCCATTTCTCAATCTATTTTTCGGCCATTTTTATGAGTTTTCGGGCACAATTTTTCGTGTTTTTTGTGTTCGAATTTTTTGGGAAATTTTGAGAGTGTTGTTCAGCACTCTTCATGGCCGAAACCCATAGGGTTTCTCGATTTCCTCCGGCGAGTTTTGGGTTGAAAGAACGGGTTAAGGTTATGGGTTGAACGAGGATGGCGAGTGCTTAAAAAGCCCTCAATCGCCGATAAGAATGGTGGCCGAAATCGCCGGATTTTGGAACCGGGTCGCGCGACCGGAGTGAGGACCTGCGCGCGCAGAGGCTGCTGGGCAAAGAAAAAGGTGCTATGCTCAAAGCCCGTCGTTTTCGCTCCGAACGACGCGTCGTCCGCCTCCTGTCCAAAAGCTCGTCGTTTCTCCCACGAACGACTTGTCGTTCGCCTACGCCCATGGGACATGTCATTTTATACAAAAGAAAAAAAACCGTTAGCTCATTTTCAGTTTTATTCCCAATTTTTCCAAAAGGGCCAACCTTATTTTATTTATGCTCAAAATTCAAAATAATTCATTATTTCATAATTTGAATTTATGAATTTAATTTTTAAAATTCTATTTACATTTATTGCTGTTAGGAAATAAATAAAATTATTTGTTAACAATAGTAAATGCTTATTTACTTGCCTGTTGCAAGTTTAAGCATGTCAAATTGTTGTATGATGAGGAATTTAAAACGCTTGATTTTCGTGATATTTCCTCTAAAATATTATTAAGGTCCATAAGGATAATTAATTATCCTATCGATAATTATTACTTGGTAGGATGCTTAAATGGTGAAGAAAATTTATTGAAATGTTATGAACCACACTATCTTCTATCCTCTCGATAGTTGATTGATATATTTGATTATAATATTTTAATACATTTATCTTACCTGTGAAATGGGTTTTATATTTTGGATTGAAGGAACTCTGGCACATTTAATGACCATTAATGTGTTGAGATCATTAAGTCTTGAGGAAAAGAGCACAAAAAGTATGATCTTATTTTACATACAATTAATGGTTGTTGCTCTTGTTTCTCATTCAGCTTTAGGCAATCCTAAAATCTCTGTCATCTTGACGCTAAACGGAATTAACCACAAACAGTGGGTTGAATATCTCATGATGAATCTAACCATAATGAAAATAGACTTACCCTTCAGAACGACTGTACCACGTAAGCCTGCTGATGAGTGGGAGTACTCTAACCGCTGTTGTTTGATGATCATGAGGTATCACATGTACGAATCCATTCGTGATAGTATTCCCAATACTGAAAATGCTAAGGATTTCCTTACAGCCAGGGACAGAGCCAGACTTAGATGATGAGAGGGGCCAACTACTAATTTTTTTTTTTATATTAATATTCATAACTATATATTTCAAAGTGTTAATTACATTAGCAATCTATTAAAATAGAGAATGCCTCTCTTGAATCTCACGAAAATCATCTATAATTGAATCTACACTAAATGTTTTTGTAATTTTTTTTCAATATATACTAGCATTTTTTTCAAAAGACTTAAATAGAAACCGTAAATCATTAATTTTGCACGTTTAAACATTAAAATAAAGCAAGAAACTATTGTACAATAAAAAAACAGTAAAGAAACGTAAACTATCCAATCAAAGAACAAGTAAATAATCTAAAATCATCAAAATTATCTTTTTTAAGATATATAATTATGTACACACGAACATATAAAGGTTAGTATTTACCTCTAAAATTGCATCATGATTTGTGCTTGTAATATATAAAAGTATATAATATATATATATATATATATATATATGCGTGTGTGTGTTTGTGTGTGTATGTGGAGTTTCTAAATTCTAATTAGCGGTGACGTGAGTGAATGGGAAATGAGAAGGTAGGAGAGATTGTTAGAATTGAGAAAAAAAGTAATACATTTATATATGCCTAATATTAAAATCACAGAAAGTAAATGGTTACTTTTTTTTTAACAAATAGGATTAGGTTAAGTTTTCCTTTTTTATATATAAATTTAGGATTTTATAGTCTTAATAGGCTTGGACTCGACTTAAAAAAAATATATATGGTGTAGATAATTATTGAGTTTGGCGCACTTATTATATTAATAAATCATTAATTTAATTAGGTCATAAATAAATAATAATTATTGGGTTTGACTCATTTATTACACCAATAATCAATAATTCTTAATAGCATATTTTCTTAATAACATTGAAAAAAAAAATTAAGAGGGGCCAATTGATCATGGCCCCTTTTGCTAATACATAAATCCGTCCACGCTTACAGCCATTGGGAAAAAGTACGAAATATTCTCTAAGAATGAGAAGAATGAGTGCTTGAATATGCTTCACTCCACCTTCTATGATGGTGCGAGTGACATAAGGGCTCACATCGACAAACTCATAGGTTGTTACCACAAGTTCAAGGCCATGGGTATAGACCTTGGACAAGAGTGCATGGTATGTTTTGTGATGAGAACTCTTCCACCACAATTTGACTTGATCAGATCGAGTTACAATACTCAGAAAGTGCAATGGAGTGTTGAGGAGATGACTGCCATTCTTGCCAAGGAAAAGGATGACATGAGAATAGAAAGGGCAAGAAGCATCTCAATGGTCACAAACCAAACTAATCCTCAGAAGAGAAGGTTCACACCTAACGTCTCTAGTGACCAAAAGCCTCCTAAAAAAAAAGCTGTGAGCACTAATGGGCAAGGACAAGGACATGCAGGATCGTACTCAGCTGGTCATAAGGATGAGATGTTCAAGGGGAAGTGCTACTTCTGTCACAAGTTCGGGCACAAGTTTTACTGTCGCAAGCTCAAGTTTTACCTAGAGAAGAAAGTAGTGACAAGTCGAAGGAAGCCAAGTAGTTTGGAGCAGTATGTGTCAATAAGAGACGGTATAAGAATCCAAGTCGAATTTTTGGGGCTGTTAGACTTCAACTAAATATAGAATATTTTTTAGAGTTATATAATGTAGCTTACATACCCTTTATCATGAGGAATTTGATTTCTGTATCTATTTTGGATAGACTAGGTTATAGTATTCTTTTTGGAACAAGAAAGTTGAATTTGTACTGTGACTCTCTGTTGATAAGACATGAAAGTTTATGTGGAAATTTATATAAACTTGATTTGCATAATATTGCTTCTGCCACTTCTTCTTGTTCTGTTAATAGTGTTGTTGGTTCTAAACATGGAAGGTCTGATATGAGATCTTCTATGTTGTGGCACAAACGTTTAAGACACATTTTTAGAAACAGGATTGAGAGGTTGGTGAAAGATGGTGTACTCCAAGATCTTGATTTCTCAGATTTCACCACTTGTGTTGATTGTGTTAAACAAAAATTAACTACCAAGGTTAGGAAGAGTAAGGCAGACATGTGCACATATTTGTTAGAATTGATTCACACTGATATATGTGGGCCATTTGTTCCGCCTGCTATGGGCGGTTACAAATATTTCGTCACCTTTATTGATGATTTTTCCCGTTACGGTCATATAGAGCTTATTTGCGAAATGTCTGAATCTTTGGATGCTTTTATGATTTTTAAGACGAATGCTGAGCTTCACAAGAGAAAGAAGATCAAGACAGTCAATTCTGACAGACATGGAGAGTATTACGTGTGCTCTGATGAGACTGGCAGGAACCCCAGGCCATTCGCTAGATACTTGCAAGAATGTGGTATTGATGCAAAATACACGATGCCAGAAACACCCCAACATAATGAAATCGCTGAAAAAAGAAATCACACGTTTCTTGATATGGTGCGATGTATGTTGATTCATTCTAACTTACCAGAATTCTTGTTGGGTGAGGCATTGAAGACAGCTGCCTATATTTTGAATCAAGTGCCACGTAAGTCTATGCCAAAGACAACATATGAGCTGTGGTCAAGTAAGAAGCCGAGTTTGCGTCATTTTCATGTTTGGGGATGCAAAACAGAAGTCAGGCCCCTATAATCCTTAATCTAATAAGCTTGATCCGAAAACCATTAGTGGCTACTTTGTAGACTATACCATTGAATCGAAGGGTTCTAGATTCTATTGTCCGACTCACACTACTAGAGTCATAGAATCAGATAGAGTTGTCTATTTTGAAGATGAATTTGGTTCAAGTCATGGGCTAAGAGAAATTGTATTTAGGGAAGAACGTATTCTTATCCATGTACCTGTTGCTCCGCTTCTGATCATAATCCTATAATTGACCAGATTCCTATTGAAGCTCATCATGAACCGCAAGATAAAGTACAAGATGAAAATGATGAAGCTGTGGTGAGGAGATCACAGAGGACCTGCAAGTCTACTACTCCTGATGATTATTTTGTCTATCTGTAAGAACATGAGTTTGATGTGAGCTATAGTTGAGAACTAGTCACTTTTCAAGAAGCCGTGAATAGCCATTAATCTGTGCTGTGGATGGATGCAATGAAGGATGAGTTTAGCTCCATGTCACAAAATGAAGTTTGAGAGTTGGTTGAACTACCCAAAGGTTGCAAGTCAATTGGATGCAAATAGGTTTATAAGATCAAACGTGACTCGAATGGACAAGTATAAAGGTATAAGGCTAGACTTATGGCCAAATGTTTAGCTAGAGATTAGGAATCGATTTCAAAGAAACCTTCTCACCTGTTTCTACAATTTATTACACATCATTATGTCTATAGTCGCACATTTTGATCTAGAGCTCAATCAAATGGATGTGAAAGCTGTCTTCTTTAATGGAGATCTATATGAAGATGTTTATATGACTCAACCTGTTGGTTTCATGATGACTAGTTAAGAACATATGGTTTGTGAGTTAAAAAATTCATTCATGGATTGAAGCAGGCATCAAGGCAGTGGTATCTCAAGTTTGATACGACTGTCACCGCAAATGGCTTGAAGGAGAATGTAGTTAATCAATGTATATAATGAAGGTCAGTGGGAGTAGTTTTATCTTTTTGGTGTTATATGTTGATGATATTTTGCTCGCATCTAATGATACTGATCTATTATTTGAGACAAAATAGCTATTATTTAGCCATTTTGATACGAAGGATCTAGGTGAGGCCTCATATGTACTTGGAATACATATTCTTCATGATAGGGCTAATGGCATCCTTCGGTTGTCTTAAAGAACTTACATTGATCAGATTTTGAGGAGATTTAATATGCATTCATGTTCTCATAGGAAAACGCCAATAGTGAAGGGTGACAAGTTCTCAAAGGCTCAAAGTCCACAGAATGATACAGAAAGAGATGAAATGAAAGTCGTACCTTATTCATCACTTTTTGGCAGCTTGATGCATGCTCAAGTATGCATACGTCCTGACATTACTTTTGCTGTGGGCGTGCTGGATAGGTACTTGAGAGATCCTAGACTTAGCCACTAGAAAGCAACTAAGAAAGTCATGTGATACCTTCAGGGTACTAAGAATCATATGTTTACTTATCGGTGAACCAACACTCTTGATATAGTTAGATTCAATGATGCCGATTATGCAGGTTGCATGGATGATAAAACGTCCACTTCAGGCTATATTTTCATGATGGCTAGAAGAGCTGTTTCGTGGAAAAGTGTCAAGCAAACACTCACAGCGTCCTCTACGATGGAGGCAGAGTATATGGCGTGTTATGAGGCTACGTGTCAAGCAATATGGCTATGAAATTTTATTTCAGCATTAGGAGTTGCAGACTCTATTTTGAGGCCGCTGAAATTGTATTGTGATAATTCTGCAGCCGTATCTTTCTCTAAGAACACGAGGAGTAGTTCTTGTTCAAAGCATATTGATATAAAGTACTGCTTCGTTAAGGAGAAATTTGCCGAGACACTCATTGCCATTGAGTACGCATCTACAACTAGTATGTTCGAAGATCCACTAACAAAAGACTTACCTATATGTGTGTTTGTAGAACACGTCGCCCGTATGAGATTATTAGGAGACTAGATGATGATATTAGTAGAAACTTGCTATATTGTGTATTGAACCTACTAGTATTTTATATGGATTGCCAATGACATATAAGATACATGCATTTGAAGTCACTTATTATTTGTATTATCATACATTTTGTTTGATGAAGTAACAGGTACAAAAGAGACATCTGATATAGTCTCAATCATTGTATTGCATGTATGTTGTTGTAATGGTTGTTGCATTCGAATATCTCCAGGACCGAATTATGTGTAATATTTATACCTCGTCGATATGATATTGTGTATGATTCATTTGGTCGTTATTGAAGAAAGGAGATTATTGTGTTTCATGTTTTATATGGTGGTTAGGTTATATTGTCCAAGTGGGAGAATGTTGAAATTTTCTATTTGGATTAATATAATCACTAACATAATTCTATAATCTCAACCATTACTATAGTGCCTATTAATGTATTAAATACTATAATATGATGGTTAATTATACTAATTGCATTTGAGGCACATTGGACTACTAATTTACTATGTATTGGCCTATTAAACCATAGTCTACCTTATATTATGTATAGTCAAACATGCCCTTAAGTTCCCCTTAGGGAAATATGTGTATATAAGGGTTTTATATTGTTTGGTGAGAGGTGGTGGTGTATTATTGTTGGTGGCTACCCTCATTAGTTCCTCTCTAGCACCATTTTCTCTCTTGTTTTGTCTTCTTGGAAAGCTTGTGCAGATTAGTGGCCTGAGGAGCATCAAGAATGGTGATTGGAGAATCAATGGCTAATAGTGGAGGTATTTATTTCAGTCCAAATACTCTTGAAATCATTTGTTGATATTGATTGATTTGTTGAGCATGATTAAGTTTAAATCATTGTGATGATTATGTTGTGATGCTCAATATAAATTTAACATTTCCTTGATACAAAGTACACTCTTCCAGCCTATTCCACATGCAACATTCAAAACATCATCTACCCTAAAGATTGGGGATAACATCCTTCAAAACCAAAAATTTCCCTATAAATTTTCAAAACAAAATAAATTATTCCAATTCTTTTACTTACCAGGATTATAAACAAGTATGCCAAAATCCCAGTAGTACCCACTTCCGGCTTATTTACTTCAATACAAGAAAAACTTACAACCTTCCAAGATGATTTAAAACCTGGTGGTCTTTTTGTTGGCCTATCCAAGAGATTTTAAACTTTGAAGTATGTGAAAGTTTTTATTTTTCAAACAATCTTACAACCCATCTCCGGAAGAAAAATAATTCCCTCCCCTACTCGTATTATGTACAAAATTCTATCTCTCTTGGTCTTTAATCTGGAAGTACCATCAGAATAACGACAATGGGAAAATTATAAGTCCCACAATCCATTTTAAAACTAGTAGACCAAGAATGGATAAACCCATGGCAAGACAAAGCTGAAAGTGATAGAATATATAACTTTTTTGGCACAAAAGTCCCATGCCAGTGCCTTATTTGCCTTTGCAAAGACTGATGAGGAATATTTCTTAATTATGTAACAACTAGTTCAAAATAAAACTGGCTCTTCAAGAGAACAATCGGAGCCAGAAGAAGAAGAACAATAAGAAGAAGAAGATGAAGCTGGAATTCTTACTTCAGTGAAAAAGATAAAAACGTAAAAAAAAAAAAAAAATTGAAAATGATCAAGTCAAAACCTTCAAAAGAAGTACATTGTTAAAAACTAATAGCCACCAAGGAGGCCATGTGAATTCTGCTACAAGATAATGGTGGCGGGAAAGATAAGTGATTTTTGCAATAGAACAATAATAAACATGTGAAAACTGTAAATATTATCGAAATAATACTAATGGTGGGCCACAATCATTATTTCCTAGAAGAAGAAGAAAATTGCAAAAATACCATCTACGTTGCCTGTAAAAGAAGTCGAAGAAGCAAAGAACAACACACAACTAAAAACAGAAAACCAAAGAATTTCTCACTTCTTGTTGTACTCTCCTTATAATTCTTGTATTATTTTTTCCTGCAAGTTGTTCAAATAAATTGGTCTTCAAATAATTTTGAAAGTATTTCTTCAAATCTTGGATATAAATTCAAAATTAATTAAATATTTGTTCATGTAAATTTTATCTATATTATTTCTGTTTAAATTATTTACTGTGATATCCAAATCTTTATCGATTCAATTACTTTTTATTATATTGCAATTATATATATATATATATATATATATATATACACACGAATCAATACCACTACAATATTTCCATTGCATTATATTTCCAACATAGCATTTATTCCCCTGAAACAACCCATTTAATGTTCTGCACCTCATTTACTCCAACATTGCATTATCATACGTAGCATTCAACATTGCATTATTGTACAATGTACATAGCATTCAATCATTTACATAACATTAAATCGTTAAATACCACTACATTTATTTCCATTGCATTATATTTCCAACATAGCATTTATTCCACTGCATTAAGTTGTCAACATAGCATTAAGTTGACAACTTTTGATAAAAGTTATCAAATCACAGGAGTATAGGCAAAACAGAGTAATTATGGGCAAAATTTTACCTCTCCAAAACTCAACCAACGGGCATTAAATTCCCATTAATATTAATTAAAACTCTACTTAAAGTTCCAAAAAAAAATAAAAAACTCCACTTAAAGAGATTAAGGAAATAACAAAAAAGTGTACTTAAAACTCTAGAGATAGTCTTAATTATATAAGGAAAGATAGTGACTCTAGTCTCTTGGTGGTCTTTTAACATTTCTTTAACTAAAAAAAAAAAAAGAGATAATTGAGAGAACTTTAGTCAAATACAAGCTCGAAAACCCGCGCGTTGCAGCGGGATTGTTTTTTTTTTTTTTTCAAATGAAATTGTAAAAATTAATAATTTTTGATAAATCTCAAAATCCAAACAGTAACATTTATGTAAAAACACGTATAATATTTTATAATATTGTATGCTGAATACATAACAAAAAATTAATCATATTTGATATTTGGTCATTTTCTAGTCTATATTTCAAAAAAATGCCCAATATTTTCGAAAATTAAAAAATTAGACATTAACTCACGAAGAATCAAGTGCACAAAATATATCTATAATTTTTTATTAAAAAACATGCAAAATAAAGGGGAATGCGTTTATTTTCTTACAAGTCCACAAAAAGCTAATTGTCAAGAAATTGTTATTGCACTAAAATTGACTTATAAAGGGAATTTTAAGAAAATAATCACGGTTTACAAAATGATTTTAAAAAATAGCCACAGTTTCAAAAAAATTTAAAAACTAGTACTGTCAAAAATTTCTGATAAAATTTCTAATACGTGTCAGAAATTTATGACAGCAATTTTATGTATAATTTTGATATTGTTAGAAATTTCTTATAATAAATTTGGCTAGTTTTAAATTTTTGAAACTGTGGCTATTTTTTAAAAACACAAAGTCTAAAATGGCTATTTACCTAACTTTGAAAATTTTAAAAAAATAGCTACTGTTTACAAAATGATTTTAAGAAATAGCCACAGTTTTAAAAAATTTAAAAACTAACCATGTCAGAAATTTTTGACTAGTGTCAGAAATTTCTAACAGTACTTTTATGCGTATTTTTGTTATTTTTAAAAATTTCTTATACATGTTTTATGGCTAGTTTTTAAATTTTTTAAAACTATTGCTATTTTTTAAAAACACACAGTGCAAAATAACTATTTATCTAACTAACCCTAATAAATATCACATATATGTATATATAATTGTAAATATAGCACAAATAAAAAAGTTAACCATCTTAAAAATCTAGTAAAAGCTTTGATGTGGTCGCATTAAAAAAATCCGTACTGAATAGGTGATAAAAAATTTACATTGTCAAATAAGTACAAAATAAATTAATAGATAAATAAGTACAAAATAAATTAATAGAAACAATATAAAACTTAAAAAAAGATATAATTCAAATATATATACAACAAATCAATTCACTTTTACAAAACTAATTTTTAAAGCCGTCAAAAAAATTATTAAAATTTATTATAAAAAATGTTATTAAACCCTTAAAAATATCCGAAAAAGTTAGCAAGCAAGAACAAATTTTCTTAAAAAGTGTAATAAGAAAGTTGAGATTAAAATTTGGAAAAGAAAAGGTTTTAAATAAGAGCTTTTTAGGCATTTAACCAAATTTTAAGGTAATTTTTTAGGATCTAGCCTTAAAATGTCGAAATTAAGGATTTAGCCATAACATGTACCATAAAATGTTATATGTAATATATATACGTGTAAAAGTGTAACATTACATTTAATGTTACATGTGTTACATTTTATATTACATGTAAATGTTACTCTTTTTACACGTATATATGTTACATGCAACATAAAATGTTACATGTTATGACTAAATCCTTAATTTGGTGAAACTATGACTAAATTTTTCAAACTTTACCTTTAAAATAACTAATTACTTAATTGGTCCTTTAAATAATTGACAATTAACACGCAAAAATTAACAAATTTAAGAGTAAAAAGTAAAAAATTAAATAAAATTAAGGTGTCAAATAGTTATAAATGTTGAAAATAAGAATAAGAATATGAGATATAGAAGAGGGGGAACAAAAAACCGAAGAAGAGGGAGAGGCTGAGTGTATTAACGTTGGAAGAAGAAAAAAATATTAAAACAAAAAGAAATATAGAGAAAGGTGGCATGAGAGAGAGAGAATGTCATATCATATATATATATATGGGAGCTGCTGTGAAATCCCCTACTAATTAGGGGAGACTGGTATAACCCAATCTAACACCGTTGGTTTATTATCCAATGGTTATTATTAAGAACGTACTCGTACATAAAAAGTATTTTAACAATGCTCTTTTAATTAGGTGCTGGACATGGCCCACATGCTGCAGCATGTCATTTATTATATGAGATTTGTGGGGCCCATCTTACTGAATAATCCGGCGCGTGAAGTCTAAAGGTTTTTTATTTTGTTACTCCCTTTTTTTTTTTATTACAAATGTGTGGCATGCGTTGGAAGTTGGAACATTTGCTTGCACTATAATGCTGAAAAGTGGATTTTGCTTCTTTTGTACAAAAGTTAATAACTTTGGTTACGAATATAGCTTTTAAGATGGTATACTATATATGACTTGAATTTCGAATTATAAATAGGTATTTGCATAAAAAATTAAAAATATTAATTATGTCAAAGCTTCATAAATATAGTTGCCTCTGCCTTTTTTTTTATAATGTTATTGTTATATATTGTCACCTTATTTATGTAAAATGACTTATTTGTAAAAAAATATTATGAATGTGTTCAAACGTTGATCATTCAATCAAAAGTGTTAATTATATAATTTAACTTGTGTATTTTAATCACATGTTAAACTTTGATTATTATATTGAATATTCAAATTCTTATATCAATATGCTTTCAAAAAAAAAAATTCTTATATCAATATGATTTTTATGTCTCTTAATAGCTTTGATTATTTTATTTTTCAAGCTAAACATTCCACCACTTTAAGGAAGTAGTAGTTTTATCCACTCACAAAAGTAAATTTGTATGAATTTTTTTTAATATTATTCAGTAGCAGTTTAAAAAAATTCAAAGTAAAAAATATTTAGAAAAAATATTCTAATACTTTTTTTACCAAAAAAAAAACATTAAAATAAGCATAAATAGTAAAAATCCTATATAATCCTAGTGTTTTGATAAAATTAAAACAAGAGAGAAATGAGAAAAGTAATGGAATACAATAGTCTCGTATGTTGGTGTAATGGCCTAAAATTAAAAATCACTGTACAAGCTAATCAATTTGTATTTTTGCTTCGGTGATGACTGTTTTTGTAAAATTGGCCGGTTTCGTCGTATGAGGTCAATTTGGAATTGTGAGAAAAATTATGAAATTGGTATAGTTATTTTTGCCTTTTTGAATTCTTGGACGTGTAAGGAATTTATTTTTGATTCGGGAATGATATTAAAATTTCTAACTTTTCGAATCTAAATTATTGGTGTGAATTCTAAATTTTTAGAAAAATTATACCAATTAATGATTTTACTTGGCCCAAATTGACCCAATACTAAAAGCCCAATAACTTAGGGTTTGACATTATTTTCTTCCCCTTTTCTTTTTCACACCTCCCACGCCGTCATCCCCTCCCCCTCGGCCCCTCACTCGCGCAGCCGCCGCTGCCCTCCCCAGCTCCGGCCAGCCTCCTCCGCCCCAGCCAGCCGCGCACCGTCTGCGCGTCCCTCTCTCCGCGCCAGCGCGCAGCCTCCTCGCGCGAGCCCAGCCCCGGCGTACTTTGCGCGAGCTTCGCCGTGCGCGAACCAGCGTCACGCTCCCCGCCAGCGCCGCCCAGCCGCTGGCTAGCCCCGGCGAGCCACGCCTCACCTCGCCTGGCCTTCCTCAGCCCCGATCTGTGCACCCATGCGCGCAGCCGCCGCCTCTCGCGCGGCCCAGCCCCTCCCGCGCCGAGCCTTGTCTCGGCCAACCCTTCTTGCGCCGCCCGGAGCTCCTCCCAATCGCAGCCGTGCCCCCCTCCGTGAGGCCTCGTGCGCACGCGCTACTCCGCCTACCTCCGCGCGTTGAGCAGCCACGCTCCTCTTCACCGAGCTTCATCGAGCCCAGCTCTTGTCGCGAGTTTTTCGTGCGCGAGCCAGGTTCGATCATCGCGTAAACCAGGGCACTTTGCTCCGCGCCCTTGCGCCTCGCGGCCTTTCTTTCGCGCGAGCTTTCCCGCACTGCTTCTCCCTTTTTGTCGAGCCGGCTACCTTGCACGCTTGGTGAGCCTCGATTTTGAGCCAAACTCGATAGATTACTTGTATTTAGCTTTAAATTTGTGTCGTGAATTAGTTCATTATGTGGTTGCTTAAGATTTGTGCCAAGACCTTAGAAATTTCTCTGTCTATGATTTTCAAGTTTGAGGTGTGATTTAATGGTCTTATTTATGGCTATTTATGTTGAGTTTGAATCATGATTGTTTGGGTTTTAGGTGTACAAATATTTGGGTTGGCTAATTTGTGGTAGACCTCAAACTCGCAGCGCCGTCATTTTATATTTTTGGTTCACAATATTAAGCTCCGTCATATTTCGCATTTATAAACATGTAAGCCGTGCTCGGGTTAACGCCTGGATTTGGTTGGTTTATTTTCCATTAATCGTATGATTAGAACACTTGAAAAGATTGTTGTTGAAAACCTTATTTATGCGAGATTGGTACCTTATTGTGTTTCTTAGTCTTGCGAGTTTGTGGGCGTGCTTGACTTAGTATACTTTTGTCTATTTGGCGCCCTCAAGTTTGGTAAATTCATGTCATTTTAAAATTTGACAAGTTGTCGTTTGGCGGACTTTTGTGAAAATCTCGTTTGGGTCATGACAAGCTTTTTGAGTGGTCTTATTCCTTTATTTGTGGAACTATATTTGGGAAGATTGATGTTGAAAAGCCATATTTTGCGGGATTATGATTGCGATGGCTTTATTAATTCGTTTAGCTTAAATACTTTTCAGCAAATGTACTAGGTTGATTCGAGGTGTTTATTGGAATTTAGTACCTCAAGTGTTTTGCCATAAAACCTTGCGGATATGCACCATTTTAGTATCTTTTAAAGTGAAGAAAATAAATAAAAAGAAAATTGTGTGATCTTAAGGATTTGGTTGTATTGGGTTGTATTTTTGTTAACTTGCCCGTTTGAGCTTAAAGCGAGTATCGGGTCGCGGGTCCGAGCGTTTCGCATTATGTTTTTTGTTTTAGTTCAAAAGTTGATTCGATTTCTTCTATTCTCGCAAATTGTGCAGGAACACCAACAATGCAAGTTCGAACGCTCAACTCTTCACCGCCTTTTTATTAAAGGTATAACCGGCGGTCGGAAGCAAAGTATTGGCGCTAAGCCATGACGACGTTCTTTGTGACTTTGTTTTGTTATTTAAATGTCTATTGGTCTAGTGTGAATCCGAGCCGCTGAGGCTCGGTGTTGAATTATGATTATGTTTGCAATTAATTATGATAAATGATAAAATTATCTGCGTGGTTGTTGTGATGGATTGTGACCGAAATTAGTTCGGTGCTGGGTTGAAATTAGGTGAAGGCTTCGGCCGGGATATCCGAAAAATAGGGGAAACTCTGCCGGATTTTCGGCTCGAAGTTTAGATGCTTAGTAAAACTAAGCTAGAAACTAATTAGATTACAGAATTTCTTTCTCGCCTAATTTAAGCAAACAATATACTTGTTGGCCTTGGGTTGACGGATAAAATTAAGTCACTGACGTACGAGACGATGATACTTTAATTTTACAATTTGCTATCCCGATTATCCGCTCTTGGTTACAGACCTGCTTTGAGTAGTCCGTCAATCCTTAGAGCAGTTCTTTGATTAATTTCTAATGAAAAGTGACTTTTGACCTTGTTACTCGCGTGTTGGACAGATTTGTCACACGACGAGTTTCAAGGGAGGACGCTACTAGGATAGAGCTGTGAGGACCGAGGCAAGAGGCTTAGGACCTCAGGTAAGTGGATCTCCACTGTGGCATGGGCAAACTTTACAATGCTTGAATAAATTATGAATGTGTTGAGGTTATATTAAGCATACGATGCTTATAAAATTGTGGCTATTAAACTGTATGGATCTCAATTCTTGCTAGTGCCGTGAATACAGGCTCTTGATCACGTTCGTATTGTTTGTGCAACGAGCCTGCAGGTATGGGACTGTAGGTTCGTTTATGATAGGTTGTGTTTTCTAAGTGTGTATTGGTGCGTGTGTTCACTTATGTGTTTATCTGTCTGTGGCTATGGGACCACAGACATAAAATTACTCAACTTCGTGGTTTAGGTTCTAGTGTAGGGTGTGTATCTGTTTGTGTGTTTATATGTTAGGATGACCTATACGTCGGTGGGTATGGGACCACAGACATAAAACTGTTTATATTATTGTTGACACTTTGTTGCAGGTCAAAGAGAAAACACCAAGACAAGATGAGGGGAGCTAAAGTAATGTATGTATACGGGTAGGGCCCGACGGGGCCGCAAGTCATGATCGGTCCCGAAATAGCCCGACGGGGCCGCTGATTTCGTTTCGGGACGGCCAGAGAGGCCTTGGGGGAGGTCGGCGGACGACCTTCCTCGGTGGCAATATTTTGACCATTTGGGTAGGGCCCGACGGGGCCGCGATCATGATTTGGTTCCGAAATAGCTCGACGGGGCCATTTTGTATGACAGATTTCGGAACGACCCGAGGGACCTCGCGGAGGTCAACGAACCATCTTTCAGAACGGCCCGAGGGGCCTTGGGGAGGAGAGCCACGGCCCTCCCCACGGTTTATGATGTGACGATCCGGATCGGCCCGACGGGGTAAAGTGCAATAATGAATTCCGAAACGACCCGACGGGGTCACTGGCCGTAAAAGGTTTCGGAAAGGGCAGAGAGGCCCGAGGAGGATGAGTCCTCACAATCTTAAGGAATATCGGGATGGTCCGAGGGGCCAAGATCCATAGCATGTCCCGAATTAACCCGATGGGGTGATTGCGCAATCAATCCGAAACAGTCCGACAGAACCACCGGTCGTGAGAAGTTTCGGAACGACCCGATGGGTCTCAAGGAGGTCGGTAGACGACCTTCCTCTTTATATGCTGTGTGCTGCGATCACGATCGATTCCGAGATCGCCCGACGGGGCCATTGTCTGTGTGAGGTTTCGGAACGACCCGATGGGTCTCGAGGAGGTCGGTAGACGACCTTCCTCTTCATATGTTGTGTGTCGCAATTGTGATCGATTCCGAGATCGCCCGACGGGGCCATTGTCTGTGTGAGGTTTCGGAACGACCCGTAAGAGGTCTAGAATGCTTATGAGTTCTAGAACAACCCGCTAACGGGTTAGATGTGCATTAAATTCTAGAACGACCCGAGAATGGGTCTAGATTTGTATAAGTTCTAGAACAACCCGTAATGGGTCTAAATGTGTATTGAATTCTAGAACGACCCATGAGGGGTCTAGATTGTGTATAAGTTCTAGAACGACCCGTAAGGGGTTTGGATGCGAATCGTGTGCACACGTGTTTTTATCTGTTAAGTCAGAGAGTTGTGAACTTGAATGAAATTAGAATAAAGTATTAGATTAACTTTATCGAGATTAATGGGTCGCTGAATCCGACCTCGTTTCATGTCACAACCCTTTTGCAGGTATTGTATCTTGCGTGAGTTCAGTACATTATATCTGAATTCTACTCCGCGTGCAAGATTGTTTAAGAGTGACGTTTACTCTTCGAACTACGACGACTCGATCGTTGAGTTTATCCATTTGTTGAATTATAATATTGTGATACCTCTTGATTGTATGTTACCTGCAGACTTAGCAATTTATCTATCTAATCCACTTATTGGGCTATTAGCTCACTAGTGTGCTCGTGTCGCAGGTATTTTATTAGGAAAGCAGAAAGGGCGAAGCGATAACGACGGGAACAGCGAATGTATACGGGACCGACCTGTAAAACTTTACGTGGACTACCGGCTAATCGTTGGCAAAGAAAAGTTTTAAATTCCGCATATTTTGTAAATGTTAAAATTAAATTTATTTTGGTTATGGTGAGGATTGGTGAACCTCATGTTTAATATTAAAAGTTTGGTTTTGTAACTTAATTTAAAAAGTTCAAATTTGACCGTATTTTTAGGAACCAAAATACCGTTTTGAGTTTTGGGTCGTTACAGTTGGCAACGCAATACTTATGATGTTGTTGCGTTACTATAGCCTCGTAAGAAGAAGTTAGTAGCAACGCGTTAAAAATAGTGCAGCCACGTCGTACGTTCTAATTTGATTTTTCTTTTTTATTCAATTACAAAAGATCTTTAATTTTATATTTTAATCTCAAATAGGGGTAAAAGTTATTTTTAAATATATTTAAAATATCTTTTTAACTTATCCTATAAAAAAAATAAACGTTGAGTTTTTCCTTTCAATGTTGCATATTTTTTTTTTGAGAATTTTAAGAAAATAGCCATTATTTACGAAATGATTTTAAGAAATAGCCATAGTTTCAAAAAATTTAAAAACTAGCATTGTCATAAATTGTTGACACAAAATTTATAACACATGTCAGAAATAACACATGTCAAAATCCTCCAAAATTACATTTATAGTAAAATCGAATAAATTAGTCTTAGACTCGTAGTTATATAAAACTCGCACAATTAGCTATCATCAAGCAAATATTAAATTCATTTGACTAAATTACATAACAAAACACTATATTATAATAAAGTTAACAAATATCTAAACTATATATGTCAAAATTGAATAGTGCGCGTCTAATTAAGTTGAACTAATTAGAATTTTACATGTGACTCGATACTTGAGTTATATTTTATAATTAACAAATATTCATAGTCATAATAAAATTGAATGAGGTTTTTTTGTTTTTGTTTTTGTTTTTTGTTTTTATAGGAAATCTTCCTAAATAAAATTGAATGAGTTAGTTATATGTTTGAAGTATCTTACAATATGTTCTGAAAATTGAGCCAAAATTTTAATAATTTACATGACAATATGGAGCAATTACATGATACAAAAATATCTTATTTGTTGTTGATTAATAAATTAAGGGAGGTGCTTTGAAATTTTCTGCGTTTTGGGAGACACCGGTCTCACCTAATCCAACGGTCATGAGAGCGTAGTTTTCTCAATGACTGGTGAGAGATAAAAAAATGTATTGAGGATTGCTACATTGAAATAATAACCTGACGAATTCATTTATTGCGGATAGTAAAAGTGGGGGCAGAGCCTGCAGAGGCATTACTTAAAATACAATTGTCTTTGGTCTGTGGGTCCCACTAAATTATTCACAAATTCCTTCATTCATTGAAGTATTAATTAAAACGCTTGGCTTGTATTTTACTATTAGACTATTAGTGGGTTAATAAGTAATATTAGGACTACTAGTGGGTTAATAAGTAATATTTTTAAAATAAAAACACTACATATTTGGGAAAGAATTTATATTTGCATGTAGTCATGAATTTTGAGATAATTGAGTAAATAATCATTTTTTAAATGGGATTTTAAGAAAAAGATCAAAATTTTAATTAATCAAGAGATTAGATATTTTCTAAACTACATAATGATATACATTTATTTCTATGTCATTTCTTAGTTCTCTTTTGTATTAGTGATTAATAACTTAATTTTTGAAAATTTTGGCCATTTTTTTTAAAATATTGACAAAAAAATGACCAACTACTAAATAGACCTATGAATTTATTGTTAAATATCTTCTCTTACTTATATATACAATGAGATTTTTCTTCAAATTATATTTAAATTAGAAAATCTACTCGATAATTATATTTAAATTAGATTAAAAATATATTTAAATTCGATTAAAATTTCAAGTTTTTTTATATTTTTAATAACAAAATTATAATTGACTAGAGTATAAAATTAAAGCATTGACATATAATAACAAAAATCAGATTTTTATTAAAATTAAATAACTTAGACTAAAGTAAAAATACTATATTATTCATATAACAGTCTTAACTGTTGAAATCTTGCATAAGTTAAAGCATTACTAACCATAATATAACATACCGCTATAGTACATAAATCGCTATAAAATTTTATATACTAGAAAATTATTAATTTATATATCAACTGAGTCCTAAATGATTTTTTTGTAATATATTATCTTATAAATTTAGTGACTTTTACATTGAACTAGCACGTTTGACACGAGTCCGCGACAAAAAAATATTATGTAATCAAGGTTATTAATTTATTGAATATTAGTTTATCGAGGTCAGACTGTGTTAATGGTTAAAATTTAACCAAATACAAAATCGAGTCCAGGCCCAAATTAAACTACATTGACCGCAAATGTCCATAAAATCCCAACGAGCTAAGGTGAGTACCCGATCAATATATTTCTAAAGATTAAATAATTATGTGCTAATTTATTGACTTTTTTAGAAAATCATGAATATTATGTCAAAATTACATATTTTTCAATAATAACATTTTATGAAAAAGGATACCCAAAATTATCAATTGGTGTAATATTAGGTTATGGAGTTGAAGACACAAAATACTGAAATAGTAAATAGAGCCAACAAATAAAATCACAATTAAAAATTTGTGAATTTACTTAGAAAAATTCATAAACACATTTTTATAAATTATTTAGACATTATTTACCAAGCTCAACTTACCTCATTTTAAGTACATTTTCTCATTTTATTTAAAAGACCAAAATAGATAAAAATAATAATATTCATTAAGCTCAAATAGGCCCACAAAGATCTCAGCTGACCAGACCTACACATAAAAAAAAAAAAAAACAAGATCTCTTTAAATTTTATTTCAAAATTTGTACTTGTTTTCTTTAAATAATTTTAACATCAATTTGTACTTGTTAATAAAAAAGTGGGTTAGTATTGAACAATAGAACGAGATGTTGAACGGTTTAGTACAAATCCCAGTCTGTATAATTGTGATAGTGAACGATTTATCATCATATTATTGGAGTAAACAATATATTTATTTGGTAACGTAGTTACAAGTTATAACTTAGTAAGTAATTATTTGAAATGTTACGCGAAATTTGAATTGGGTTCATTAATTTATTAATCAACAACAAATAAGATATTTTTGTATCATGTAATTGCTCCATATTGTCATGTAAATTATTAAAATTTTGGCTCAATTTTCAGAACATATTGTAAGAGACTTCAAACATATAACTAACTCATTCAATTTTATTTAGGAAGATTTCCTATAAAAACAAAAAACAAAAACAAAAACAAAAAAACCTCATTCAATTTTATTATGACTATGAATATTTGTTAATTATAAAATATAACTCAAGTATCGAGTCACATGTAAAATTCTAGTTAGTTCAACTTAATTAGACGCGCACTATTCAATTTTGACATATATAGTTTAGATATTTGTTAACTTTATTATAATATAGTGTTTTGTTATGTAATTTAGTCAAATGAATTTAATATTTACTTGATGATAGCTAATTGTGCGAGTTTTATATAACTACGAGTCTAAGACTAACTTATTCGATTTTACTATAAATGTAATTTTGGAGGATTTTGACATGTGTTATTTCTGACATGTGTTATAAATTTTGTGACAACAATTTATGACAATGCTAGTTTTTAAATTTTTTGAAACTATGGCTATTTCTTAAAATCATTTCGTAAATAATGGCTATTTTCTTAAAATTCTCAAAAAAAAAATGCAAAATTTAAAGGAAAAACTCAACGTTTATTTTTTTTTATAGGATAAGTTAAAAAGATATTTTAAATATATTTAAAAATAACTTTTACCCCTATTTGAGATTAAAATATAAAATTAAAGATCTTTTGTAATTGAATAAAAAAGAAAAATCAAATTAGAACGTACGACGTGGCTGCACTATTTTTAACGCGTTGCTACTAACTTCTTCTTATGAGGCTATAGTAACGCAACAACATCATAAGTATTGCGTTGCCAACATACGAGACTATTGTATTCCATCACTTTTCTCATTTCTCTCTTGTTTTAATTTTATCAAAACACTAGGATTATATAGGATTTTTACTATTTATGCTTATTTTAATGTTTTTTTTTGGTAAGAAAAGTATTAGAATATTTTTTCTAAATATTTTTTACTTTGAATTTTTTTTAAACTGCTACTGAATAATATTAAAAAAAAATTCATACAAATTTACTTTTGTGAGTGGATAAAACTACTACTTCCTTAAAGTGGTGGAATGTTTAGCTTGAAAAATAAAATAATCAAAGCTATTAAGAGACATAAAAATCATATTGATATAAGAATTTTTTTTTTGAAAGCATATTGATATAAGAATTTGAATATTCAATATAATAATCAAAGTTTAACATGTGATTAAAATACACAAGTTACATTATATAATTAACACTTTTGATTGAATGATCAACGTTTGAACACATTCATAATATTTTTTCACAAATAAGTCATTTTACATAAATAAGGTGACAATATATAACAATAACATTATAAAAAAAAAAGGCAGAGGCAACTATATTTATGAAGCTTTGACATAATTAATATTTTTAATTTTTTATGCAAATACCTATTTATAATTCGAAATTCAAGTCATATATAGTATACCATCTTAAAAGCTATATTCGTAACCAAAGTTATTAACTTTTGTACAAAAGAAGCAAAATCCACTTTTCAGCATTATAGTGCAAGCAAATGTTCCAACTTCCAACGCATGCCACACATTTGTAATAAAAAAAAGGGAGTAACAAAATAAAAAACCTTTAGACTTCACTCGCCGGATTATTCAGTAAGATGGGCCCCACAAATCTCATATAATAATGACATGCTGCAGCATGTGGGCCATGTCCAGCACCTAATTAAAAGAGCATTGTTAAAATACTTTTTATGTACGAGTACGTTCTTAATAATAACCATTGGATAATAAACCAACGGTGTTAGATTGGGTTACACCAGTCTCCCCTAATTAGTAGGGGATTTCACAGCAACTCCCTATATATATATATATATAGAGAATGTCATATCACATATATATATATATATATATATATATATATACACTTAGGTTTGTCTTCTGTCAGAATGGGGCAAGAGAGAGGTGCGAACTGCAAAGTGGGAAGAAACAAATACAACTCAAATAAGGACAAAAATAATAGAAAACCACTCGAGACGCAGCCCTTTATAATATACGTGAAGTTTTTTTGACGTTCGTGCTCTTTACGATATTTTGTTGGATTTCTTAAAAAAAAAAAAAGACAATAAAGCGAAACTTTCAAAGCATAAATAAACGGCACTTTCTGTAGCCCCGGTCCTTCCGAGGTTATCTTTCTACTGTATTTTCTTAATAAGATTAAATAAATATTATTACATTATCGATTCTTTGATAATTAATTTATCATATTATTTTGTAATTAAAATACATTTTCATTATTGCATTATCCAATTTACAATTTGAATACTTGTGTTTGAATTTTTAGTGGTCATTAGATTTGGAATTGACTCCTTAAAGTACAAAGTTGCACTGTGAGTCTCGTGAATTTTTAAATAGTTTCATAATTAGCCCAAATTTAGAAAAATGATCTTTTTTGGGTTGTAGTCTATTTTCAAGGCCATAATATGATTTATAATCATATAATCAGCTTTAGTTTCAAATTTGAAGTCATTCCGAGTTAGAACGAAGTCGGAACGACTTAAACTCGAAAAAGTTAGAAATAATCGTGTAACGCGGTTAAAGAATAAAACGAGTTCTAAACGACCACTACTGCTTTATATGTTGTCTCAAAAGATGTTCCTAACACTGTCTCCGCCAATCAAATTGACAACTCATTCATTATATTAATATTTTTATTTAAAACATCTTTAATTATGTCAATAATTATTATCCATTTAATGAGTTGTAAAAATACTATTGGGTGACACATTTGGAGGCAGCATATTTCTACTGAAAAAGTAATAAGAGGATTTGGATTCAATTAGGAACTCAATTTAAAAAATATTAAAAAGTACTCTATAAATTAGATGCTTATTTGCTAATTATACTAGGAAATGTTATTATGATAACTTAGTTATAATAGTAAAATTATAAAATATAAAATAAAAGTGATAAAATTATTAAATTGATCATTTTTTTCTCCGATCAGTCTAAAACATTGGCTATTACAAAGAGAGCGGAAGTTAGTTGTTGTGGGTTTTTTTTTTTTTTTTTGGATAGAGAGGAAATTAGGTTAGTTATCTATAACTCTTCTTAAAGAGTGAGTCGCCTAAATTTCCGTCCCCAGCTGTTTTGTCCATTTTTTTTTTGGCTTTTTAATTTTTTTTGATTATTTTTTTTTTGCTAAAGTGCCCCTTGACTTATTCATATTTGTGCTTCTAGAGAGATGTTAGGTCCTTAAAATAGGAACCAAAAAGTAATTTCCTCCTTTTGCTTTTTTATCCTTTTCTCTCTCCTCTATATATATATATATATATATATATTAATTTCAAATCATTCTTTCTTGCCGTTAGAGTATCGAAAAAAAATTTCGTCACCACCATTAGATGTAACTTTTCTTCCTTTATCTATGGACACCCATTGTGTTATATATATATATATATTTTGACTCGATTTTTTTAAAAAAAAAATTGTGTTATTAGTGGTAATTGAAACCTTAAAATGGATTAAAAAATATTTACTCATTTTTTTTTGCTTTTAAACCCTTCTCTCCTTTGAGAAGGACTAAAAATAATTATTTTTCTATTTTCAAATATATTTTCTATCTCTACTTTTTCTCTTTTAATTTTAAAATTATCTTTATTTTTAATTTTTATTTCTAATTTATAACAAAAATATTTTCATACCAAATAATTTCTATAGTTCTTTTTAATACCTCTTTTTTTTCCTCATTATTTTCTTTTCTTTCTTTTTGTTATTTTTCTTTTCACCCCCTTCCACACTTCTCATTTTTATTTATTTATTTTAGTTTCTAAGATTTTCTCTATTTTTTAACTATTATTTCTAATTTATAAAATAATCTTTCCATACTAAATAATTTTTGAAATTCTTTTTAACAGTGTCTTATTTTTATATTCTATTAAAAAATAATGCTTTCATCTAGAAATCTAAATTATTTTTATTTGAAAAATATAATTGTTGCTAAATTAAAGATAATTTAGAAATACTTTAAATTTTATTTTAATAAATATATAATGCAACGCGTGATCTTTTTTATTTTTGCTTATTATGTTTGAAAATTTTTAAAAAGTGTATATAGACTTTGATTTAATGATATATTATCCGCTCAATTTGTCAAAATAATAAATATACACTTTTTTATTGGAGTCTTTAATCACAAAAATATCCTTTGTTTAAATCGCATAAATTTTTTTCTTGTTTGTATGTTTATTAATTTTTTTATATTAATTTTATATGATTTTTGCTTCATTTTTATATTTCAATTTTGTTATTTTTTTATTTTTAAAAATTAAAATTAAATACTAAATAAATTTGATCATTAATTTGTGTATTTATAAGTTATAACGATTATATATAAATAAATACACGTGCACAAAGGTGGTAGTGATATATATATATATATATTAACGATACGGTACTTTACTTTCTAAACTGAACCTAAATACTCTAATTAATTCCTTTTTCAATTCCCTCCGTAACATTATAATAAATTATAAATTTATTGCAGAAAATATATTAAACATATATATATATATAAGTTTATATTAATAAGTTGTCATAACATTATTCAATAAAGGGTGAGTTGCAAAAATAGGCTAAAATTAAATGTTTGTTTTAAATGATAGCCTATGTTTCAAAAAATTAAAAAAATAGCCATGTTACGAATTGTATAATAGAAAAATATCACACAAAATATAATAGATCTATAAGTATTTGTAAGATATTATTTAACACTTCAAAAAATAATGAGTAAAACTTGAAGTGTTACAAAATATCTTACAAATATTTACAAATGTGTTATATTTTATGTGATACTTTTATGTTATATAATTCGTAACATGGCTATTTTTTTAATTTTTTAAAACATGGGCTGGACTTTAAAAACAAAATTTTTTTTTTGGCTATTTCCTACGATTTCCCTTCAATAAATAACAAGGATAAAAAAAATCAGAGTACAATTTAGGTTCTTCCAAATTATATATTCATTATTTTTTATGTGCGATGTTGCATGAAAATAGTCGAACTTACCTTTCATTTAAAAAATTGGTCATTAGATAAATAATTATTTTTGATGGTGTATTTTTAAAAAATAATCAGAGTTTCAACAAATTTAAAAAATAATATAAAGAATGTATTACCAAGGTAAGAAGTTTCTTAATACATAATAAAATTACACATAAAATTTACTGTAATAAATTTCTTACTAAGATAATAATATGTATTACTGGCTTTTTTCTTAAAATTCTTGAAACATTGGCTATTTGTTAAAACTACCCTCTAAAAAATCATTATTTTCTTAAAATTTCCAAAACTTAAAAATGGACCCTAATTTACACTTATTATCATAATCCTATCACTCTTTCATACTTACCATCCTTTCAATGCTCTCAATCCTCCCAACCACACATCCTTATTCTCCATTGAATGATATGAAAGTACAGGAAGTGCCTCAGCTTGGCTATAATAGATAGAGAACATGAGATATTAAAGTCACATACAATTCAAGTCATTACTTCTTTCTCCATTTTCTAGTTTTCTCCATAGTTCTTTCTATTAGACCACTACCAGACTGTTTATGGTCTCTCTAGCTGCATGGTAAGTTTCCAAACTCCATATATCTCAATCTATTTTCATTTTTTTGTTTGATCTAATTTGACTAGCTTAATGTATATTAGAATATAACGGATTTTGAAACATCAAGACAGTATGGTTCTTTTGGATATATATGAAATAGAGAAATGATGAGTTCAAATATTTAGAACTTACTATTAATTATTGTTTCTCCATACTTCTCAATGCTTATCATGATTCTTTCACTAAGCAAGTAAATAACCCTGATTCATGGTACGTTTGTTGTACAGTATTGAGTTGCAATCTAAAATAAAAATCGTATGTGTTATTTACAGTCTTATGATGCTTTATTAAAATAAAAATAAAAAAGTAAGAAAATAGGTTTAGATATCAAAACATATAACATGAACTTGCATTCTATCAAATTTTGTTTTTCTTTTTGTACAATACAAATTACAATGGTTAGACTTAAAGATATTACATACATGGTACTATGTTCTCCAAAATGATCTTATACGATATGCACAAAGTACCATACTAACTAATTTTATTCGATGGTTTCTAGGGAACTAATCCCAAAAACACAGCCATGGAGAAAGATCTTAACAACTCAATCACAGAGGATGATATCCATAAGTCGGTTATCATCGATATTCCAGTCGATTTGGAATTCGAGCAATGGTCAAAGTGCTGGATCCACAGAGTTCCGAGGAAGCTCCGCAAGGTCAAAGAAGCAGCGTACACTCCTCAGCTAGTTTCAATAGGCCCTTTTCACCATAAGAAGCCGGAGTTGCAGGCTATGGAGAGACTCAAAGAGCAATACCACAACAAACTCTGCGAGCGGATTCAAAGGAACACTAATTATGTCGGGCCTCATGGTGAAACTGATCCTTACAAAGAGATTGAAAGATTCATCAGACACGAATCTGGGAAAATACGCGATATGTATGCAGGGTTGACAATCGAACTTGTAGATAGCAGTACTTTTGAGAAGATTATCCTTGTAGATGCTTTCTTCATCATCGAGCTCTTTCTAAGGTACGGAAAAACAGGCGAGTCCAAAGATGACGGAAAAACAGGCGAGTACAAAGATGACGGAAAAATAGGCGAGTCCAAAGATGACTACATTCTTAGCACGCCGTGGCTTAAGAAAGCTATCAGGCTCGACTTGATATTGCTCGAAAATCAGCTTCCGTTTTCGGTTCTCGAGAACGTGTATGGCTTTGTCCAGAATAGCATCTCTGGCGACATCGGCCCTAATCCTAATTACCATGCTCCTCATATCTTTCCCTTCCTGAAACTCGCCTGTTTTTTCTTCGAAGACCATGTCCTGACCGAATCCGAGTACTACAAAAAGTTCAACAATCTAGAAATAAAGCACTTTACTAATCTGCTCAGAGAGTTTTGGCTCCCCAGGAAGTTCATTGCACAAGAGACGAAAACGAGTAATGATGACAAAAAAATTGCTCAAGAACCATTGTTAAATCCTGTTTTCGCAGATCAGAAGTACCTCTACAGCGCAACAAAGCTAGATAAAGCTGGTGTGACATTTAAGCCGGCCCCGAAAGATGCAAGCCTAGCCGATGTCAACCTCTCGAAGAAATCCTTTCTCATGCTCATACCGGGTATGCTGCTGGAAATCCCCGAATTGAGACTCGACAACGACACGGAGTGTCTGTTGAGAAATGTGATGGCCTTGGAGCAGTGCCTGTACCCGGGGGAAGAGTACATTTGCAGCTACGTTGCGTTGATGGATCAGCTCATCAACACCGGCAAAGACGTCGATTTTCTGGTTGATAAGAAAATTATTTCGAACCTGCTAGGCAGCGACAAGGAGGCCGCAATGCTGGTAAACGGGCTTTGCGAACAGATCCCACGCGACACGTGTCGCTTTGCCCGTTACTTCAATGAGCTCAACAAGTTCTATGAGAATCCTTGGAATGTTACCAAGGCAACTCTGAAGAAGGTCTACTTCAAGGATCTTTGGACTGGAAGCTCCACTATTGTTGGAATCTTTGTATTGCTCTTCACAATCTCTGCTACCACTAGGAATGTGTACTTGAGATAGGTGCTTTTTCCACCAATATTTTCTCTTGGAGTGATTATAATTTATAATGTAAGCTCTTAGTTCTCTATAATAATAATTAACAAGTGATGTTCATGCTTGTTGATTGATTTATTTTTGTGTGTTTATGAAGGATCATCTTCAATCTTCATTCTATTTATTGATTAGTAGGTCATATTATATTTAAACTCTTAATGAATCATGGTATTCAAACAATATATATTGTCTAGCCAAGCAGTACAATTATTGCTCATATAAACAACTGCATTGAAATAGATATACGCGTGCGCGAGGAACACTCATTTTGACTTTGCATTGACTTGAATGTACAAAATTTTATGAAATTCCGAAGTTACCCTGGCTGTTATGTAAATTATTGTAATTAACATGAAATCAAACACAAAGTTGAAAATTCTCAGGTGGGGAATTCTCCGCCACATAAAACAGTTCTGTATCGTCAGATTAACCTTTTTAAGCAGTAGAACCTATTAAAAAAGTAAATCTGACGAACCAGAACTGTTTATAGAGAATTTTCCACCTGAGGCTCTTTCCAAACTTTGTGGAAAAGCTCCAATTTTTTAATGGGTTTACTTTTACAGGTCGGTGGGGAAAGTGGTAAGGTTTAACTTATCAAGGTGCTAATAGAGCTTAGCACAAGCTCAATAGAACAGTAACAATGGCAGGAAAGAACAGAGGAACGTAGAGAGAGATAGAGAGAGAGAGAGAGAGAGAGAGAGAGAGATAGAGAAAAGTTGTGTAAATTCATTCATGCTTTTCATAGTCTATTCTGAGGTATTTAATATCCTTCGTAACCGAATGGAAATACGACAAAATTAAGTAAAAGCAAAAACAACAAAATTGCAAAATTAAGGAATTCGTTACAACGGTGAAGATTCTTCTTCATTACACGTAATCCCTTCGCCAAGCTGGTATCTTCTTCACTCGAGATGGTCTGCTATTTTCGGACCCTGGATTTACAGGCCCACTTGGTGTTTCTCCTGGACCACTTGGTGTTTCTCCTAGGCTTTCTTCATCAGCCCACTCCATCTCTTGCTCTGCTAAGCTTTGGGCCTGTTTCCTTGCTATTTCACAGTCCAGCTCCACTCTTATGGCCGTATCATGCCCATCGCCATCGAGAAACAGCTTGTCCTCAAGCTGGAGTTCAGAGTAGAGAGCCCTAAAAGAGTCGAAATCTTCCCAGGTGCTGTCTTCAGGAAGGGAGTCACTCCACTGGATGAGAACCTGTCGACGAGGTCCGGACGAGCTCAAAACGGTGCGAGTGGCTATGATTGCAACCGGCCAAGAAAGGGAAACGGAGGGCAGCGCGTTTGGTGGAAGAGGATGACAGCGGAGTCGCTCACGCTCCTTATAGGGCTTCAAAAGAGAAACATGGAAGACGTTATGGAGCTTGCAATCCGGGGGAAGTTGAAGTTTATAAGCAACTTGGCCAACTGTTGACAGGACCGTGAAGGGTCCATAGAATCGTGGACTAAGCTTCTGGAAGCGGCGGCCCGCAAGAGTCGTCTGGCGATACGGCTGTAGTTTGAGTAATACAGAGTCGCCCACCTGAAAGGAGAGTTCGCGACGGTGTTTGTTAGCTTGATCTTCCATCCTGTGTCGTGCGCGATTGAGGTGCTCCTTCAGGTCCTTCAATACTACCTCTCGAGCAGCGAGCAAGTCATCCAAAGCTTGAATCGGAGTGGTGCCTCTGTGGTAAGTTGGAATGTGATGGGGCTGTCGGCCGAACACCGCCATGTAAGGTGTCATGCCGATGCTGCTGTGGAAACTAGTGTTATAGCTATATTCTGCCCAAAGGAGGAACCTTGCCCAGTCTCTTGGTCGTTCGTGACAAAAAATACGAAGATACTGCTCGAGGCAACGGTTGAGAACTTCCGTTTGCCCATCCGTCTGGGGGTGATAAGCCGAGGAATTCTTCAAGGTTGTTCCGCTGAGGGAAAACAAGGCCTTCCAAAAAGAGCTCATGAACACCGGATCTCGATCGGAAATAATGGAAAAAGGAAAACCGTGTATTTTTACGACAATTTCAGCAAACAGACCCGCCGTAGATTCCGCGGTGAAGGTGGTGGGAAGGCCCCCAAAATGGGCTTGTTTGCTTAATCTGTCCACCACCACGAGAATCGTGGTCAGACCCTTCGACGACGGCAGCCCCACTATGAAATCCATGGTGAGATCTTCCCACACATGACTCGGAATCGGTAATGGTTGTAGGAGGCCGTTGGGTGGAGTGGTGGCATACTTGACGCGTTGACAAACATCACAGGAGTCGACATAGAGCTGAACGTCGCCACACATGTTTATCCAGTGGAATTTGGCAGCCAATCGAGCTAATGTCCGCTTAACACCGGAGTGGCCAGCAATGGGCGAATCGTGGAATTCTCGCAGAAGAGCAGTCTTGTGGCAAGAATCTTTGCAGAGGCAAAACCGGTTCTTATAAAAAAGAGCCCCTTCAACCAATGTATAATGTGGTGGTGCATTCCCGGCGGAAATTTGCTCCAAAATGGCGATCATGTCCGGGGCCTGCGCATTCTCAGCCGTGATGTCGTCGTAGATAGTAGAAAAGATCTGAGATAGTGACGAAAACGAGACCAGAAATTCGGTGAAACCTTCCGAAGAGGATTCGTGTCGTCGAGAGAGCGCATCGGCGACTACGTTAGTGGGTCCGGTCTTGTACACAATGGTGAATTGAAAACCCAACAGTTTCACCAAAAATTCCTGTTGTTCCGGCGTCTGGACCACTTGAGTGAGAAGTTGCTTGAGACTCCGATGATCAGTTCGGATGACGAACGGCCGGCCGAGCAAGTATTGCCGCCACTTAAGGACGGACTCGGTGAGCGCATGAAGCTCACGTACGTAAACAGAAGAGCTCCGCATGCGAAGGCATAATTTCCTGCTATAAAAAGCGACCGGGTGTCCACTCTGCATCAGAACAGCCCCTATTCCCGTCCCCGAGGCATCGGTCTCGATCTCAAAAGTTTGAGCAAAATTGGGTAAAGCTAAGACCGGCGCTGCCATCATGGCGGCCTTTAATTGAGCAAAGGCAGCGTCAGCTTCGGGTCCCCAAACAAAAGAATCCTTCCGGAGGAGGTCTGTAAGAGGAGAAGCAATCACCGCATAATTACGGATAAACCGACGGTAATAGCCGGTAAGACCGAGGAATCCCCTAAGCTGCTTAGCCGTGGTTGGTGCTGGCCACGAATTCATAGCCTCGAGTTTGGTATGGTCAGCTAGAAGTCGGTCTTGGCTAATGATGTGGCCGAGGTATTCAATTTGGGTTTGACCAAAGTGACACTTGGAGAACTTGAGGTGGAAGGAGTTAGTAGCCAAGCTCATGAAAACGGCGTTAAGGTGTTGGACGTGAGATTCGAGGTCGGGGCTATATACGAGGATGTCGTCAAAAAATACGATGACGAACTTGCGAAGGTGAGGACGGAAAATAGTGTTCATGGTAGCTTGGAATGTGGATGGCGCGTTGGTAAGGCCGAACGGCATTACGAGAAACTCGTAGTGTCCGTCGTGAGTACGGAATGCGGTTTTGTGAATATCATGTGGGTGGACACGAATTTGATGGTAACCCGAACGAAGATCTAGTTTGGAAAATAGTCGGGCTGCCCCTAGTTCATCGAACAACTCGTCGACGGTGGGAATTGGAAATCGGTCTTTGACGGTAATGGCATTAAGTGCGCGATAGTCCACGCAAAATCGCCACGAACCGTCTTTCTTCTTGACGAGTAAAACTGGGGATGAAAAAGGACTCTGACTCGGTCTTATAATACCAGCGGTGAGCATCTCGGAGACTAGCTTCTCTATTTCATTTTTTTGGAAGTGGGGGTACCGGTAAGGACGGGTGTTAACGGGTTTGGAGTTTGGTTCAAGGTAAATCCTATGGTCGATGGGTCGTCGAGGAGGTAGACTCGAGGGTGGGGCGAATAGCGATCGGTACTGGTTTAGTATTGTGGCGAGGGAATGAGGCAGCGAGCTAAGCAACTCAGTCCAGGTTTGATCATCACTGTCTTGATCAGTTATTACAGTTTGTTTATCCGTAATTGTAAGCAAAAAACATTGATGAACTGAGTTAGAGTGTACCAATGCTTGTAGTGTATTGTAGGTGATTGGTTCTGGCATCGTCGTGGACTGCCCTTGAAGAGTTATAGTGCTCCCCTCGCGGTCAAATTGTAAGGTCTGTGTGGCATAGTTGTGCCGAACCTCACCTAACCCCATCAGCCACTGTACGCCGAGCACTATATCCGGGCCATGAATAGGTAAGACACACAAATCCACTCGAAACTCCGTGCCTTGGAGCGTGAGGGCAACTTGGTTGCACTTCCATTGGCACGTCAATTTGTTCCCATCTCCAATGGCGACCTGAAAAGATGGAATCGAGTCGACGGCCAACCCAAAACGTTCTACCACATTCGGCTTGATGAAATTATGGGTGGCTCCATTGTCGATCAAGATTTGGACAGCGTGTGACCCCACATAACCCGTGAGCCGAAGAGTACGTGGGAAAGCTTGACTAGCCAATGAGAGTAAACTAGAGACATCCCCTGTTACCTCATCTGCCTGGTTGTTTCTCGATGGCGATGGGCATGATACGGCCATAAGAGTGGAGCTGGACTGTGAAATAGCAAGGAAACAGGCCCAAAGCTTAGCAGAGCAAGAGATGGAGTGGGCTGATGAAGAAAGCCCAGGAGAAACACCAAGTGGTCCAGGAGAAACACCAAGTGGGCCTGTAAATCCAGGGTCCGAAAATAGCAGACCATCTCGAGTGAAGAAGATACCAGCTTGGCGAAGGGATTACGTGTAATGAAGAAGAATCTTCACCGTTGTAACGAATTCCTTGATAAGGTTTAACTTATCAAGGTGCTAATAGAGCTTAGCACAAGCTCAATAGAACAGTAACAATGGCAGGAAAGAACAGAGGAACGTAGAGAGAGATAGAGAGAGAGAGAGAGAGAGAGAGAGAGAGAGAGAGATAGAGAAAAGTTGTGTAAATTCATTCATGCTTTTCATAGTCTATTCTGAGGTATTTAATATCCTTCGTAACCGAATGGAAATACGACAAAATTAAGGAAAAGCAAAAACAACAAAATTGCAAAATTAAGGAATTCGTTACAACGGTGAAGATTCTTCTTCATTACACGTAATCCCTTCGCCAAGCTGGTATCTTCTTCACTCGAGATGGTCTGCTATTTTCGGACCCTGGATTTACAGGCCCACTTGGTGTTTCTCCTGGACCACTTGGTGTTTCTCCTGGGCTTTCTTCATCAGCCCACTCCATCTCTTGCTCTGCTAAGCTTTGGGCCTGTTTCCTTGCTATTTCACAGTCCAGCTCCACTCTTACGGCCGTATCATGCCCATCGCCATCGAGAAACAGCTTGTCCTCAAGCTAGAGTTCAGAGTAGAGAGCCCTAAAAGAGTCGAAATCTTCCCAGGTGCTGTCTTCAGGAAGGGAGTCACTCCACTGGATGAGAACCTGTCGACGAGGTCCGGACGAGCTCAAAACGGTGCGAGTGGCTATGATTAAGGAAAAGCAAAAACAACAAAATTGCAAAATTAAGGAATTCGTTACAACGGTGAAGATTCTTCTTCATTACACGTAATCCCTTCGCCAAGCTGGTATCTTCTTCACTCGAGATGGTCTGCTATTTTCGGACCCTGGATTTACAGGCCCACTTGGTGTTTCTCCTGGACCACTTGGTGTTTCTCCTGGGCTTTCTTCATCAGCCCACTCCATCTCTTGCTCTGCTAAACTTTGGGCCTGTTTCCTTGCTATTTCACAGTCCAGCTCCACTCTTATGGCCGTATCATGCCCATCGCCATCGAGAAACAGCTTGTCCTCAAGCTGGAGTTCAGAGTAGAGAGCCCTAAAAGAGTCGAAATCTTCCCAGGTGCTGTCTTCAGGAAGGGAGTCACTCCACTAGATGAGAACCTGTCGACGAGGTCCGGACGAGCTCAAAACGGTGCGAGTGGCTATGATTGCAACCGGCCAAGAAAGGGAAACGGAGGGCAGCGCGGTTGGTGGAAGAGGATGACAGCGGAGTCGCTCACGCTCCTTATAGGGCTTCAAAAGAGAAACATGGAAGACGTTATGGAGCTTGCAATCCGGGGGAAGTTGAAGTTTATAAGCAACTTGGCCAACTGTTGACAGGACCGTGAAGGGTCCATAGAATCGTGGACTAAGCTTCTGGAAGCGGCGGCCCGCAAGAGTCGTCTGGCGATACGGCTGTAGTTTGAGTAATACAGAGTCGCCCACCTGAAAGGAGAGTTCGCGACGGTGTTTGTTAGCTTGATCTTCCATCCTGTGTCGTGCGCGATTGAGGTGCTCCTTCAGGTCCTTCAATACTACCTCTCGAGCAGCGAGCAAGTCATCCAAAGCTTGAATCGGAGTGGTGCCTCTGTGGTAAGTTGGAATGTGATGGGGCTGTCGGCCGAACACCGCCATGTAAGGTGTCATGCCGATGCTGCTGTGGAAACTAGTGTTATAGCTATATTCTGCCCAAAGGAGGAACCTTGCCCAGTCTCTTGGTCGTTCGTGACAAAAGATACGAAGATACTGCTCGAGGCAACGGTTGAGAACTTCCGTTTGCCCATCCGTCTGGGGGTGATAAGCCGAGGAATTCTTCAAGGTTGTTCCGCTGAGGGAAAACAAGGCCTTCCAAAAAGAGCTCATGAACACCGGATCTCGATCGGAAATAATGGAAAAAGGAAAACCGTGTATTTTTACGACAATTTCAGCAAACAGACCCGCCGTAGATTCCGCGGTGAAGGTGGTGGGAAGGCCCCCAAAATGGGCTTGTTTGCTTAATCTGTCCACCACCACGAGAATCGTGGTCAGACCCTTCGACGACGGCAGCCCCACTATGAAATCCATGGTGAGATCTTCCCACACATGACTCGGAATCGGTAATGGTTGTAGGAGGCCGTTGGGTGGAGTGGTGGCATACTTGACGCGTTGACAAACATCACAGGAGTCGACATATAGCTGAACGTCGCCACACATGTTTATCCAGTGGAATTTGGCAGCCAATCGAGCTAATGTCCGCTTAACACCGGAGTGGCCAGCAATGGGCGAATCGTGGAATTCTCGCAGAAGAGCAGTCTTGTGGCAAGAATCTTTGCATAGGCAAAACCGGTTCTTATAAAAAAGAGCCCCTTCAACCAATGTATAATGTGGTGGTGCATTCCCGGCGGAAATTTGCTCCAAAATGGCGATCATGTCCGGGGCCTGCGCATTCTCAGCCGTGCTGTCGTCGTAGATAGTAGAAAAGATCTGAGATAGTGACGAAAACGAGACCGGAAATTCGGTGAAATCTTCCGAAGAGGATTCGTGTCGTCGAGAGAGCGCATCGGCGACTACGTTAGTGGGTCCGGTCTTGTACACAATGGTGAATTGAAAACCCAACAGTTTCACCAAAAATTCCTGTTGTTCCGGCGTCTGGACCACTTGAGTGAGAAGTTGCTTGAGACTCCGATGATCAGTTCGGATGACGAACGGCCGGCCGAGCAAGTATTGCCGCCACTTAAGGACGGACTCGGTGAGCGCATGAAGCTCACGTACGTAAACAGAAGAGCTCCGCATGCGAAGGCATAATTTCCTGCTATAAAAAGCGACCGGGTGTCCACTCTGCATCAGAACAGCCCCTATTCCCGTCCCCGAGGCATCGGTCTCGATCTCAAAAGTTTGAGCAAAATTGGGTAAAGCTAAGACCGGCGCTGCCATCATGGCGGCCTTTAATTGAGCAAAGGCAGCGTCAGCTTCGGGTCCCCAAACAAAAGAATCCTTCCGGAGGAGGTCTGTAAGAGGAGAAGCAATCACCGCATAATTACGGATAAACCGACGGTAATAGCCGGTAAGACCGAGGAATCCCCTAAGCTGCTTAGCCGTGGTTGGTGCTGGCCACGAATTCATAGCCTCGAGTTTGGTATGGTCAGCTAGAAGTCGGCCTTGGCTAATGATGTGGCCGAGGTATTCAATTTGGGTTTGACCAAAGTGACACTTGGAGAACTTGAGGTGGAAGGAGTTAGTAGCCAAGCTCATGAAAACGGCGTTAAGGTGTTGGACGTGAGATTCGAGGTCGGGGCTATATACGAGGATGTCGTCAAAAAATACGATGACGAACTTGCGAAGGTGAGGACGGAAAATAGTGTTCATGGTAGCTTGGAATGTGGATGGCGCGTTGGTAAGGCCGAACGGCATTACGAGAAACTCGTAGTGTCCGTCGTGAGTACGGAATGCGGTTTTGTGAATATCATGTGGGTGGACACGAATTTGATGGTAACCCGAACGAAGATCTAGTTTGGAAAATAGTCGGGCTGCCCCTAGTTCATCGAACAACTCGTCGACGGTGGGAATTGGAAATCGGTCTTTGACGGTAATGGCATTAAGTGCGCGATAGTCCACGCAAAATCGCCACGAACCGTCTTTCTTCTTGACGAGTAAAACTGGGGATGAAAAAGGACTCTGACTCGGTCTTATAATACCAGCGGTGAGCATCTCGGAGACTAGCTTCTCTATTTCATTTTTTTGGAAGTGGGGGTACCGGTAAGGACGGGTGTTAACGGGTTTGGAGTTTGGTTCAAGGTAAATCCTATGGTCGATGGGTCGTCGAGGAGGTAGACTCGAGGGTGGGGCGAATAGCGATCGGTACTGGTTTAGTATTGTGGCGAGGGAATGAGGCAGCGAGCTAAGCAACTCAGTCCAGGTTTGATCATCACTGTCTTGATCAGTTATTACAGTTTGTTTATCCGTAATTGTAAGCAAAAAACATTGATGAACTGAGTTAGAGTGTACCAATGCTTGTAGTGTATTGTAGGTGATTGGTTCTGGCATCGTCGTGGACTGCCCTTGAAGAGTTATAGTGCTCCCCTCGCGGTCAAATTGTAAGGTCTGTGTGGCATAGTTGTGCCGAACCTCACCTAACCCCATCAGCCACTGTACGCCGAGCACTATATCCGGGCCATGAATAGGTAAGACACACAAATCCACTCGAAACTCCGTGCCTTGGAGCGTGAGGGCAACTTGGTTGCACTTCCATTGGCACGTCAATTTGTTCCCATCTCCAACGGCGACCTGAAAAGATGGAATCGAGTCGACGGCCAACCCAAAACGTTCTACCACATTCGGCTTGATGAAATTATGGGTGGCTCCATTGTCGATCAAGATTTGGACAGCGTGTGACCCCACATAACCCGTGAGCCGAAGAGTACGTGGGAAAGCTTGACTAGCCAATGAGAGTAAACTAGAGACATCCCCTGTTACCTCCTCTGCCTCGGCCTCCTTTGGGTTTGCGGTCTCCTCTGAGTCGTCCTCGTCCGTCCCCACTAGGAGGTAGAACTTGCTTTTGCAGCGATGGCCGGGAACGAAACGCTCGTCGCAGTTGTAACACAATCCTTGTTCCCTCTTTGCTTGGAGCTCAGCGGGTGTCAGCCTTTTGATCGGCAGCGCGGGCTTCGGCGTTGGGTTCGTCGGAGCAGCCGCCGGCCTTCCCCCAGTGACCGGTGATGGATTGGTTCCGCTGTGAACTCGCGATGATGTTGTGTCGCCCGGGTGTGGACGGTTCACCTTGGCGAAAAGATCGGAGAATTTGGCTTCTACCAATCTCGCTCGGGCTGCTGCTTCGGATAATGAGGCTGGTCGAAGAACCAGTAGTTCTCGTTGTATCTCTTTCTTTAGCCCGGATAGAAAGAAGCTCAGTATCAGTTGCTCGTCAAGTCCCATGGTGTGGCTGAGCAGCTGCTCAAAAGACGAGTGGTACTCGTCCACGGAACGCGTTTGGATTAACTTGGATAGTCGTCCATAGGGGTCATCGTATAAGCTGGGGTCAAAGCGTAACCGTACCTCTCGAATGAAGGAGGGCCAATCGGTGATGAGCCGGTTCCTCTCCATAAGCTCAAACCAAGTTGCGGCTGGCCCGTCGAGGTGAAAGGCGGCGATCTGAAGCCGGAGGTGGAGCGGAGTTCCATGGAAGTCAAAGAAGCGCTCGATTCGAGAGATCCAAGTACGGGAATCGGAACCGTCGAACCGGGGTACTTCGAGCTTCATGGTCCGGAAATGCGCTTGCGATTCTCCTCCATGGCCGGTGGTTGGAGAAAACGGCGGATTCGGGTTGGGCAAAATACCAGTGGTAGAGGAAGTTCCTCCAGTGGTCGTCGGAGTTGGGGAAGTGGCGTCTTTCTTCGGCAGTGTCGAAGCTTGGAGAGTTTGAACTTGCTGGACTAGGGAACGGAAAGCCAGCAATTGATCATCTCCTTGTTGTCGCATTAATTTCAGAGACTCCGACTGATCGGCGATGGCCCGGAAGAGGTCCGCCTGCTGTGTCTGTAGGATCTCCGTTTGTGACTGGAGTCCCTTGACGACCTCGTTGAGCTCAGAGTTCTTCAGCATGATTCTCTCAATGAAAGCACCAATGATAAGGTTTAACTTATCAAGGTGCTAATAGAGCTTAGCACAAGCTCAATAGAACAGTAACAATGGCAGGAAAGAACAAAGGAACGTAGAGAGAGATAGAGAGAGAGAGAGAGAGAGAGAGAGAGAGAGAGAGAGAGAGAGAGATAGAGAAAAGTTGTGTAAATTCATTCATGCTTTTCATAGTCTATTCTGAGGTATTTAATATCCTTCGTAACCGAATGGAAATACGACAAAATTAAGGAAAAGCAAAAACAACAAAATTGCAAAATTAAGGAATTCGTTACAACGGTGAAGATTCTTCTTCATTACACGTAATCCCTTCGCCAAGCTGGTATCTTCTTCACTCGAGATGGTCTGCTATTTTCGGACCCTGGATTTACAGGCCTATCTTCTTCACTCGAGAATAGACTATTAAGCAAACAAGCCCATTTTGGGGGCCTTCCCACCACCTTCACCGCGGAATCTACGGCGGGTCTGTTTGCTGAAATTGTCGTAAAAATACACGGTTTTCCTTTTTCCATTATTTCCGATCGAGATCCGGTGTTCATGAGCTCTTTTTGGAAGGCCTTGTTTTCCCTCAGCGGAACAACCTTGAAGAATTCCTCGGCTTATCACCCCCAGACGGATGGGCAAACGGAAGTTCTCAACCGTTGCCTCGAGCAGTATCTTCGTATTTTTTGTCACGAACGACCAAGAGACTGGGCAAGGTTCCTCCTTTGGGCAGAATATAGCTATAACACTAGTTTCCACAGCAGCATCGGCATGACACCTTACATGGCGGTGTTCGGCCGACAGCCCCATCACATTCCAACTTACCACAGAGGCACCACTCTGATTCAAGCTTTGGATGACTTGCTCGCTGCTCGAGAGGTAGTATTGAAGGACCTGAAGGAGCACCTCAATCGCGCACGACACAGGATGGAAGATCAAGCTAACAAACACCGTCGCGAACTCTCCTTTCAGGTGGGCGACTCTGTATTACTCAAACTACAGCCATATCGCCAGACGACTCTTGCGGGCCGCCGCTTCCAGAAGCTTAGTCCACGATTCTATGGACCCTTCACGGTCCTGTCAACAGTTGGCCAAGTTGCTTATAAACTTCAACTTCCCCCGGATTGCAAGCTCCATAACGTCTTCCATGTTTCTCTTTTGAAGCCCTATAAGGAGCGTGAGCGACTCCGCTGTCATCCTCTTCCACCAACCGCGCTGCCCTCCGTTTCCCTTTCTTGGCCGGTTGCAATCATAGCCACTCGCACCGTTTTGAGCTCGTCCGGACCTCGTCGATAGGTTCTCATCCAGTGGAGTGACTCCCTTCCTGAAGACAGCACCTGGGAAGATTTCGACTCTTTTAGGGCTCTCTACTCTGAACTCCAGCTTGAGGACAAGCTGTTTCTCGATGGCGATGGGCATGATACGGCCATAAGAGTGGAGCTGGACTGTGAAATAGCAAGGAAACAGGCCCAAAGCTTAGCAGAGCAAGAGATGGAGTGGGCTGATGAAGAAAGCCCAGGAGAAACACCAAGTGGTCCAGGAGAAACACCAAGTGGGCCTGTAAATCCAGGGTCCGAAAATAGCAGACCATCTCGAGTGAAGAAGATACCAGCTTGGCGAAGGGATTACGTGTAATGAAGAAGAATCTTCACCGTTGTAACGAATTCCTTAATTTTGCAATTTTGTTGTTTTTGCTTTTCCTTAATTTTGTCGTATTTCCATTCGGTTACGAAGGATATTAAATACCTCAGAATAGACTATGAAAAGCATGAATGAATTTACACAACTTTTCTCTATCTCTCTCTCTCTCTCTATCTCTCTCTACGTTCCTCTGTTCTTTCCTGCCATTGTTACTGTTCTATTGAGCTTGTGCTAAGCTCTATTAGCACCTTGATAAGTTAAACCTTATCATTGGTGCTTTCATTGAGAGAATCATGCTGAAGAACTCTGAGCTCAACGAGGTCGTCAAGGGACTCCAGTCACAAACGGAGATCCTACAGACACAGCAGGCGGACCTCTTCCGGGCCATCGCCGATCAGTCGGAGTCTCTGAAATTAATGCGACAACAAGGAGATGATCAATTGCTGGCTTTCCGTTCCCTAGTCCAGCAAGTTATAACTCTCCAAGCTTCGACACTGCCGAAGAAAGACGCCACTTCCCCAACTCCGACGACCACTGGAGGAACTTCCTCTACCACTGGTATTTTGCCCAACCCGAATCCGCCGTTTTCTCCAACCACCGGCCATGGAGGAGAATCGCAAGCGCATTTCCGGACCATGAAGCTCGAAGTACCCCAGTTCGACGGTTCCGATTCCCGTACTTGGATCTCTCGAATCGAGCGCTTCTTTGACTTCCATGGAACTCCGCTCCACCTCCGGCTTCAGATCGCCGCCTTTCACCTCGACGGGCCAGCCGCAACTTGGTTTGAGCTTATGGAGAGGAACCGGCTCATCACCGATTGGCCCTCCTTCATTCGAGAGGTACGGTTACACTTTGACCCCAGCTTATACGATGACCCCTATGGACGACTATCCAAGTTAATCCAAACGCGTTCCGTGGACGAGTACCACTCGTCTTTTGAGCAGCTGCTCAGCCACACCATGGGACTTGACGAGCAACTGATACTGAGCTTCTTTCTATCCGGGCTAAAGAAAGAGATACAACGAGAACTACTGGTTCTTCGACCAGCCTCATTATCCGAAGCAGCAGCCCGAGCGAGATTGGTAGAAGCCAAATTCTCCGATCTTTTCGCCAAGGTGAACCGTCCACACCCGGGCGACACAACATCATCGCGAGTTCACAGCGGAACCAATCCATCACCGGTCACTGGGGGAAGGCCGGCGGCTGCTCCGACGAACCCAACGCCGAAGCCCGCGCTGCCGATCAAAAGGCTGACACCCGCTGAGCTCCAAGCAAAGAGGGAACAAGGATTGTGTTACAACTGCGACGAGCGTTTCGTTCCCGGCCATCGCTGCAAAAGCAAGTTCTACCTCCTAGTGGGGACGGACGAGGACGACTCAGAGGAGACCGCAAACCCAAAGGAGGCCGAGGCAGAGGAGGTAACAGGGGATGTCTCTAGTTTACTCTCATTGGCTAGTCAAGCTTTCCCACGTACTCTTCGGCTCACGGGTTATGTGGGGTCACACGCTGTCCAAATCTTGATCGACAATGGAGCCACCCATAATTTCATCAAGCCGAATGTGGTAGAACGTTTTGGGTTGGCCGTCGACTCGATTCCATCTTTTCAGGTCGCCGTTGGAGATGGGAACAAATTGACGTGCCAATGGAAGTGCAACCAAGTTGCCCTCACGCTCCAAGGCACGGAGTTTCGAGTGGATTTGTGTGTCTTACCTATTCATGGCCCGGATATAGTGCTCGGCGTACAGTGGCTGATGGGGTTAGGTGAGGTTCGGCACAACTATGCCACACAGACCTTACAATTTGACCGCGAGGGGAGCACTATAACTCTTCAAGGGCAGTCCACGACGATGCCAGAACCAATCACCTACAATACACTACAAGCATTGGTACACTCTAACTCAGTTCATCAATGTTTTTTGCTTACAATTACGGATAAACAAACTGTAATAACTGATCAAGACAGTGATGATCAAACCTGGACTGAGTTGCTTAGCTCGCTGCCTCATTCCCTCGCCACAATACTAAACCAGTACCGATCGCTATTCGCCCCACCCTCGAGTCTACCTCCTCGACGACCCATCGACCATAGGATTTACCTTGAACCAAACTCCAAACCCGTTAACACCCGTCCTTACCGGTACCCCCACTTCCAAAAAAATGAAATAGAGAAGCTAGTCTCCGAGATGCTCACCGCTGGTATTATAAGACCGAGTCAGAGTCCTTTTTCATCCCCAGTTTTACTCGTCAAGAAGAAAGACGGTTCGTGGCGATTTTGCGTGGACTATCGCGCACTTAATGCCATTACCGTCAAAGACCGATTTCCAATTCCCACCGTCGACGAGTTGTTCGATGAACTAGGGGCAGCCCGACTATTTTCCAAACTAGATCTTCGTTCGGGTTACCATCAAATTCGTGTCCACCCACATGATATTCACAAAACCGCATTCCGTACTCACGACGGACACTACGAGTTTCTCGTAATGCCGTTCGGCCTTACCAACGCGCCATCCACATTCCAAGCTACCATGAACACTATTTTCCGTCCTCACCTTCGCAAGTTCGTCATCGTATTTTTTGACGACATCCTCGTATATAGCCCCGACCTCGAATCTCACGTCCAACACCTTAACGCCGTTTTCATGAGCTTGGCTACTAACTCCTTCCACCTCAAGTTCTCCAAGTGTCACTTTGGTCAAACCCAAATTGAATACCTCGGCCACATCATTAGCCAAGACCGACTTCTAGCTGACCATACCAAACTCGAGGCTATGAATTCGTGGCCAGCACCAACCACGGCTAAGCAGCTTAGGGGATTCCTCGGTCTTACCGGCTATTACCGTCGGTTTATCCGTAATTATGCGGTGATTGCTTCTCCTCTTACAGACCTCCTCCGGAAGGATTCTTTTGTTTGGGGACCCGAAGCTGACGCTGCCTTTGCTCAATTAAAGGCCGCCATGATGGCAGCGCCGGTCTTAGCTTTACCCAATTTTGCTCAAACTTTTGAGATCGAGACCGATGCCTCGGGGACGGGAATAGGGGCTGTTCTGATGCAGAGTGGACACCCGGTCGCTTTTTATAGCAGGAAATTATGCCTTCGCATGCGGAGCTCTTCTGTTTACGTACGTGAGCTTCATGCGCTCACCGAGTCCGTCCTTAAGTGGCGGCAATACTTGCTCGGCCGGCCGTTCGTCATCCGAACTGATCATCGGAGTCTCAAGCAACTTCTCACTCAAGTGGTCCAGACGCCGGAACAACAGGAATTTTTGGTGAAACTGTTGGGTTTTCAATTCACCATTGTGTACAAGACCGGACCCACTAACGTAGTCGCCGATGCGCTCTCTCGACGACACGAATCCTCTTCGGAAGGTTTCACCGAATTTCCGGTCTCATTTTCGTCACTATCTCAGATCTTTTCTACTATCTACGACGACATCACGGCTGAGAATGCGCAGGCCCCGGACATGATCACCATTTTGGAGCAAATTTCCGCCGGGAATGCACCACCACATTATACATTGGTTGAAGGGGCTCTTTTTTATAAGAACCGGTTTTGCCTCTGCAAAGATTCTTGCCACAAGACTGCTCTTCTGCGAGAATTCCACGATTCGCCCATTGCTGGCCACTCCGGTGTTAAGCGGACATTAGCTCGATTGGCTGCCAAATTCCACTGGATAAACATGCGTGGCGACGTTCAGCTCTATGTCGACTCCTGTGATGTTTGTCAACGCGTCAAGTATGCCACCACTCCACCCAACGGCCTCCTACAACCATTACCGATTCCGAGTCATGTGTGGTAAGATCTCACCATGGATTTCATAGTGGGGCTGCCGTCGTCGAAGGGTCTGACCACGATTCTCGTGGTGGTGGACAGATTAAGCAAACAAGCCCATTTTGGGGGCCTTCCCACCACCTTCACCGCGGAATCTACGGCGGGTCTGTTTGCTGAAATTGTCGTAAAAATACACGGTTTTCCTTTTTCCATTATTTCCGATCGCGATCCGGTGTTCATGAGCTCTTTTTGGAAGGCCTTGTTTTCCCTCAGCGGAACAACCTTGAAGAATTCCTCGGCTTATCACCCCCAGACGGATGGGCAAACGGAAGTTCTCAACCGTTGCCTCGAGCAGTATCTTCGTATTTTTTGTCACGAACGACCAAGAGACTGGGCAAGGTTCCTCCTTTGGGCAGAATATAGCTATAACACTAGTTTCCACAGCAGCATCGGCATGACACCTTACATGGCGGTGTTCGGCCGACAGCCCCATCACATTCCAACTTACCACAGAGGCACCACTCCGATTCAAGCTTTGGATGACTTGCTCGCTGCTCGAGAGGTAGTATTGAAGGACCTGAAGGAGCACCTCAATCGCGCACGACACAGGATGGAAGATCAAGCTAACAAACACCGTCGCGAACTCTCCTTTCAGGTGGGCGACTCTGTATTACTCAAACTATAGCCGTATCGCCACGAACCGTCTTTCTTCTTGACGAGTAAAACTGGGGATGAAAAAGGACTCTGACTCGGTCTTATAATACCAGCGGTGAGCATCTCGGAGACTAGCTTCTCTATTTCATTTTTTTGGAAGTGGGGGTACCGGTAAGGACGGGTGTTAACGGGTTTGGAGTTTGGTTCAAGGTAAATCCTATGGTCGATGGGTCGTCGAGGAGGTAGACTCGAGGGTGGGGCGAATAGCGATCGGTACTGGTTTAGTATTGTGGCGAGGGAATGAGGCAGCGAGCTAAGCAACTCAGTCCAGGTTTGATCATCACTGTCTTGATCAGTTATTACAGTTTGTTTATCCGTAATTGTAAGCAAAAAACATTGATGAACTGAGTTAGAGTGTACCAATGCTTGTAGTGTATTGTAGGTGATTGGTTCTGGCATCGTCGTGGACTGCCCTTGAAGAGTTATAGTGCTCCCCTCGCGGTCAAATTGTAAGGTCTGTGTGGCATAGTTGTGCCGAACCTCACCTAACCCCATCAGCCACTGTACGCCGAGCACTATATCCGGGCCATGAATAGGTAAGACACACAAATCCACTCGAAACTCCGTGCCTTGGAGCGTGAGGGCAACTTGGTTGCACTTCCATTGGCACGTCAATTTATTCCCATCTCCAACGGCGACCTGAAAAGATGGAATCGAGTCGACGGCCAACCCAAAACGTTCTACCACATTCGGCTTGATGAAATTATGGGTGGCTCCATTGTCGATCAAGATTTGGACAGCGTGTGACCCCACATAACCCGTGAGCCGAAGAGTACGTGGGAAAGCTTGACTAGCCAATGAGAGTAAACTAGAGACATCCCCTGTTACCTCCTCTGCCTCGGCCTCCTTTGGGTTTGCGGTCTCCTCTGAGTCGTCCTCGTCCGTCCCCACTAGGAGGTAGAACTTGCTTTTGCAGCGATGGCTGGGAACGAAACGCTCGTCGCAGTTGTAACACAATCCTTGTTCCCTCTTTGCTTGGAGCTCAGCGGGTGTCAGCCTTTTGATCGGCAGCGCGGGCTTCGGCGTTGGGTTCGTCGGAGCAGCCGCCGGCCTTCCCCCAGTGACCGGTGATGGATTGGTTCCGCTGTGAACTCGCGATGATGTTGTGTCGCCCGGGTGTGGACGGTTCACCTTGGCGAAAAGATCGGAGAATTTGGCTTCTACCAATCTCGCTCGGGCTGCTGCTTCGGATAATGAGGCTGGTCGAAGAACCAGTAGTTCTCGTTGTATCTCTTTCTTTAGCCCGGATAGAAAGAAGCTCAGTATCAGTTGCTCGTCAAGTCCCATGGTGTGGCTGAGCAGCTGCTCAAAAGACGAGTGGTACTCGTCCACGGAACGCGTTTGGATTAACTTGGATAGTCGTCCATAGGGGTCATCGTATAAGCTGGGGTCAAAGCGTAACCGTACCTCTCGAATGAAGGAGGGCCAATCGGTGATGAGCCGGTTCCTCTCCATAAGCTCAAACCAAGTTGCGGCTGGCCCGTCGAGGTGAAAGGCGGCGATCTGAAGCCGGAGGTGGAGCGGAGTTCCATGGAAGTCAAAGAAGCGCTCGATTCGAGAGATCCAAGTACGGGAATCGGAACCGTCGAACCGGGGTACTTCGAGCTTCATGGTCCGGAAATGCGCTTGCGATTCTCCTCCATGGCCGGTGGTTGGAGAAAACGGCGGATTCGGGTTGGGCAAAATACCAGTGGTAGAGGAAGTTCCTCCAGTGGTCGTCGGAGTTGGGGAAGTGGCGTCTTTCTTCGGCAGTGTCGTAGCTTGGAGAGTTTGAACTTGCTGGACTAGGGAACGGAAAGCCAGCAATTGATCATCTCCTTGTTGTCGCATTAATTTCAGAGACTCCGACTGATCGGCGATGGCCCGGAAGAGGTCTGCCTGCTGTGTCTGTAGGATCTCCGTTTGTGACTGGAGTCCCTTGACGACCTCGTTGAGCTCAGAGTTCTTCAGCATGATTCTCTCAGTGAAAGCACCAATGATAAGGTTTAACTTATCAAGGTGCTAATAGAGCTTAGCACAAGCTCAATAGAACAGTAACAATGGCAGGAAAGAACAGAGGAACGTAGAGAGAGATAGATAGAGAGAGAGAGAGAGAGAGAGAGAGAGAGATAGAGAAAAGTTGTGTAAATTCATTCATGCTTTTCATAGTCTATTCTGAGGTATTTAATATCCTTCGTAACCGAATGGAAATACGACAAAATTAAGGAAAAACAAAAACAACAAAATTGCAAAATTAAGGAATTCGTTACAACGGTGAAGATTCTTCTTCATTACACGTAATCCCTTCGCCAAGCTGGTATCTTCTTCACTCGAGATGGTCGGCTATTTTCGGACCCTGGATTTACAGGCCCACTTGGTGTTTCTCCTGGACCACTTGGTGTTTCTCCTGGGCTTTCTTCATCAGCCCACTCCATCTCTTGCTCTGCTAAGCTTTGGGCCTGTTTCCTTGCTATTTCACAGTCCAGCTCCACTCTTATGGCCGTATCAGAAAGTTTTGATATTTTACATCTAGGCCGTAGATTATAAAATGGACGGTAGATTAATCTGGCTCACAGCCGATTTAGATTACTTTTGTTGTAGATTACAGTTTTGATGTGTTAAATGAGTACTGTCAAAAATCTTAAGCCCTCTCTCTCTCTCAACCATCTCTCTCTGGTGGAAACGTTTGTACAAGTCCAACTGTTTAAAGGCATTTGCTGGGAATGATGGAGGATTGAACATTCCACACCTCTGAAAATTAGAATTGGCTTTTCTCATGTTCAGGTCTTACAATTCTTTGGTTTTTCTTTTCGCTAGTTTTTATACACGCGCTCCGCCCGTGTAAAGCACGTGTAAAATAATATAACCGATGAAAAAAAAAGTATATTTTTGTTAAATTTTTTAAAAAATATAATATATTTTTTTTTATTTTGAATAATTAAGAGGTTAAACTTATCATTTAATATAAATACAAGGATTTTCTTTAAAACTTTCAAACTTAAAAAATAAAAATAAAAGCTTAGAATAAATAAAATAAATAAACAATAACTACGGTAAAAAAAAAAAGTATATGACAATGGGTGTCAAACGATTGAGAAAAATATTCTGAATCTAACCGTGCCAAGAAATTTTTTTTTTCGAGATCATTAGGTTAAAAAAAATAGTTGTTGAAACGATTGAAACAAAAAAGTAAAAAAGAAAGAGAGAATTTGAAAAAAAAATCCTCCAAAATTTATAAACTTGCAAAAAAATCTCCTTAAATTTGTGAAAAAGCCCTCTAAAATTTTTCAATAACCGCCAAAATTAGGCCTTAAATGCAATTTTTTAAAAGAAAAAAAAAATAAGGGATGCCATTTGTCGTTCCCTGGTGAGGCTTTTTTTAGCTTGCAGGGGAGAAACGGAAGGGTGGCGTATGGTAAAAAAAAAGGTGGAAAAAGACAAAATAACTTGACCACCAAATGAATAGTAAACCCATTGAGCTTTATTATATAGTTATAGATACATTAATAAAATAGCTGTTGAAACGATTGAAACAAAAAAGTAAAAAAGAAAGAGAGAATTTGCAAAAAAGTCCTCTAAAATTTATAAATTTGCAAAAAGATTTCCTTAAATTTGCGAAAAAGTCCTAAATTTTTTTTTTCAAAAACCCCCAAAAATTGGCCTTTAAATGCAATTTTTTTAAAGGAAAAAAAATAAGGGATGCCACTTGTTGTCCGCAGGTAGGCGTGCAATATTGGAATCAATAGGAACCGGGTAAATTTTTACCCAGAAAATTACCGGGTAAAATCCGGGTAATACCCGGATTTTACCCGGTTATAGCATTCCGGGTATATACCCGACAAATTGGCTAAAAGTTGGAATAAGTAAAAAAAAAAAAACTTTGCCCGGTTATTCCATCATTACCCGATTATTCCATCTTTACCCGGCTTTTACCCGGTTTCTTATGACTTTTTTTAGTCATGGCAACTTATGTATGTGACAAATTGTAACTGTTGTGCCAATTGTGTCACACAATTTGTGTGTGGCGTGTAGTGGGTTCGGCAGCAGTGTGGCAGGGGCTGCTAGGCGTGTAGTGGGCAGCAGTGGCGTGTAGTGGGCAGTGGCTTTGGCAGTGTGGTGTCAATAGGTGTTGCAGTGGTGTCAATAGGTAGTGTGCAGTGTGGTGTCAATAGGTGTTGCAGTGTGGCGTGCGTTTGCAATGCAGCTGTAAACTCACATAAAAAAAAAATCAAAACTCAACAGAACTTGTAAACTGGTTCTATAAATTGAGTTATTCGACCTTGAAAACTCATTCCTTCTTCAAACTGAAAAAAAACATTCGCTCCTTGTTGTTGTGGTCTTCAATTTGTTTTTTGCTCTTCATTTTGATTGTGGATTCGCCGACCTCCTATTCTGCTATAGATAAGTTTGGTTATTTTTTTTTATATAATATAGTATAATAACTAATAAGAAACTTAGTTTTATGATTAGTTAGTTTTATGATTAGTTATTGTATTAGTTATAATATTTAGTAAAATGTGGGTAATATTTAGTTTGATAATTAGTTAAAAAATTACATCAATATTTGGTACTTTAAATTTAGTTTAAATTTATTAAATTTTCCTTTATTTTTTTGTTTACTCATCTTTTGATTTTTTTTTTCCTCAGATACTTCTGGTCTCAGTGACTCAGTCTACAAACGCTTATTATTATTATTATTTTTATTTTTTTTTTTTGAGATTTGCATTCACGACAACTTTGCTGTACAAACCTCCCTCTCAACATATTCCATTTTAGTTGCTTGGGTCTTCCCTTTTTTTTTTTTTTTTTTTTTACCTTTTTCATTTTTCTTGAATTTAATCTTCTTTAATCCAATCTTTGTTCATCAATTTTATTTTTTTTTCTTCGTTTGAATCAACATACATTTTACATCTGATTCATACCAAGGTTACAGTGAGCACCATTACATAAATAAATATCTTACACCTTAAAACAAATCACAACTTGTTCACAAATTCATAAAAAAAAAAAAGCATCAAAATAATAGATTACCGAAACCCACAAAGAATAGTGGATCATAAGAAAGAAAAAAAAATCATAAACCCAACAATCACAATAATGTCTGAGATATATGTACATTGTCATTCCTTAACCCATTCAATACAAAATTGTAGTTATCTATAACTATATAATAAAGCTTAGTGGGTTTACTATTCGTCTAGAAACAATTTTATTATTCATGTAGTGGTCAAGTTATTTTGTCTTTTTCTGTCTTTTTAATTTTTTTTTTCACCATACGCCACCTTGTCGTTTCTCCCTCGCAAGTCGAAAAAAGCCACACCAGTGGCGTCCCCTGCGGTCCGTCTGTGGGGCCAATCGTAGAGCCGTCGAAGGAGCACCCAATATATTACCGGCGCGATCGAGCGCACTATCTGTATATGTGTTCGGAGGGATCTGTGGGGCACCAAAGAATGCATTCCCCTGCTGTCGCATCGCCTCAATCCACGGGTCATTTTGTTGCGTTTGGCTTACGTGGGTTGCCTGCGTATCGTCGTCGCTGTATTGCGCCTGCGAGTCTTGGTATGGATACATTGTCGATATCTAGCATCAAATAAATACAAACAAGTAATTCAACTAAGCAATTAATAAAAATAAGTTAGAAAAATTATTAATTAAAAGAGTACTCAAATATGACTTCAAATATTACTAAAAAAAATTAACTAATTTTCTTACAAATACCTAAAAATATGACCCCTAATTTAAGATGTATTAGGTGAAGTAAAAAAATGAATAAATAAATATATATATATATAACAACTACAAATTAATAAAATATTTATTAAATTATTTAACTACAATAAAAACTACTAGTAATTTAACAACTACTAAATGAACTTAAATTAAAATAAAATAACAACTATTAATTTAATATAATTTAACATTAATATTACTATTAATTGAAAAATTAAAATAGTTAAGTAAAATAAAATTGCCTAAAATTTACTAAACTACTAATTTAATTAAAATAACAAATAATGATTTAACTAACATTTAACAAAAACTATAATAACTAGTTATATGTAATAAATAAAATAACCTAAATTTAACTACAATATTGTAAGTAAATATTTTAACTAAAATATTAGTAAAAAAATGACTACTAATTTTACAACTATTAAGTTTACTAAAAATACATTAAAGTCAAATAACAACAACAAATGCGGATAAATTTTAACTAAACAACTAATTTTTTTATTCAAAAATTTAACTAAAAGAACAAATAATAATTTAACTTAACAAAAATAACAGTAAGATTACAATTAGCAACTAACACTTAAACTAATTTTTAACTACAATAAGAAATAAAAATTTAACTAAAATAACAAATAAGCATTTAGCAATAATTTAATAACTACTAATTTAATAAATAAAATAACAATTTACTAGTTTTAACAAATAGAAAATTATTAATTAAAAGAGTACTCAAATATGACTTCAAATATTAGTAAAAAAAATGAACTAATTTTATTAAAAATACCTAAAAATTTGAGCCCTAATTTATTAAGTATTGTATTACGTGAAGTAATATATATATATATATATATATATATATATATTAACAACTACAAATGAAAAAAATATTTATTAAATTATTTAAGTACAATAAAAACTACTAATAATTTAACAACTACTAATTGAACTTAAATTAAACTAAAATAACAACTATTAATTTAATATAATATAACTAAACTACTAACTTAACTAAAATAACAAATAATAATTTAACTAAAATAACAAATAAGCATTGAACTAAAATTTAAGAAAAGTTTAATAACTACTAATTTAATAAATTTAAACTAAATTTAAAGTACTAAATATTGATGTAATTTTTTAACTAATTATCAAACTAAATATTACCCACATTTTACTAAATATTATAACTAATACAATAACTAATCATAAAACTAACTAATCATAAAACTAAGTTTCTTATTAGTTATTATACTATATTATATAAAAAAAATAACCAAACTTACCTATAGCAGAATAGGAGGTCGGCGAATCCACAATCAAAATGAAGAGCAAAAAACAAATTGAAGACCACAACAACAAGGAGCGAATGTTTTTTTTCAGTTTGAAGAAGGAATGAGTTTTCAAGGTCGAATAACTCAATTTATAGAACCAGTTTACAAGTTCTGTTGAGTTTTGATTTTTTTTTTTATGTGAGTTTACAGCTGCATTGCAAACGCACGCCACACTGCAACACCTAATGACACCACACTGCACACTACCTATTGACACCACTGCAACACCTATTGACACCACACTGCCAAAGCCACTGCCCACTACACGCCACTGCTGCCCACTACACGCCTAGCAGCCCCTGCCACACTGCTGCCGAACCCACTACACGCCACACACAAATTGTGTGACACAATTGGCACAACAGTTACAATTTGTCACATACATAAGTTGCCATGACTAAAAAAAGTCATAAGAAACCGGGTAAAAGCCGGGTAAAGATGGAATAACCGGGTAATGATGGAATAACCGGGCAAAGTTTTTTTTTTTTACTTATTCCAACTTTTAGCCAATTTGCCGGGTATATACCCGGAATGCTATAACCGGGTAAAATCTGGGTATTACCCGGATTTTACCCGGTAATTTTCCGGGTAAAAATTTACCCGGTTCCTATTGATTCCAATATTGCACGCCTAACTACATGTATGTTTTTTCCAAATTCTTTTTCTTTTTCAATTTTTTTCCCTCTCTTCTTTTACTAAAAATCCCAAATCTCTTACTTCTTATGATTTTCTGCACAACCAAACTTGAGCTTCATTAATATATATAAAGCTAAGACATGCTTAAACACTTTTGTATGGACTTGATTGGTGGATTTAGGTGCTTTAGGAGGTGAAAATTTAGTTATTTGAATTGCACGATAGTAGTTGCGGTGATCACGAATAGTCCGGCGGTGAAGATTACGAAAACTCCGGCTGCGGCGGCCGTTGTCTCCCACTGCCGCCCCATTCGCTGGTGGAGCTCTCGCGCCTAAATGGCTCCAATAGCAGCGGCGCCGTCGACCTAGAAAAATTTTGCACCGAGATGCGGTAGATCCAGCTCGCCGTCGTTGACCGCCCCATCCAGATGGCTCTAGAGAGCGACAACCCGCCTTCCTCAAGCACGCAATCTATCTCTGCAGCTACAATAAAGTCTCTCTCTTCAGTTTTTGTAACCTAAGATCAAGAAAAGAAAAACTAAATAAATTGTGAAAGTTGAATTCTTTTAGAATCAGAAGAAATAGTTGTATGTTATTTGTTTGGACTAGGATTTGAGATTGGAATTGGGGCTTTTATGATCTCAATTGTGATATATTCTTTGTTTTTTGTTTTTTTTTATCAATTTTTTTTATTTGATTCGGGGCTTGGAATCAGAATTGGAATAAATTGGAGCTAAATTTTTTATTTTTTATTTTTTTATTTTTTATTTTTAAAGTGCATGTTTATAAAAAAAGCAGTAATTTGGTGTTTTCAAGATCATTAGTATCTATTCATCAACCCTCCATGAACCAATAGAATTTGCGCCCCATGGTGGGGAACGAAAAGTCATTCCCTACGTAAGACTCATCAATATGTTGTAAGGTCTATCTTAGTTATTATGCACTTTCAATGAGAACCAATAATAACGCGTCAAACGTTTCCTACCTTCTGTAAAAGTAACTTTCCTCATTAAATAAGTGGCGGAATAAAAGCTCGAACAAAAAAAAAAAAAAAAACTCATTAAAAAAGCTTTTTATCGGGTGTAGCTGTGGTGGAAAGCGAAAAAAATATAGACTGGTGGGAACAATTTCGAGAGTTTTTATTGGAAAATAACTAAGGGTGCTTAGAGTTTATTATGCACTAACATGTATTGAATTGAAATCAACCTAAAAAAACCAAAAAATAAAAATAAAAACCCATTACGCACAGCAACAAAAAACCATGGTCATCTCGTCCATGCTTCAGGGTCCATCAATGGCATCTCAAATGGCCATTCTCTGACTGACCAAACTCTATTACCACAGCGCGTAGTCACCGACACCGCACGTGCAATGTCCTCTTCATTCTTCTACGCCAGCCGCCGCAGCTCTTTTGGCAAAGCACGCAGCCTGAACCGCCATCTCCTCCACCAGCAGCCGCACGAATGCCCGCATACTAGACGGCGACAATGTGAAGGACCAAACAGTGGCACAGGAAGACGATGACGAGACCAAAAGGCGGTAGAACTAGACGATCCACCAGAGGCCAGAGATCAAGCACGTCTCGACGATCTAGTCGTCGTACTCGCTCTGCTCTACATGCTCTCGCCGATGAAGCTTGCCTTCTCAGCCAAACGACGCCACCATTTGCGAGGCGGACCGATAGAATCGTTGCGCTCGTCGTCTGCCAACGCCTTGTCATCGTCAGTGATGCAAGGACTTCTCGAAGAATAATTCCTACGATAAAAGATGGATTAATTTTTAGCGGTTCTAATGAGGATTTGCATCTTTTTTTTTTTTTTTTTGTTCATTAGGAATTAGGGAAGGAGATCAGTTGGGGAGAAGGAAGAAAATTATTCTGTGATAAAGAGCACTTTAAATTCTATACACATACTTTAAGAGCTAATCATATTTGTTAAAATTTGTTCCCATCACTGGGTTTTTATTTTGGTTCCCACTACAGAATTTTCCCTTTTTATCATTATGATTTTTCTTTGTTATACTAATGCCAAATAAGACCAATACCTACACATGAAAAGGCTTCACCTGATTTTTCTTTTTATACACTCTGTCCTGACTTATTATAAGGCTTCAGCTGAGTTTGCGGAGTTGAAGAGGTCCATGTTGAGCGGACAGAAGCAGGGACTAAATCACGCCCTCGGCAAGCTCCACGCCGTGCGCCTGGAGTGGAACGTGCACGAAGAGACGAAGAGGGCATTGTCGTAGCTAGCCTCTTCGCTGGGGTCCCCCCACTCGGAAGCTAAAATTTAAAATTTAGATGTTCTTCCAACTTTGAACAAATATAAAATTTGGTTCATGGAATTAATATTGGCAACGTACGAACTATCACAATAAATGGAACGCTAGTGGGATAATTATTGGAATTTGTTGTAAAGTTGATCAGCTCCTTATTAACTAGTCTATATGCTATTTACTTTAGGGGAAAAAATATATTTAAAGATTAACATGACAAAAGAAGTTATAGAAAGATCTTCAAACGGGTTACTAGTCTACCAAGTAACCATGTATTTTAAAAAAAACTCTATAAAAGTTTGAGAATTGTGTTTAAAATGATAATTAAAGTTCAGGTAACGATTTGAAAAGTTCGGGTCGTTATAAAAATATGTAATAAAAGCATTGAGAGAAAAAAAATTGAAAATCAATAATATTCAATTTTCTATTAAACCAAATTCCTTAATATTAATATTAAAAAAAAAGAAATTAGTTGAAATAATTCATGTATAATTTAGTTATTCTACAAAGATAAAAGCATAATAAAAAATATGTATTTTAATTAAAAAAACGATGACTATTAAATGATATTTATAAAAAAATATCTAATGTTCTCAAATAATTGTGTAAATATTGAGTTAAATCAACATAAATTTGCAATTTTCTTTTGAAAATTTTAAGAAAATAGCCATTGTTTACAAAATGATTTTAAAAAATAGTCACAGTTTCAAAAAATTTAAAAACTAACAATGTAAGAAATTTTTGACAAAATTTTTGCCTAGTGTTATAAATTTCTGACAATATTTTTATGTGTATTTTTGTTATAATCAGAAATTTTTTATAATTTTACGGCTACTTTTTAAATTTTTTAAAAATATAACTATTTTTTAAAAACACACAGTCTAAAATGATTATTTACCTAATCGACTATTTTTTTTTTTTAAATGAAACATGTATCTCGTGCCAATATATTTTCCGAATCCTTAATTTTCAACACAAATCATATTTGAACTTTCGCTAGCATAACATATTTTATTACTTTTTAGTCAGAAGTATTCACTGCTCACTCTTTGATCCCATCTACGTGAAATTAGTGTCTACTATCATGTATATTAGACAGAGTTTGTTGTTATACACTTTACTTTACCTAAAAAAAAATCAACAAGTTAAATGATTAAATTGTTGTACCTAACAAGATATTAGTTTAATATGTATCAACATTCAATCGTTCATTTCAACCTATGGTATTTTATTTAAAAGCCATGACGATTTCTCAATAAATTAATTCATCATTCAATGACAAATCGTAACCTTTGATTTTAGAAAGAGATTAATTTTGGCTTTTTTTTTTTTTTTTATGGTGCTGACATGTTACTAGTTTTAAATTGGATAGTAATTATGATTCATGATGATAAACTTTTGTTTTGTTTTGTTTTCCTCTCTCTTTTTTTTTTTTGTTTTTTTGTTTTTAGTGAAATTGCTCTCTCCTTACTTTCTTCCAAAAGTGATTTCGATAGAACATTGGTCCCGTCTTTATTGAGAAAGCGTCATGGCTTTTAAATAAAATACCATAGGTTGAAATGAACGCTTGAATGCTGAGACATATTAAACTAATATCTTGTTAGGTACAACAATTTAATCATTTAACTTGTTGTTGATTTTTTTTTTAAAAGTAATTTTAACGATTTAGATTGAGCATCAAATTTTAAGATTGAAAAAATTAAAATATTTAAATGTCTACTCTTAGACGATTATATCAAACGACCTTAGATTATTCAATTGGCTAAGGATTGGGGACAACAGAGATTCTTTACTTTATAATAAAGTATGGCAAGATGGAATGTCTAAAATCAACATCTGCAGAGAAACGTGGCTTTAGCATACAATTATTTACAATAAAGGTAGCCAAATAATGTTTTGTCCAGCTGGTATGGCAACATGATATACTATTACCAGTCAAAAGCTTTTTTCTTTTCGAAAGCACTGGTTGCAAATTTCCACAAGTGAGGACACCAAAGATCGATGGTCTGAGTGACATATAGCCCCACGGATTGAGTGAACAAAATTGACATTATTCGGTTTATTGAAATTAAAATAAGATTCTTAGTTTCTAATATTTAATTGCCGTTAATACTAAATGTTAAAAATTTTAAAATAAAAATTCAAGTATTAGATTGCTACTCGTCAAACACATATAAATTATGGAAGAATTTTTTTAAGGGCGATAATTAAGAAATTAGTTATTTTTAGGACTAATTTTACGTTTGCCCCCTGAACTTTGGGGTCAGTTTCACTATGCCCCCTAAACTTCAAAACGTTAGATCCGTTCCCCTCCATCTTTGAAATTTTATAAACTTGCCCCTTCCGTCAAATATTTAACGGAAAATGCCTTAAATTTGTATTTTAAGGTGTTTTAAAGTTGGTAAAAAGGCTAAAATTATTATTTTATCCTTAAATTAGTGTGTGGTAATTATATTTTAATAATTTTAATAATATTTATATGCAAAATTTATAATTAAATTCATACTTTTTCTCTCTCAAAAAAATTAAGATATGATATTTTGCATATAAATATGAATTTAATTATAAATTTTGTATATAAATATTATTAAAATTATTAAAATATAACTACCCCACAATAATTTAAAGATTAAACATTAATTTTAATATTTTTTTAACCTCAAAGCACCTTAAAACATGAATTTAAGGCATTTTTCGTTAAATATTTAACGGAGGGGGCATTTTTACGAAATTTCAAAGATCAAGGGGAACGGATCTAACGTTTTAAAGTTTAGGGGGCATAGTGAAACTGACCCCAAAATTCAGGGGGCAAACGTAAAATTTGTCCTTATTTTTAAGATAAAATTTAAAATTTTAACATGTTTAATAGATAAACTATCGACTAACATGGTTAATAGACAAACTATCGACTAAACATGATCGATATTTCATCCACTTATTATGGTAATTTGTCTGTTTATTAAAAATTCATTTGTAATATTTAAATTATTTACCATGGTTAATAGGTAAGATATAAGTTAAAAATGATCGGTATTTTATTAACTTACTATGATACTCTGTGTATTTTTAAAATGGGTTATTCACCTAATTAAAAAAAGTTGTAGATATTTTTTGAGAGACTGGCTACAATCCATCACTTAGCATATGACTGACTGGTCAGTCGACAGAAAAAGAACCGTTGGATTCAATGATTTTTTCTAAAATATCAGTGTCACACAAAATAAATGGCTAAGATCAACCCATAGGTAACTAGGGGCATAAAAACTACATTGAAACAGGCAACCTGATGAAGAAATATATTAGTTTAATGCCTTCACTACATAGTTGCACTTGCACAAGGTTACATACTGACACGGATGCAACGTGGAAAGCCCCATGAATATTGGCAATTTATGTTCTTACCTATATTGTGGAAGATAATTTACAAATTAATACTTTTTGAGCCATTACTAATCCTTCTATATTCATTAAAAAAGTTTCTGCTTCACCCAATTAATCCAATAAGTTTTCGTTTACATAATTTCTTAAGAGAACTTCAACCACACCTCTACACTCTACATATAAATAAGTGGAAAATTGTAGCAAATAGTACAACTTTTTATATAATTTTAAAAAATAGCACACATTTTAAAACATTGAAAATTGTTTGTTTCAGAAATTTTATGGCAAAGAAAAATATTGACACGTTTTAACATTTCATATTATAAGGGTAAATTTTGAAATTTCTAACGTGCTATTAAAAAAAATTTAGTTTTGATCAATTTATGCAATTCACCTTAAATTAGTCACTCTTGTTAATTTTTTTTTTCTCAATTTTTTTAAATACTAACCTAATACTGAAGAGCACAATTTTTATTTCAAATATTGTTTGATAAGTTTTTAAAAACCAACTGAAAAGTTGAACAAATAAAGAAGGAAAAATATTGAAACATCTATCTTCCTTCACTCAACAATTATGTGGCTAGTAATAAAACTATAGAAGTAAAATGAAAAATATTTTAGAGCTACGTATTTTATTAACATCATTCATATTAATTAATGTATTAACTATCAGAACATTGCTTTTCAGGAAGAAAAAAAAAAGATCACTATTGCGTGCTGCTTTAGTTTAGTCTTATTCCATTTTAAACGACATGTAGTGTATAAATTACATTTATGACGTAAAATGACATGTCAAATATATGCTCTGTGTGTTACTTACATACGTTGAAGTATTTACTTTCACGGTCATCATATTACAACACCAAATTTATTATTTTTTATTCTAGCAGCCATGAGATGACTGTTCTACCCCTAGACCCAAAATAATATATATTATAAAGTACTAATATAGTGCAAAAAAAGACTGATGAGTCCGTCAATTATATGTGTGCCTGACCAAAGAAAACGTCATTTTTTGAATATGGTCTAAAAAATGGACTAATTACAAAAATCTCCCTACTTTAAAATATAAGGCATTCATTTTAATTACTTTACAGTTTGGATATTTTGTCACTCCATCCTTTCTTACTTAATTATATACAAGCAAACAATAAATAATACATGATATAATTTATCATATATATTGTAGATATATAGATTTTCTTATAGTATGTATTATATTTGTCAAATGACCAGTTAATAAATTAGTCATTTTAAAGGTAAAGTTGAAGGATTTAGCCCTAAAATGTCAAAATTAAGGATTTAGTCATAATATATTACACATTTAACATAATATGATACACGTATGTTACACGTGTATCATATTATATTACACGTATATCATATTATATTATATGTATATTATGACTAAATCCTTAATTTCTTGAAACTATGGCAAATTCGTAAAAATTTAGCAAAATTTTTTGTTAAATCCTTAAAAATCTCTTTATCAAAACAATGGAAAAAAAATTCAATCACAAGTAAGAAAATCTCATTTTTGACTAATTAATGATACTAGTACTCACAATTTAATAAAGAAACAATAATAATTAGTCATTTTAAAACGGGTGGATCATTTAGGTAGATAACCATTTTGAAGGATTTGTTTTTAAAAAAGTAACCACAATTTGAGAAATAAAAAATTAAAAATAACCATAAAAAAATATATTACCAACGTAAAAAATTTCTCACATTAACAAAATTATACATAAAAATTATGTAATAAATTTCTTATAAAAGTAATAAAATTTATGAATTACTACTTTATTAAAATTTTAAAATACTGATTGTTTTTTAAAATCACACTCTAAAAAAATTATCATTGTCTTAAAATTTCCTCTAATTTTAACAAAAGTCAATGTCTACGAATCTTGAAAGTCTACTTTGGAAGCCAAGCCTATTTACGTAATTTTCGCCCGCTTTACTATTACTCATTATTAATATCTTTTTGGTCAATGTAATTTCTTACAGCAATTTATTGTAGCAAAAAGTATTTTTAGTAAGAAGAAATAATTTTGGGGACACTAGTCACGAATTTTTTCAGCAGTCGATTTTCTTTTCTATAGTGATAAATTATTTATAGAAGAGAGAAAATGAGAGTTCCATTTCTTTATCTATGTAGATTCCTTAAAAAAGCTTCACAAATTTATTATACCAATAGTATTACAACTCATATATTCTATTAATATTTTTATTTAAAACCTCTTTGATTTTGTCAATAATTAGTATCCATTTAATGAGTTGTAAAAATACTACTGGGTGACATATTTCGGGCAGCACAATTTCATTCAAAAAGTAATAAGAGGATTTGGGTTCAATTAGATACTCAATTTAGAAAAATTTAACGTTTTAAAATTTTAAAAATTACTCTATAGATTTAGCTGCTGATTTCCTAATTATACTACGAAATATTATTATGATAATTGAGTTATGATAGTAAAATTATTAAATATAAAATAAAGGAGATAAAATTAATATAGGGAGAATTTCAAAATAAAGCAATTTTTAATGTCACTTAATAATCTATACTCTAAATGTTGTGTTCTTTTTATTTTCACTCTATCTTTGTATTATAAATTTTGATATAAATTAAAAATGCAATACTGAATGTAGATTGTAATTATACTAAAAATGAGACATTCTTCACAATTCCCCATTATTAAATATCACTTATAAAACGTTGGCTATTACAAAGAAAGTTAGGTCAGTTTATATATATATATATATATATATATATATATATCCATATAATGCCCTACTTTACTTTCTAATTGAACCTTTTTTTCTGTTCCCTCCGTAATATTATGATAAATTATAAATTTATTAAAGAAAATAATAAAATATTAAACATATATATTTAAAAATAAATTAATAAATTGTCATAACATTATTAAAAAAATAACGAGGATAAAAAAAAGTCAGAGTACAATTTAGGTTCTTCCAAATTATTTTATGCGATGTTGCATGAAAATAGTCGAACTTACCTTTCATCTAAAAAATTGGTCATTAGATAAATTACTATTTTTGATGGTGTGGTTAAAAAAAAAATAGTCAGAATTTTAACAAATTTTAAAAAGAGTTTTATAGGCATTTAACCAAATTTTTAGGTAATTTTTTAGGATTTAGCCATAGTTTTACGAAATTAAGGATTTAGTCATAAAATGCAACATTTTTTGTTACATAAAATATATATACGTGTAAAAGTGTAACATTTTATATATGCTACATGTTACAAAAAATGTTACATTTTTTTACATCTATATATGTTACATGTTACAAAAAATATTACATGCTATGGCTAAATCCTTAATTTCGTGAACTATGGCTAAATCCTTCAAACTTTACCTTTAAAATGACTAATTGTTTAACTGGCCCTTTAAAAAATAACCATAAGAAATATATTACTAAGGTAAGAAGTTTCTTAACATAACAAAATTACACATAAAATTTATTGTAGTAAATTTCTTACTAAGATAATAAAATTTATTACTGCCTTTTTTCTTAAAAATTTTGAAACATTGGGTAATTTTTAAAATCACTATTTAAAATATGATTATTTCCTCAAAATTCTCAAAAATAAAAAGTAAATCCTTATTTACTCTTGAAAAATTATTATAATCCTAAAATAGTATTATAATCCTATCACTCTTTCATACTTACCATCTACATCCTCTCAACCAAACATATCTTTATTCTCCATCGAATGATATGAAAGTACAGGAAATGCCTCAGCTCGGCTATAAAAGATAGAGACATGAGATAGTAAAGTTAGAGTCACATACAATTCAAGTCATTATTTCTTTCTCCATTTTCTAGTTTTCTCCATAGTTCTTTCTATTACAGCAATACCAGACTGTTTGTTGTCTCTCTAGCTGCATGGTAAGTGTCCAAACTCCATATATCTCAATCTATTTTCATTTTTTTGTTTGATCTAATTTGACTAGCTTAATGTACATTAGAATATAACGGATTTTGAAACATCAAGATAATATGGTTCTTTTGAATATATATAAAATTGAGAAATGATGAGTTCAAATATTTAGAACTTACTATGTATCGCTAGCTATTAATTATTTTGTTTCTCCATACTTCTCACGGCTTATAATGATTCTTTTACTAAGCAAGTAAATAACCATGATTCATGGAACGTTTATTCTACAGTATTGAGTTGTACTCTAGATATAAAATCGTTGGTGTTATTTGTAGTATTATGATGCTTTATTATAAAAAAAAAAGAGTAGGAAAATAGTTCTAGATATCAAAACATATAACATGAACTTGCAATCTATCAAATTTTGTTTTTCTACTTCTTGTACAATACAATGGTTTAAGATATTACATACATCGTATTATTTTCTCCAAAATCACAGTCTTGTACAATATGCACAAAGTACCATACTAACTAATTTTACTCCATGGTTTCTAGGGGACTAATCCAAAACTTGAAGCCATGGAGAAAGATTTTGAGTACTCAATCATGGAGGATGATATCAATAAGTCGGTTATCGTCGACATTCCAGTCGATTTGGAATTCGATCAATGGTCAAAGTGCTGGATCCACAAAGTTCCGAGGAAGCTTCGCAAGGTCAAAGAAGCGGCGTACACTCCTCAGCTAGTTTCGATAGGCCCTTTTCACCATAAGAAGCCGGAATTGCAGGCTATGGAGAGACTCAAAGAGCAATACCACAACAAACTCTGCAAGCGCATTCGAAAGAATACTAATTACTTCGGGGCTCATGGTGAAAACGATCCTTACGCAGAGATTGAAGCATTCATCAAAAAAGCCTCCAAGGAAATACGCGATAGGTACGCAGGGTTGACAATCAAACTTGTAGATAGCAGTACTTTTGAGAAGATTATCCTTGTAGATGTTTGCTTCATCATCGAGCTCTTTCTAAGGTACGATAAAGAAGGCGAGTCGAAAGATGACTACATTCTTAGCACGCCTTGGCTTAAGAAAGCTATCAGGCTCGACTTGATACTGCTCGAAAATCAGCTTCCCTTTTTTGTTCTCGAGAACGTGTATGGCATTGTCCAGAAAAGCATCTCTGGCAACATCGGCCCTAATCCTAACAACCCTGCTCATCATTTCTTTCCCTTCCTGAAACTCGCATGTCTCTTCTTCAAAGACCATGTCCTGACCGAATCCGAGTACGATAACAAGTTCAACAACCTAAAAATAAAGCACTTTACTAATCTGCTCCGAGAGTTTTGGCTCCCCAGGAATTTCATTGCACAAGAGAATGCAATGAAAATGCGTAATGACAACAAACTAATTGCTGAAGAACCATTATCGAATCCGCCTATTTTCGCGGATCAGAAGTACCTCTACAGCGCAACAAAGCTAGATAAAGCTGGCGTGGCATTTGAGCCGGCCCCGAAAGACGCAAGCCTAGCCGATGTAAACCTCTCGAAGAAACCCTTTCTCATGCTCATACCGGGTATGCAGCTGGAAATCCCCGAATTGAGACTCGACAACGAGACCGAATGTTTGCTGAGAAATGTGATGGCCTTGGAGCAGTGCCTGTACCCGGGGAAAGAGTACGTTTGCGGCTACGTCGCGCTGATGGATCAGCTCATCAACACGGGCGAGGACGTCGATTTTCTGGTCGACAAGAAGATAATTTCGAACCTGCTAGGCTGCCACAAGGAGGCCGCCATGCTGCTGAACGGGCTTTGCGAGCAGATCCCGCGCGACACGTGCTGCTTCGCCCGTTACTTCAATGAGCTCAACAAGTTCTATGAGAATCGTTGGAATGTTACCAAGGCAACCCTAAAGAAGGTCTACTTCAAGGATCTTTGGACTGGAAGCTCCACTATTGTTGGAATCTTTGTATTGCTCTTCACAATCTCTGCTACCACTAGGAATGTGTACTTGAGATAGGTTTTGTTTTTTTGCTTTTCTTTTCTTGGAATAATTATAATTTATAATGCAAGCTCTTAGTTCTTTAGTAATAATAAGTGAGATGTTCGTGCTTGTTAATTGATTTATTTGTGTTTCTGAAGGACCCTATTCAATCTTCATTCTATTTACTAATTAGTAGGTCAAATTATGTTTAAAGAGAAGTGCCTGTTAATTTTTTTTTCTATATATATATATATATATATACATATTACATCATAATAATGGCAATCTATCTAGTAGTGCTAGTCAGATCACGGATCAATCTGCTGTTAATGAATCATGGATATGGCAAACTCATGTGAGGATAAATTTTTCTTATTGTATGAACTCTCTACAAATTAGTATGCAAACAAATATTGTCTTGCCAAGCAAGTACAATTATTGCTCATATAAGTACAATTTTTTTTGAAATTCCGAAATTACCCTAGCTGTTAAGTAAATTGTTGTAAATTAAAAATAAATAAACATAGAAACAAGCACAAACTTTTAATAAAAGCCCGAACAAGGAAAAAAATTACTCATTAAAAACGCTTTTTATTGTTATGATTTTTCTTTGTTATACTCCAAATCACGCCCTCGGCAAGCTCCACGCCGTGCATTTGGAGTGGAACGTGCACGAAGAGACGAAGAGGGCAACATCCTAGCAAGCCTCTTCCCAGGGTCCCCCCACTCGGAAGCTAAAATTTAAAATTTAGATGCCATGATCAGTTCTTCCAACCTTGAAAAAGTATAAAATTTGGTTCATGGAATATTAAGTGGCAACGTACGAACTATCACGTTAAATGGAACGCTAGTAAGAATGTGAGATTACTGGAATTTGTTGTAAAGTTGGGGACTAAAAAGTGATTTTCTAATGTCACAAGCCATGATTCACTAGGTAATAAGTCAAATGTTCTTGTTTTCATTGAGATTTTTCGTAGTTACTTGAGAGGCGCTAATTAGTTAGTTATAATTGTGGATTTTTTTTTTTTCGAAAAAATTTTAAAAATATCCTCTCTATTTAGGATGTTGTGTCAATGTGTCTTTTATATTTCAAAATATCTCAACCGACTCCTTAAATATTGAAAAAATTTTAGTTACCCCTTATACTTCGAGTATGCCCCTTTTACTTAAGTTGTTGTGTCAACATGCCCCATGTATATCAAAAATATTTCAATCGACAACCTAAAAAAAGCATTTAACACTTAACACTTCATTGTAATATCTAGATATATGTGTGTGTGTGTTAGTTTCATGTATTTTTTTTTTGAAATATAATGAATGTGCAAACTTGTTATGGTTACTTAAGTGACACTTTAAGGGTCTGTTTGGAGCCCTGAAAAAGTGTGGGAAAGGAAAAAAAAAGTGGAAAAAAATTTCTTAATTGTGTTTGGAACCTTTTTTTGGGGAGAAAAAAAAAATAACAGATAAAGTGTAGAAAAAGTGTAGGAAATTTTATAAAAGAAAATGAGGATTTAATTTTCTTTTTCTAAAAGCAGAGGAAAAGTTTTTCCTATGGGCTGCCGGAGAAGAGGCATGGCGGCGACAGGTTTCTCGGTTCGCACGGCTCGGCGGCGAGCTCGGTGGTGAGGAGCTCCGGCAGCGTGCGGGGCTGGACTGCGGCGAGGCGCGCAAAGCCTCACAGGGCTGGGCTCGTATGGAGGCGAGGAGGCACGAAAACTCAGGCAGAGATCGCGCGAGACGATCCGAGAAATGGCAAGAGCAACCAGCGGCGGCGCACGTCGGAGCAGGATTCGGTGGCGTAGAACGAGGCCTGGAGGAGGCGGTGGTGGCCGGAGAGGGATCGGGAGAGGAGAGAGGCGGTGGCGGCGAGAGTGGTGACTCTTCTCATGGTGGTTGGTTGGTTTGTCGTTTGAGGAAAAAACGACAGCCAGTCGTCGATGACGCGAGCTGGCCGAGGTTCTGGCGATGATGCGAATCACGACAAGCCAGTCGTCGAACTCCTTGTTGACCTTCCGCTTGATGTGCGATTGGATCTCGGGGATCTTCGGCTCGAGCATCCGGCAGAGCGTCGACGATGACGTGCTGGCGGGGAAGCCGAACTCGACGACGTTGACGCAGCGGAGCGCCGTATAGAAGTCCCCGTCCAAGAGGTGGCGGCTGGCGCTTGCGCAGAAGTTGGCGAAGAGCACGCAGGCAGCGACGGCGGCGAGCGTGAGGTTGACGCTGCGGGACTCGACTAGGGCGTCGTGGGAGGAGATGTCCTCGTGCTTGTTCAGCGTTTTCATGGCTGAAACCCGCTTGGTTTTTGCTCATTTGTTTCGCGAATTTAGAGCTCGGTTTGGCCGGAGCTTTGGGCTGAAATGTCCGGGCAAATACTAGAGAATGAACGAGGATGGCGAGAGCTTTAAAAGCCCTCAAACTCCGCGCGTGAATCATTGCCGCATTGTTCATTCTTGCATGTAGAAGCTGGGAGGAAGAAGGGGAAAAACGACGCGTCATGTAGAAGCTTTGGGCTCCGTCGTTTCTGGCCCAACCGACACGTCGAAGGATGTCGTTTCCTACAAAAACGACATGTCATTTTATCCCAAATAAAGTAATAATAGTATTTTTTTTCTCGCACTTTTTCTTTGACATCCAAACAAAAAAATATATGAAGGAAAAATTAGTTTTCCTATAAAAGAATTTCCTTAACTTTTTTTTTTTTTTTTTTTATCCTTTCCCTCACTTTTTTAAGGTTCCAAACACAACTTAAGTGTTAAATGCTCTTTTTAAGATGTCAATTGAGACATTTTTTAAATACATGAGACGTATTGACACACCGTCTTAAGTACAGAGAGAATATTTGAAATATAGGGATAAATGAAAATTTTTCAATATTTAAAGTGTCGAGGAGCCGTTTCGAAATATAAAAGATACGTTGACACAACACTTTAAGTAAAAAAGATATTAAAATTTTTTTTTCACTTCGTTGATCGAACTCTGAAACATCTAATTTTAAACATTAGGTAACACATCGCATTAATCACGCACCTTGGGATTAGGGACGCTAAAGTTTAAGCAAAAAAGTGAGATTAAGCTTGATATTATCATTGTCAACAAGTTTGTCCTTACACAAAGGTTCAAGATATACATGCCTATAGTTTGATGTGGATCAAATTTCTAGATATGATTGGAAAGAGGTAGCTTAAAATTATTACAATTAGAAACTCGGATCCTCTAACCTCTATCTCTATCTTTCTTAATAATAATTTGAAAATTCACCGATGATTAAAGAAATAAAGAAAGAGATAGAAGATTTGTCTTCTTAAATTTTACATATACATCAGAGAGAGAGAGTGTAGTGTTTTATTTATTTATTTATTTTTTATAGAAAGATAGCCTAATTTATTTGTAGAAAAAAGGAAAAGATCTGTCACATTTTCCACACACAAGTTAAAATTACTTTTGTGTATAAGGACATGAAAGATAAAGAGAAAAGACAGAGGCACAGAGCACGAAAAAGCAGACTTTCCGCTGCCACATACATAAATAATTGATTTTTTTTTCTTTTTCTTTTTTGTCTGAGAGCCATGCACAGTTGCACACGACAATTATTATGTCTGCGGGGTAGGCAGAAAGTAACATCACATTAGAAAAAATAATCATCCTTCACTGATTGTAGAGACGGTATACTAAAAAAAAAAATCTTATTTTCACTATTATAACTTTTTCGTCTCAAATTTGAACTAGTGTAGAGATATAGTTCAAGTGGTATTTTCGTAGATATAGATAAGGATACTATTAATCTTGAAAATGTTCTTGGTTTTTTTTTATTCATATTTATGCTTTAATGAAAAAGGAAATATTTGTTATCTTTGTGTGTTTCTTTATATGAATGAAAATAAGCATAAACAACGTATTGCAACAATGTTAAAACATCTTTAACAACTAATAGCTTAGCAATAATTTTGATCCACTCCTAGACATTCATTAAAGTAATAACATCCCATATATTTAAATAAACGAACAATTACAAAAAAAAAAAAAAAGTTATGCAATCCAAACGACATAAACTAAAAAGAAAAAAAAAATAGTAAAGGGGAAAAAATGAATACCAAGGAAATGCCTTGCACAAATGTAAACCGAATAAATTCACGCTTCAAAATCGCATTACATGATACTCACAGTTTAAAAGAACATCAGATAATCGAGTCTCATTCTCATGAATAATCGGACCAAACTTGAATATTTTCTGGTTTTATTATTATTATTATTATTATTTTTGGAAACATGGGTGTTGAATGATCAGCCGTTTTGAGTTTAGTAACTATACACGTGCACGGCCTGGGTAGTTGCATTCATTTACATCTCTTCCACAGTGTAGAGAAGCATGCAAGTAAACTTATCGATGTGGATGACACGTCCGCATTCCCATTAGGTCAAATTTCCAAGGCTACGTGTATTGATTTCGATTTAAAAAAAAAAGTAGGTAGGAAATTATCGCTAAACTTAAGAAAAATCAGAAGAAAAAAAAAACAATGGAAATAAACAAACAAAAGGTTGAAGAGCTAATTTCTAAAAAGACTTGGTTATTTTCGTCGAATTTTGCTGCGGCCGACGATTCGATTGGTATAATTTTTGGGGTGGGCATTAGAGTTGTTAGCCCTCCAAAATCGCATTGAAGCCACCGGTAAATTAAAACTTTGTAAAATTGACTACTAAGTTTTTGCGTAGGAAGGATTTGTTAAAGATAAAATTATCCGGCAAATGTTCTCCGATTATCTTACTCAATGTCAATAATGAGAATAAACAAACATAAGGGTCGAAGCCCTAATTTCTAAAAAGACTTGGCCGCTTCGGTTAAAAGTTGTTGGCGACGGCAATTCATTAGGTATAGTTTTGCTGAGCAAAAGAGTGGTTTACCCTCCAAAATCATATTTATTGATCCCGCTGACAAATCTAAACTAGGATAACTTCTGTTTTCCCTTTTTTCTTTCAAAGTCCCCCAAATCAAGGCTGACGTGGCTACAGAAGCGGTCGGGACACACTCTAACACATTAGCTAATAGCGTGTCCAACGGAAAATGTGGCCAACCAACCCAAAAACAACCATTTTCCGCAGTTTGGGGCTGCATGATTATTACAGCGATAGTTGGAAGCATTTGGATGATATCTCAACGGTCGACGACGTGTAGGATACATGCATATTTCCCAAAAATCGAAAAACAATGTAGCCATGTCCGCATGTAAATTCTTGAGGAAAAAAATGTATAGCTAAGTAGAACGCCAATGTGAAAGGAACCAAGTATTGGATCACCAAATCATGTACAAATTAATAGTACATAAGTCCAACATGTCACCTTGTCTTTAACGATATCCGGCATTTTAAACTATTAATACTCCACGAGAACGTAATTTTTCTATGAAACATTACTGAATTCTATGAAAATGTGAGGGTGAAATAACTTTTTTTTGTTAGTAGGTATTCTTACGAGTGTCAGAACACTCACATGAACACCACAATGAGATGTAAAATAATTATGAGTAAATGTGAGAACAAAAAATAAGCAACGAAAATAAATAATATCAAGAATTGGTTATGCGATTTGGCCAACCATACAGCCGCAGGACCATACCTAGATGGTGGAAAGTGATTCACCAATTCAAAACAAAGGACACCCTGTCTTATATGCTAAGAACTCCCTCTTTACTCCATTGTCGTCTACTCCATTTTTCTTGTATTACAACACGAGATTCCCTTATGTCCAAGCTCCCATCGCTTCCACAGAGATCTCTCCCCAAATTTTCTCCAATTCTCTCAAATAGTTCTCACAAAAATGCAAAGTAAACACTCTACAATATTATCTCTTAAGCTCACAAACACATTATATAGTGAAACTCATGCAGAGAGTAAAAATCCACACACCCAAGAAATCACTGCACACAAAATATTTGTGTAAATAAGAAATATATGATTAATATGTTATTTTGTTAAATAAAATGCCAATATAATAAACCTAGTAGAGAGGTTAACATTGATTTTCTATAAGCGAAAAAAAACTCAAAAAAAAAAAAAGCTTTATAGCTAGATTCTCATTCAATTCATAGATTTTTTTTTTAAAGTGAGACCGATATAGGAACGCATCCCAACGAAGTTGGCACATGCGTGAGAGTCTAAAGCCTTCCCAACCAAGTTGATCCTCCTAAAGACTCTCCACTAAAACAGTCCACAAATATTATTAAATAGAAAGAATAACAAATACAAAATGTTTAAAAAGAACAAACCGGAAGGGCAACAAAAAACAAAAACGAAACTAAAAGAAGTTAACAATGGAACAAAAACCTCCATCAAGGATCTACCCAAAGTGCAATAGGGCCTCGTTAAAACCTCTAATGAAAAAAACCCAATGGGAAAATTCATTAGAGGGAAAAGAGTGCATGATCTAAGAGGGTTACGAATTCCTAAACCTATAGAAAGACAAAGGAATCATATCCCTGTAAATTAATTGTTGGATGTTCTCTGGAGCTGAAAATTGCCAAAGGGAGGTACTCGGTGTTGTTGCAAGAGAAACCAACCTGTCCACGACACAATTACCTTCACGGCATATGTGAGAAATCCTAACGTTGAGAAGCTTCACCCACCTATTAGCTCTGTTCCATCTGTTTCTAAGCTTCCACAGAATATGCGACTTGGATTGAAAAAGCCAACAAACAAAAGTCGAATCTGTTTCAACCCAGAGATTTAACCAGTTGAACATATGGGCTATCTCAATAGCAATAATGAATCCCATAATCTCAGCTTCAAACGCAAAAGAGATCCCAAGATGAATCGCAAAGCATCCTTTGACAAATCCTCTGCAATTTCTGAAAATGCCGCCACAGCCAGAGAGACTAGGAGCTCCTTTGGCAGAGCCATCAATGTTCACCTTAAGCTAACCAGGGGGAGGAAGATTCCAAGAGACTTCAATAAATGAGGGGCTGTTGGGATATTTACCCGGGATGCCAATGTTGTGGAGAATTAAAAGATCATCCTGCGAGTTATGGGCTACCCCAGAGATAAGGGAATTTGCATCTTTCATGGCAGAACATATTCACGCTTTAGAAGAGCAAATGTTCGGCTCTATACCCTCAAAAATCTTCTTGATTCTACAATTCCACAACACCACACAACTGAAAAAAAGCCGGCATGCCAAAGAGAAAAAATCTGGGGACTGAAATTAAATTTCATAGCCTTGGAGAAAAAACACTGGAAGAGATCTCGAAAGTCTAGCCTTTTGTCAAAAATAGCAGAAAGGAAGTTCCATAGAACTTTACTGAATTTATAGAAGACAAAAATATGGTCAATGTTCTCTTCTGCTTCCTTACAAAGATGGCACCGACTAGCTAAAGAGAGTCTTCTTTTCCTCAGATTGTCTTCGGTAGCTAGTCTGTTGTGTAGGATTTTCCAAATATGGAGAGATCTTCTCGGAGGAATGAACTTTCTCCAAAGAAGACCACTCCAAGGGTGATTCGGGTTCGAGCCTGAATAATCATAAAAAATTGCTTTGCTTGTAACCTCTCCATCTGTCGAGTGAGTCTAGATTAGCTTATCAGAATTTGGTGGGCCAAGGATGAATTTTGAAATCTGACTAGATACATTAGGAAAGCTATTAATAAATTCTTATGGAAGCACCCATTTATTATTCCAATAGTTCGAAATTTTCCCAGATGGTTGAGTTGCTAAGAAATTCGGCACATGTAAAAGGTAGATGATGGGTGAGCCGAGCCAGTTGGTATGCCAAAAATCAAGAGAAGATTTTTCTCCTGGGAGCCAAAGAGTTTCTTCTAGCAGTTCTGAGTGTACATACTTAATTGCCGGCCAAAAAGGTGAGCTAGAAACAAATTTTTTAGGGAGCCAGCCATCTTTCAGAAAATACTTTTTGAGAAAACTAGAGACCCAATTTCAATTGCTAAAAAAGTCCCATACCGACTTCATTAAAAAGGTTCTATTAGCTAAAGATAATTCCCTGAGACCAAGGCCACCATTAAAGCTGCTTTTGCAGACATCGTTCCAAGCAACAGTAATGAGTTTGCGCTCCTGTGTAGAACCAGACCAGAGGAAATTCCTGATACAAGTGTTTAAATCCTTAAGGATGGAGCTGGGCCATTTGTAGATAAAGAAGGAGTGCGTAAAAGCTCCCAATATGACTGATTTAATCAAAGTTAGCCTGCCTATCATAGAAAGAGCTTTACCATTCCAAGATGCCAATTTGGCTTTAATACGATCTCCCGAGGGAAGAAGATACTCTTTTTTAGGTTTACGTTTGAAAAGAGGAACTCCCAAATATGTAAAAGGAAGAAATCCTTTGCGAAGGTCCCATAAAAAGCGAATAGAATGACAGAGTCTAGTAGAGACACCTTTTCCAAAATAAATTCTTGATTTCTCCAGGCTGAATAATTGACCCGAAAGTCTCCCGTAAAGATCAAAAACGTATTTCAAAGTTTCTACATTTTTACAAGTAGCTCTACAGAATAGCAGCACATCATCAACATATAACAAGTGCGAGGGGATGTCGATGTTCCTCCCCTCCCTCATTCGGTCAAGGGCGCCAGCTGAACATATGGCGGAGAGGTAACGACTGAGAAAGTCCTCTGCAATATCAAACAGTAGCGGAGAGAAGGGATCGCCCTGTCTGACCCCCCTAGAGCAAGTGAAAAATCCCTCTGTATAACCATTAATGAGAATAGAGATCTTTGCAGAGCCAAGAATATTGTGAATCCAATTCCAAAACATGTCAGAAAAACCGAAACATTTAAGAACTTTGAGAAGAAATCTCCAGTGTAGAGTGTCGAAGGCTTTCTTTATGTCAACCTGTATAGCCATATTCCTAGAAGAATTAAACCCGTAGAGACATTTCACTGCTTCCGAGGCCACGGCGGTGCAGTCATGAATACGTCGCCCTCTGATAAATCAAAATTGCTGAGGGAAAATAAGACGACCTGCAATGGGGTTAAGCCTATCTGTAAGAATTCTTGTAATGATTTTGAACAGGAAGTTTCCAAGAACAATCGACCTAAACTTTTCAAGCGTAGCAGCTGAATCTTGTTTCAGAATGAGGACCATGAAATTAGAATTTAGATTCCCAGGAACTGTCCCTGTGTGAAAGAATTCTTGAATAGCCGCAGAGACGTCTTTATGGATGATGTCCCAACATGAGCGATAAAATATGCCGCCAAAACGATCTGGGCCAGGAGCACTGTGTTCTTTCACGCTAAAAACTGTTGTTTTAATTTCTTCTTCTAAGGGAACCATAGTGAGGGAGTTATTATCCTCTGGAGAAACCATAGCGAGAATAAAATCACGAATAATGTCCAAGTTAGTGGCCAGAGCTTCTGAAGTGCCATTGAATAAACACTTGTAGAACCCCACTATATGCTCAGAGATCAGATTGTTCTCCGTGCAAGGAAGATTATCAATGAGGAGCATTGAGATGTTGTTGTTCTTCTTCTTCTTGTTACAAACGAGCTCATGGAATGATGTAGAGTTACGATCTCTTTCTTCAAGCCATTGCATTCTCGATATTTCTTGAAAAAATTTAGCCTGTGCTGTCAGAGCCATATTAAGTTCCATGTGGGCGTCTATTTCTTATTTGAAAAGCGAATCAGAGAAACCGTCTGTGTCAATTTTCATCTGAATAGTCTCAAGTTTCTTTTGGGCTGCCTTAGAGCGTTCGAGCACATTACCAAATACTGCTTTGTTCCATTCCTTGAGATCTTTCTTGAGAAGCTTGAGCTTAACAATGAGTGAAAAGGCTTTCGAACCACTAACATGATTAGAGTCCCATTTGCTTTTCACGAATACGTGGAGGTCCGCATGATCGGTCCACATAGAGCGAAAGCGGAATAGAGTTGGTTGTTTAGCTCTTTCAATAGAAACTGAAGAACAAGAGGGTTGTGGTCAGAGCAATGGCGAGGAAGAGAGTGACAACTCATAGTGCTCCAAAAATCAAGCCAATTAGAGTTGCAAAGGGCTCTGTCAAGTCTGCATTCGATAAACCCTCTCGAAGAAACACGAGACCAAGTAAAAAAAAACTCCTTTGACGGGGATATCAATCAGGCTGTTATCTGCGATCATGTTGGCAAAATCAGCACAAGATGTAGAATTAGGAAGTCTGCCACCTATTCTTTCATGAGCACCAAGGACGGCATTGAAATCTCCAATGGGGAGCCATGGTTTGTTGGATGGCGCAATAGAGGGGATTCTGTCCCAGAGTCGCTTCCTAGCAGAAACATTTACATTAGCATAAATGAAGGAGATTCTAAAATCAGATATCAAATTGCCAAAATCTAGGGTGATATCCTGGTCTGAATTGGAAAAAACAACTGGAATTGGAAGAGTATTTTTCACCAAAATCCAAATTTTCGACACACCCTCCCTTAAATTAAAAAATAAGGGTTTCATATTTAAAGACGGTAGAAAACTAGAAGCAAAATCATCAAAATTCATCATAGGTTCAGCTAAACAAATGATGTCAGGAGACACTTGACGATTAAAATCGAACAAAGTATTTCTTGAATCCTTGTTAGTGATACCCCTAATATTCCAGAATAAAATATTCATAATGAAGAGTTAGAGACATGACCTCCCCTCCAAGCGCTCGGAGGTCTTAAAGTCTTTGTTGCCTTTTTGTTTGGGTTCTTTGGAGCCTGCCCTTCTGACTCTGCTAAATCAGCCCAAGAGTTTGAAGTGAGTAGTCGAGCTTCGTGCACGGCTATTGCCGAAGAATTGATGTCGATGATTACCGAGTCTTCTGTGAGGTTGCTGAAAGGAAGGTCGACACTACTATTGAAATCAGCTGAGCCAGAGTCTTTGGCCAGAGGAATTTGAGATGCATTTTTCGGGTCAGAGATCGCAGCCGTAACCAAGGTAGTGGACTCTAGATTTGGCAGCTGAGAAGCCACAAATAATTGATTTTCCATTGAGTCGATAACAGGAGGCTCATGCAGGCTAGTTTGGATTGAAAGGGGCTCCCAAGGCTCCATATCAAGTGGGATTGCACTCTCCGCTGCAGGGAAGGCAGCCTCAAAAGTAGATGGAGAACTATCATGGGTCACAGGTATGGAACTTTCACGATGATGGATAGCCGAGGTTCTGGGAAAAGAGAGATCAGCCAAGGGGTTATGGTGTATGGTGTATAGTGGTAACCTCAGTTCGGGTGGACGCGCTGTGTGAGGGGGAACCTGAGGCAACTGGTTTAACATTGCAGCTATCTGAAGGTTGTTTCTTTTTCAAATCTAGTTTCAGAGAATGATGGGTGTTTCCTTGGAACCTTAGAGGATAAGTTCTTCCTGCAATTGCCAATAGAGTGACCAACTGCGGAACAATTTTTGCAAAAATCGGGAAGCTTTTCAAATAAGACAGCAATAAAAATTTTGTGACCTTCTCATTCAATCATTAAAGAATCAGATAAGTCCTTTGAGAGATCAATGTCGATTAGAACACGGGCGAAGTGACCAAAATTTCCTTCCAGAGTAGCTTTGTTGATTTTCAACGGAGCCCCAATACCCCTGGCTATGTTGAACAAGATTCCTGTATCCCAATATTCCCAAGGACGATAAAAAAATCTCACCCAAATTTTGGGCATTCGTAGGTCTTTGGAGATTGGGATTGAAATCTGCAGTCCAAGGTTGAAGACGGATAATCCCCAGCTTGAGGAACCAGCTACAGGTGGACCAAATTCTCTCTCTATCTGTGTTGTCGCTAAAGTGGAAATTAAAGTAGCCTATACCCAAAGAAATCATACGCCAGTTACCGGCCAGTTTCCAAACTTCTTGCAGATGTTTCTTCAAGTCATCAAACAACCAAGGTTTGTCCCCGTTTGTCAAAGTAATTCTGCCAATTAGTGAATTTTGACAGAGGTTAACCCTCCTGCGATAAGCAGCTTCATCGATTTTGATGCAGATAACATCACTGCGTCGAGATAAAGAGCCAGAGTTCAACGGGTCGTCACCCCGGGTGACGTTCGCTACAATATTGGCGAAACTTATGGCCGGCGTGGGAACAGACAACGAACCAGATTTCAACAACGATGAAGAAGGCAGAGCAGATGTGTTACCATTTATCGTCGCAAGACCAGGTGAAGCAATCCCTGGGGCGATTATCGATAGAGCGACGGACGAAGCAAAAGTCATCTCCATGGAAGCAGCTTTTGACGCCATGGAACCAGAGATCGACGACTCCGAGGAAGTTGCAGAAAGTGGGAGAGGAGGCAGGGATTGGGCAGCCATCACTCCGATTGGAAGTTGCGGTGCGGCAATGGTGGAAGAGCCCCCGTAAGAAAGCGGCTTGGTCACGAGAGAAACCAAGTTCATCGACCCAGAGGAGAACGCAGAGGTCGAAGGGGTTGGGAGAAGAGGCGAAGATTGGGCAGCCATCACGCCGGCAGAGATGGTTGAAACGGCAATGGCGGTTGGGCCTCCGTGAAAAGGCGGATGCGAAGGAACGAAAACACAGCCCTAGGAAGAAAGCATTGCTGACGTGGCCTGAATATTTGATTATTCCAATTCATAGATTTTTCATATTCAATAACTATAATAAGAGAAACATATTTTTATAAATCCTCTTCAACTCTTGAGAACTCTTCCACGACTCCAAATTCCCAAAGTTCTTGTAGCCGAAGTATAAAACCGTGCTAAAATTTATCTATCCCAAGGAGGAAGAATCTAGTTAACACGACCGATCGATAAATGGAGGAGATACGTACAGCCGGTTTACCTTTGATGCCATAATATAGAAATAAAAATAATCTCGAACTAATATGATAATTTTTAAGGTGTAGTGTATGCTAATTAGCCAGGAAATAATGGCAGGCATATCCAAGGTATATGAACATAGTAAAGGCAAACCAACAGCAAAAGCGGGTAAGAAAGACAAATATAATTTTTTTAATAAAAAGTTTTATAACCATTTCAAAGCCATTATAAAAGAGTCTTCAACTAATCAAATAATCTATGAGTCTTATGTTTTATGATCTCAGACTCAAAAATAGTAGATACTTGAGCGACGCTAATTAGTTAGTTACATACTGTAGATTTTTTTTTTCCATTTTGAAAAAGATAAAAGAGGGATGAAACCCTAAATCAAGTTGTTTTTCCTTCACCTCTTCGCTGATATATCGAACTCTGAAACATCTAATCACGCCCATTTGGGCTAGACACGCTAAAGTTTAAGCTTAAAAAGTGAGATTAAGCTTGATATTATCATTATCAACAAGTTTGTCCTATCACAAAGGTTCAAGATATACATGCCAAGTTTGATCTGGATCAAAATTTTAGATATGACTTGAAAGAGATAGCTAAAAATAATTCAAACTTGGCAATTAGGAACCCATATACTCTAACATCTTTCTCTATCCCTCTCAATAATATTTTGACAACTCGTTAATTTGACTTTAAAGAAAATATAAAAAAGTTGAATACACAAGTATAATTAGAAGCTGTCATTAGATGATTAGAGGAATAGAGAGAGAAAAAAAAAGATAGAAGATTTGAGTTCTTAAATTTTACGTATACATCACAAAATGTTGACTTTTAATCACAATCTCAAAAGTCATATTTAAAAGTTAAAATTTTGAAATTTGGCATGACTAAATTTTAGTAGCTAAAAGTATCTATCTGTTTAGATAGGAATCTAAATTATATTTTATTATAGCAAGATGATTAAAGTTTAACTGTTTGTCAATATTAGTACTGTTGGTGTAGAATTTAAACCAACGCCGTGATCTGCACCTCCAGGTTGTGGTGCGACGATGAAAATAGAAGCACTGGCCGGGAAAAAGAAATAAGACAAAAAGTTTGTAAGTGGTTCGGCCCTCCTCCAGAGAAATAGCTTACATCCACGGTTTCTGATATTTCTGGTGGTTTTTTACAAAGAATTTTGACTAAAAGATCTTCCAACCCTTTTCCCTTCCCCTTCATCCCCTTTTATAGATTGAGAGAGAGAGAGGGTATGGTTGTAGGGTTTTCACATCCCATCCCTTAATTCAGGGGATTATGTGACCTAAAATACAGTCAGCTATACCTCCCTTGAATTACGGGATTGGGTTACCAACTAATTACATTGAGAATGTGAGCGTTTATAGTACCTGTCAGATATCCCACAATCGGGGGTAGCTGATCATTACAAAAGTGAGACCTAAACTATAATATGTGCAGACTCCAGCTCGGGTCGGGGATCGCCAGCTTCGCGGGTTGAACCCTCCGTTGCCTGTGAAGCCCTTGCTCCCTCTTCGATTCTAGCTTCGCGAGACTGGACCATCTCTAAGCCTCTGCGGTCTTCTTGTCCATTAACCCTTCTCCGAGGTCATGTCACAAAATTGGCACCACCTTCGGTGACGCCCTTACTGGCCATCCTCAGGGGTATAAAATCAAGGGTCATCTTCGACAATCCTCGCTCCTTACCTTCTCGTGGTGATGCTGTGCTGTCAAATGGGGTTTTACCTCGCAGCCGTTGCTCTTCGGGGACTACGCCCCTGAATCTACGACCTCGGGCGAAAAATCACCTACAACATCTGCCCCCTGTTCGCTTGAAAACACACGTGAATTTAACCGCAAGCACACAGATCGTTCAAGTAATAAAGTGGAATGACAGTCCGGATATCGTTCCCACGGAGAACTAACTAACCTAATTAATTAGGCACTACGAATACTAAATGTCTACTTTATCTAGGCTAGCAACTTAGATGAAAAAAGATAAATAAACAAAATAAATGCAAACAAAAATACTATAAATAAACCCTAGGATCGATTTGCTTCCCTCAACGTGTCCTCTATTCAATTACTCCTTAATATCTCACCACAATCCTCAATTCTATGCTAGTCTAGGAATTTAAGAACTAAGTCGCAGCTCTCGCTTATTGACCTAATTATGTATTCAATTCTAACTCACGTGTCCGCTCGTTGAGATTTAATACATTCACACACGATTCCTAGAATCCTAAATCGATCACCTCTCGGTCCTTACGATTTATAATTCGACTACCTAGACTACCAATCTCCTCTCGATCCTTATGGCGTCTAAGATGCGATTCTTGTTATTCCCAATTCAATGAAATTGCCTCTCTCAAAACCTAGAGTTTCTATCCTATCTCTCATTTGCAAATAGAAATGAATAAACCAACAAGAACACAAACATGATAATTGAGTAATTGCAGTAATTTATTAATGAAAACTATAATAGATTCGACATTGAGTTCAGCTAATCTCTCCTAGAGAGAGATTTAGCCTATTGAAACCAAACAAATAAATATATAAAATAAATTAGGTTTCATAATGAATATAAGAAATGCAAGAGAAGAAAATAAAAAGAATAGAGAAAACTCAGGCGAGACTAGTAAGCCAATCCGTCTTCATCTCCTCTTTGAAGAGCCAATCCTTCTCTTGGTGTTCTTGAGCTTTTTGTGGTATTTCTCTCTGTGTGAACCTCTCTCTTTTCGTCCAAAACATGATATATTTATAAGCCGAGTGATTTGACCTAATTTCCCATCTTGAAACGAAGTTAAAACGTTGTCGTTTTTGCATCAGCGAAGTTTGGCGGTCGTTCGGCTGAGTTTGGCGAATGTTCGGCTCATAAAAAGTTGATGCTGAAAATTGGCCGGGCTAACGTTCGCCCAGATCAGGATAATGACCGCCCAGCTTGGCGGTCGATCACCCCAATTTGGCGAACGTACGCTCCAAGGAGTTTTTTCGCGATTCTTCACCCGGGCGATCGTTCGGCTGGATTTTGGCGAACGACCGGCGATGCCTCGGGTTTTTCCTTCTTTTTGGCTATTTTGGGCGGTCGTTCGGCCCATGATAGGCGAACGACCGGCTCTTGATCTTTCTCCTTAATTATGCTTACTTCTTCTTCAAGATTTGTCCATTTTTCGGGTTTCTTCGTCTCGATTTCCCCGGCAACAGCGCCAAAAACTTGTTCGCTCGAAAACACACGCGAATTTAACCGTAAGAGCACGGATCGTTCAAGTAATAAAGTGGACTGAAGAGCCCGGATATCGTTCCCACGGAAAACGAACTAACCTAATTAATTAAGCACTACGAATACTAAATGTCTAGTTTGTCTAGGCTAGCAACTTAGATGAAGAAAAAATAAACAAAATAAATGCAAACAAAAATACAATAAATAAAGCCTAGGATCGATTTGCTTCCCTCAACGTGTCCTCTATTCAACTACTCCTTAATATCTCACCACAATCCTCAATTCTATGCTAGTCTAGGAATTTAAGAACTAAGTCGCAGCTCTCGCTTATTGGCCTAATTGTGTATTCAATTCTAACTCACGCGTCCGCTCGTTGAGATTTAATACATTCATACATGATTCCTAGAATCCTAAATCGATCACCTCTCGGTCCTTACGATTTATAATTCAACTACCTAGACTACCAATCTCCTCTCGGTCCTTATGGCATCTAAGATGTGATTCTTGTTATTCCCAATTCAATCCAATTGCCTCTCTCAAGTTTAACCTAATTGAACCTAGACTTTCTATCCAATCTCACAAATAGAAATAAATAAACCAACAAGAACACAAACATGATAATTGAGTAATTGCATCAATTTATTAATGAAAACTATAATAGATTCGACATTGAGTTCAGCTAATCTCTTCTAGAGAAAGATTTAGCCTCTTGAAAGCAAACAAATAAATATATGAAATAAATTAGGGTTGAGAAGAAAATAAAAATAAAAATAGAAAACTCAGGCGAGATTCACAAGTCAATCCATCTTCATCTCCTCTTTGAAGAGCCAATCCTTCTCTTGGTGTTCTTGAAATTTTTTTAGTGTTTAGGGTTTAGGGCTGAGTTAAAACGAAGTTAAAACGTTGTTGTTTTTGCATCAGCGAAGTTTGGCTGTCCTAAAGGCTGAGTTTGGCGAACGTTCGGCTCATAAAAAGTCGATGCTGAAAATTGGCCGGGCTAACGTTCGCCCAGATCAGGAGAACGACCGCCCAGCTTGGCGATCGATCGCCCCAATTTGGCGTACGTTCGCCCCAAGGAGTTTTGTCGCGATTCTTCACTCGGGCGATCGTTCGGCTGGATTTTGGCGAATGACCGGCGATGCCTCGAGTTTTTTCTTCTTTTTGGCTATTTTGGGCGGTTGTTCGGCCCATGATAGGCAAACGACCAGCTCTTGATCTTTCTCCTTGATTTTGCTTACTTTTCCTTCAAGTTTTGTCCGTTTTTCGGGTTTCTTCATGGAGAATGGAGTTTCTCCAGTGGTCGTTCTGGCTGTGGTGCGATAACTCCAAAGAACTAGAGACAGCTCCGTGGCCCATCGTCTTTTGAGTGAGTCGAGATGTCTTTTCAAGGTAACTTGAGCCTTCCAGGTGCTGTCGGCAGTAGACCGATGATGTCGATTCCCCACTTTGCGAAAGGCTACGGGCAAAAAATAACCGTGAGCTACTCCGGGTGAGCCCGAATAAGCGTAGAGTACCTCTGGCACTTATTGCACTTCTTCGCATAACTGGCGGCATCTTGCTTCATCGTGGGCCAATAGAATCCCTGCAATAGAGCCTTGTGTGGAAGGGATTGCCCCCTAGCGTGATTCCTACAGACTCCGCCGTAGATCTCACTGAGTACTTCCTTGGTTTCTTTGTTTTTAAGGCATCGTAGCAGTGGAGTTGAAACTACTCTCTTATATAACTTGTCGTTCAACAGCAAGTAGTGTTCAGCATGGTACCTGTTCTCAGTCTTCCGGCAGCTTATCCTCCTTCAGATAGATGACAATATGGTCCATCCACGAAGGCTCCAGGTCGACCGCTCCTACCAAGTCTCGCTTCGCGATGCTTGGCTCGGGAATAATTTTGATTGGGACCAGGCAAAGAAGCTCTGCGTCTCTGCTGTTAGCAAGCTTTGCTAGGGCATCCGCGTTCGAATTATCCTCGTGATTGATGTGCTTTATTTCATGTCTGGAGAAGTTTTGAAGTTCTGCTTTAACCTTCTCCAGGTAAGCCGCCATCCTATCATCGTGGGCTTGGAACTTGCTTGAAATTTGAGAAACAACTAACTTCGAGTCACTAAAAATCATAAATGAATCTACCTGAAGTTCTCTAGCGAGTCTGAGGCCGGCTAGCAGTGCTTCATACTCTGACTTATTTTTCGAGGCCTTGAGGTGAATTGCAGTGCGCTACTGATGCGATGATTCTCTGGGCTGATCAGCATAAGCCCCGCTCTTGAGCCGTTTTCGTTCCAGGATCCATCCACATACAGCTTCCACTTTGGGGGCTCCATCTGCCCATCCCGATCCTCCTCCGAAGGAAAAGTGAACTCGGCAATGAAGTCCACTAGGGCTTGCCCCTTGATTGCGGTCCGCAGTTGATACAGGATGTCGAACTGCGTTAACTCGACCGCTCACTTCACAAGTCTGCCCGACGCCTCCGGTCTGCGCAGTACTTGTTTCATCGGGTAATTAGTGAGTACGACCACCGGATGAGCTGGGAAGTAATAACACAGCTTCTTGGTCGAGATGATAAGGGCGAGGGTAAGTCGTTCCAGCTCAGGATATCTGAGTTTAGCGCCGAGGAGACGTTTGCTGACGTAGTACACCAGCACTTGCACTCCAGCTGCTTCCTTGACAAGCACTGAACTGACTACATGCTCTGACACCGCGAGGTAAGTGAAAATCTTCTCCCCCGATAATGGCTTCGCCAAAACCGGGGCATGACCAAGGTAGACCTTGAGCTCTTGTAAGGCTCGTTAACATTCTTCGGTCTAGGTAAACTCCGTGTTGCCGCAAAGAACATTGAAGAAAGAGAGACACTTGTCGGTTTAACGAGAGACAAACCTGTTTAATGCAGCGATGTACCCCGTGAACTTCTGGACTTCTTTCCCTATCCGAGGGACCCCATGTCAAGGATGGCTTGGATTTTCTCCGAGTTAGCCTCTATTCCTCGTTGACTGACCATGAAGCCTAAGAACTTCCCAGCTCAGACTGCGAAGGTGCACTTGCTCGGATTGAGCATCTTATTAGTTTGTCGAATGATGGAGAAGGTTTGATCTGGATGCGTGACATGATCCCGCTCCACTGTACTCTTGACCAGCATGTCGTCGATGTAAACCTCCATCGAGGCTCCTAGTAACTCCCTAAAGATTTTATTCACCAGCCTCTGGTAAGTCGCCCCTGCATTCTTCAAACCGAAGGGCATAACCTTGTAACAATACAGTCCGCGGTCGGTGATGAATGCCGTGTGTTCCTCGTCACGGTGGAACATGGGGATCTTGTTGTACCCTGAATATGCGTCCCTGAAGCTGAGGAGTTCATGGCCTGCGGTTGCATCGACTATTTGGTCAATTCGGGGCATGGGGAAGCTATCCTTCAGACAGGCTTCATTGAGGTTGGTGAAATCCACGCAGCATCTCTATCTCCCGTCCGACTTAGGGACCAGGGCGGCGTTCGAAACGCAGGCCGGGTACTTCGCTTCGCGAATGAATCCGGCACTAATGAGCTTATTGACTTCGTCTTTAAGCACTTGGGCTCTCTGTGGATCGAGGGGTTTCCTCTTCTACCGTCGGGTTGGTACCCGAAGGTCGACGATGAGACGGTGGCATACAAGTTCGGGGTCTATCCTCTTCATATCACTATGACTCCATGCGAACACATCTCGATTCCTCCGTAGGCAAGTGATGACGGCCTCGCATATTTCTGGACTCAACAGAGTCCCGATCTTGATTCTGCGAGCTGAGTCGATGCCGTTTATGCCTACTTCCTCGATGTCTTTGACCGGGCTCGTTAATTGCTATTGGGCCAGCAATCGGGGGTCTAGTTCATACCGGACCTCGGGAACCCCGATTGAATAGGCTTCTTCAGCCAACCCTGCTTTCTCAGCTGTCCGCTTTCCCTTTGAGTCAGCGGGAGCCGATCTGATGCTCGTTGTGTAACACATCCGAGTCTCATACTGATTCCTCCGGACGACACCGACGCCGCGAGGTGTGGGAAACTATAGGCAGATGTGGTAGATTGAAGTCGCCGCCTTTATGGCCATAAGGGTGGGACGCCCGATGATGGCGTTGTAGAAGGATCTACCCTTGACCATCATGAAATTGGATATAGCTGTCGATTTCTTCGGCTCTTCTCCGAATGAAATAGCTAATTCTATACTCTCCTCCGGGAAGATAGAATCTCATGTGAAGCCATGGAGCGGGCTCGCAGCTGCTCGTAGGCTCTGGGGATTAATCCTCATTTTCTCGAGGACGTCCAAATACAAGATGTCCACCGAACTGCCGTCTTTAACAAGGCACTAGTGGACTAGATGGTTCTCGATCATTGCGGTAATGACCAGGGGGTCGTGATGCGAAAATTGGACGCTTTCAGCATCTGCGTCCGTGAACGCAAGCTCGTTCCCGGGTCTTCGAGGGGGTTGCGAAGATACCCTCGTGACCTGGAAAACCCCCTGCCGCACCTCTCAGGCATACTCCTTCATTGCCCTTTGAGATTGCCCCCCAGGATAAGGGCCTTCCGAGATCGTACGGATCTCACCCTCGATTTCCTGGTTGTGCGGATTTCTTGCTCCGTAGTCCGCATCTTTGCGGTACCCTGTGAGCTTCCCTCGACAAATGAGATATTCTATCTCATCCTTCAGGTCGAAGCAGGTTGTAGTGGTGTTCCTAGCACATTGTTGAACAAGCAGAACTTGTCCTTATGCTTCTCCGGCACCTTACCCTTCATAGGTATAGGGGGCGGAAGTCAACCTCGCTTCGCGAGTTGACGAAGATCTCCTCTATCAAGGCAGCAAGCTCTTGGTACCAGCCGTACCGGGATTTACGAGCCCGGTTCGCCTCAAACCCCGCCCCCGAATCTCGAGGCCTCTTCTATCGAGGCAGCAAGCTCTTGTTGGCGCCCGCAGGGTGCTCCACGGGCCTCTTCATCTCTTTCTGCTGGTCCCCTTCGGGGTTTCCTCGGAATGTCTTCGTGGCCCCGGACTTCTTCGAAGTTAGGGCCTCGGCGTTGACGTAATTCCCGACCCGTTCCAAGACATTCCTAATACGTCCAAGGCGGTTTCTTGTTGATTGAAAACGCGAAGGGCATATTCTCATGCACCCCGGAGCTGGCGGCCAACAACAGGGTATCGTCAGATAGATGCCCCACCTCCACCGTGGCTTTGGTGAATCTCTTCAACCAAGCTTGGAGGTAAGCAGGACTCTTGAGGTGTCTCCGACCCCATGAGAATTGTGAGGCGAACCTCGTTCGTATATCATGCCAACTTGCAATGGAGTCAGCTAGTAGACGATACCACCACCTTCGGGCTTCACCCACGAGTGTGGTATCGAAGAGCTGGCACTTGATGACGTCGGCGTAGCCATAAGCACGCGAGCATGAGGAATAGACTCTCAGATAGTCGGTAAGGTCCCCGGTCCCATCGAACAAGGTCACCTTCGGTAACCTGAGTCGATCGGGAATGAGGGCGTTGATGATGTCCTCAGTTAGGGGAGTGAAATCCCCGTCCAGAATACCATTAAGGGCTCTCTCGTCGAGGAACCCTCGAAGACGTTCGATCTCCGCAAGCGAGAACTCCTGGGTTGTCTGGGCCTTTCTGCTTGTGGCAGTGGTAGCCGAATTATCGCGGAGCCGGTCTGCGACCGGGGGTCGCGCATCTCTGATGCGGACCCTGGGCGGTACTGGGGCATATCTCACTGGTTGCTGGAGGAGTGGGCCCATTCTTTCAAAAATAGACCTGCTATGGCCCGAGTTTTCCGACCTTGCGGCCGCTCCCGGACCTCTATCTCGGGCGGCCGCACTCCACAGGAGTTGGCTGTAGTCCTCCGTGGTGGCGCGTCTCTCCGGTTGCGGGGGTTGCGGGCTTCGGCATCCGACTCGCCGCCGGACCTCTCCAGTTATGCCGCGTCGCCACTTCCGGTGGCCAACTCGGCCGCGGTTTTCCTCTGATCCGCATGCTGCCGCGTCCGGAGTACGTCGGCCTGCTCCTCGCCGGTGAGGAACAAAGGCCGACTCTGATTCTGAGCCAGAGTGTCCATCTTATCGCTCATGCGTGACATGAAATCTTCCACGTTCTTCGACCTCCGCTCAAGCAGCTCTTGCTCGGCGGCCATCGGACTCTTGCCCCGACTCCTGGTGGTGGGCGCTATCGATCTCCAATCAAAGCCCCCGGCCCTCCTTCTAGTGCCAAGCTGTTGATGTAGAATTTAAACCAACGCCGTGATCCGTACCTCTAGGTCGTGGTGCGGTAATGAAAATGGAAGCACTGGCCAGGAAAAAGAAATAATACGAAAAGTTTGTAAGTGGTTCGGCCATCCTCCGGAGAAATAGCCTACATCCACTGTTTCTGATATTTCCGGTGGTTTTTTTTTTTTACAAAGAATTCCGACCAAAAGGTCTTCCAACCCCTTTTTCCTTCCCCTTCTTCTCCTTTTATAGACTGAGAGAGAGAGAGGGTATGGTTTTAGGGTTTTCACATCCCATCCCTTAATTCAGAGGATTAGGTGACCTAAAACACAATCAGCCATACCTCCCTTGAATTACGGGATTGGGTTACCAACTAATTACATTGGGAATGTAAGCGTCTACAGTACCTGTCAAACATCCCACAATCGGGGGTAGCTGATCATTACAAAAGTGAGTCTTAAACTACAATATGCGCAGACTCCAGCTCGAGTCGGGGATCGCCAACTTCGCGGGTTGAACCCTCCGTTACCGGTAAAGTCCTTGCTCCCTCTCTAAGGCTAGCTTCGCGGGACTGGACCATCTCCAAGCCTCCGCGGTCTTCTTGTCTGTTATTCCCTCTCCGAGGGTCTTGTCACAAAATTGGCACCACCTTCGGTGACTCCCTTACTGGCCATCCTCAGCAGTATAAAATCGAGGGTCATCTTTGACAGTCCTCGCTCCTTACCTCCTCGAGAGAAGCTTTCTTGATGACGTGGCGATGCTGTGCTATCAATGGGGGTTTTACCTCGCGGTCGTTGCTCTTCGGGGACTACGCCCCCGAATCTAGGACCTCGGGCGAAAAATCACCTACAACAAGTACTATAACAAAATGATAATAAACTCAAAATATCTTATGGATTGCTATTCAAACGGTTGTGTGCAAAAAAACTCAAATTTCTATGGCAATATTTTGTCACAAACAAAAGAAATTCTTATGATTAAAATTAAGTATAATAGTTACAAGTAGGCATGCAAATGTAGAATTCCATGGCATTCCATGGAATAAACAGTGCATTCCATGGAATTCCATGGAATGAACTATTTATTCCATGGAATGAATCTATGGAATAGCTAATCGGGTAATTTCTGGGTAATTACCCGGATTTTATCCAGATTTTAAATAAAAATAAAATAAAATATTTTTTTTATTTTTCATTTTTTATTAGTTTTTTTTATAATGTGTTTTTTTTAATAGTAAGGTTTGTAAAAATTAAATTAAGTTTAATAATTATATTTTGAAGTAGTAAATATTACTAACTAATATTTAACTAAAATATTAGTAAAATAATTTAAGTAATTTAATTCCCTAGTTTTTTTTAATAAAAAAGTTTGTAAAAATTAAATTAATACTGATAATTATGTTCTTAACTTTAAATTAATTTTGATAATTATGTTTTATGTTTTAACTTAAGTTTGATAATTTTTTTTAAAAATTAAGTTTTAATAACCTTTTTAAGTTTTACAACTACTTTATAAGTTTTTTAAAATTAAAAATTGTACAGCAATTAAAAATTACTAAAACACAATTGTACAACTTGTGGAATTAATTGTACAACTTGGCTTTTACTAGAACAAAAAACAATGACAAAAAAATGTACAATTTGCACTGTGCAAACAATTGCTTTATATGCTTTGCAAACCCACTATCAAATTACAATTTGCACAGTAATTAAAAATTGCACGCCACTATGTGACTATGTCTATGGGTATTGAATTTGAAGTTTGACTACAACTGGCCGTGAGTAAAAAAAGTCACGACAACCGGGTAAAGTCGGGTATGAGCCGAGTATTCCACTCATTCTAAAATATTTGGGTAATTCTGAGTGTATACCCGATTTTATTATTAGAATAATTTTTGGTTAATATCCGAATTTTATCCGATAAAATTATCGGACAAATTTTTACCCAATACTGTTTATTCTGAGTTTACACGCGTAGTTGCAAGTTGTAAGTTGTGAATAAAAGTACCATTTAATCACTATGAAGCTTCTGGTATGATTAAATACTGTGATCAAAAGTCTAGTTTAATTATTGCAAGAAAAGGAAGAGATCAGTCCATTTTCCACGTACAAGTTAAAATTTACTTTTGTGTGTAATGGCATGAAAGAGAAAGAGAAAAGACACAGCACGATAAAGAAAACGTGCCACATACATAATAATTGATATTCTTTTTTTATTATTATTTTTATTTTTAGTTTTATGGTCTGAGAGCCATGCACACGAGAATTATTATTTCTTTTCTTTATGCCTGCGGGGTAGGAGGAACGTAACATCACATGAGAACAGTTAGTCATCCTTTACTGACTAAAGAGACTGAATGGAAAAAGAAACTTATTTTCGCTATTATAACTTTTTCGTCTCAAATTTGAACTAGTGTAGAGCCATAGAGGTATAGCCCAAGTGGTATTTTCGTAAATATAGATAAGGATTAAGTTATCTGTTAATATTGAAAATATTTTTTTTTTACTTATGCATGTTTATGCTTTAATGAAAAAGAAAATATTTGTTATGTATGTGTGTTTCTTTATATGAATGAAAAGAAGCATAAACAACGAATTGCAACAATGTTAAAACACTTTTAACAACTAATAATTTAGCAATAATATTGATCCTCTACTAGACATTCATTAAATTAAGCACCATCACATTTAAATTAAATGAAAATTACCAAAAAAAAAAAGTTAAACAATCCAAAGGACATAAAATAAGAAGCAAAAATTAAAGGAAAAAAGAATGAACACCAAGGAAATGCCTTCCACAAATGCAAACCAATTAAAATCACGCTTCAAAAAAGCATTACACGAAATTCATACTTTAAAAGAACCTCAAACAGTCGAGTCTCATTGAAAATTTGATGAATAATCGGACTTTAACTTGAATATTTTTCCATTTTTTGTGGAAACATGGTGTGGAATGATCGGATGTTCGGAGTTTTAGTAACTATACACGTGTACGGCCTTGGTAGTAGCATTCATTTACATCTCTTTCACATTGTATAGAAGCAAGTGCAAGTAAACTTATCGATGTGGATGACACGTTCACATTCCCATTAGGTCAAGTTTCCATAGCTACATGTATTTGTTTCAATTTTTTTTTTCTTTTAAAGAGGTCGGAAATTTTCTCTAAACTTAAGAAGCATTTAAAAAAAAAAAACTACGGAAATAAACAAACCAAAAGCCGAAGCCCTAATTTTTTAGAAGACTTTGCTATTTCCATCAAATCTTGCTGCTGCCGGCAATTCAATAGGTATAATTTTTGGGGTGCGCATTAGAGTGGTTTGCCTTCCAAAATCATATCGAAGCCGCCAGTAAATTGAAACTTTGTAAAAGTGATGAAAGTTTTTGTGTAGGAAGGATTTGTTGAAGATATAATTATCCTTGAAAATGTTCTTCGATCATCTCACTCATTGTCAACAATGGGAATAAACAAACAAAAGGGTCGAAGCCCTAATAACTAAAAAGACTTGGCCATTTCGGTTGAAAATTGTTAGCAATGGCGATTCATTAGGATAATTTTGTTGAGCAAAAGAGTGGTTAACCCTCCAAAATCATACTGATCCCGCCGGCAAATCTAAACTAGGTTAACTTTTGTTTCCCTTCTTTTCCTTGAAAGTACCTTAAATCAATCAAGACTATCATCGAGGCTGACGTGGCAACAGAAGCGGTTGGGACACACTCTAACACGATCTAATAGTGTATTTTACTGAAAAAAGTGGCAAACAAACCCACAAACAACCATTTTTCCACTGTTTGGGGCTGCATGATTATTACATTAGAGTGTAATAGATGGAAGCCTTTGGATCATATATCAACGGTCGATGTGTAGGATACATGCATATTTTTTAAAAATCGAAAAACATCGTAGCCATGTCCGTAAGTAAATTCCTCAGGAAAAAAGTGTATCCTAGTCTTCATAATAGCTAAAGTAGAATGCCAATGTGATAAGAACCAAGTACTGGATCACCAAATCATGTACAAATCAATAATACAGAAGTCCAATATGTCACCCTGTTTTAATAATATCCGGCATTTTAAACCGCTAACTCTCCATAAGAAGGTAATTTTTCTACAAAACATTACTGAATTCTCTGAAAATGTGTGAAAAGTTTACATTGATTTTCTATAAGCGAGAAAAAACTCAACACCATTTATTCTTAATCATCCAAGGAACAAAAATAAACTTGTTGTTGAAAGCAGAGGCCAAATAGATAGAATCCTAACAAAAACAAAACAAAACAAAAACGCTGCATTCAATTCAAATATTTTTCTAGTTGTTCAATAGCTATAAAAAAGTTATTAACTCTGCTTAAAATAGAAAATCAATGCCACCGTGATAAGAGAAACAGCTTTCCATAACTCCTCTATAACTTTTGAGAACTCTTCCCCAACTACAAATTTCAAAAGTTCTTGCAGCCGAAAAATAAATTTGTGCTAAATTTTATCTATCCCAAGGAGGAAGAATCTAGTTAGCACGACCGATCAATAAATAGAGGAGATACGGCCGATCTACCTTTGATGCCATGATATAGAATAATAGAAATAATCTCATACTAATTTGATAATTTTTAAGGTGTAGCATATGCTTAGCCAGGAAAAAATGGCAGGCATATCCAAGTATATGAACATACTAAAGGCAAAACAAAAGCAAAAACAAGTTAAAAAGAGCAAGAGAATTTTTTAGAAGCAATAAAAAGTTTCATAACCATTTCAAAGCCATCATTAAAGAGTCTTCAGCTAATCAAATAATCTATGAGTATTATGTTTAATAATCTCAAATTCAATAATATTATTTATGAAAAAAAATACCACAAATCGGAAAAACTAAACTGTTACAACAAAGATCAATAATACAAAACAGTTAGAGAAAACAACCAATCTTTATTAACCTCAATGATTGAAAACAAGAGTTAACAATCAAGCGAATCTCTCCCTGTTGTCTATAGGAACTCTCAACAAAATTCTTTATCAAGATAAGAACAATGACTCTACTTTCTCTCTCTAAGCTCACAACCCACGTTTCTCTCTCTAAGCCTTATTGAACCAATTTTGTCCAAGTTAGAACTAACTAACTAACGAAAATATAGTTTTCTGGAGGTCACCCGGTTAGTTGGCTGTCAAATATTGTTTTTTCGCGAACACGATACGATCGATCGGTTCCACAAAGCAGTTGACCGGTTCCCTGGAAAAAAGTTTACTAAACTATTCCATTTGACTCCCGAACAGCCGAAATGTGATTCCACACAACTAAGGACCATGCTCTAACAAATCTCCACCTAGTCACTCGTTGTGTATGTAGCTTCCGAGACTATTTTCTTGTCCTCGCCTTCAATCAAGGCTCCTCACCCGTCTCTTTTAGCAACTACAAGCAATGGTGAAGCTTGCTTGACGAAAGCGACTTTGTGATCATATCCGCAGCATTGTCTTCCGTGGCAACTTGCACCACTTTCACTTCATCTCCAGATAACACATCTCTAATGAAATGAAGCCACACATCTACGTGCTTGGTACACTCACGAAATGTTTGATTCTTCGACAAATGAATTGCGCTTTGGCTATTGCAATGCACCTCTACCGTCGCCAAAGAAACTCTACGTTCTTTCACCAATCCCTTCAACTACATTGCCTTATTAATAGCCTCGATGAGAGATATATACTCCGCTTCCGTGGTCGAACGAGCCATCACATGCTGTAATAATGCTTTCCAACTAATCGTACACCCAAAAAGTTGCAAGACATACCCCGTGAGTGAACTTCTATGGTCAAGGTCTCCCGCATAATCGGAGTCTACAAATCCAACCAAAGGGACCTCTGTTTTAGGACCTTTACCATACATTAGGCCATGTCTTCCACGCCTTCTTAGGAACCTCATGATCCACTTGACACCTTGTCAATGTTCCTTCCCAGGTGTAGCCATATATTGGCCCACAACACTCACCGAATGCGCCAAATTCGGCCTAGTGCACACCATAAGATACATGATGTTGCCCACTGCGCTAAAATATGGCACCTTGACGATCTTCCTTTTCTTTGTCTGTCTTGGCCGAGCATTAACCAGACAACTTGAAATGTTGAGCCGAATGAGTCAACACCGGCTTTGAATTCAACATCCTAAACTTTGGGAGAACCTTCTCCAAATACGAGCATTGAGACAACTTTTAGAGAGTTTTGTCCCTATATCTTTGAATCTCGATTCCAAGGATCTTTTGGGCTGGTCCAAGATCCTTCATGTCAAATTCAGGCTTCAATATTTCTTTCACCTCATTTATCTCCTCCCCATTAGAGCTCGCTAACAACATATCATCAACATCTAACAAGAGATAAACATAATTGTTATTAAGGGTTATCTTGTAGTAGGCACAACAAAAGCCACTATGAGTGACAAACTCTTCAAACTGCTTGGACTACATCCTTGGCGATTGCTCGATCCCCTACAAAGACTTATAGAGTAAATACACTAACTCCTTATCATCCTCTCACTTCTCGCAACCTTTGGGCTACCTCATACAGATAGTCTAATCCAAATCTCCATGTAGGAACGCCGTCTTGATGTCTAATTGCTAGAGATGGAGATTCCTCAGCTATCAAAGCCAACGATACTCTAATAGACGTGTGTTTCACTATCGTAGACAACACCTCCTAATAATCGACTCAATCTGTTTGTGTGAAGCTTTTAGCGACAAGCCTCGGCTTGAACCTTGGTTTCTCCACACCCGGAATGCCTTCCTTGATTTTGTAAATTCACTTGCAACTCACAAGTTTATGCCCCTTTGGCCTTTCCACAAGCGTCCACGTTTCGTTCTCGATCAAAGAATCGATCTCCTCGTTCATCACCTCATGGAATCTTGTCAGCTTGTCTTCTTCAACACTCGCTGTTGAAATCAAAGTGAACGTCGTAATATCGACAAACCTGAGCCTCGTAGGAGGCCTAATCTCTATCTTTTCTCTATCCCGAACGAGTTGATAATGCCTAATGTTATCCTCCTCGTCTAGCAAGGCATCATCCTCCTCGTTCGGCTTCTCCACGTCACTCCTCTATCCTTTGGGGGAGCTTGTATGTCTGGTTTTCCTCTGAGCAAATCCTTATAGTACTTCCTCTTGTCGAATACGACATCCCGACTAATAATCACCTTAGCTCCACCGGACTCCATGCTCAAGAGCCTATAGTCCTTTACCCTCTCCAAATACCCAAGAAAGACACACTTTTTGGCCCTTGGTAGCTTGTCTTGCTTGACATGCTCATAAGGCACGCAATCGAAAACTTTGAGATTATCAAGGGATGAAGGCTTACCTAACCACGTTTCTTGCAGGGTCTTGAGATCAATTGTCATTGAGGAAGTAAGATTGATGATATAGCACACCTTTGACACCACTTTCGCCCTAAAATTGCTTCGGCATCCCCGAGACTAAGAGTAAACAGCTAACTCTCTCCATGATGGTTCGATTGAACCTCTCAACCAAGCCATTTAGTTGCAGCGTCCCTGTCACCGTGAGCTTCTTGGCAATTTCTTTGCTGCTGCAATACTCCTTGAACAAATCTGAGCAATATGCAAGCCTGTTATTAGTCTTCAACCTCTTAACCCTTATCCATGTTTGATTCTCCAAGAGGGTGACCCATTACCTGAATTTCTTAAGCACCTCGTCCTTGTGTTTGAGCATAATCTCCTAAATCTTCCTCGAGTAGTTATCGACAATCGACATGAAGTAGAGTGCTTTACCTAGAGTCGCAACCCTCGCAAGCCCCCATAAATATGAGTGCACATAATCGAGAGTGTCATTCGTACGACATTCACCCGTCCCGAACTTCACCCTAGTCGACTTCCCAAACACGCAATGTTCGCAAAACTCTAATCGATCCAACTTCGACTCCTCCAAGAGGCCTTGCTTGCCCAATTCTTGCAACCCCCTTTCGCTTACATGATCGAGTCGACGCTGCCATAACGTGGTATAATTTTTTATCCTCTTTGAGGCCGCCGAAGCACTTCCTACCACCGTCTACCCGTCTAGGACGTACAACCCGTTCGTCCTAAACCCCTTTATGGAAACCATCACTCATTTGATGACCTTAAGAACCCCATTTTCTACGTTGAAGGTATACAATTCATCATTGAACATACCGAGAGAAATCAAGTTCCGCTTGAGATCGAGAATATACCTTGCATTCATTAGTCTTCTCTCACAGCCGCTAGACGTGAGAATGTTGATGGCACTGATCCCGACCACCTTGCAAGCCTTATTGTTCCCGAGAAGCACTTTTCCTCCGACGACTTCTTGGTAATCTTGCAACCAATCCCGATGAGGGTTAAGTGGTACAAACACCCTGAATCTAGAATCCATTCGCTAGCTGGGTAATCCTTAGACTCCTCGAGAACTTCCGTGCTATCCTCTCGGTCCAAGGCCACATCCGTATCTATAGTGTGGCGGTTCTTCTCGCCGTTCTTCTTCTTCTTTCGATCCGGGCAATCGCGCTTGAAATCCCTTTCTTGCCACACGTAAAACACTTCCTCGCTCTGTGTATTCAACTTGGACCTTGAGCGTTGTTTTCCCTTAGAATCTTGCCTCTTTGACCTTCCCTTCACATACATGCCTTCTGCCAAAGACGAATCTTTCCCGTCGGGTCTTTATATCTTGAGCTCCTTTGACATAAGTGCCACTTGAACCTCCTTAAGAGTCAACGAATCTTCCCCATAGAGGAGCGTATCCACCAAGTACTCATATGAATTCGGCACTGAAGTCAAGAGAATGAGGGCTTGAACCTCGTCTTCAACCTCAACCTCGATGTTGTCAAGGTTAAGAATCAATCGATGAAAGTCATCGATGTGATCCTCGATCGACCGTCCCGACATAATCTTGAAGGAATACACATTTTGCTTCAAGAGTAGCTTATTCGTGAGAGACTTCGTCATGCGGAGAGACTCCAATTTTAGCCATACTTCCAAAGCGCTCTTCTCCTTCGACACTTTTCGAAGATCATTGTCACCTAAACTTAGAATGATCGCACTATGCGCCTTCTCAAGACTATCTTCTTGTCTCATTCTGACATCGTAGTCGGCAACGACAACGAGTTCACTCTCTCAAGAGTTTCCGCAAGCCCTTGTTGCACAAGAAGTGCGTGCATCTTGATCTGCCATAACTTCTCCACGTCGAACTTCATTGCCGAAGACATCATGACCGATTCTTCAATTAGAGAAAACAACCAATCTTTATTAACCTCAAAGATTGAATACAAGAGTTTACAATCAAGCCAATCTCTCCCTTTAGTCTTCACGAACTCTCAACCAAATTCTTTACTAAGACAAGAATAATGACTATACTTTCTCTCTCTATGCTAACAACCCACGTATCTCTGTACTAGTTCCATGAAGCGATCGACAAGTTCCCTGGCAAAAGTTCACTGAAAAACTCAATTTGACTCCCCAACCCCCCGAACGTAATTCAACACAACTAAGGACGATGCTCCATGTGTAGTTGTAGGCCCTACACAATTTCAATTCAACTTCATGTGTAGTGATTGATTAGAGAAAAAAAAATCGCATGTGATATAAAATTATTAGGGTCGCAATTTGGGTCCGAACACGAGACACGGCACGAACACGATAAGAAATAAACGGGTTTGGGTCCACCTTTAATGGGTTTGGGTCTTAAATGAGTCGATACGATTAACACGATAATTAAATAGGTGAACACGACACGAACACGAAGACACGATTAAGAACTTTAAGACACAATTAGTAAATAGTTTTCAATATTTATATATTTAATAAATTTTTAATAAAACTTTATTTAAAATATATATATCTTCTTTAATTTTATATTCATTCTTATAAAAATAAAACAATATATTTTGTTGATTTAGTCATGTAATATGTTTTGTTGACTGGTTTTGTTATTTTTTTCTTTATTGGACTCACACTCTTGTAAGTTTTGTTATTTTTTCTTGAATTTAATTTAATATGTTGAATTATCTTTTTATTTTAATTTGAGTTGTAAATGAGTTTAAAATTTAAATGGGTCGTATATGGGTTGTAATGCTATTAATATCTGTTTACCATTAGGATACGATTATTAAATGGGTCGTTAATGGGTAACACGAGAAGACACGACACGACACGATAAGTAAATGCTATTAAATTAGTTGAGTCAGGTCTGGATACAAAAAATATCAATACGAGAAGACACGACAGGAACATTACATGAAACACGAATTGTCATCCCTAAAAATTATCAAGCTATGCCTAAAAAATAATTGTAATAAATATGTCTTAGAGATTCTATATTCAAGAAATAGAAAAGTAATTTTAATTCACATTATTTTCTATTATTCAATTTTGATTTCTATACCAAATAAGAAAAAGAATGTATTTCTTTTTTTCATTTATTATTTTATACCAAACAATAGGAAGGAAATATTATTTTCTATCTTTATTTCCGTTTTACTATGAGAACCGTTGGAACGTCACTAGGGCAACTCTCAAGAAGGTTTATTTCAAGGACCTTTGGACTGGAAGCTCCACTGTTGTTGGGCTCTTTGTGTTGCTTTTCACAATCTCTGCGACTACTAGGAAAGTTTATTTTTGATATATTGGAACTTTATTTTTACTTTCTTTTGAAGTGTTGTATGTCAACGTTTTAAAATATATACTCTTTTGTGGGATGTGGTACTATATTTCATGGGAGGTGTTTGAGCATTGTTAAATATAATTAGTTAGTAAATTAATTGTGTAATCATATATGGTTATAATTTATGCGCAAAGAGTTTTACTAACAAACGTACTATATATATGGTTATAATTATGTGCAGAGATGCGAGCTAATATCTATTGAGATTTTGGCATTATAAAAGAAAAAGAAAAGTCCCACATCGGTTGTGAAGCAAAGGGGGTGTGGTTTTTAGGCTATATAAGGACTCTGAGTATTTTGTTTTAATTTGCCAACTATATACTTTAAGTTTGGTGTACTTGACTCAAATTAAATTCCAGCATCATCTCTATATCACCTCTATAAGGTTTCTTTCTCGAGCAGGCCAACATTGAGAGGATAATGAGCAGGCCAACATTGACAAGATAAGCGAGAAGATCGAAAAGATGATAGACGGGGTAGACAACACACAAATGACATCTTATAATGACGTCATTGAAAAATGAGTGACTGACGTATGGAAGGATATGATACCTGGCATAAATCTGTTGTGTATCTTGTGTCCGATATACTTTCGCAAAATATAGCTCTTTCAAAAGGCGCTAAACAAACAAGCACAAATGTAAGCTAGAGTGATTGTAACAATTTTTTACAAAGTAAATTTGTTTATGGTGGGCCGTGATTTTTCTCCGATTTGGGAGTTTTTCACGTAGATTATTGTGTTGTGGTGGTTGTTTCTTATTTTCTTTAATTTCTAGTTTATTTGCTTGCTTTTAGGGGTGATTGTAGAATCGAATCTCTCAACAATATCTTCAATTATAAATTCCGACACCGTTGATTTTTAGGTATTTTTTTTTCTTTCATCTGTTATTACTTCCATTGCAACTGAAGATATATTAGCAACGAAAAAAAAATAAAATAAATAAATGGTACTAGTCTGGCTAATTAGCAAAGTTATGGATGTGGGAAAAAAATTCATCACAAAGATGCGGAAGGAAAAGAGCAGATTGATTCCAGATTACACGCAAACATGTAAGAGAAGACTTGTTTTTGGTGGGTTCAAACGGACGATTACCACACAATGTATTTGCTTTTTATTAGAGAATTGCAAAAATATATATATATATATTCTAATTATGACTTAATAATTTATGTATTAAGTGATCTATTTTTTTAATTTCTACTTTATATTTATAAGATAAAAATAGAAATATAAATTAAAAATATAATACAAAATAGACATAAATTATTAATATGTCAAAAGAATATGCCCTTAAAATTCCTTTCTATTTTCTAGAAGAGATTTTCATGGAGTTTTGTTCTGTGAGTTCAAGTGTTACGTTTGGTGATGTGTCAAGGTATAATTACGAGAACAACAAAGGAGACAGTATTTTTGGCAAAAGCATATCTCAGTTGTGGTAATTTTTTCTTTCTATAATTTTTAAGATTAATTGAATGGCCTCTACGTCAGCTTGAATGGTCTAGTAGTCTTCTACTAACATTACAGTACTTTTTTTTCTTCTTACATGACATAATTTTGTCTACAAATCAGTTAAACATCTACAAATTAATAACTATCTGACAAAACAGAATTATTGATTTATCGATATTTTTTTTATTTATCTAAATATTATCCTAGAAACTACAAAGTAAATAACAGGCACTATATATTGTAATTCCTAATGTTTTCACAAACTTTTTATAAGAGGTGGCCAACTGAAATGATAAATCAATACTTACAACGTGAGCGCATGCAGAACATAAACATATTTAAGATCAATATTTAACACTTGACAAGCATGTAATTATCCAGATAATTATATATATATATATATATATATATATATTGGAAAAGGAAAAATATTATCTCAAGTAAAGATGATCAACGACCACCTATTTATGGGTAAATATTCCTATGTTTGGCCCAATCATTCTAAACATTTCATTCTATTTTATTTTTTTTTAAACTATTTTTTTTATTTTCCAAATCCTTACACAATATCTTTAAATTTAAACTATTTATATTACATCGAAATTCGCAAAGTCAAATTATTTTAATAATTTCTCTAATCATTTTTCAAAATATTTTCAAACTATTTTCAAATCACCCAAAATGATAAAAAATGAGCAAAAGAAAACAAAGGGGTCATAATGTCATTTTTTACACAAGAAAATATTGTGTCAGATCTAAACCCTAAAATGTAATGTCTTGAAATATTATGTCGTTTTTTGCAAAAGAAAATAAACTTTATGTCAGTATAGCATTCCATCCCTATTTCTCTTTGGACAAAAGCATTCCTGTCCAAATTACGAAAAAGTTTTCCAAATAATGTGCATTAGAGTGCATGCCAGCTGCTGAAGCACTGACACTAGAGTTTATTATCGATGACAAATTACAATGCTATTTTAGTACTGTACGATACCATTGTTCATCAATAATGCACATCTTATATATAATAATTTAGAAAATGCTTAAATATATATAAAAAAAAATTTCACTTTTATCTACAATTCGTCTATTTTTTACGTTATTTATTCATATTCTACATTTAACATTAAGTTATATTGTTACTACCCGGCTGGCAGGACGGAGCCTGAAATTAAAATTAAAAAGGGTTTATAGTAATATATTTTAATAAGTATGGTAGTATGATAAAAATTAAAAATTTTAGAGGGGGCTATTCAAAGTAAAAATTGAAAAATATTATTAAAATTTTCATGTTATGAGCTGGACCTGAGGTGGCTCCGTCCCTGCCGCCCGGGACGGGCCACGATTCTTTTTGTTCATAATTCATGCTTGCAAATTATTTTAGGACAGTGTAAATTCAAAAACAAAAAAATATAATACGGCATGGTCATGACCAATTTAGACATTAAAAGACATAATAGATAATTAATGCTAAAAACTATGACTGAATTAAAACTTTTCTTTTACGTCAAGAGAATCAAAATAACTTTAGTGTACTGGGTGCCGACATTCCACGGCTTTCACATGAGGTCGGGTCCATATGTTCTCTCGACTTTCATCCACCGTCCTACTCTATCTTCGGTCGCTTACTTATTTCTGCAACACAGAAAACACCTAATGAGATTTTACTTAATATGCGGAAGTCTATCTATCATATTCACAAGGCATGTGAAAATATATCATTATGCAACACAAAGGTAATCATACAAAAAGGATCTAAACTCCTATAACAGTTAACCTTTGCACTAAAAATAAACCTCCTCCATCATTGTACAAACTAGGGGTGTCAAGCCAAACTAAACCACTACTTTTTACTAAAATCAAACCAAATAAATCAATTTATAATTGGTTTGGTGATTTTTTAGACCAAACCAAACCAATTAAACGATCAGAACTAAACCAAATTAAACCAATTATAATTGGTTTGGTTTGCTTTAGTTGTTTTAATCGGTTTGAACTTTTTTATTAAATAGTCTCATACAAGTTAACGACGTAATAAAATAATAACATTCATCGAAACTAAAGTTCAACATCACAATCTAACCCAATTGGATAAGGACTAAAAATTTCACTAAAACCATCTACAAAAATATCCAACACCTAATTAATAAATAACAAAGTTGTTCCCTTCAAGTTCAATATCACAACTTCTTAGCAAAAAAAGGAAAAAGAAAAAGAAAACTCCATAATGAGCTTTAATTTCTTATTGTAAATTATATTCCCTTAATAGTTAACCCTTGCACTAAAAATAAAAGCCACAAAAGCCACCATAATAAAAGAAAACTCCATAATGAGCTTTATAACAGTTATTAAGGGTTATCTTGTAGTCGGCACAACAAAAGCCACATGAGTGACGAATGTTAGTGCTTTGATTATTGGCATTTTAATTGACAAAATCACATTTCATTGATTGATGATATTTTTGATTGCCTTTGTCTAATCTTGAAGATTGCTGTAATTTTTTGGATGAGTTGCAGTGTTTTCTTGCGGGTGTCGCACGCAGTGTTCAAACATTGAATATATCTGGCAAGTAAAGATTGGTTGTCTTGGACGATTCTGTTGGATTTTCTTGATCTCATTCCTTTGATTTCAAGTATCTATTTATCTGATTGAATCATCTTTTATTCTGGATATATTATTCAGCATTAATAGGTGTTGATTATTCATGGTGTGATATGATTTTCTCTCAATGGAAAGTCAAGGATGCTTGGTGATTTTTGTAGCAATTAAATCAAGAACTTTCCTTTTATATCACGCGGTGTTCAAATACGGAGTCTCTATTTGGTAAGTCCGCGTGTGCTGAGCTGACCGGAGGATTTGTTTCCTTCTATATCACGCGGAGTTCGAACACAGAGTCTCAATATGGCAGTCCGTGTGTAAAGAGCTGACCTGGAAGATTTGTTACCTTATATATCACGCGGTGATCGAACACAGAGCTGGAACGCGTGAAGATATTGCTGGTGACATTGATGATTATGTTGATCCGAAAATAATTATTTTTGACCAAGTTATTATTGCAACTTTATTGTCTTTCCTTTTGGAGATTATTCTTGGTCATCAGGTCATCTTCCCCATCTATATTATCTGATCATTTGAAGAGAAAATGGACGTGAATTACCTAGAGAGAGCTGAGTGCTTTTATACTTTTTTGGGTTTATTTTCTGGTTCATGTTTACACTCTGGTGAGTGGTGTTCACACGGTGTTCTATAAACCGTGCTGGTGAGTGTATATAGTTGAGTGAACTTTGTAACGGAAAATTGGTGTGAGATTACACGGGATGTGTGATTTGTAGACGAGGGGATCTCGTCAAGAGTTTGTTTGTAAGGCGAGGGGATCTCGTCAAGGGTAGATCGCTAGGAGTGACGAGGAGACAGCGACGAAGATTGAGAGGGAGTCGAAGTCTTGTATAAGTCCGAGCATTCTCGTTTTGAGATTTCTAGTGGATCGTTTCATCTGGGCGAGGCCCCGCAGACGTAGGCGAAAGCCGAACTGCGTAACCAATTTTCTAGTGTCATTTTATTTATTTGCTACACATTTTGGTTACTGTTCACGTCACTGTTCACTCGTTTATTTTATCATCTGGGTTTTAGTTATTGCCTGTGTTCCTTGGAAGTGTTCTGTCACCAACAAGGAACACCTACTAACAAAACGGTTCTTTCAACGAACTTATCAAACTGCTTGTACTATATCATTGACGATTGCTTGATCCCGTACAAAGACTTATAGAGTAAACACACTAACTCTTTCTCATCCTCTCGCTTCTCATAACCTTCGGGCTACCTCATATTGATAAATAGTCTAATCCAAATCTCCATGTAGGAATACCATCTTGATGTCTAATCCATATAGGAATACCGTCTTGATGTCTAATTGCTAAAGATGGAGATTCCTCAGCACTATCAAGGCCAACAACACTCTAAAAGATGTGTGTTTCACTACCGAAGACGACACCTCCGTATAATCCACTCATTCCCTTTGTGTAAAGCTTTTAGCGACAAGCCTCGCCTTGAACCTTGGATTTTCCACACCCGGAATGCCTTCCTTGCTTTTGTAAATTCACTTGTAGCTCATAAGTTTCTACCCCTTTGGCCTTTCCACGAGCGTCCATGTATCGTTCTTGATAAAAGAATCCATCTTCTCGTTCATCGCCTCATGGAATCTTGTCGGCTTGTCTTCTTCAACACTCGCTGTTGAAATCAAAGCGAACGCCGTCATGTCGGCAAACCCAAGCCCCGTAGGAGGCCTAATCTCCCTCTTTTCTCTATCCTGAACGAGTTGATAATTCCTAAGATTGTCCTCCTCCTCTAGCAAGGCATCATCCTCCTCGTTTAGCTTCTCCACGGCGCGCTCCACCACAATCTCAACTCCCTTATCCTTTGGGGGAGCTTGTATGTCTGGTTCTCATCTGAGCAAATTCTTGTAGCACCTCGTCTCGTCGAATACCACATCCCGACTAATAATCACCTTAGCTCCATCGGACTCCATGCTAACAACCCACATATCTATCTCTAAGCCTTATTGATCCAATTTTGTACAAGTTAGAACTAACTAAATAACGAAAATATAGTTTTTCGGACCAACCGGTCGACCGGTTCTTTTACAAGGCCACCCGGTTAGTTGGTTGTCAAATATTGTTTTTTTTTTGTTTTTTTTTTCGAATACGAAGCGGTTGACCGATTCCATGAAGCGATCGACAAGTTCCCTCGTAAAAGTTCACTAAACAATTCCATTTGACTCCCGAACAGCCCGAACGTGATTCCACGCAACTAAGGATGATGCTCCAATACATAAATCGTGAAAAAAATTTGTGCAACCTTTTCTTTAATGGACTGTGCATTTGTGTTTTGTGATCTACAAATATCTAGCACATGAGATTTTTGACACTTTGTCTTTGAATGTAATTTGACTGATTTTATATATATAGAGAGAGAGTGAGAGGTGTGGAGAGACCCAATATTAAAATGAAACGTATAAATTATTGACCTATATATGGGAATATATCATTTCTAAGTATCTTATTGATAATAGAGAAATTATAGTGAATACCTAATTTTTAAAACTTAATGTAAGTTATTACCCAATCTTTTAAAAAATATAACCAACTACCCAAGTAATTCAATTACTTATATAGTGATAAGTGGTGATAATTCACTTAGTTACCAAAAGCATGTGCAAGTAATTCACGAATTGACTAGAAACTTAATTACTTCAAAAGTTTGGGTATTTATTTTTATTGTTATATAAATTCAGAGTATTTCCCTACTTCACCCTTAATAATATCATGCTCTTCTCTTGAATTTGTTAATAATACAAAAACTCAACACAAGTTTTTAAAATGAACAAAACAAAATTCTTTATTTCGACTCTAAAAATAATGTATAAAACTTCATATTAGATCTTCATTTTCTTATTTATTTATTTAGATGGTCTAGTAAACAATAAAGTATTAGACCATTTAGAAAAAAACAAAGAAAAAAAAGTACTTTCATCAACAAAAAGTCGGAATATTAAACTTTTTCTCTTTATTTGATAAAGTATAAAAGAGAGGGGATATGAAATATGAGAGAAATATGAAATTTGATTTTTGGTATGGATGAAAAGTGGAGGAAAAACAAATTAGAGAAGAATGTTTAGATGTAGGCCCTACACATGATTTCAATCCAACTTCATGTTTAGTGATTGATTAGTGAAAAAAAAAAGTCTGCATGTAATATAAAATTATCAAGCTATGCTTAAAAAATAATTGTAATACATATTTTTTAGCGATTATATATTCAAGAAATAGAAAAGAAATTTTAATTCACATTATTTTCTATTATTTCAATTTTGCTTTCTATACCAAATAAGAAAAAGAATGTATTTCTTTTTTTTATTATAATGTATTTCTTTTTTTTATTATTATTATTTTGTACCAAATAATATGAAGGAAATATTATTTTCTATCTTTATTTCCGTTTTTCTAAACAAAGTATTACTTCGTTTTATAAGACCAAAGCATAGATTTGGTTATGAAAAACTCAAGAGAAGCACGTAATATTTCAATCAACTATCTAAGATATTTATAGTATTTTTTTCAATATAATATTATGAGCTAGATGATTTACAAAGGGGAAATTATAATAAATAGCCAAAAAAAATTATGTTTTTAAATGATAGCTTACGTTTCAAAAAATTAAAAAATAACCATGTTACGAATTATATAACAGAAAAATGTTACACAAAATATTACATATTTGTAACAATGTGTAACACTTTAACTTTTACTCATCATTTTTTGAAGTGTTAAACAATATCTTACAAATATTTCTAGATGTATAAATATTTGTTTGACATTTTTTGTTACGAAATTCTTTACTGTGACTATTTTTTTAATTTTTCAAAACATGAGCTATCATTTAACAGACATATTTAATTTTGGCCTATTATTGCAACTCACCCTTTATAAAGAGAGAATTTGAAAATCACTCTATTCTTGATGTCAAATAATAATCTATGCTGAAGTAGTGTGCTCCTTTTACTTTCATTCTATGTCTATAGTGTAAATTTTATGTATAAATTAAAAATGCAACATACATAGGGAATAGATTATCATTGTGTCAAAAATTGAGCATTCCAGGAAATCTCCCAAAGAAAAAATTAAAAAAGAAAATGTTTCTGGCCTTGTTAGCTAGCAGTATATTCGTTACATAATTGACAATAGGCTATAAAAGAGAGACATATATATTCTACTCTCCAGAACAACCAACCAACAGTCAGCAATATCTTCTTTCTCTCGCTAAAATGAACTTCCTCCAGGTTTTCAATTCCAAAAATTCTGTTTGCTTCTTCAAAATTTTTTTTTTTGGTGGGGTTATTTGTTTCTTTTTTAATCTCATATCCGTATTAATTAATGTTAATGCCATTAACATGTTTCAGAACGTGTGTGATCTATAGAGCTGATGACAGTAAATTAGGAGAACAAAATTAGAATGGTAACTAGTTTTTTCTCTCACAAGTTAAAGTTTCCACTATTTATACTCGAAGTATTTCTGTTCTAAAACTCAAACCGGTTGAAATTAATTCTTTACATTCTCTTTTTTTTTTTTTTTTTTTTTCAAATTAGTAAGCATATATTCACATATTAGTAACTCTTGAATTCGCTTAATATTTGGTCTCAAAGTGACAGATCATATGGCGAAAGAGAACAGCACCGATCTTAATCGCTCGGTGACAATCGATATTCGAGAAATTCCCAACGATTTCTACGGATTAGGGCTTGAGCCATGGATGATTCACAGAGTTCCCAGGAAGCTCCGAAAGGTGAACGAATCAGCATACACTCCTCAGCTCATTTCCATCGGCCCTTATCACCATGGCAGCCCGGATTTACACGCCATGGAAAGCAGAAAACAGAAGTACTACGCCGAGTTCTGTAAGCGCGTAAACAAGGACGAAGCCGATCTCAAGAGCTTTATCCGAATTTTCTGTCGAAAAATCCGAAACAGCTACGAAGAAGAGACGATCGACGAAGAAGTCTTTGAGGAAATGGTTTTGAGAGACGCCTGCTTCATCGTCGAGCTCCTTCTGAGGAACTACGACGAAGAAGCGCGTAAAAAGGACTATATTCTCCACACTCCATGGCTCCGGAAAGCCATAAAGCTTGACTTGATACTGCTCGAGAATCAGCTTCCGTTCTTCGCTCTCAAGGAATTGTACAACTATGTGATCCGACCATGGCCTTTGTTCCCAACTCAAGAGCCAAAATGTAACGACGTCTCTGCTTCTAGTGCTGATACTACTTCTTCCAACGATAATCCTCCGGTTTTATCGTGCAACTGCGTCCTCGGTCCCGCGTCTTTTACGTGCTGCTCACTGCCGAAATTCGACAAAAGAGAAGCCCAAGCAAAGAATCCAACCAGCGGAGAAAATAGCAATCCTCATATCCATCCTCTTGTCGAGCTGAGCAGCTTCTTCTTCGAAGAACACTTCTTGATGACCGATTCGGCTAGCAGGGTGAATCTGAACGACATCAAGGACATAAAGCACTTCACCGATTTGCTCAGGCAGTTCTGGCTCCCGAGGGAGATCATGAGCGACAAGAAGACATTCCACGGAGACATCGCCGAGCACAAGTACCTCTACACCGCGACGAAGCTGGACACAGCGGGCGTGACCTTCGCGCCCGCGCGCAAGGAGAGGAGCGCGACGGACCTCAAGATCTTCAAGAAGCCCGTCCTCAAGTTCGTCCCCGCGATCAACTGCATGCTGCTGAAGATCCCGGAGCTGAAGATAGAGGACGACACCGAGTGCCTCCTTCGCAACGTGATGGCGCTGGAGCAGTGCGCCTACCCGGCGGAGGACTACATCTGCGGCTACGTGGCGCTGATGGACCAGCTGATCAACACGAGGGACGACGTCGACTTCTTGGTGGAGAAGAAGATCTTGACGAACCTGCTGGGGAGCAGCAAGGAAGCCGCGAAGCTCTTCAACGGGCTGTGCAGCCAGATTCCGAGGGACAAGTCCTACTACGCCAGGTTCTACAATGAGCTCAACGCTTTCTATGAGAACCGTTGGAACGTCACTAGGGCAACCCTCAAGAAGGTTTATTTCAAGGACCTTTGGACTGGAAGCTCCACTGTTGTTGGGCTCTTTGTGTTGCTCTTCACAATCTCTGCGACTACTAGGAAAGTTTATTTTTGATGGTAACTTTTTTTTTTTTTTTTGAAGTGTTTGTATCATGTATGTGACTCGTTTCCAAATGTGTAAATTGGTAAGTAAATTAGTTGTGTAATCGTATATGGTTATAATTATGTGCAGATATGGTTTCGTTGAATAATGCCGTACTCTATGGAGAGCTGTAGAGATACATACATTAGTTCTAATTACTAGAAAATTACCCGTTCTTAAACCAAGCGGCAAATCTTTATGCTTGCACGTGATTTATTGTAGCAAATTAAAAGTTGAAAAAAAAAATTATATATAAAAAAGTCAATTAGATATATAGTCCTTTCGGATGATTTGCTTCAAAAAAAATAGTCACAGTTATTTTTTTATACAAGAAATTTATTATCATAATAAAATCACACATAAAATTTGTTGTAAGAAATTTCTTTACAAGGTAATAACTTTTTGAAATGGCTATTTTCTTAAAATTTTGAAATTGTAGTCATTTTTTAAAATTATTTTTAAAAAGAGACCATTTTCTTAAAATTACCAAAAAAAAAAAAAAAAAACCTCCACTCCATCTACTTGTGACTATTTCGTTTTCTTTTATTCCATTCGCGCAAAATAGAACCGTCAGTGCTTGTTTCTTTTATTTGCGCAAAATGGAACGTCACTACGGCAACTCTCGAGAAGGTCTAGTTCAAGGACCTTTGGACTGGAATCTCCACTGTTGTTGGGCTCTTTGTGTTGCTTTTCACAATCTCAGAGACTACTAGGAAAGTTTATATATGATACAAACTTTTTTTTTTTTTAAGTATATATGACTCGTTTTAAAATATGTTTGTGGAGGTGGTACTATATTTCATGGGAGGTGTTTGAGCATTGTTAAATGTAATCAGTAATTAAATTAGTTGCGTAATAATATATTTATAATTATGTGCAAAGAATTTTACTAACAAGTGTACTATATATATGGTTATAATTATGTGCAGAGATGCGACCTAATATCTATTGAGATTTTGGCAATATAAAAGAAAAAAAAAATCCAACATCGGTTATGAAGCAAAGGGGGTGGAGGATCTTAGGCTATATAAAGACTCAGAGGCTTTTGTTTCATATCACCCCAAGTTAAGAGTGTGGGCGGGGGAACGAGTGCTTAATTAGTGGGGCCAACAATAATGTAATGATACATGTGCATTTAGCAATTAAGTTGTGCAACATGAATTGCTACTTAACCATAAAGACAATTTAACATCTAAATGGTCGAAATTTTGCATAAAAAAATGTATTAGATGATTTGAACTCAGATATGCTTCTGAGAGAGGCTCTTCGCTTAAATTCAGCATTGAGTTTCTCTATTCTTATCTCGTACAATCATTTAGCACGATCGCGTAGGGTGCTAGTGTCTCTATAGTGTTTCTTTCTCGAAGAGAGGATAATGAGCAACCCGCTTTACATCGACAAGATAAGAGAGAAGATTAAAAAGATGATAGACGGGGTAGACAACACCCAAATGACAACTTATAAAGACGTCACTGAAAAACGAGTCGCTGGAGCATGGAAGGATGTGATACGTGGCCTAAATCTACGGCGTATCTTGTGTTCGGTGTACAAGCGTACTTCCCAAAATATAGCTCTTTCAAAAGGCTCCATACAGACAAGCACAAATGAAAGCTAGAGTGATTGTAATAATTTTACATATAGTGGATTCCTTTTCTAGTGGGCCGTGATTTTTCTCTGATTTGAGAGTTTTCTACGTAAATTCTTGTGTTGTGGTGGTTGTTTCTTATTTTCTTTTAATTTCTAGTTTATTTGCTTGCTCTTAGGGGTGAATGTGAGATCGAATTTCCCAACAAGTGGTATCAGAGTGCAAGGTTTTAAAGTCATTGTTGCGTGGTTCATAGTGCAGTTAGTTCGAAGTCTGCGTAGTGGGCATTGTTAACAAAACTGCATAGTTGTTCACTAAGCTAAGAGTGCGAAGCAAATATGTCAAAGTTTGCAAGTCCTGTTAGATTTGACGTGGAGAAATTTGATGGAAGGGTCAACTTTGGCTTGTGACAGGTTCAAGTCAATGTTGTATTGAAGCGATCAAGGTTACATAAGGATTTGAATGGAGCACATTCAGCAAACAACTCTGACTCAATTTTTAGCACTGTCCCTTTCTTCACGGGAGACGGTGATTTCGCTTGAAGAGTGAGAGAGGGTCGTCCTCGTGGGATATCCGATTTACCGTGGAAGAGGATGTTTTGCTACCAGCGGATCTACAAGTTTGCACACGAACATTGGTTTGACAGGATACAAGATATGTGGTGGAAATTATGTCGATAGTTGATGGACTTACAGGGAAGCCATACAATGGAAGTTGCACCATAGAATTTCAGCAAGGATTTTCGATATGTTACCGAAGAAAAAAATTCTTACAATGCGTGGATTCTTATAAATGTGTCTACTCATATAGTGGCATACGAATATTGTTTTCTGACTTGAGAATTATGATTGTCGCTGTAGACAATGGTTATAGCGTCTTCTATGGAGTTTCTTTTATCTCATCAAGGTGGAAATTGTTGAGATTTTGACAATACAAAAGAAAAGGAAAAGTCTCACATTGGTTGTGAAGCAAATGGGGTGGAGGGTTTTTAAGCTATATTAGGACTCTGAAGCTTTTATTTCAATTCGCCCTAGTCATACACTTTAAGATTGACGTACTTGACTCAAGTTAAATTTCTTTATTGTATTCCCTCGTGAGGTGAGGGTTGGTAAAAGGGTGTTAATTAGATAGAGCTTTGTAAGAGATTATTGTGTGATTGTAAGTAGATTTCTTTTCTGGTGGGCCGTGGTTTTTCTCCGATTTGGGAATTTTCTACGTAAAGTCTTATATTGTAGTGGTTGTTTCTTATTTTCTTTAATTTCTAGTTTATTTGCTTGCTCTTATGAGTGGATTCCGGCATTGTTGATTTTCAGATTTTTTTTTCATTTGTTTATTACTTCCATTGCAACTGAAAATGTACCAACAACAAAAATAAATAAATGACTAGTCTGGATATATATATATATATATATATATATATATATTGAAGTTGGAAAAGGGAAAGGCTGCTTGGCATTGGGTATTTATAATTACTATATACCTTAATTAGCAAATTTATGGATGTGGGAAAAAAATTTGATCAGAAAGATGCGGAAGGAAAAGAGCAGATTGATTCCAGATTACAATTTACACACATATAGTAAGAGAAGACTTGTTTATGGTGGTTTCGAACAGACGATAGCCACACAAATGATTTGTTTTTTAATTGGAGAATTGCAAAATAAAAAATAAAAATAAAAATAAAAAAATCATTCTAATTATGACTTAATAATTTATGTAACAATTTTGATGTATTTTTTTAATTTCTACTCTATATTTTTAAGGTAAAAATAAGAACATAAATTAAAAGTATAATACAAAATGGATATAGATTATTTAATATGTCAAAAAAGATGTTTCTCAAAATTCTTTTTTTTATTCTGTGTACGTTTGGTGATGTGTCAAGTTATAATAAGGGAAACAACAAAGGAGACAGTTTTTTTGGCAAAGCATATCCGAGTCCAACGATTGGTGCTAGTTTTTTCTTTCTCATTTTTAAGAAACTTAATTAATGGAATGGCCTTTATGTCAGCTTGAATCGTCTAGTAATCTTCTACTAACATTACAGTATTTGTTTTTCTTCTTACATGACATAATTTTATCTTCATATGACAAATCAGTTAAACATCTATAAATGTATAACTATCGACAATCAAAAAGAATTGTTGATTTATCTATATTTTTTTCTTACTTATCTAGACATTATCATAGAAACTACATTATATTTTGAAGCAGAGAAATTAAAGTTAAGAGATATCGGACTAGCTATCCATTTAGATAGTGTTAGTGATTAAACAGGCTGTTGTATTTTCATTAAGCATCAATGAGAAGTTCCTATTCTAGCCATTTATGCTGTATATTAGAGTCTGCTCTTTATACTGAATATAGTAAATCTACAATGTAAATCACAGACACTAATATACTATAATTCCTAATGTTTTAAACTTTTTGTAAGAGATGGCCAACTTAAATCAATACTTATACAACTTGACCTACGCATCTGTATAACGCATGCAGAACATTAAATATATTTATGGTCAATATATCAACAATTGACAAGCATGTAACTATCCGAATAAGTCAGGTGGCCAGCTATTTATAGCTAAACTATGTCATAATGTCATTTTTTGCACAAGAAAATATTATGTCAGCTCTAAGTAATACATAATGTCTGGTGAAACATTATGTCATTATTTGCAAAAGAAAATAAACTTTATGTCCAGATGATCAGTATAACATCCCATCCGGCCATCCCTATTGCTCTTTTGAAAAAGCATTCCTGTCCAAATTACGAAAAAGTTTTCTACCAAATTTGCATCTAGAATGCATGCCAGCTGGTGAAGCACTTAGACTAGAGTCATGACCAATGACAAGTTACAGGGCTTGATCGAGAATCATTTTAGACGATTTAAATAAATTTATTAATTTAAATCGTTATTTGTGATTTATTTTTTTTTATAAAATCTAAAAGGCCAAATAAATTCTTTAAATTTAAATATTAATCACCTTCAAATTTCAACAGTGTGGATTTAGAAGTAAAAATTGGTCAAAAAGAGGAAATTGGAAGCCAAAACACTACAAAAAAAGCATATTATCGACGGCGAAACTTTTGGCGATGAAAGAAAAAGAGTGCTGCGATAGTGAAGAAAGAAAAAAATTGTGGCTTTGTGTGGTGGGGGTGGGGGGTGGTGGGGGCGGTTCTTCTTTGGTGAGTGAAAGAAAAGAGTGATGCGATTGTGGGGAAAAAGATGATATTATGGTGTGAGAGCGTTGTGCCATCACGTGTGTGAGGAGATAGAAGAGAAGAGTTTATATAGATTATGAGTATGAGAGAGATTATAGATAATTAAGTATAATTGGGTATTGGGTTGGTGAAAGAATTGAGAATTTGAGAGTTCGAGTGTGTAATCTCTACCAGTTGATTAGTTAAAAAAAAGTCTATCTATAGTAGATGTAGGCAATTTGCCAAACCATTTTAAATGTGAGTCTTCTATATTTTATTGCTCTACGTGTTTCCGTTGTGTGTGCGTTTGTATTTGTGGGTGTGTGATGATTTTTTTTCCAACACCAATTGACTAACTTGAGTTTCAAGTGCCTTCACAGTAACACCCAAATTAATGCAATGCGTCTCTATGTTGTTGAGGCATGTATCATGTTGATTGAGGTAGGCCTTTGAGTCTACAACGTAAGTCTTCAAGTGATCTTCAAGAGAGGAGGAAGGCTTTTCCATGGTCTTTACGTTATTTAAAATGAATTGAACCTTATTAGATAAAGTTACATCCACGATAAGTTATTCTTTATTGTCAAAATCTTTTTGGGTTTATGCATTACAAATAACTTTACATATTTTAAATGTGACAGCATGAAATGTGTATGAACCTAGTTTTTGCCATTTTCGTATGTGAGAGTGTCTAGCTCTATGTGCTGAAGCTGGAATCTAGGAAGTTAGAACAACAAAGGAAATAAGCTAATTTACTGACTTTCAAGTGATATGAGAGGATGTTTTCTTTTCTTTTCTTTTTCTTCTTAGTTCGCAGGAGAAGAAAGTATTGGCATTGAGAAATGCTATTTTTTTAAGAATGACTATTTGACGAACTTCAAATTTCACAGTAAAGTAGTACTCGAGGAGTTCTAGAATGATCAAACCATTCAACCACCAACATAGTTGTTGGACTTTAAAAATAAAGAAACCACAATCCCTCTTCAAGACGATATGAATCCTATTTTAACTATCCCACAAGTATTATAGGAAAAATATATCAAATTTGACTTATGGATGAATACGCAAGCATACGTTTCATGTTTGTTTGAGTAATAACAATGAGATTCTCAAATTTCAAACTAAGAATAGCTAGGGTTTCCGATTGTTCAATCTTAGCCCACTATGAACAGAACTGTGATAACCCGACTTTTTATCCCTGCGTAATGATTTCAATAATCAAATTTAATGCAAGATATTATTTTCTCGATATTCATGTTACTACGTCACATGTTATGTTTTATGACAGCTAACGGTAATTGTCGGAGCGTTAAGTTGAAGCGATGTATCGAGAAATAATGATAAGTCAAACTATATGTAGTTTGTAGAAAACTACAAGAAGTTTAAGAGTAAGTGACATGTAGTTTTAAATGAGAGCAACTACCTTTAGGTTACTATTTTTTTTTATGAGAATGACACATGTTCTAAGAAATGAAGATTTCAAACCTTTTAGGTGTAAAATATTATTGAAAAGTAAAAGAGATATTATTGTAAGAATTAGGATGTTGACATATTTCTAAATTATTCTTAGGCTATTTAAAAAGTTTTATACAGTATATTGCATATCATTTCAAATATCTTTCAATAAGCTTTCTAACAGTGTATCATATGTGTCAATCGGATTAGTATAGAGGAAGTTATGACTGATAAAAGTTTAGTGCGCGAACCAGTCCGCGAAAACAACATAGTTTTGAGGGCATACGTCAAAACGACATGGTTTTGTAAATTAGGTCTATTTAAAGCTCCTTGTACGAATTTGAAGCCCTAAACCCCTATAAATGGCGTCATTTAAGTGTGAACAAAAGGAGATTTTATTTCCTTAATTATCCTGCGGATATAAATTAAATAAGAATAAATAATCATGAATTAGAATTGTACGGCAGTTTTGATTGAGTCTGAGTAGACTTAGTCTTACAAGGATCAGGAGAAATATTTTTTCCCTTTTTCTCTAGCCCTAGGCACCACCTTAGTCTATAAATAGGGCCTTTAGGCCTCACTTCACTCCACAAAAAAAAAAATTCTACGCTCTAGCAATAAAAAAAAAAAAGAGAGAAACTCTGAGAAAAACTTTAGAGAGAAAAACTCTGATGAAATTTTGGAGAGATAGCTTGCCATTGTAGAAGCTCTAGAGGAGTTATTCTATTCAAGTAAAGGTATAAACAAACTTCTTCCACGTTTACGATTTGAGATTTAATTCGAGGCTAACCCGATATAGTATTCTTTAGGAAAAAAAGGCGTTCGAAGGGCAAACTCAAGGAATCAAGCATCGAGAAGGCTAAGCGTCGATTTTGAGGTTTATTTTCATGGCCTATACTGAAAAATGATTCTTAGATTCCAAATTTTAGGGTTTGATACGAAATATTCGACCTAAATTCTCTATAGGCCCGAAACTAGGGTTTTGGTGCTACATCTTGCTGTTTTGTTTATTCTGTCTATTTAAACGATTTTTTCTACACTCAAGAAAATTCATATATGTTACTTTATAAGTCTACAGTATATATTTAATTTTTCAGATTTTTTAGAGCTATGGATTAATTATGAAAAATCCCGAACCGAGGCTACGCAAACTGTTCTAGCACGGGAAAGTTTGTGCAGTCCGAATTCCGGCGACTTTTTGGATGGTTAACCAGAAAAATAAGCTTTCAACGATAACTAAGAAAATTTGGAAAATTAAATTTAAGATAAGTTTTGTAAATAAGATTTTCCAAAATTCGGCCTTAAATCTCGGGTTAATCCTGATTTTCCGAAACTGCCGAATCTGTTTTCTGAAAGAAGTTCTATTAACACATGTTGTCTGTAAAAACTTGTAACTGGAAAGTTGTAGATTTTTTGAAAATAAGGAGGGTTACTTCAGCACGTTTTCCGGGATTATTTACGGATTTTCTAAAAATTTAAATAAATAATTCGGCCAATTTTAGCACCCAAATTAAAAACTTATTTTTGATTAAGATATTAACCTATTTTATATTCTATTATCTTCAATTGTAAATAAAACTTTTAATAGGGACTTAGTTGTAATTGTGTGACATAGAAAACTAAAAAAGCTTTGTGTAGAATGATTGGTTATTAAATAAGGCGTGCTTTGCGATCTCCGCCACACTTACTTGGGAACCTCGTTCTGTCTAGGAAAGTTTGACTCTGAAGCGAGACCATAGTACCCTTCCCAATCGTCCTAGAAACGTTGCGGTGAATATTATCACACTGTTATAACTTATCCTTATTAAAAATATTTTTAAAACAAAACTGTTTTTAAAGTATAAACTACATCCCTTTAGAATGTTAGTCGTTTAGATAGAAGTTAAGAATTAGAATTTATACTTACGTCGACTTATGATTTTAGGTTTCGCTCTCGATAATTTACCGAACCTTTCTCAAACAACAACTCAAGGTGAGTACAATCTTACTACAGTACGAAGTAGTTCAAAAGAAAAATTATGTTATGCAATGTTTTATGTGACGTGTATTTTATGAAACATGTTGTGAAGAAATATTTATATAACGAAGTTTCAAAGCTTACGATATCATGTTTTCACAATTTATAAACATGATTATGATGTTTTTAAAGCTCAACATTTTTATTTTCATGATGCATGTCACTTAATTAATCAAGTGATAACTAAAGATAAAACTGTGTCGTACCGCCCGTTCTCCTTGTGTTGACCTAAAGGCATTAAAGGGTCGGTTTAATGAAATGTTTCTATTCTTCTTGTATCGACCAAAGGGCATTAAGGAGACAGTTTTACAATATGTTTATAATGTTTTGGCCTTAGTCGCGAGGACCTTGTACACCCTCGTCGACTATTGGTCGAGTGCGCTCTACGAGGTACATACACTATGATGCGGATCCTCTAGAATGAAAGATAAAGATAGATGATGACATGAATGAATAATGAAGAAAAATTTGTTATGCATTGCATAAATCTTTTTGTGAGAAAATAATTGTTTCACTGGGCTCACACGTTTTTTCTTCGTACTGTAGGTAAGAAATCTATGGTGTGATAGTTGAATTGAGCAATGGCAGTGCAAGGCGAGCAAGGCGGGTTATGGAAAGCCACGAAAATATTTCTTTAAATTTAAGATATTTTATGTTTAGCAAATTGTGTTGATAACAATTATATTTCTTAAGCAATAAATGAGTTGATTATTATTAGTATGTCTTTTTATAAAGCACATATATATGTTTTAAAAAAAATTGTCTCGATTTTTCTATCTAAGTAAAGTAAGTTTTTAAGTAAAGTAACGATCCGAAAAGTCGGGTTGTTACAGATGGTATCAGAGCGGTTTTCCTGTCATCCTACCTCGCTACCTCGCACAAGGCTATTGAGAACAATTCAAGTAAGCTTTCAAAATCTTTGTGTTTACTTTTGTTTAGTACTTACGATAAAGTTAATGTAGAGGAAAATAGTGATATAAACGTAAAAGAAGACTGAAGATCGTAAGGTTACTCAAGCCTTTAGAATTTTTGAATCTCATGTCTTTGATGGGAACGACTCAAGCAAGCTTTTTACATGAAAGTACGCAATAAACACGCTCTTCAATACTCGTCACGTGAATGAGTACTCCCGCATAGATTTAGTTTCTCAGCTAATAGGCCAAGTTTCAGCATGATGCGAACGTCAGCAAGGCACCCTGGCTAATGAGTCTTAGCACGAGATAGATGAGGCGTTGCGCCATCGATTTGATGTTACCTCTATGGAGCAAGAGAGAATGATTGACATGTACCATGCTTGCTCGGCACTGTGAGTAAGGAAACTCAATAAAACGCTCAAAGTATGCACATTCTGTTTAAAGGAACATATTTATTTTATCGACTATGCTAACCCATAAAGTTTTAGTTTTCTTAAAAATGATTTTTAAACGTATTGAAATTAAGTTGTTATTTTATAAAGGATTACAATTTTTAAGTGGTTTCAATCCAATTTTTGTTTCAAGATTAAGCACTTAACTCTATGAAGTTTAAGTTTCCAAGATGTGATTTTAAAATGGTTTTAAAATAAACTTGTTTTATAAGTTGACGATGTCTTTTAAGAAATTTAAAATAGTTTAAATGATCTTTAGATTATTAATGTATTTTAAGATTTTAAGAAAGTTTGAAATCTTAGTGATTTTCTAAACACTAAATGCCTTTTGATGATTTTAAGTGATTTAAACCAAATTATTTATATGAATCAAAATTGTTTTTATAAATTTTTCGCTTCTAAATTTATGATGGATTCTTTCAATGATTTTGAAAGTATTTATGTGATGAGATTTTTAAAAATATTTGTATTATGTTATGTTACGCTTATGTTATAAATATATTTTTCTCAAATGCATTTACGTTGATTTCTTTATGATGATTTTAGAAGTCTTTATAATAAGATTTCATGTTAAAGTATTTTTATGTAATATTTGTGTTAGAGAAAAATATTTTATTAAGTTATATATATATATATATATATATATATATATATATAAAGTTAGCTCCATGTTCCAATAATTCTTTAAGAATTTGTGTACTACAATTAGAAGAAAGCTAATGTGACAGCCATGCAGAAAGCACGAAGGACACAACCTAAATTTAGTACTATGTTTCGCTTCAAAACAATAGACACACTGAGAGACTATTTAAGACTTTAGAAGATATGTTACTAGCCTGCAGGATCGATATTGGTGGATCATCAGATAAGAAGCCATTATTGGTAGAGTCAACAACAACTATCAAATCTCTTAAGGCATGATCCCGTACGAAACACTATATGAAGAAAGTGACGATCTCCGGTCCACTGGTATGAAGTCGGACAACCTACTATTGAGAAGATATATTTTATAAGAGAAATAACGGAAGCATTGAAGATGATTCAGACAGAGACTCGAGACTGCACAAAGTCGGCAGAAGAGTTACGCGGACAAAAGAAGAAAACCCCTAGAATTCCAAGTGTGCGGTGCGGTTCGAAAATAAAGCGAAACTAAGTCCTAGATATATGGGTTCTTTCAAGAACTTCTCAGAAAACAGGGAAAGTAGCGGACAAGTCTACCCATAGCTCTGATTATTCACAACATGTTCGGTGTGCCTCCTATGCTTAAGAAGTACGTGTTTGACTTGTCTCATATCTCGAGTCAAGAACCCAAAGAAGTACAAGAAGTCCTAACCTACAAAGAGAAACTAGTAAAAATCTTGGACAGAGAAAAATAAGGTGTTAAGATTCAAAGTTATACCTTTGATTAAGGTCTTATAGAGCAATCACAATAGAGGAAGCCAAGTGAGAAAGTGGAGAATATATGAAGGCTAAGTAGCCCGAACTGTTTTGACTCTCGGTATGTTAATTTTCGAGCACGAAAATTTCTAAGGTGGGGAGATTGTGATAACCCGAATTTTTATCCCTGCGTAATGATTTCAATAATCAAATTTAATGCAAGATATTATTTTCTTAATATTCATGTTACTACGTCATATGTTATGTTTTATGAAAACTAATGGTAATTGTCGGAGCATTAAGTTAAAGCGATGCATCGAGAAATAATGGTAAGTCAAACTATAAGTAGTTTGTAGAAAACTATAAGTTCGCGAAAACAACATAGTTTTGAGGGCATACGTCAAAACGACCTAGTTTTGTAAATTAGGTCTATTTAAAGCTCCTTGTACGAATTTGAAGCCCTAAACCCCTATAGATGGCGTCATTTAAGTGTGAATAGAAGAAGATTTTATTTCCTTAATTATCTTGAGGAATATAAATAAAATAAGAATAAATGATCATGAATTAGAATTATACGGTAGTTTTGACTGAGTCTGAGTAAACTTAGTCTTACAAGGATCAGGAGAAATATTCTTCCCCTTTTTTTCTCTAGCACTAGGCACCACCTTAGTCTATAAAGGCCTCACTTCACTCCACAAAAAAAAAAAATAATAATAATAATTCTACCCTCCAGCAATAAATAAATAAAAAAAGAGAGAAAAACTCTTAGATAAACTTTAGAGAGAAAAACTCAGAAGAAATTTTGGAGAGATAGCCGACCATTGTAGAAGCTCTAGAGGAGTTATTCTGTCCAAGTAAAGGTATAAACAAACTTCTTCCATGTTTAGGTTTTGAGATTTAATCCGAGGCTAACCCGATATAGTATTCATTAGGAAAAAAGGGTGTTTGAAGGGCAAATTCAAGGAATCAAGCCTCGAGAAGACTAAGCGTCGATTTTGAGGTTTACTTTCATGGCCTATACTGAAATATGATTCTTAGATTCCAAATTTCAGGGTAGTACACGAAATATTTGACCTAAATTCTCAATATGCCCAAAACTAGGGTTTTGGTACTACGTCTTGCTGTTTTCTTTATTCTGTCAATTTAAACGATTTTTTTTCTACACTCAAGAAAAACTCATGTATGTTACTTTATAAGTCTACAGTATATATTTAATTTTGCAGAGCTTTGGATTAATTATGAAAAATACGGAACCGAGGCTATACAAACTGTTCCAGTACGGGACAGTTTGCGCAGTCTGAATTTCGGTGACTTTTTAGATAGTTTACCTACCAAATCAGCTTTCAACAATAACTAAGAAAATTTAGAAAATTAAATTTAAGATAAGTTTTGTGAAATAAGATTTTCCAATATTCCGCCTTACATCTCAGGTCAATCCTAATTTTCCAAAACCGTCGAATATATTTTCTAGAAGAAGTTCTATTTACACACGTTGTCTGTAAAAACTTGTAACTGAAGAGTTTTTGATTTTTCAAAAATAAGGGGGGTTACTTCAGCATGTTTTTCGAGATTTTCTACGGATTTTTCAAAAACTTTAAATAAATAATTCGGCCGATTTTAGCACCCAAATTAAAAACTTGTTTTTAATTAAGATATTAACCTATTTAATATTCTATTATCTTTAATTGTAAATAAAACTTTTAATAGGGACTTAGTTATAATTGTGTGCCATAGAAAACTAAAAACACTCTGTCTAGAATGATTTATTATTAAATGAGGCGTGCTTTGCACTCTCCGCCACACTTAGCTGGGAACCTCGTTTTGTCTAGGCAAGTTTGGCTCTGAAGCGAGACCATATTATCCTTCCTAATCGGCCTTGGAGCGTTGCGGTGAATATTATCACACCGTTATAACTTATCCTTATTAAAAAAAAATTAAAACAAAACTGTTTTTAAAGTATAAACTACGTCCATTTAGAATGTTAGTCGTTTAGATAGAAGTTAAGAATTAGAATTTATACTTACGTCGACTTATGATTTTAGGTTTCACTCCAGACAATTTACCGAACCTTACTCAAACAACAACTTGACTCAAGGTGAGTACAATCTCACTACAGTACGAACTAGTTCAAAAGAAAAATTATGTTATGCAATGTTTTATGTGACGTATGTTTTATGAAACATGTTGTGATGAAATGTTTATATGACGAAGTTTCAAAGCTTACGATATCATGTTTTCAAAATTTATAAACATGATTATGATATATTTAAAGCTCAATATTTTTATTTCCATGATGCATGTCACTTAATTAATCAAGTGATAACTAAAGATAAAACGGTGTTGTACCGCCCGTTCTCCTTGTGTTGACCTAAGGGCATTAAGGGGTCGGTTTAATGAAATGTTTCTATTCTTCTTGTATCGACCTAAGGGCATTAAGGAGATAGTTTCACAATACGTTTATGATGTTTTGGCCTTAGTCGCGAGGATCTTGTACACTCTCGTCGACTATTAGTCGAGCGCACTATACGAGGTACGTACACTATGATGAGGATCCTCTAGGATGAAAGGTAAAGTTAGATGATAACATGAATAAATAATGAAGAAAAATTTATCATGCATTGCATAATTTTTTTGTGAAAAAATAATTATTTCACTGGGCTTTTTAGCTCACAGGTTTTCCTTCATACTGTAATTAAGAAATCTATGGTGTGATAGTTGACTTGTGCAACAGCGGTGCAAGGCGAGCGAGGCGGGTTATGGAAAGTCACGAAAATATTTCCGCAAATTTAAGATATTTTATGTTTAGCAAATTGTGTTGATAACAATTATATTTTTTAAGCAATAAATGAGTTTGTTATTAGTAGTATGTCTTTTTATAAAGTACATATATATGTTTTCAAAAAAAATTGTCTCGATTTTTTTACCTAATTAAAGTAAGTTTTTAAGTAAAGTAACGGTCCGAAAAGTCGGGTCGTTACAAGAACAATGAAGCAAATAGTATAGATGATGATGATAAGAAGCAATGGCAAGAAGTCATTATAAGAAACAACAATGTACTCCAATTCTATCGGAGAACGTGTAGGTCCAACTAAGAATATCAGACCTATCGGATATAAATGGATATTCAAGAAAAGAGAGGTGTAGATGAGAAAGTAAAGACTTCCAAACCAAGATAGGTGGAAAAAGGTTGACTATGAGGCAAGTCTCGATTACGAGAGTTTACAAATGGATGCCAATACGACTTTTATGGATGACTATATTGAAGAAAGTATTAATATCGTGCAAGCAGAGGGTTCTGGCCAAAGGCCAAGAGCAAAAGGTCTACAAGCTTCTTTGGTCCATTTATTTTGCATTAGCAAGCATCAAAATCTAAAAATCTAGGATTTGTTTAAACAACTATGACATATGGATTTGAGCAAAACGTTCATGAGCTTTGTATTTACAAGCCCATTTAATGGCAATAGTTTTATTAGTTCTTTACATTGATAGGATTTTAGTCATTGACTTAGCGTAAAAGTGATACCTGGCGTAAAGAAGTGGCTATTTGTATCGACCCGACTTTTCGAGCCGTTACCTTTCTTAACTTTCTTAAAATACTTTCATGAAAAATCCTTATTCTTTTTTTAAACATTAACTTCAAATTATTTAAACCAATACAATAACAACTTAAAAGAGAAATTCAATTTTAACATAACTAATAAAATCTTGAATCCAAAACATTAGTCACACCTCAGCCTAGACAAATAAACTTTAACAGTAAATCTTAAATCATTTAGAATAGAAATAAATCTTTATTTGAACGCGGAATAAAACTAGTGGTTTCCCATTTCCCATACCTCCCTACTCCCATGCACCATCGCCGCATGTCCCATGACTTATCATACCATAGGTTTCCGACTTACAGTATGAATAAAAATATTTGGTGAGCTAAAAGCCCAGTGAGTTACAACTAGTTTCTCACAAAAATAAGTTATGCAATGCATGACTATTTAGGCTCAATTATGCTTTATTTCATTCTAACTTTCTAATTCTCATTCTTAGTGTCATTCTCTTTCTTATTCTCATTCTTATACTTTCTATGGGATCCCCTTGTGTGTACGTACCAAGCACGGTTAACCAATGGATGACGAATGGTGCAGATGTCCTTTGCGACTAAGGGTTCAATATTTTTTTCTTTGTTGGTGTCTCACTCCCGTCGTTGCCTCTCGGTAGCTCGGGTGATCAACCCCATATTTATCAAGTTTTTCATGAAGTTTAGGTGCATGATTAGATAATGAAATCTAAATTTTGTTTGCATTTTAGTGTTATTTTGCATTTTATTTAATTTATGTTACTGTGAATTCATTTAGTTTATTTTCTATTTGTTTGATTTGTTCAAAACAATAAAAGGCTATTGAATTGATGATTTGAAAATAATAATTGATTACTTTTAGCTAAGAATGACTTTTGGATTGTGTTAGGTATATTTGGAACATGTTTGAGGCAAAAAAGAGACGTTTGGGTGAAGATTGGACAAAGTAGCGCTACAACATAGGTAAAATGGCACTGCAGTGCCATAAGGAGCAAGATTGCACAGCTCCTGGGCACTGCGGCACAGTTAAAATGGGGCTGCAGCGCCACTTGGAAGACAGAACAGCGCTACAACGCGCCAATAACTCCGCTGCAGCGCTTGACACGCACCAAACAGGCCCGATTCGCAAATTGAAGCCCAATTTGACCCAAATCAAGTGCGATAAATTCTAGAAAGCCCTAAAACATAAGGGGAATTCGATTATTCACCACAATTCTAAGACTTTTGAGAGAGAAAGAAGAATATGGGAGGCTCGGAGAAGACGGTAGAGGAATGTGTGCCCGAGACGGACTCATTCAACCTCGTCACCATTGTTCTTTCTCGTTTCTCTTCTTAATTTTCATTATGAACGGATTATTATTGATTGCTTCCTTTAATTTTATTATAAACTAAGTTTATTTATCTATGGCTATGATGTAGCCGAACTGATGCTATGGATTAATTGTTATTCCGTCAATTCAATTGGTGTTTCTTGCATATTTTTTATGATTGTTTAATCTAATGCTTAACGCTTTCATAAGTTTGCGCACCTTGTGAATGATGTGTTGTGTTTCATTCAACATTCGAGAGATGAGAATGAAATTAAGATCATATGATTGAGCAACATAATTTATGATTAGTTAGAGATAGTAATCAATATTATGTGACATTAAATTCTTGTGCTTAATGCTAGTTTAATGAAAATAATCATAATTCGAGAGACGAGATTACTTCGTTAGACTTAGGGTCATCTATGTTCGAGAGAAATAGATAGTCAAATTAGCGAATTGTCATCATCAAAAACAAAATTCATCAATTGATTAGGTTTAGCAATTGTTCATAGCAAGGTGAGGTGAAATCGTATGCCATAGAGTCATTTATCATCGAATTACAACTTGTTTATTTTCAGCATCGGTTTTTTTTTTTTTTTTTTCAATTTTTTGTTGCATTATTCCAATTACCAATCTTTCAAATAGTGACTTACGTTAATTAGTTCGGTAATCGATAAAAGTCTTTGTGGGAACGATACATGACTTACGTCCATTTACTACTTGTACGGCACGTGCACTTGCGTTGCGCGATTACGCCTATCACGGGGTTTATGAGTGCTAATAATCATACCTATATTGCCTTTAGGTTGACTCAAAGAAACGACATCATATAAACCTCACTTAGGAGGATGGTTTGACACATCTTATTAGCTTAGGTCTCTCTTGTTTATTTAGGTGACATGTAATTGTGACAAATAATAAATGAAAATAAGTATAGAGACCATCATTCATACATTCTTTCTTTCTACATGTAAAACATCATAATAAGCTTTCTTCTTTCTTCTTTTTTTTTATTTCTAAAAATTTTCTCAAATATTATACATAATTGGATCAAAGGTAAAACATAAAAATTTCTTTCTTCAAAAGAATTCAACATGATGAATCGTAAACATCAATAAAACATCAAAGGCATGTAACTCATGACATTACATAACTTGATATCATTGGAACTCTTAACTATCATTGGAACTCTTAACTAACGTTTACGTAACATACTTAATCTAACCTGGACTTGACTTTCTAGAATATGCTATAAATGGAAATTATAGTTTCCACACGTAACTTTTGTAAATTACAGTTTTGACCCTAAAATAAAAAATTTTGACAAAAATACCGATTAACGGATTTAATCCAAAATTTTCAGATTTGAAGTACATGTAGACGAACAATATTTTTGCTTCTTGGCTATGTTGAAAATCAACTTCTAACTTGTTCAAAAATGATGATAAACAATTAAGGGCATAATTGTAATTTCAAAAACTATCAAAATAAGCTCGGTTTATGGAAATTTTTTCTGAAAAGACTTATAATAATTTCTAAAAATCTACAACTTTTCTCTTTTGCATTTTTACAGAAATCGTTTCTATCATATAGTTTTTTTATAAGCCTAAATTCGGTTTAGAATTTAAAACACAAATTTCACCATGTTAGAATTTGCAGAAATGTAAAACTAACATGTTATTCAAAATTGAATTTTCAATGTTTTCTTTCTTATTGTCAAAATCCAATTCAGCTATTAACATATTCAAAACGGCCAAAAACTTAAATCTACCCAGAATGGTGTAGAAACCATTCAGGCAACCCTTGGTTCCGAATTTTTAATAAAAAATTATCTTGTCCAAAAATTATAAAAATTAATACACATGATCAACACTCATACATGGACCGCCAAAAAAAATTGCAATAAAAAATAAAACCGTTTGTCTCATAAAATAATTCGAGAAATTCACATAAATTTCTAAGCCTTGTAAAACTCATGTCGTGTGCTCAGAACGATTGTTCTAACACCGATCCAAGATCACGACTCATAAAAAGCAGAACCTATACTCTAGATAACCATCATAAAGTAGATCTCAAGATTTTTAGCTTAGAGATTTACTCTCAAAGCCTTTATTTGTCTCTAAATTCTCTTCACGAAGCACGATTTTCTATGCGAATGACATGAATCAATTCAGATTCGAAACTTATCAACCTAAATTTAAAAAAAAAAAAGCGATTTTATTTACCTTGAAATTATAAGGAATTGCTTCTTGAAGACCTGGGAGATGACTTATAGGTTTCTGTGTCTCAAGAATTGGTCTCTTTGTGTTTGGAGGTTCTTAGGGTTTCAAAATTCGGACAAAGGGGCTTTAAATAGATCTAACTTATGAAGCTATGTTATTTTGACGTATGCCCTAAAAAATGTATCGTTTTCGCAGACAGGTTCGAGCACTAAACTTAATCAATTATAACTTTCTCTATACTAATCCTATGGGCACATATGATATACCATTAAAAAGCTTATATTCAAAGATCTTTAAATTGATATGCAATAAATATATAAAAGTTTTATATAGCCTAAGAATAATTTAGAAATATATCCACAGTCCTAAATCTCACAAATGTCACTTTCACTTTTCAAATAAGATTAAGGTCCGAAGTCTTCACTTATTAAAACACGTCTTATACTCATAAAAATCGTAACCTAAAGGTTGTTGCTCTCATTTAATGACATGTGATGTCAAATAGAGCTAGCTATAATTTTATCATTTTTACACTGTGTGATGTTTATGTGATGTTTCATAAATCTACATGTGGTTTACTATTTTGTAAAATTACACATAGTTTTAACAAGTATCATACGTAATAATTTTGTTGTATTTTCTCTATCAAACTACACTAATCCCTTGTTTGGGGTGGGCATTTTGCCCATTGAGATGGAAAAAATAGTTTGAAAATAGTTTAAAAAAATGACTTTGCTAATTTCGAGGTGGTATGAATGGTTGAGATTTAAAGATATTGTATATGGATTTGAACAGTTGAAAAAAAATGGTTGAAAAAAATGGAATGGAATAGTTTGGAGGATTAAGAAAGTTAAATAAAATGAAAAAATAGAATGGTTGAAATGGGTGGGGCAAACAAATGGTAAAACTGTGCAGTCTTTAATATAACTACAACTTTTATTCATCAAACAAATTTCATTAATATATGTCTTAATTCTACTCAATACAAAATGTCGAGCAAACATCATAAAAATAATTTTCAAAATAATAAAGAAATTTTCTAATTAAAACACTTGTCAATTTCATAATAAAATGACGTTAGTGTCCTGAAATCGGGATATCATACTAGTCGAGAAATTTCGAAAGAAAAATTTGGAAGAGGCAGATTAAGCTCTTGGGATATATATTATTCAAGATAGAGACAATAGACTTTTGGAACTTTCTTAAGCTCTTTATATAATTAATATGGTGCTCGCATGATTTTTTGTGCATAATTCTAAGAAAGTTCTATTGCAGATCTTGTTGTCAGTAATTTTTCGTCTGCAAATGTGTCTTCGGGGACGGAGTTTCCGAGGCATATTTAATGGAGGCACAAGCCCCCGATTCCACTGAACAAAGCGATGCCACCCCGTCACAGGATCTTCCCTCAGGATAAGGACGGACAAAGATCATCGGAGATGATCATCGATCCTACACCCCCGAATATAAACAGAGTACCGCCAAAAGAAGTGCTGAATTTCTGGGAAGCCCCTCGAAAAGGAGTTGGCGGAGAGAAGGGACTAAGGATCCCCGAAGGTGATCCACCCCCGAGGAAGTTGCCGCATACGAGAGATCGAGATATACTCGGCCCTCGAAGATAGCGACCCCCGGTAATAGAAAGTCTGTTCGCGGTAACTCAGACCTCAATTATTTTCCCGCCTCTTCCATCTAAATAGGGGATTCACTGTAGCATCAGCTTTATCCTGCAAAGTTCAGGATAACTGCTCCCAACAGAGGTGCAGCTCTATTAGGTGAACCAAACCCGTGAAATAGGGGATGGGATGTTTTGTATCATTCAGACTGTAGCTTCATTCTTCATCTATAAAGAGAAGGAGGAAAGGAGGAAGAGGGGGAACGACGGAAAAAAGAGAGATTCAAGGAAGAAAAAAGGGAAAAACTATGTAAAATATTTACAAGAAATTCCATAAACAGTGGATGTAGGCTATTACTCCGTAGGAAGATCGAACCACTCTAAAAACTCTGATGCCTTTCTAACTTTCCGTTCAACTTTTTATTTTCATTGCCGCATCACATCCTAGAGGTGCGGATCTCGTCTTTGGTTCAAATTTCACACCAACAGATTGGCGCTAGAAGGAGGGCGGCCTGAACCTCCACCGCTGCCTTTTCTTTCCAGTTTTCGTTTCAAGCTTTTTCCCGGAAGTTCTGTCGTCACCCGTGATCAGAGATCCATGGCGCCGACGACCAGACAAACAAGAAAACCCCATGATCTCCGAATAGGAATTACTCGAACGGAGGATGAAGAACATGAAAGACTACGCATTGCGGATGAACGACAGGATGGAGACTCTGGTTCGAAACCAGAGACGGCCGCAGTTCATCACCGGCGAGGAGCAAGCAGAGATACTCTGGGCGCGGCTCTGAGCGGAGCGAAGGAAAGCCACGGCTGAAGTGGCTACCGGAGGCACCACCGAGGCCGACCCGGAAGAGTCAGCAACTGGCGGATCAGACGCTCTAGCCCACCACCACCACAGCCAGAGGACTATGGAGGTGCACGAGCCTGGGGCCCATACCGGAGGTGTGCGGTCTCCGGTGGTCCAAGCTAGAGGTTCGCGACCAGCCACCGATATAGCCAACGGTTCAGCCCGCATCAAAGGTGCGCGGCCGCTGGTGGTCCAAGCTGGAGGGTCACAACCAGCCACTGACGTTTGAAAAGGTATCGGCTCGTTCCAGATCTGTCTCTGACAAACTGGGCCTATATTAGTGAGATCCGGTAAGACATGTCCCTGCACAATCCAAGGTCCACCTCGAAGATGCGCGACCTCCTGTAGTGGATCGATTCTGCGAAGGCTCGCTGGCCGGAGGACAGCAGACGTCAGCCTCGTTGCTCCCCGTTCTTCCCTACTTTCAGCTTCTGTATTCCCCGAGGTTCTCGTCCCCCTTTAGTTGGAGATCGGAGGCGCAGATTACACCATTCGGCAGGAAGAAACCTGTGGTCCCCGGTCAAAGTCGACCTGGGCCTAAGCAGATCTTAGTCCATAAGCAAAGTTGGTCATTGTCTCTTGCCAGCACGAAGCATCCTAATGTGCTCCGAGCACGGCTCCGAGCGGGGCAAAGGAAAGTCAACATCGTAGTAGCCGCCGTAGGCGTCATCGAGGCCTACGAAGGAGATATCTCTATTGCCAGGACCGACGACGAGACCCGCGAATCTCGCCCGGACAGCCGCCGGCTATCCGCGGAAGGTCGAAACGACTGTCGGACTCCGGGTCCACACTGAAGGTGCGCGGCCGCCGACTGCTCGCGGGGCCAGAACGGGCATCGTCGTCAGGGTCTGCACCGAAGGTGTGCAGCCACCGGTTACTCGCGGAGTCGGAATGGCCGCCGTCTTAGTTGGAGATTCGGCTCGGTCACACTATCTCTGACCAAGCTGGGCCCGCTTCAGATAGAGTAGGCAAAGCACGTCTCCACATGACTCCGGGTCCACATCGTAGATGTGCAACCCTCGATCGAAGGTCAACTCCGCGGCCGGTCAAAATCACCGCTAGTAGGCAAACCTCGGCAACCTCGAAGTTCTCGCATACAAAGATCAAACTTCTTTGGAAGACCTCTTGATAAAACTGCACGGGAAAGGAGGCATCCCGCGTTCAGAGGCTACAACGCGACAGGCAGCGACCTTGTTGCTCCCAACTAAGAGAAATCCAAAGGCTAGATCCGCCTGTCGCGGAAGGGCTTTACCTCTCTTGTAATTTATTTCTTAAGTTATGTAATTTGAAATTCAGCAAATTCGATATCAAGAACACGATTCTCTACTAGTTACTCTTTTCTTAAAAGTCTGCGGAGTAGACTATAAAATCAGTGTATAAAGGGTAGAACCGCGAAGCGGATAAGTCCTAGAAATATAACCCTCGACGACATTTTTTGACCGCGGAGCGCTCAGGCAGCCTGGCGGGCAATCGGGGTACCACAAAAGAAATAGGTACGCCCTATAGGTACGTCGAAGGCGTGCGAAGCAAGAACGCATGTGCTCCGAAGGGCTTGCGTAGGCTTTAATCGCTGAGGTTTCCTACCATACAGAACCATTCTGTGCTTCGAAGAAGATAGAAGACCTAGGTGCGCTTAAAGAAAGAATTCTGAGGCATGAAAGACAAGAAAATTCTTCAAAAAATTAACTGTCTAATCGCCAAAGTGTACAAGTCAAGAGGCCAGACCCTATTCAGAAGCATCGAGGATCGCTGCAAGTAATGGGGTGCTTACGAATTTCGTCGATGGTTAGATCTGACCAAGGGCAAATCTTCAGAGGTAGAGCCTGATTCGGGATAATCCGTCAGAGAAGGAAGAACCCGCTACTGAACAGAACATCTCTCGGAGAAAAATTTGTTCGGGTCGCAATCTAATCAAATCTCTTAATTTACTTTTATTATGACCCTCGGAGAGGGCATGATTCAGACGAGTTGTGATCCTCGGAGGGGACGCGCCGTGTGACTACAGGATGGATTCCATAGGGACTCGGTCATATTAGTCGAAGGCAACAGATCGGATCAGGTTAGTGTTAAATTCATAAGATGCTTCACGTGTTGTGTGTGCTCATTTTGCAGTAAACAGCCGCTTTCCATCAACAAAGATGATCGGAGTCGAACATCTTGACCTAGGCATAGTTTAGGGCGGTGCCAGAACTGACGGAGTCATTTTTGGTAGTGTTTGGCTCCGAAGGAGTCAAGTCTTCCCGTTCGTCTGTGAAGAAGCCCTTGACCAGAGAGATGCCTTCCGTCGAGGCAACGAGAAGATGCAACATAGACAAGGAATCGTCTTCACGGAGGACTTCCCCGGTGATGCTTAACGCGTCCGGTGCGATGTCACCAAAAGAGCTTCCGGGAGCACCTGAAGCCTCAAATTCAAGGACGGCTCGAGCCTAGGAACTCCTAGCATCCTCTCTCCTAGAGGGAAGAGGGCCCGGTGGCGGCAAAACTTGGCAAGCAGAGGGAATCTCTCAATAGATGTCAGAACACCAAGAAAGAAATCCCGCAAGGCACAGTTCGTACCTTCGGGATTGGGGTGCAGATGTTGTCAGTGATTTTTCGTCTGCAAATGTGTCTTCGGGGGCGGAGTTTCCGAGGCATATTTAATGGAGGCACAAGCCCCCGATTCCACTGAACAGAGCAATGCCATCCCGTCACAGGATCTTCCCATAGGATAAGGACGGACAAAGATCATCAGAGATGATCCTCGATCCTACACCCCCGAATATAAACAGAGTACCACCGAAAGAAGTGCTGAATTTCTGGGAAGCCCCTCGAAGAGGAGTTGGCGGAGAGAAAGGAGTAAGGATCCCCGAAGGTGATCCACCCCCGAGGAAGTTGCCGCATACGAGAGATCGCTCGAGATAGACTCGGCTCTCGAAGCCAACGACCCCCGGTAATAGAAGGTCTGTTTGCGGTAACTCAGACCTCAATTATTTTCCCGCCTCTTCCACCCTAAACAGAGGATTCACTGTAGCAGCAGCTTTATCCTGCAAAGTTCAGGATAACTGCTCCCAACAGAGGTGCAGCTCTATTAGGTGAACCAAACCCGTGAATTGGGGGATGAGATGTTTTGTATCATTCAGACTGTAGCTTCCTTCTTCGTCTATAAAGAGAAGGAGGAGAGGAGGAAGAGGGAGGACGACGGAAAAAAGAGAGATTCAAGGAAGAAAAAAGGGAAAAACTATGTAAAATATTTACAAGAAATTCCATAAACAGTGGATGTAGGCTATTACTCCGTAGGAGGGCCGAACCACTCTAAAACTCTAATGCCTTTCAAACTTTCCGTTCAATTTTTTATTTTCATTGCCGCATCACATCCTAGAGCTGCGGATCTCGTGGTTGGTTCAAATTTCACACCAACAGATCTTATATGGAATTGTCCTTTTTCAGAATCTGTGTCCATTGACATCATAAGAGAAAAAGGATATGAGATAGAACCCAAATGCTTTTGTGATATGAAGCCTAATGTACGTTATACTATGCAGTAGGCCTGATATCTATTATGTCATGTCGTTAGTCAATTACATTCAAACCCATAATTAGATCATTGAGTTATGGTAAAAGCATATTCTCAAGTATCTTTGCAGAAAGCATATTTTATGCTAATTTATCCAAGTGCAAACATTAACATTATGAAGATACCGTTGTAGTAGAATTTGGTTGATCTGATTACCAAGGTGTTGCTTGAGTAGTCGTTTAATAGTCCCATAGAGGGAATGAATTTTAAAGATATGTCGTATTTGTTTTAGGACAAGCAATATTATGTTGGGAGGGTGCCCTTAAAATAGATTTTATAGTTATTGTTAAATTAATAAAAAGATAACCATTCATTTCAATTTCTTGAATCTTTAATACATAAAAATATGACTTTCTAGAAAATCCAAAGTATATTATAAACGTCATGGTTTTATTATATACACGTTTTTATATCGATTTTTATAATAAATAGCCATATATTTGTATTAGTTTTTAATAACTAGTTAGTAAAATAGACATACATTCATGTCTAGATTTTTGAGATAGCAGTCATTAATTTTTTTAATTCAGTTTTTATTATTTGTTGCAGACAATATTGTCTGAAATTTTGTGTCTCTAGTCATAAAATTTGTGACTTCTTGGGCTGTCTATTTTTTATTTTTTATTATTTATAATATATTTTTTATTTAGTAATAAGTTTTGTGTAATTGGTTGTATAGGCAATCATTCATTTGTGAGCTTATTATTTAGTTAATGGATGTTTAGTATTTTTATTGTGTTTATTTCAATTTTTTTGAAATTTTGTGACTATAGTCACAAATTTTATGACTGTGTATTTTATTTATTTAGTCGTAAATTTTATTTCTTTAATCATAAATTTTTAGATATTGACATGATGGCCATTTTGCTAATATTTTAAAACGTGGACTATATTTTTTAAACATAGATTGTAAAATGACTAAATTTTTAACTGGCCTTTTTTTTTTTATATAGGAGAATTGGAATCTAAAATAATTTTTCAAATATTTCTGTGAATCACCATTTTATAAATAAAAACCATTAGTTCTAATTTGCATTTTTCGAATAAACAAAATTACAGTAAAAAGAATTGTTAAGTGTTGAGAGAAATAAGAAAATTTGATCCAATATAACCTTCCACATTTGAGTTTACAATCTATTAGCTATCACCATTTCAAGATATATATATATATATATATATATATAATTAACAAATTTCTATTTTGTGATCATCCTCTAGTCTTCTTTATTAAAAAAAAAAAAAAAAGACCATTCAGTCTAATTCACAACTAAAAGGTGGTATAAACTGTAACTTTTTTTTTAAAATGGTAATTTTCAAAAGGAATTGTTTAGAAGTGTCATTTTTCAAAATTTTCTAAAAAAAAAAAAAAAAGATATAATGGGCTTTTATTAAGGTCCGAAGCACCTATGTCACTAGTACTCTCGGGCTACTTTGTATCTTCGGCCCACTCGATAATCCAAGAGTTTCCCCAACAAACGACGCGTCGTTATCTTCACGATCTCCACAGACTCGATTCGTCCGACTCCGAAAAGCGAAAGAGAGAGAGAGAGAGAGAGAGAGAGAGAGAGAGCGCAGAGAATGTCGTCGGAGAAGGAAACGGCTCAATCCACCGCCAATACCGCTCGGAAAGTTTCCTGCACCAATTGCTTCGATGCTCTCTGGTTTTGCTACTGTACACTCTTCTTCTCTCTCGTCTTTTCTTTTTGGATTTATACCTTTGTATATTTCTCAGCCACATTTTATCAAACACTTGGCCTTTAATCCACAATCCATGTAATATATATATATAGATTGTATTTGATTGGTGATTTCTATGTTGTATCAGCTCCGGTTTATCAGGTGCAGCAATACTATAGGCTTGGGTCACTTGACAACTGTTTTGAGAAATGGAGTGCTCTTGTGGATTGCTTATTGTTGAAGACAAATAGGGCTTCTCAAGTTCGGGTTTGTTTCTAAACCCTAATTTTATTTTATTTTTTTCGCTTTAGTTATATTGTCGCTGTCAATTAGTCTTAGAATTTTCCTTTGTATTAATAATCCTTTTGTGATAAAGTGAATACCTTGTTCGTTGAATGATTTTGATAAGAGTTTTGGGATGCTAAGAATGTAGGCAATATGGGTTATAAAGTGAGTTTTTTTGTTTCGATAGGGTTCGAAGAAAACCGAGCATTAGAATCGGGAAATTCGGTAGAGATGGTTTATGAGAGTGTAATTTATAACTTTGATTCAACTTTATAGGTGGAATTGGGTTTGGTAAAATTAAGCTTTGGAAATACTTTTTTTTTTTTTTTTTAAATCCTTTATAAGCAAGTAATGAGCATTCCGTTGAATGGATTTGGCAGAGTTAGGAAGTTGAGAAAAGGTGTGGAAAGTAGTAAGGCAACGATATTGTTTTAAAAAGGGCTTGAAGAACTCCAAGCATTAGGTCGGGAAAGTCGATTGAGATGGTTTTTGAGAATAGCGGGACCAATATTGGGAAATTTGAATTCAAAATTTATAGGGTGAAGAGGACAAAAGAAAGCTTCGGAACGAACTTTTCCATCGATGTATTGACAGGGAATGCCGGCCTTGATGTGATAGAAACTTAGCACTAGATTTGAGTTTTGGCTCTTTGAAAGATGTGTGTTCATTTAGTAGTAGAGTGCAATTGTGGCTCAGAAAAAGAATCGACGACTCAAGTTGTCATTTGTGTATCGTCAGGGGAAGTTCTCCTAATTTCCTAAATGCAAAAACTTGCCTAGTATCTTTAGACCATATTTGTTCATTTTGCAAGGTTCATTTGATTATTCTTTTTTTTTTTTCTACAGTTTTTTTCTTTGTTTTTTAAAATTTTTCTGATAACTGGTCTGAATTTCTGTGAAGCTCTTAGATAGATTTTCCTTCAGCTTCATGTCTAAAAATTTCAGCCCACAATACTTGCTCAGTCGTAGTTATGTCTTGCTTCCTAAAACAATGTATCTACAAGTTTTCACCATAAATTCGAAATTTGCACTTTGTTTCCAAAAGATGAAAAAAAGATTTTTCAGAACTTGGTTATGTCATTTCCGATAGTTGCTTTACAGAGTCATGACAATTAATGTTTTGGAGACTCGTTACTGGCGAGAGTAACAAGTTTTGACACTCTGAAATGCAGGAAATTTTGGAAGCCCGTGAGAAAGCGAGACCTCAATTGTGGACTCTTCGTACGCCAGAGGAAGCATCGTCTTACTGGAAAGAACAGTACGGACATTTGGACGAAGTGGAATAATGGAGATCTCAGAATACTCAATCATTAGTTCATAGTCATTGAATTTTGATTATGCAATACTACAAAGAGAGGGTTTTGCAACCCTCTTCATTCTTTTTGGAGATTTTTACCCTCTTTCTTAGTTCGTTGAAAATTGAGTTAATAATATCAATACCTCAAATCTGGCCAAGTTACCAATTATCAAGATCTTAAAGACATATTATGGAAATAAGGACTAATTATCAATTTTTTTTTTTTTTCTGAGAGGGACTCGTATCATTTTTGCTTGCGATTTTTTTAGCGTGATTTCAATAAGCATCTTAGCAAGGTGGGTCAACATAAATGAAAATAGGAGAGAAAAGTTCCATGGTTTTATTCTGGAATGATATTGTTTATTTGTCATAACAATAAACTTCCCTCTAATTTTACCATTTGAAAAAGAGTAATGCTAGAAATACCAACTCTTTTACCAATTTTTTAATGGTTTAGGGTAATGAGCCACTTGAAAGCCTATATTTTAAGAAAATGACCTAAGAATTTAAATATTAAGTTATTAGCCTCAAATCCTTATGAAATCTCATTTTTATCCCTCATTACTCTTCTTCCAACCTCATGTATCAAAGGGCAAAAGAGTCAATACATATTGTCTAAAGGCTAATAACTTAATTATAACAAACTCAGGTCAATTCCTTAAAACTAAAGTTAAAAACAGGCTATTTACTTAATAATCTCTTTTTTAATACCAATTTATGTGACAATTAAAGTGTCATATTTTGATTGGCATTATTCTAATTAGATGTTAAACACTCACCAATGATAATATGATACATAAGTTTGTATTAAAAAGTTAGTAAAAAATTGATATGTCTAGCACTACTCTCTGAAAAATTATATTATAACTAAACTATATACCTTTTACATGTGCATATACGGGTTTTTGAATTAAAACTCGTATTCACTAAGCAAAAATACGCCTGTTATCCTACTAGCTTAGAAAAATACATGAGAATATCTCAATTAAATAGCTATAATTAGATGTCCAATCTAATTAGAATTTTAATCTTGAAAAATCCTTTCATGATAATTTTATGGGAAACTGTAGGAAATAGTTTTGTTTTGTTTTTTTTTTTTTTGTTTTTTTTACGGTTTTAAAAAATAACACATGTTTTAAAATATTTTTAAATACGGTTTTAAAAAATAACACATATTTTAAAATATTTTTTTTAAAAAGTCACTATCAAGAATATTATATCAAAAAATAACAAAATATATTTATACATTTGTAAGAAATTTTTTAACATTTTAACTTTAACTCATTAAATTGAAGTGCCAAAAATTCTCTTACAAATATATAAATATTTTTTGTATCTTCTATATTTTTTTTCTTTTTTTTCTAAAAGGTAGGAGGGTGTGCCGAGACCTAAATTAATTTTTATTTTTCCTCATACCTCTTTAGGAATCGAACTAAAAAACGTGCATCTGTAAACATTAGTTACTTACTCTGAGCTACGCCCCCTGGGGCTAAATTATCTTCTACAGTTCTACATGATATGATCTTGTATGCAAATAATAAACCAGTCATTTAACTTTAAGTTGTCAAGATAATATATCCAAGGATAATTCCTTAAATTCAAATACTCATCTAAATCAGAATTTATTATTTTCTTATATTTAAAAAATTAAATAATTATTACCTGTATAATAGGGGGCAAACCATTTCACGATAATCATGGATTAAAACCATGATCCTTGTCTGTGAATAACGAAGATATCTAATCTTGGTTACTGTTGGATTATGTGAGTTATTAGGAGAACCGATTGGACCTACTAATTCTAGTTTAGACAAATTCAACGAAATCGATCTTTCTTGGTCACTTCTTTGGAAATTGTCAAACTTCGATACGACTCTACGATAGGTACGAAGTTGAATTCCCAAATTAATAGATAAATTATAAAAACGAGCTTTTCCAACACTTTTTGTCCAATGACTTCCTCAGCGATGTTTATATATGTGTTACTATAAGAAAGAAAAGAAGAAAAAAGAAGAAAGGTTATGATGATGTTTTATATACAGAAATAAAGAACATACGATTGTCTCAATATGATTATGTCAATTTATTACTTTGTCACAATTGCATGCTACTCAAATAATAAATATGACCTAAATTATTTATCCTTTGTTTGGTTCTCCCACTTTAGTCATTTTATTTTTTCATTTTTTTCAACTTTCCTAATTTACAATCCATCCAATTACATTCTATTTTTTTCTGCTATTTTTTTAACTTTCCAAATCTCTATACAATATCTTTAAATCTCAATCATTTATAACACCTCGAAATTCGCAAAGTCAAACCATTCTACATCATTTTTCCAAACTATTCCAAACTATTTTTTCCATCCCAAGAAATTGGATGGAATGGGTGAAATGATCACCCCAAACAAGTGGTTAGACTTGTTTTACCACCCTTCTATGTGAGGTTTATCTGATGTCGTTAAATTAAGTCGACCTAAGATAATACAGGTACGGTTGCTAGTACTCATAACCTCAGAACCTATAGGCAACGGAGAGAGTGAGCTCAGCGCCAACTAAGAAAGAAAGAAAAAAAAATAGAATGGAATCATTGTCATCGAGGACCTGTGCACTCATCGACTTCGATTGGTCAAGTGCACAACTCGGTACGTACACACAAGTGGATACCGTAGAAAGAATAAGAATGAGAATGATAATTAAAGTGTTGTTTGGGCAAACCATTTGAATGATATAGCATTATTAAAAATCATTTTAACTTATCATAATAAAATACTACTGAAATGATTTTGAATAGTGCTAAACCATTCAAATGGTTTATCCAAACAATTATCCATTAGAATTAGATAAAAAGAAAGTATAAGTGAGCATATATGGTCATGCATTGCATAATTTATTTTTGTTCGAAAATCATTGTGCTCAAGCTTTTAGCTCACCACAATATTTTCCATTGGTATTGTAGATATGAAACCTATGGCATGAATATGCGATGGATTATGCGGCGGCGGTGTCTAGGTGCGAGGCAAGGGGAATTGGTTAACCACCTATGAGTTTTTCGCAAAGAATGAAATTACATAATTTGAGAATTTAACTTAAGTATTTTCGTTATTTATTTGGCCATTTCTTGGTCCATGTTTTAAGGAAATGACCAAAGGTTTCAAAAATTAAGTTACTAGCCACTAATATATAAGAGAACTAAGGGCATAGAGGTAAATGCACATCATTATGTAGTTAAGAAAATGACTAATTTCTTAATTAATCGAAACGTTGACTATTTTCTTAAAAATCATTCAGAAATGATTATTTGCTCAATTATCTTTTATTATTATTATTATTATTATTATTATTATTATTATTATTAGAATGAGCCTATGTCTTGGGCCATGCTGTTTTAAGGAGATTCTATTTGACCAAGCATTTATATTTTATTATGTTTATTTTTGCTAAAATATTATTTACTATTAAAAAAAATAGTTGTTTGTTTTTAAAAGGAAATTTATGAGAGTAGTACTTTGAAAGAAAATTACGAGAAATTTAAAAAAAAATGGGTAAAAAAAGTAGTAAATAATGAGTTTCAAAAGTTGGATCGTTACATACCATCTCTAGTTAACATATCGTTTAACTCACATAGATCCGAATGCACAACATCTAATAAATTAGAATTTATCTGTACACAATGAAAAATATTTTTTAATCATCTTTGATATAATACATATTTCACTCTTATAAACTCCTGAATATTGTTAGAAATCATGTGACATTTAATTAATCTTTTCATAGTACTAATTCCAATATGAACTATTCTACCATGCCATAAAGTAACTTAATCAAGCATATAAGTGGAAACAACATTCTTATTATTACTAAGATTGTTAACAATACAAAAGCTTGACCATTTCATCAGTATAGTAGTCTTTTCCAGCAAATACACCATTACGAGTGGACAAGATTAACTTGCTAGACTCAACTACACATTTACTCCCAATTTAACCAAAAGATCCCCACTAACAATATTCTATTAATATCTGGTATATGAAGCACATTGGTCAAAGTGATGTTGTTTCCTAAAGTGAAAGATAGCCTCACATTTCCCTCGCTTACCACCTTTTAGTGACCTTCGTTGCCCATTTGTATCTCTTTTCCGTTGTTGACTTCACTATAAGTCTTGAACAAGGACTTTCGATAGGAAATGTTGACAGTGGCATAAGTATCATTGCATCACCTTAGAACCTTGCCATTGACTACCAAGACTATGTTCACTGCAGCAAAATTCTCATCCTCGGTCGTGGTTGCATCTGCCTCTTTGGTTTGACCTTTGCAGTCCCTACATTCCCGAGTAAAGTGCCCAGACTTGCCACATTTGAAATTTTATGGATCCTATTTGGGACCAATAACGTTCTTCCCCTCTTTTTCGTTGTACTTGTTGGGCTTGCTCACAGAATTGGCCTTTGAAGGACCAACGTTAGCATTTTTTCATCTCGTTCCCGCACCCTTGAACTCGTTAATTCGAAGGTGCTTTTGGATTTACTACAAAGAGAAGTCTTCGGAGTTGTGAAGAATCTTCTTCCTATTCCCCTTCTAAGATGGTGGCAACTTTGCAATAATCGCACCAACTTGCGCCCTCAACTTGTTGACAATCACTTGAAGTTCATGCACGACTTCTCATCAATCACTTTAAAATCAAAGTACTTAGAGACCAAGAATTTCTTTGTAGTGATCAAGAAACCTCGGCATTGTATTTGAACTCAAGAGCAATCTAAATCTCCTTCGCCGATTGCGTGTCAATTTAGATATCGTAGAGGCAGTCTAAAAGGGCGTTGAGGATGTGCCTACAACACATGAGTTCGTCTTCGCTCTGCTTCTTGCGCTCTGCCTTGAGTTCGTCAAAATCTTTGTCGATTGGCTCTGGGATTAGTGCCAAGTCGGGATTAAAGACGTAGAAGAACTTTAAGGCTATCAACAAGAACTTCAACTTGTCTTGCCAATAGGTGAAAATGGTCATATAGAAGAGGTCCAACTTTACAAGGTCGTAGTTTAGCAATTTGATCGTTGCAAAGGAGGCGTTAGGTTCCATTGTGACTAAACTCTTGAGATTGTTAGGAAAATGGATTACAATGGAAATGAAACAATTGAGACTTGAGTCGCGTAGAGAACACTTTCCTCATGGCATTTATTTGTGTCCTCTCGGTGCTTCGTAAACATTTCACTAATATGCTCATAGAATGCTACAAGCTTTTGATAAGATTTGCACTAAAGTAAGGTGAAAATCTAATTGTATGTAAGAAAGAAAATATGAAAGTGTTTTATATTAGTATATGTGCTTCTCAAATGTTAGGAATGAAGTGGTTATGATTTTCTGTAATTAATAGGTTTAAGAAATTATTAAGAGTCGTAACTTTTAGTAAAAATTCGATTCCAAAGGTCAAAAAATGACCTGATAAACTTTCTGGCATCGTTGAGCGATATATCGCCCACTACTGATGATACATCGCCCAAAACGGGCAACGTATTGCCCGAACCGGCGATGCATCACTCACCGCATGGGAGGCAAGAATTGCCGTAAGAAAGTCTGCGACACACTTGCTCTGGTCACGTGGCCAAGTGCCACAAGTGTGCGTAAAGCGCCATTAGCGCCTTTACAGTCTCACTACGCATGACCACGCCCCAGCCCGGCCTGTTGCATGTGTGTCATAATACACTACACTCGGGCTTGAGCTAGCTAACGTGAATGCTCACACGAGAGTGAGTGTGAGTGAATGTGTCAAGTGACACACTCTTGACTTGTACTTAATATTCAAACCTACTAGTGGAAGCTTCAATATATAAAGAGCTCAACCTCTTCATAAGTCTTCTACAAAGGACTTTTTTTTAGGCGTTTGAGCTCAACCTCTTAATAAGTCTTCTATGTAGGACTTTTTTTAGGCGTTTTCCTACACATTCAGTTAGAACAAAATTCAACAGTTACAACATCTTTTGATATTATTGCATCACATTTTACAAATAAAAATATTCATAGAATAAATGTTATATTGTTGCATCAAGTTCTTAAAAATAAAAATATTCAAAGAATAAATGAGTTGTCAATTCTCGGCTGATAGTTATAATATTAAGGGATAGAACAGATTTCAATCTACTAGTAGTTATACAAGTCCTGCAGTGTTGTTTAAAAATCTGAAATATGATTAAATAAGCATACCCTACTGGCTCTAAATTTCACCATTGTGATAATCGCCCTGCTTAATTAGTGATTGATAGACATTTAGCTAGTTGAGTTGTGCCAGATGTAAACCCAAATTGTTACTCAGAAGATAGTAACAGTCTTAAATCGTAATTTTCTAGCTTCTCCGAAAATTCTCACAACTAATACTTGCAAAGAAAATAAAGATGAACTTATCTCTTTCAATTTTATTTATTTTTTTCGTTATGTTTTTCCTCATATTATTAGGAAAATAAATCTCGTCCCCTAATGTTGCTGCCATATCCAGAAATCTCTCCTCTTTGTATTTATTTTATTTTATCTTTTACCAAATGTATCGTCGAAGCAGCAAATAATTCTATGAATACAAATAAATAAAATATTTAAAATTAAACACAAATATATCTTACTCATTATAATTTGAAATCAATTTTAAATCTGGTAAATCCTATTTGGAAAATATAAAATCTTCTACATATCTCCCAAAAAATTCCGTTACCACTGTTTTCATATAAAAAATTTGATTTTAATAAATTCGCACGTGTAAAAAAAAAAAAAAAAACTAGCATACGCACACATGTACATAGACACACACATACAAATGTGCACAATTGCATAAAAAACAACCCTAAAACTTTAATTTGTTTAAAAGACATAAGAGAGGGGCAATATTGTAATTCGGAAAGTAGCAATACAGAAGAGCCCATAAGTAGAGGCCTTAATTTGCATTTCTTAATCTAAAAAAAAAAAAAAAAAGTTTCATAAAATCCTTAATATCACTTCACTTTCATAATCTTCTCTTCTTCCAAAAGGACCAAAAAAAAGACCTCACTCTTTCTCACCCCTCTCTCTTGCCCTTTGTTGTAAAACCCTTGTTGTAGCCCTAACAATTCTTTCAATGGAAGATATCAGCACTATGGCCAGCAGCACTATTGTCTCTCATGAGCCGTCCGGGCCAGAAAACGCTAAGAGTGTGCTCAACGGAACAACGGCGACGACGTCGACGACGACGGAGACGAAGCAGCGACAAGATGAGGCCCCGCGGGACGATCATCCGGACGCAGGAGATCAAGAAGAGAACGGGTCGGCTCCACCACTCGTGGCGAAGAGGAAGAGGGGTAGGCCTAGGAAGTACAGCGACGATGGCGAGAAAGTGTTGTTGACAACCGCGTCGCCACCATCACCGCCACCGGCGCTCTCGGCGCGCTCTGCCGATGGCAAGAGGGGACGAGGAAGGCCCAAGGGTACCGGGAGGCTTCAGCTCTTGGCCTCTCTTGGTAATGTCTCTCCCATTGATATATATCTCTTTTGCATGTCTTTTTTTTTGTCTTTCAAGTACTTTTAATTATCTTTTTTTTTTTGACATTATTATTCTGTTTATTTGAACAAAATTGTTCATTATGATCACTAATGAAAAAGAAGAGGAAATATTTTATTAGCGTCTTGAACGGAAAAAAAATGTTATTGCCAGTGAATATCAATTGATATTTCGCGCAACCAAGATAACACGTATATTTTCAAAGTTGAAACTGAAAATATAGGTTCCGGGTGGTAGGAGGGTAATAATTGCGTAAATATGGATTTTCTTTGTTATGATATCGGTATAAGGATTTATTTTGATAATTCTTATTTTGAATTCTTGGTTTGATATAATGCCTTTAATGTTTAAACGAAACCAAGTTTCGTTTTTTTTTTTTTTTGAATATATTTATCCTTTGTTGTTTACTTTTCTTTTCGATAGTATTTAATTAGATAATTAATTATTATAAATGATGGTAAATACTTATTTTCTAATAATTAACTTAAATAAATATTTAATATTTTGAAAATTATAACAAAATATCTATACTAATACATCAATTAGTTATATGTTAATAATTTATTAAAATTATTAGCAATTTGTAAGTAATTGATAACAATTTGTAAATAATTGATAAATTGATTTTTCTTTTGTCGATTACTGAAATTATTGAATATATATTTTAATTTGATTTATAATTTGAGTATTTTTCACTTCATCTTAAATGAGTTTGTAGTTTCGATATCTCCGCAAATGACGTTATTTTTACTTTTGGTTGGATTAATTTTTTATTAATTTATGGAAGCTGAGGTCACAGACTATATTTATAATATGATGTGAATGAGTCCAAGATAATTAGGGATCCATGCGGTCACTTTTAAATGGAAATTAAGGTCTATAGATGTAATATACTTCTAAACAAAAAAAATTATGAACTTTTTAAATTACATTTTCGCTCATTTTTTAAGTGGCATCAAAGTATTTTCCATTGATATTTTCCTTTTCATATCGAGTTGGATTGAATTGCATTTTTGGTATGCTTAATTAAGCCATTTCACTTTTACTAGTCCATGTAATATTCAGATTTTGGACTAGACGAATCCTTTTTTTCTTTTTACCATATTTTTTTTCTAAAATTATTTCTATTTTCGATGCTAGAATCCATTGATCATATTAAGAATAAGTTTCTAATTATATAATTTCTTGCTATTTTTCAATCTTATTAGCTTTGCATTTTCACATTTGCTTTAGAGTAAAATTGATCTTTCTCAACCAATGTTGTTTCTTTTAAACGGAAAAGAATATGATGCTTCATAATACATTTGAAACCTCAATATTCTACGAATGAGGATAATTTATATTTTCCTAAGATCAGATTTATTTATCTTTTTTTTTATATATATATTGTAATACGCTTTCCTATTTCGTTAGATTTATTCTTCCTTTTATAATTTTATTTCCCTTTCAATTGTTAATATTCACAATAATATATCTATTGTAATACCCTTTCCTATTTGGTTAGATTTATTTTATTTTCATTTCTTTATAGGATATATAATCTTTTCTGGAATAATAGAAATCAATATTTTTATTCAATTTAAGGAAAAAAGTTGACAGATGGGTAAATAGTTTATCTACAAATAAATATGATTTGAAAAATAGGATGAGATGAAATAATTTTTTTCGTTTTAATATGTACATTTGCTTGTAACTTCAATTTTTTTTTCTTTTCATTATGATTATGTTCAAGTTTTAGGGGGATGGTCCTATTTTGCTATGCATAGGCGCGTTTATTTATTTTCATTATTTGTTAGATTACATTCTTTTTATTTCTTATTTGGGTAATTTCTATGACTATTCCTCCCCTAACTTTTAGAAAATTTTGAAAAATGCTACTTTTGATCAATGTATTTTAAAATTGCTACTCTAAAAGAAATTTTACGATCAAGGTGCATGTTGAACTTTAATAGTGAATTGCATCAAATTGTTCCTTTTTTTTTTTTTTTTTTACAAATGAAAAAAACACGAAAAATGAAAAAAAAAATAGTAATTTATTAAGAAAAAAATGACATGTTTTACTATTGGTCGCATAGATTATAAATTTTGATTTGAAACGTATGTTTTGTGGATCAAATTTTCTCAATATGTTTTGTTTTACCATCTATACCTATTTTAAAGAATATATTTTTAACCTTGAATGATGTAATAATTATTTATTAGTTAACAAAACACAATTATCAGTCCACATATTCTAATTTCATTTAATAATAATTGTCACATTATTCTGCTAAAAACTATGGCATATGTCATTTCCATAACTTCAAGTTTTAAATTCCTATGTTGGTATGTTTTAAGCCTCTATATATATTTTTTTTTGTTATAATATAATTTTTAGACAGTCGATTTTCAAGACTTTTCCTTTTCTTTAGTTTTGAGTCCTTTTTTTTTTTTTTCCTTTCTTAAATTTAATAAAGCATTAATTAATTCAGAATAGCTATTAAGAAAATAAAGAAATGGTTTCCGTATGAATAAACCCAAAATTTTGTGAATACAGCCTAAAATTAATTTTGTTCTTCTAAATATTTTGAATCCTCTGATTACAACTTCAAATTTTATAGTTCTTCTAATAATATATCCAACAAATGTCGTGGAATTATCATTAATTCTTATGCTTCAACGATATTTGATCATAGCGGTACTCTTTCCATTAGATTTGTTTCTGTGTGATTTTGTGAGAATACATGGCCTTTTGTGCTATATATAGATATTCATATTTCGGCATCAATCTATTATTAGAACTATGTACGTGAGCTCGATAATTGGTAATACCTAATTGGTTAAATAGGAATAACAATCTATTAGAGCTATATTTGTTTACTCTCCTAGAGCATGAATTCACTTGATACGCAGGGTTGAGTAATTTTCTTGTATTTCAAGGTTATTCATGCTATAATTAGTGTCTATTTTTGCGATTTGAAATGGAATATTCCCCTTTCAAAATAAAATTTGAGATTACTGTTTTAACATATTCTATAATTTCTTTTGATTGAAGGTCGCTTGGCTGTGGATACAGCTGGAGGAAGCTTTACCCCTCATGTGATGACTGTGCCAACTGGGGCGGTATGTTGAGAAAGGCAATAGAAATTTGAGTAGCAATTTAAAATATTTTTCATATTATAGTATGAGATTCCATCAAAATAAATAATTTAGTATTTTAGAACGTCAATCAGGAATCAATTTGCTAGACAAATGAAGTATATATATATATATATATATATATATATACTTTATCCAAACCCTTTATGATTTATGAAAAAGAAAAAAAATACCATATTAAGTGTTTAGCGATTTTTTTTCGCATATTCAAAATAAATTGCCAACGTTTTCCTAAATTAAGAAATTAATCATCAACCTATAAAGAATTGAAGGCATATATGACTTTTTACTTAATAATCTGAAAAAAAAAAAAAACCATCGTCATTAATCCAATTCGAGCCCTTATTGAGACCCTATGTCGTCGTCAATGCGAAGTAAAGTTGATAGTTTTTGATTAATTTCCTTAAAATTTTATCTACCAAAGAAATGAGGCAGAAAATTTATATAAATCATTGTTCATGGGTTTCCTTTTTTTTTTTTCTTTTTTTTTTCATTTTCTATATATATGGTGTCAATATGAGTGTAGCTAACTTATTTACTGATTTGCAGGATGTTGTAGGTAGGATAGTAGCATTCGCTCAGAGGGGTCCTAGAGCTGTTTGTGTTCTCTCTGCAGTGGGAGGAGTATCTATTGTTACCATTCGTCAACCTTCTGGTCTTCTTTCCACATATGAGGCATGATTCTTATCCTTTCATAGTCCTTTGAAAAAACAATAATAATTAAAAATAGGCATATCTATTTTGTTCATTTTTTTGCTTCCTACATCTTACTTTCCAAATGAATAAACTCGACATATCAAAGACCATTTCTCTTCTTGCTCCAAAACATTAGCGTAACCTCATGCACGATTTCCACATCAAACATATACAAACTGTATGTCCCTTATCTATCTTCGTTTCCATGAGAAATGCACAGTCAGGAGTATTAACTCTAAGAAGGTTATAGACATCATTCTAAGTCAAGGAGCTAGCTAGTAAAAGATTATTTGAGTTAACCAGTTGAATGGTTTAGCACTATTTAAAATAATTCAGCAATAATTTGCTATTAGAGGTCAAAGTAATTTTAAATAGTGTTAAACTATCTAAATGGTTTACACAAACAAGACACAAATCCAGGTCAGTTCCACAAAAGGCACCTATATATCTAGTTAGGAGGGGGCTTGATAAGGCCCGCCTCCTTGGCCATCCAAAAATTTTGAACTTCATCATTAGTTAGCCGCAAAAGGTTCCTCTAACATTCCTCTCTGTCGCCACCTATGTAATCATTTGACAGAGGTAGTTTCTTACAACTAGATAAAATAGTTTTCACTTCCTTAACTTATTGAATAGAGAAAGATGCTAGTATATTGAGTACTGCCATTCTATTGTGGGAATGCCAACTCTGTTGAGGAGATGGCTCCCAAGACTGGCATGGAGATTTTGGCCACAAAAGAGTAGGTGATTGAGCTTTCTTTTTTCTTGCAATCTAACTCTTGTTGCAAATTGCAATAGGTCATTAAAAGAAAAATCCCAACTTACCAAAACTTGTTGGGCTCGATAGAATTCCTTGATCACTTGTGTGTCCCTAATTCTCCATTTGGTAGTGACAGCCTAACAATCTTGGTGGAATCATGATTTTTCCTAACGCCACTACATCCTACCTCAGTACCTCTTTTTTGATCGTCTATGAAAATGGGTGCTAACAGTCTCATGTCTCATGTTGAATGCTAGCTGCACCAAATGTTCTTGTGCTAACTCAGCAGTCTTATCCTTCTGAGTAGCTGTTTTAGGTCCTGTGCTAGGGTCTGAAGTTGGCTAGATAACTGCATCACCACCCACTGCCATGGCACCGAAATATGACGCTACTAGCGATTGTTCATATATGTACATCTATTCTAGCTTGTTCATCATTCCAACACTTAACTCCGATTAGCTAGTTATTTTTTGAAGGAGCTAGCCCCTTCTTCCATAACCTTCCCAGTTGATTCCCTTTTTCTTCAAGCTTAGCAATATCTCCACGACTAGGTGCGAAGCAATTACCATCTCCCTATTCACTTCTCAGCCACCGATCATTCTTCCTCATCGAGAGTCCCAATGGAGAAGTGATTCTAGCCACGAACCATAAGCAATCGTGATGATTATGATCTAATATCCACACGAGTATTAGAAGGCTAACCCCTTGTTTGGGGTGGGAATTTTGCCCATTCCATCTCATTTATTGGGATGGAAAAAATGGTTTGAAAATGATTTGGAATGGTTTGAAAATGGTTTGAAAAAATGATGTAAAAATTTTTTGACTTTACTAATTTCGAGATGGTATGAATGGTTGAGATTAAAAGATATTGTATAGGGATTTGAAAAGTTGAAAAAAAATTGTTGAAAAAAAATGGAATGAAATGAAATAGTTTGAAGGATTAGGAAAGTTAGAAAAAATGAAAAAAAAAAATGAAATGGAATTGAATGGAATAGTTGAAATGGGTGGGACAAACAAATGGTAAATTTTTCAAATTTCACTTGCACCCATAGCACCCCTTGTGTCCTTTCTTGTCAAGAAGAAACTCGGTGTGAGCAGTCGATGTAGATCTCCACCTTTAAGAGTAGGAATTCAAATCTCGCCTTCAACCCCTTGCGAATGCTTTGCTTTTTTCTATTTTTTTTTTCAATAAAACTAAGTTCATGATACATTCGTGAAGATTGAATCGCACTACAAAAAATTTGACTTTTTTGTCTCAAAACAATTATGTCTAAAACCTAAAATTTTTTCACTAAGTAGTTAAAAATTTGGAATTCTTCATGTGCTGAAATGTTCTATTTAAATATTTTCGAGAAAAAAATTAAATTTTGTTTGATCAAAAGTCCCTTTTCATGACCAAAGGAAACTTTTGTAGCTTAAAATATATTAGTGACAAGTTATTATATGTGCCATTGTCACATTTTATTTTTTTGGTATAACTTAAAGTACAATTGTTTTAGTGCTGTCATCGTAACTACTTACACGTACAAAGGCGGTAGCCATGCATGTAGGGATATAGTTTTGCTCCAATCAAATTCCAGAAATGAAATTCTATATAAATGTGTTTTATTTAAAAACATTGATTATTATCATCGTTAGAAACCTTCTAAGAATGTTAAAACTGACAAATGAAAATTTTTACAATATTCCTTTTATTAGTCCATTAAATTTTCGATGCCAAAAGTTTTTATAATTTTGTTATTCCATTTTCTAAACTAAATGTTGGATTATTTAATCTCCATTGTGGGTTCCATCCAATATTAGTAGATTTTGGTGCTCACGCTAAATTTATATATGTGCAGGGCCACTTTGACATACTCACATTGAGTGGAACATATGTGTTCACTCCTATGGCTGGGTCTTCTTCTAAGCGCAAGAGTGGCATGCTAAGTATATCGCTGGCTAGGCCCAATGGGAGTGTTTTTGGAGGCTGTGTTGGTGGCCAACTCATAGCTTCTCATCCTATTCTAGTAATATCTTCCTCTTTTTTTACTTACATTTAAAAATGCCAACTTTATATATATATATATATATATGTGTGTGTGTGTGTGTAATTTGTGTTTGACAGCATGTCGTCGTAAAATTTTGTATAACAAGAAAATATTTTATAATAGATCATACAGTATAATATAGAGAATTTTGTGAACTTAATGATAATACATTTTTTTTTTGTCTAATTACTTTTTAATATGATGTTTATATGCATTATTTGGATATATTTAGCACTTAGTAGGTATTTCTTGGGACTCCAATGCTTTGATCTCCTCTTAACCAACAAAGTCTTATACATTGGAATGACGAAGGAAACATATGCTACTGCTACATGTGAAAAATAATAAGTAACGAGAGTGGATCAAATTAAATAACGTGCATTTATTGTTGTGTTTATAACATACGTGAAAATGTCTTGTGAACTTTTTCTGAGAGACTCATTTAGGATGTGTTTTTGCGCTCATCTTAGCTCATTGTAGGCAGTTTCAAGCAAGACATTGGGAGTCTGCTGAGAAGGAAGCTCTCTTTAGAAGCCTCTCCTGTTGCTGCAGCGAGCTTTCCGGCTCCACAAGAAGTCGATGGAAGCTGCGTCGCTCCCCCGACTTCATCTGCGGTCGCGATAAGCTCGGGGGAAAATGGAGGAGGGACGACGAAGGACGACGCCATTGCGGCCACCCCAATCATGATCCACCCGCCCTCGACGCTCCCCAATGTTGGCCAGGATGCCTTGCGGATCAACATGCCTGCAATGTCTCTAGATCAATCACCATTTTCGCGATTCGAATAACGTCTTTTTTTCGCAGATATAATGGTCTCGAATCTCTCTAAGACTCGAGTTTTCTTTTCAGTTTAATTGCTTGTGTTCTTCGTGTCCAACATTTTAATTTTTAATTTTTAAGATAAATACAACAGTAATAGATTTAAGTCGCATACATTTACAATTATCTACTCTATCTATATCTAATTAGTACTCTCTAGTCTCTACTCTATACAAGATGCGAGAAATATAGGATTCACTATTATATCGTTTGTCCTTTAATGTCTTCTTCGTTTTAGTTTTTAGTATTGCTTCGTACTTGTTTTAATTTATTGATCATGAATTTTTTGTTTTCTCTGACCCGTCGTTAATTATTGACTAAATATTGAATTTTTCTCATTCCTAATTGAATTTTTCTTACTCTTCTAAGTTATTATTTTAAAATACAAGAAATATGCATTCACAACAATTAGCTTACTTTGAAATTTCATGCGTATTTGTAGTACAATTAATCACCATTACCCATTAGTGAAATTACAATGAATATCCAATTTTTAACTCCTACTTTATATTAATACCTAATTTTTTAAAAAATATAACAAAATATCCAAGTGATTCAATTACTTACAAAGTGGTAGGTGATAGTAATTAACTTAGTTACCAAAAATATGTGCAAATAATTAACAAATTAACTGGTTAGTAAATTATTTAAAAAATTTTGGTATTTATTTTTATTATTGTGTAAATTTGAATATTTTTCTACTTCACCCTAATCATTATATGTTTGCTGAACCTTCTAAAATTCTTGATGTTTTATTAAGATGATGCAACTTCAGAACACATTATTCATAGTCATAAAACAATATAGGTGTCGAAAGATGAAAAATAAAAAAATAAAACTAATGGTGGTAGAGGAAGAAAAAATTCAAAATCCAACACATGAAAAATGGTGCTTAAAAGATTCATGAAATAAAGAGAGAGAGAGTGAAAAAAAAAAAATATAACTGCGCCTACAACATTGAGAGAGGGAGATAGAGAGAGAGAGAGAGTAAAAACCAAAAGAAATAAAGCTTCTGGCGCGCATTGGCAACTCGAGAGGGGTGCTTATTGACGCGTGCTATTTTTTTTCCCTTTTCTTCATTTTGAAGCCAAAACTCTCATTTCAAAATTGAGCTTGACCGAAAAACGAAAACGGTCAAATTTTTGCAAAAGAACTTATAAAAACTTATTCTCTCTTTTTATTATGTATAGAAAATAGGATCTTAAAATGATCACACACAACTTATACATTAATATAATTAAACAATAGAGCAATGCAGTGATTATTGCATTACAATGCTACGTAATATAATACCGTGCAACAAGTGCATTAGCCTAACTAATGCGAAACTTATGCCCTATGATATCTCCTCCAATTGCGAGCGAAAGGGAAAAAGTGTAGGGTAAACAATAATTATGCCCAATTCAATTCAAGAGATTCAAACCATAGAATACCAAAGAGAGCGGAAGCGTACCCGGATCCATGATGATGAAGAAGAACTAATGCTATGGTTCTTCCAATGGTGTTGTACTCTGAAATTGTGCCTTAGATTTTCTGAATTCTGAGTTCTTGTTGATGGGGAAGACAAGAAGCCAGAGACCTTTTGTGTCTCTCAGAAAAATAACGTACAAACCATGGGGACCATAACCCCTCTAATATAACTGCCCATTTAGTGGCAATTAATTAGTTTTAGTTATTTCTAATTCAGCCCCTCATAGAATTAGAAATACCACTTAGGCATCCTCACTTTATATTCATGATAAATACACCCATAAGCCATAAACTTTATTCTAAATTAGACCACATTAATTTGACTTATATTAAAGATGACCTTTTACACAATTATTGTTACATTTGTGACCCCACAAATTCCAACAATCTCCCACTGGGTCACATATGTTTAAAATAACTGTGTCAACCTTAGTGCGCCCGAAGTTTTGTGTCATCTCAATCAAATGGTGTATAAACAATCTTATCTATCAATTATATCAATATAGGACCAAAGAAGTCGTCGTTGTATTTATAACAACTAGACCCAACAAGGATCACATATATCAAATACAATCAATTGACAGATCAAATCATGAATGTGAGGCATGAAAAATTACATGCAAGGTGATCTGTTCATGTCAATTTTCAACTGGTCCTACTTCACTTTAGTGAGATCATAACATAACATAAATGTACAGAATATTTTGAAATGAAAGAAATTTCATTTTTAAACATCATAATAACTTAAAACCATAAGTGTGTACACATATATCATAAAAGTATAAAACAACAATAACATAGAACAAACTCCCACTAGAACTAAATATCCTTAAGTTCTAAAATGCCCATGCGAGCAGTGTGCTCATGAAAGACCTTGGGTGGCAAGCCCTTTGTGAGAGGGTCTGCTACCATAGAGTTTGTTCCTAAGTGTTCTATACTAATCTGTCCATTCTGTACCCTTTCTTTAACAACAAGGAACTTAATGTCAATAAACTTTGATTTAGTAGAGCTCCTGTTGTTGTTGGAATACATTACAGCTGATTTATTATCACAATACAACTTTAACGGTCTTTCAACTCCTTCCATAATGCGCAGCCCAGTGACAAAATTCCTCAGCCATAAACCATGATTTGATGCCTCATAACACGCTATGAATTCAGCTGCCATGGTGGAGGAAGCTACAAGAGTTTGTTTAACACTCTTCCAGGAAATAGCTCCACCACCTAGCAAATAAACATAGCCCGAAGTGGATCTCCTGCTATCTTGGCATCCCGCAAAATCAGAGTCAGAATACCCAATGATCTCAAACAAGTCTGACTTCCGATAAGTGAGCATGTGATCTTTTGTTCTCTTTAGGTACCTCATAACCCTTTTGGCTGCTTTCCAATGATCCATTCCTGCGTTGCTTAGATATCTGCCTAACACCCCAACAATGTACGCAATATCTGGACGCGTACAAACTTGAGCATACATTAAACTCCCAATAGCCGAAGCATAAGGAATTGTTTTCATTTCTTGAGTCTCAAGTTTTCCTTTTGGGCATTGATTGAGACTGAACTTGTCTCCTTTAGCGACAGGGGTATCTCCTGGTTTGCTATCCAGCATGCCATACCTTTTTAACACTGTTTCGATATAGTTCTTTTGTGATAATCCAAGAATACCTCGAGAACGGTTTCGATGTATTTGGATTCCTAATACAAAAGAAGCTTCACCAAGATCTTTCATTTCAAAATTTCTTGATAAAAATCTCTTGGTTTCATGCAAAATGCCTATATCGTTTGTGGCAAGCAGTATGTCATCAACATACAAAACCAGAAAGATATGCTTACTCCCAACAAACTTGTGATACACACATTCATCAACTGCATTCGTCTCAAAACCAAACGAGAGAATCACTTGATGAAATTTGTGGTACCATTGACGAGAAGCTTGTTTGAGCCCATAAATGGATTTTGTCAGTTTGCATACCATATTCTTTAGGTCTCCCGACACAAAATTTTCTGGTTGCACCATATAGATCGTTTCCTTAATGTCTCCATTTAGAAAAGCCGTCTTGACATCCATTTGGTGAAGCTCCAAATCAAATTGTGCAACAAATGCCATGATTGTCCTAAAAGAGTCCTTTGATGAAACTGGAGAGAAGGTCTCTTTAAAGTCAACCCCTTCCTTTTGAGTATAGCCTTTAGCAACAAGACGAGCTTTATATCTGTCCACATTACCTTTCGAATCCCTTTTGGTTTTAAAAATCCATTTGCAACCAATAGGCTTCTTTCCTTCAGGTAATGGGACAAGTTCCCAAACTTTATTGTCTTGCATAGACTTATACTCCTCATTCATGGCTTGAATCCACTTTTCAGAGTTAGTATCCTTCATGGCTTGTTGGAAGTTGACAGGGTCATCTTCCATTATGCCACCACTATCCTCATTTTCTTGAAGAAACACTATATAATCATTTGAAATAGCATTCTTTCTTTCTCTAGTGGATCGCCTCAAAGGCATTTCATTTTGAGGTTGTTGAGTTTGTACCTCATGGGTTTGATCGACAATGTCTTGTTGCTCTTGATTTTGAACTTGATCAATGGCAGGAGTGAAATCCTGATCATTGTCAAAAGCAACTACTGGAATAGGAGTCAATTCTAAACTGGAGAGAAGGTCTCTTTAAAGTCAACCCCTTCCTTTTGAGTATAGCCTTTAGCAACAAGACGAGCTTTATATCTGTCCACATTACCTTTCGAATCCCTTTTGGTTTTAAAAATCCATTTGCAACCAATAGGCTTCTTTCCTTCAGGTAATGGGACAAGTTCCCAAACTTTATTGTCTTGCATAGACTTATACTCCTCATTCATGGCTTCAATCCACTTTTCAGAGTTAGTATCCTTCATGGCTTGTTGGAAGTTGACAGGGTCATCTTCCATTATGCCACCACTATCCTCATTTTCTTGAAGAAACACTATATAATCATTTGAAATAGCATTCTTTCTTTCTCTAGTGGATCGCCTCAAAGGCATTTCATTTTGAGGTTGTTGAGTTTGTACCTCATGGGTTTGATCGACAATGTCTTGTTGCTCTTGATTTTGAACTTGATCAATGGCAGGAGTGAAATCCTGATCATTGTCAAAAGCAACTACTGGAATATGAGTCAATTCTTCTCCAACAGAAATTGTTGAATCCAAATCCTCCTGAAAGACAAAGTCTCTAATTTTATTTCTCCCCCCAAACTCAATATCCTCAAAGAACGTTGCAGTTCCCGTCTCAAAAAATTGTCTTTAACTTGGGATCATAAAACTTATAGCCCCTTGATCGCTCAGAGTACCCGATAAAGTAACTGCTCACTGTTTTGGGATCTAATTTTCTTTCATTCGGCCTATAAGGCCTTGCCTCAGCAGGACATCCCCAAACATGAAGATGCTTTAAACTTGGCTTTCGCCCTGTCCAAAGCTCATAAGGTGTTTTTGCAGTTGCTTTAGTTGGTACTCTATTCAGAATGTAGGCTGCAGTCTTGAGTGCCTCTCCCCAGAGTGATTCAGGTAAGGTTGAATGACAAATCATACTTCTTACCATGTCTTTAAGAGTGCGGTTTCGTCTTTCAGCTACACCATTCATGCTAGGTGAACCTGGCATGGTGTACTGTGGGACGATTCCACACTCCTCTAGGTATCTGGCAAATGGTCCCGGACGTTGTTCACCTGAACCGTCATATCTACCATAGTACTCACCACCACGGTCAGACTTGACTTTCTTTATCATTTTGTTAAGTTGATTCTCAACTTCAGCTTTAAATGATTTGAACACGTCCAAAACTTGGGACTTTTCATGAATGAGAAATAGGTATGCATATCTTGAATGGTCATCTATGAATGATACAAAGTATTGTTGACCATTCCAAGAAGGTGTTGGAAATGGCCCACAGACATCCGTATGTATCAATTCTAAGAGTTCCGTTGCCCTAATTGCACCCAATTTCTTCATTTTCGTCTGTTTTCCTTTAATGCATTCAACACATACATCAAAGTCTGAAAAATCAATTTGATCCAAAATTCCTTCAGAAACAAGTCTTTCAACTCTATTTCTAGAAATGTGTCCTAATCGCTTGTGCCATAAGGAACTTGAATTTTCATTGTTAAATTTGCGCTTAGTACCGTGTGATTCCACATTCAAGGTTTCATTATAGGAAGCAATAGTTTCAAGCAAATATAGATTGTCATAAACCATAAGTGAACCAGTTCCAACAACTTTAGAGTTAATAGATAAACTGAAACAACTGTTTTGAAATGAACAACAATAACCCAATTTGTCCAAACATGAAACAGAAACCAAATTCCGTCTAAATGACGGTACAACAAAAGTATCTATCAAATCCAAATAGTAACCAGTACTTAATAACAATCTAAAGTGCCCAATAGCTTCCACTTCCACCGATTTGCCATCTCCCACATAAATGCGTCTTTCAGCATCATTTGGCTTTCGGTAGCTCAGGCAACCCTGCATTGAAACACTTATATTAGTAGTAGCACCAGAGTCTAACCACCAAGTGTTTCTAGGTACTGAAGCCAAATTAACTTCAGAACAGACCAAACTAAGAAATGTACCTTTCTTTGCACGCCATTTGCGATACTTAGGACATTCCTTCTTTTCGTGTCCTTCCTTCTTACAAAAGAAACAACCCTCATTTTGAACATTTTGAGGTTTTTCCTGATTCTGTTTCTTTTGAAGTGGACCCTTATCCTTAGCATCCTTAGCAGCCTCATTCTTTCTTTTATTGCCCCTTTCTTTAGAGGTGCTTGCCAAATGAGCACTTTCAGTCTTGTTTTGCTTCAATCTCTCCTCCTCTTGCACACAAAACGAAATGAGCTCATTAAGAGACCATTTCTCCTTTTGACAGTTATAACTGACCTGAAATTGACTGAATTGAAGAGGTAAAGAGATAAGGACTAAGTGCACAAGTAAGTCTTCCGACAACTCGAGACCTAGTGCCTTAAGCTTTGAAGCAACATGAGACATTTCCATAATGTACTCCCTTATATTTTCCTTGCCCTTAAACTTCATAGAAATAAGCCTCTTTAAAAGAGTACTAGTTTCTGCCTTATCGCTCTTTGCAAAGCGTTTCTCAATTTCAGCAAGGAAATCCTTGGCATCGGTTATCTCTTCAGATACCGCACCCCTAAAGGCCTCAGGTATGCCGCGTTTAATGATCATGAGACTCAAGCGGTTAGAACGGTCCCACTTCTCATAGATCCTCCTATCATCAGGGGAACTAGCATCCGTAAGAGAAGCAGGCTTATCCATTCTAAGCGATAAGTCCAGATCCATGCAGCCAAGAACAATCAAGATGTTCTCCTTCCAATCCTTAAAGTTACTCCCATTAAGGACCGGAACCGAATTAAGGTTAGCAGATACAGTAGCAACAGCTGTAAAGAGAACAATATAAATATCACATAAATTCAGATGCTCACATACAATAAACTTAAAAATTAATTAAATTCAAATAATGATAAATTTCCCATCTCAAGATACCTAGTGCAACGTTAATATCAAGTCTTTGGACAGTAATATTAACTGCTAGTGGTACTCTTGTTGTAATGATCAAACACTAACAATAATACACGTCAAATGATAAATCTATCTTTGGATCAATTTATTATTCACATGTTAATGTTTACAATTGTTACGTATTTACCATCACAAGTGTGTATGTAATTCGGCCAAACATTAATCTTCCTTTGGGCCGATCAATGACCGCATGAATTTACACACACAAAACATCTAAAATTCTTCATGAACCATCTACACAAGAGAGGCCACTTTGGTGACATCTTGATTCAATTAGCCCATTTAGAATAATAGACAAATTTATAAAATATTAAAAATACCATTAATCTGAATTTAATTGAAACTTCTTTTTTTTTTTTAATCAATCGGCATAGCGAATACAATTTTAAAATCAAGAAACCAAAATATTGACTATTGCCGACTATTTTAATCAATATGACACCAAATATGAATAAACTATCCAACACACACGTATAACAATCGAACCAAAGAGTCCAAAATTTTCTTCTCACCGAAAAGAATATATAAATAATACATATACAAAATCACATGAATCCAATGATTCATAAGCAACAGATCCTTTTTTTTTTTGAAAAGTCAAACATGGGCATAAAGGAAAAAAAAAACTGATACAAGCCACCGAATGCAGTTTTAAAGCAAACCATATTGTGAATATACATGTGTATATATCCAAAAACATACCCGATAACCGAATACACTTAAAATGCACAAGAACCAATATGTAATTCATAATTCACAGTCTGAATCCAAGATGTGCAATTTAAAAGTAATGCACAACAAAAAAAACGTGGTTTAATAACCATATTCACTTTATGCATCAACTAATATATATTGAACAAAAAACCGAATAAACATATAGCGCAGTGATGGAAGACCATAATCCAAACAGATTGTTGATTGTGCCAAAAAAAAAAAAAATTGCACAAACCATCACATAGGCCAGTTACGATTTCAATATGCCCAGAATTTCTAATCGACGGAAATTCAAAAGAAATTTTCTCAAGAACCGAATTAGGATAGCTCTGATACCAATTGTAGGGTAAACAATAATTATGCCCAATTCAATTCAAGAGATTCAAACCATAGAATACCAAAGAGAGCGGAAGCGTACCCGGATCCATGATGATGAAGAAGAACTAATGCTATGGTTCTTCCAATGGTGTTGTACTCTGAAATTGTGCCTTAGATTTTCTGAATTCTGAGTTCTTGTTGATGGGGAAGACAAGAAGCCAGAGACCTTTTGTGTCTCTCAGAAAAATAACGTACAAACCATGGGGACCATAACCCCTCTAATATAACTGCCCATTTAGTGGCAATTAATTAGTTTTAGTTATTTCTAATTCAGCCCCTCATAGAATTAGAAATACCACTTAGGCATCCTCACTTTATATTCATGATAAATACACCCATAAGCCATAAACTTTATTCTAAATTAGACCACATTAATTTGACTTATATTAAAGATGACCTTTTACACAATTATTGTTACATTTGTGACCCCACAAATTCCAACAAAAAGTTGTCTTTCACTCGAATAAGTTTCAAATCATCTTTGCTTAACGAGTCGTTTTTCATCACTTGATGAAGAAAAGCGCAACTAGAGCCAACTAGGAAAGGAAGTATCAATTGATCTTCAATAATTACGCTAACGATCAGGGAGTTTTCATAAGCTATATATATATATATATATATATATATATATGTTTATACATTTGCAAATAAACGATAATTTTTTGCATCAAGGATAATTTGTCTCACCGCTGCAACCGCTGCTATGACCCCTAATACCGAGAAGACGGTTGCTATGGAGGCATTTAACCAGAAAATAAAACCTCTTTTTGATGGCTTAAATGTCAAGTTGAAGAACACCAATGGCAAGATAAAGTCAAGAGGTATGAAACCGAAAGCGCCAATGAGCGAGTTTATGTCCCCGAAGAATGGAAGCATTGCTCCTAAGGTCGTTGCGGCGACAACCGACAGCGAGCGAGCGATTAGCCTCGGGAAAACGTTGCGAGGAGAGAACTCCTTGCTTGAAGGGTCTCCGAATGTTCTCTCGAGCACTTCGTTTGTTGGTTGCAGATAAACCTGTCAACAAAGCAATAATATTCCATGTCAATAACCAGCTTCATATTGTAAATTGTTTATACATATGGCGTGACCAATCTATAAGTACGATTATTAAAAATTGCTGTCTTGGCATGTGTATATTCAGCATTATATTCATGTTGCCCATCATATATTTTGGTAAGGGGTTTGGAGCTAAATAGCCTTCTTTTTCAACCTATTTAAAAAAAATATCCATAACTTTAATTTTTTGGTTAAATGTACGTTATCGGTATTTAAATCATTCTTCATAGTTAATGAACAGACTACCAGTTGAAAACAACCGATTTGTCAGTTTATCAAAAATTCATTTTCAGTATATAAATTATTTAATATAGTTAGTAGACAAGTTACTAGCTAAAAATGACTGGTATTTCGTTCACTTACTATGGTATTTTATCTACTTACTAAAAATGGGTTATTCACCTAATTAAAATAAGTTGTGGATATTTTTTGAATGTGGTCTAAAAAGTGGACTACTTATCAAAATTCTCCAAGAAATAATTACTAAGTAATACCCTGTTTGGCTCTTCTGATCATGATCATAATGAACTTTGTGAACAACATAAGTTCTCCAAATCAAGAGTGACATGTCCTTTGTCATCAAACCTTTCGATTTTGGTAATTTGATAGACATGAAAAGAAGTGGTTGTTTCCTAAAACTCACCACACCAACAGCTGATAGTTGGAGTATAGTGAAGGTGTTGGTCATGAGGATGAACCATTTCGGGACTAATTCTTTCCCGTCTTCGTCCAAGAAGTTGCTAAGAATTAGGCCGCCGGATAAGTTTCCGAATGCCCAATAGCCAGAGATAGCAACACTAAAGAATGTCACTGTCAACACTGTGTAGCAAATGCATAAGGCCTTGAACATCTTTCCCTTCACCGGCGGCGCCAATGTTGCCTGTTAGATAAATGAAAGAAAAAGTAAATTATATTAACTCTACCTTAAATGAAAAAAACCCCACAGAATACTAAAATCGAAAACAAATAAGGGCAGATTTGGTAACACAATTATAGGCGTTTCGCCATTATGTACGGTTTTTTACATGTAACTTTTCTTTAGTGTGACCTTTATATTTTGTTACCTAATTTATCTACTATATTGATTAATGTTTATTTAGGGTTTTTTTTTTTTTTTTTTGAAGTGGTTTAGTTTTGCTTTTAGTAATAACTGGATTTTTTTGTCTGTAAAATCTCCATCAAATGTGTCCTTGGCATTGGTAACTAACCTGAATTTCTGGAATGATACCGTTTCCGAATGTAGTTGCAATAATGGCAATAGCATTGAAGATACCAAACATGCGGCTTTCGGTATCGCCTTTCAGAGAATAATCTTTCCTTGGCCCCTTTGACGAGCTTCCTAAAAATTTAAGATTTCTCATAATCACTTAGAGAAGAAAATAGTCCTTTTTTTTTTTTTTTTCTTATAGGGCTAATTATGCAAATTGCATTAATTTAGAAAAGTTACCAATGTAGATTGAACCGGCGGTGGCACAGGCACTGTAGGATAGGCATAAAACAAGGGACACCAAATTGATGTTCCTCAAAGAGTGAAAAGATGGGATCTGAGCTAAAATCAGCATAAAGCATCCAAATATGATTACAAACTCATAGAGCTTCATTGTCCCATTTGGATTGGACAGCAAGTAAATTGCCTGCAGGTCATACATTAAATATAAGATAATCTAAAATAATTCACATAATGTACATAGAATCAAGATAGTCTTTAAGCAGGATCCAAGATTCTAGCTAGTAAGTGGCGGCACAAAATTATATAATTATAGGCAAAATGAAGAAAAAGAATTGTCATATTTATAAATTATATTGCAATTGAAATTTTTTTATGAAAATTATAGGCAAAATTATAAATATAGAAAGTTTAATGAGGGCACAAGAAGGGTTTATTTAAAAATTTTCTTTAATTGTAAGGGTAAAACATAAATATTCAAATTGAAGAGGGCATATGAAGGATTTATCTAAAAATTTTCTTCACATATAGGAATAAAACAAATATTTTTAAAAATTCAGGGAGAGTTGTGCCTCCACAGGCCCATCTACATCCGTCCTTGTTCCTAAGAGGGGAATTACAAAATAAGGTTATTCTTTGTGCAACTTAATAATATATGCCAAGAGGTGTACTCTTTTTATTTTCACTTTATGTTTATAGTATAAATTTTAGGGTATGAATTAAAAGTATAACACACGTGGGGCATAAATTATTATTGTGTCAAAAAATAGGGTACTCCTCAAAATCCTCCATCCTAGGATCATGATTCTACCGAATGCATAAATAATTAAGGCCTGGTTTGGTTGTGCTTTTAATTTTATGTCTTCAGAATTGGTGTTTCTCTAGTGGATTTTTTTTTTTTTAGAACAATTCTAGATCGTCATATATATATTTTTAAGATGTAAAGCCAACTAAAAAAATATAAATCTGACGATTTAAAAATATATAAAAAAAATCAACCGCAAAATCCCCACGCGGAAATATCATTGTCAAGTAGCATCATAACGATCCTCACCTTTTATCATAAACAGAAAAAAAAATGATAAAAAACCGTTTTACAGTTGGTAAGTTGACCAAAAAAAAAAACCCCCATGAAAATAAGGGAAATTTCTTTGGTGATTTTTTTTTTTTTTTGTGGTGTGAAACAATTTTGGACCGTCAGATTTACCTTTTTAAGATACAGGACCCACCAAAAAAGTAAATCTGACGGTTCAGAATTGTTTCTCATTATAAAAATTTTCTACCACGGAAGTACCCGAAAATAAGAGTATTAAATATTTATATATATATTATTTCTATTTAAATTTACCTTCATGCATTGTCCTCCAAGAAGCGTACACGCAACAACAGCACCGTAGCAGACGACAAATTGAATAGGGCCAACATAATAACGACCCCATTTGGGTCCTGTTGCACACAACAAGTGACTAAGCTCATTGTGAAAATGTGAACTCAACGAAACGTTTAAACATAGAACGCCAATCAATATCAATTAGTCAAAAGTCCATATGGGTTGCCAGCTGCCTTTACTATTTTCCTAATCTCTGAATTATGCCGATTGTCATCTTCAATATGGACAAATTTCTAAAATGATCATTAAATACTACTATGTTATGATATATTAACATGTCATATCAAGTGTTTTCCCTATTATTTATCACAAAATTCAGTGTCGATGGACGTAACACGTGAGGTCGAGAACAATTTTGTAATATCAAAATTATCATTTTAAAATTTATTTAAAAAAGTTTACCTTTTGTTTGGTATACTTATTTTATCCATTCTATTTCATTTTATTTTTTTATTTTTTTTCAACTTTCTTAATCCTCTAAACTATTTCATTTTTTTTCAACTAATTTTTTTCAACTTTTCAAATCCCTATACAATATCTTTAAATCTCAACAATTTATATTACCTCGAAATTCACAAAGTCAAACCATTCTTACATCATTTTTTCAAACTATTTTCAAACCATTTTCAAACCATTTTTTTCATCCCAAAAAATAGGATGGAATGGGCAGAATGCCCTCCCCAAACAAGGGGTTAACAATCTAAAATTACCTCATGTTTGGATAAATTATTTTGCCCATTTCATCTTTTTTTTAGGATGAAAAATATAGTTTGAAAATAATTTAGAATAATTTGGAAAACAATGTAGAATGGTTTGATTTTGCGAATTTCGAAGTGGTATAAATGGTTGAGATTTAAAAATATTGTATAGGGATTTGAAAAATTGAAAAAATAGTTAAAAAAATACAATGGAATGAGATGGATTATAGGATTAAAAAAGTTTTTAAAAAAATGAAATAAAATGGAATAAGTGAAATGAGGTGGTCAAACAATGAGATATTTTTCATCAATAAATTGTGTTAATCTGTTTGTAATTGTCGACCAAAAACGAGGGTAGGTTAGTACTATATTGTTATCCAACTTTTATTTTTTCCACTCAAAGGCCATTTTCCTTTGGGCTATTTCTCAGTCAATAATACATAAATAAATAAATAAAACACCTAAAGGTTCTTTATATGACACTAGTTTTTGAGCACGCGCTATGCGCGTGTTCATGTAATGTATTCATCTGATTTGCGTAAAAAAAAATTTAACAATATGTAACAATGCACTTTTATAATTTTAGCAAAATATATGAAGACTTCTATAATTTTGTAAAATACCATAAAATAAAAACGAAAGGGGGCAAATATATTTATTTGCACTTAAAAAAAGTATACAACAATGAATGTCAAAAGATAAAGAAAAAAATTAAATTGAAATATGAAAAAAAAATAAAGTTTTTGAGATTATCGCAGTAAAAAAATAACTGTTTAAATGATTGAAAAAAAATTAAAAAAGTAAAAAAAAAATAAGAATTAGCAAAATAGTCCTTTATAATTTGTTTAAAGGCCCCAAAAATTTGCCAAAAACTCTCCAAAAGAGCCTATTTTAAAAAAAAATAAAAAATAAAAAAACAAAAACAAAAAAAAATGGCCAAAACACACGTTTCAACAAAAACGTGCGTTTTGGTCGACAGTAAATAATATTTTAAACATCCTTTCTTACTTTATATGTTGCGGACAAGAGAGAAGTGCTGACCTTTTGCGTGGCAAAAAAAGAAAAACAAACAAAAACAAAAAAAAAAAGTGCTGACTGGATCTTGGGCTATGGTGGATGGGTGGGTAAGTGGGGTCATCCCTCTTTTCATTTCTGAATCTGACTCAACCAAAAGGATGACTGGTGGTGAGTTGAATTTTCTATTCACAACTCAATCATTTCGTTAAGTTGAAAAATCAGCAAAAAGACTAATTTGAAAATATCTCAATCCTCCGTTAAAGAAATTTTAGGATTTATATAGGATTTAATCGTTATTTTAATTTATATTTTAATAAATAACAAATATTTATTAAAAAAATCAAGAAATTAGTAATCATAAAAAATTAAGAATATTGCGTACTTAAAAAATCAACTATTTCTTTAAAGAACAATAATTTCGGTTATTTTCTTACAACATCATTAAAAAAAATACTATTTATTAAATAATCTCTTAATTCTCATTGACCACGAGCCATTTATATGAATTATTTTTTGTACGAGTTGGTTTAGTTGTTTAGTTTAGTTTTTTTTTTTTTTAACTAATCAAGAGCATACAACACTTTAAGCAAAAGAGAAAAAAGAGGACAGAAAATATCAAAAAGAGTGAAAAAACAAAAAATGTACCTAAAATGTCATGAGCCATGTCTCTGAAGCGAAGATGTCGATGGCCTAACTGAGCGTGGTGCTCGAGAACTCGAGAGATGAGATTGTAAGAGTAGAAAGTGACCAGAGCTCCGATCACCAAGCACGAAATCCCAGCCGTCCATCCAAGGAATGTGAATGCATATGGAAGACTCAGCAGTGGTGGTGCCACTATTGACGTTGTCAAGTGATATCCACAGTGCACCCATGATCCTTTAAAAAAAATAAAATAAAAAAAAATCAGTTTTTGATTTTAGGTTTTGTAATTTGCATTGTCCATAAGCAGTTTTCGAGAATCTAATTAGACCATTTTTTTTTTTTTACTTCTTGCTATTAAATTTTAAAATATCTTACTGATTAGTTATCTGATTTTTGTCATTGTAATAAATTGGTCTATAAATATATATATTTTTTTGGTTGGTGTGTTTCAACGAAAAACACTATACTTTTTTTTCTAATAGAAATTAGTTGTATATGCAAAAATGCCTAGTTTTTCCTTTATTAATCTAGATTATTTCTTAACATTCTCAATATCTAACATAATAGTATATATAATAAACTCATTATTATTACCTTTTGATTTGAGAACAAAGAGAGCACCAGCATCGAGTGCTTCACTTTGGAGATGAGTTTGTTGAGCGACGTCGTTCTTTGCTTCTCGTCCTAATTCATACTCTTGTTGTGCTGAGTTTGGTGTAGCGATTCCCATCTCTCTCTCGCTTCTTTCTATTTACTTCCTCTTGATGATATGGTTCAACAATATTTGAGACCCATTTATATATATATATATATACACGCATATTTAGACACACAGAGCCATATTGCAACTGATCGTCAACGAGTGCTTTTGGTTTGATAAAATGACGCCCATTTCTTTGACTTCTTTAAGAAGGACAAAACAAGTTTGATTGGTTGGTTTTAGATATTTGGCATTTTCTCGCTAGATATTTAAATTTTAAATCATATGTAGATACGATATCTCAAGTGCAGATATAATTAAAGAAAAAGTGAAACACAATTTAATGTGAAATCCACATAACGTATATGAAAAAGCAGATTTGTGGACAGGTCACTCTATTATTTTGGACACTCTATTATTGCACATCCCGATGAATCCTTGACGCTTATCTGTTGCATAATGTATATAGTGGTCTTCAAAGTGTTAGCGTGACCGGCTAGAAGAAAATATTGTTATAAGAACAATGAAGATTCACTACAAGAAATAAGGGTTTTGGCAACATTTGTCGTCGTCGTCGTTGGCTCAAAAGTCGTTGCTGATGCTCTCCAGTAACGATATTTGGTGACGACAAATGTCATCGCTATTGTTTCGTCGTTGATGCTCTTGGGCAACGATAAATCGTCGCGGATGTATGCCGATATCGTCGCCAAAATGTTGTCGGAAAATGGAAATTGACGACAACAACGACGACGATATTTCAAAAATTGTCATCGCCGTTGCTTATTTTAAAGAAAAAGATTTGGCTTTTAGCTATTTTTAAGCTCATGTATGAAGAATTTAGCCATAATATTATGAAATTAAGGAATTAGACATTTTTATTGCTTAACAAAATTTGATACATGTATAACAAAATTTGATACATGTACAACAAATTTTCATACATGTGGAACAAAATTTGATATACTTGTAATTTTTATACTCGTGTAACAAATTTTGATACATGTGTAACAAATTTTGTGACACGATGAAAATGGCCAATTTCTTAATTTCGTTAAACTATGGCTAATTCTTACAAAATTAACCTAAAATTTGGCTAAATCTTTAAAAATCTCTATTTTAAATTTATTATTAAATTATTTTTATTAAATTTTCAATACCAAATAAATATTACATATTAATCTCCACATAATATTATCACTTATTCCAAATCACAACATATTTATTATGCAAATATCCAAAAAAATTATGTTCAATTCATAAATATCCAACATAATCTAAACATTTCCCAAATATTACAAAACATTCCAAATATTAGAATAAATTTCCAAATAATAATAAGGGAAAATTCCTATTTAATCCCTGAATTTTACCAAAATTCTCGTTTAGTCCTTGTGTTTTTTGAAATTCCAAAATAATCCCTACGTTTGTTAAATTATGCCTATTACATACCTTGTACGTGAATTATGATTTGATGTACCAAATTTACCCTTTATTAAAATGATTGGTAAATGTTAATCACATATTTCTCTTCAAAAAAAAAAAAATCAAAATGTCAAACCCTAAACAAACTACAAATCAAACTACTGAAAATGTTAATCACATATTTTTCTTCCTTATGCTCATATTACCCAAAAAAAAAATCAAATATTTATCCTAAAAAACAAATGCCATAAGAAGGGTATAGGCATAATAGGCATCAATTTTCTTATCCACGTTTTAAGAAGGGTATTATAGGAATATTAGTAAAATTCGCTCTTGATTTTGCCTAAATTTCGAGTACAAGGTATGTAATAGTCATAATTTAACTAATACAAGGATTATTTTGGAATTTAAAGAAACACAAGGACTAAACGAGAATTTCGGTAAAACTCGGGGATTAAATAGGGATTTTTCCTAATAATAATAATATACTTGTTGCCGGTGGAGGCGCAGTGGCATCGGGCACCGGCCAGTGGAGGCGTGACGGCGTCGGATAGTAGCGGGTGGAAATGCGGCAGCGTTGGGCGTTGGCCTAGAGAGAGAGAGTTGATACCCTAATAGCTAGGGGCGGTGGAGGGACGGGGCGGTCGACACGTGATAGGGTGGCCGGTCGACGACAGGAAGGGTAGGAGAGCCTGTGGTTGCAAGGGTAGGGAGAGAAATGGTGAGGGAGAAAGAGAAAGAACTATTGCGAATGTTATAAAAATAAAAAAATAAAAAAAGTCACAAATTTAAAGACAAACATCAGCGACGACATGATGCAAAAAAGTCGTTGCCGTTGCTCAACAATGACGACATTTCGTCGTCGGTATGTTTTTCTCCCAAAAAGTTTTACTCCTCAATTTGCTGCCAAAAATTTTCTTCAAAAACATTTTCCCTGATTATTTTCTGCCAAAACCAACGGCAACAACAAGTCGTCGTTGTTGCTCATTGGCGACGACATAATGTCAACAAAAACGACATGTCGTCGCTATTTTTTTTTTCCCCCAAAACATTTTGCCTCCAAATTTTGCCGCTAAAGCAATGAAGATGTCATGCCATCGTGGTTGTGTTTTTGCATGCAAAAAACAAATAGTCATCAGCGTTGACCGTCAGCGATGACATGTTGTCACGATTGATTTATCATCAGAGACAACGTCGAAAGTAATTTTTGTTGTAGTGATTGTTATAAGAACATTGATTAAATGCATGTGCTATTAAATCATAGACCAAAGAAAAGGAAAAGATCATACTACTTTCTTTTAAAAATTGTTGGAGGTTCAAACCGGCACTCCACACGGCAACTGTTGAGAAGGTGCCAAGTAAGTCTGAGTGAAATTGGGCCTTGAAGCACTGAAGGGAATTAAACAGGACCGTGCCAAGAAGATGGAGACTCGTGTCGGCGACCAATGGTCCCAAGCGCGCTTGTACTTGTGTACTATCCGTACCACGCGTATCGAGTACACTTTTATGGTGTCGCGCTAGCACATGCAATTGACAATTGCACGTAGCACACATGATCGGACTTGCTAGACACATCATGCTCGGACTTGCTCGGACGTGGTTAGACTTGCTCGGCAAGTACTTGCATACTCGGACTTTCTCGGCACGTCCATGCTCGGACTTGCTCAGCACGTACTTGTTGGGACGTGTTCGGCATGTACTTTCTCAGATTTTCTCGGCACGTCCACGCTCGGACTTGCTCAGCACATACTTGCTTGGACATGCTCGAACCTAGTTGTCTATGCCTACTAGGACGTGCACGGACTAGCTCGCCCAAGCCAGGACAGACTTGCACGTTCGGAGCCCGTTCAAACATACTCAGGCCTGCTCACCTTGATAGTATTTAGGTACGCTAAATCCGCGAGCCATTTCACCCTGCAAAATATAGCATAGTAAAAAGTAATTTTTTTTTGAGATTTTACAATCAATACAACTCCATGATTTAGTTTCGTGAAAGCAGAATTAAAAAATATATATATTAACGAAAAGATACAAAAAAAAATTAAACAATTCATAAAAAAATATTGAGATGATAACTTAGATATATTATTAAAAATTTCAAAAAATAAACACGATGTAGGAGAAAATCTAAATTTTGAAAAAATCTTGTGGAGCTCGTCGGTGCCAATTTTATTATATATAGTTTCCAAACACATATAATTTATTTGTTTGACTCATATAAAAAAATCTCACGACACTAAATATAACAAATAAGAAAAAAAAATTAATAAAAGAAGTTTTCGTTAAAATTTTAATAAATAAGTGCACTTTTATAATTTCAGAAAAATATATGAAGAGTCTTATAGTTTCTTCAAAAACCACAAAATAAAAATGGAAAAGGCCAAACAAAAGAAAAAAAACAAAACGATATTTGCACTAACACAAATATACAATAGCGGATGTCAAAGATCAAAATAAAAATTAAATCCAATTATGGCAAAAAAAAAAAAATTTGGTTTGATCTTACCACCGTAAAAAAATAACGGTTAAACGATTGAAATAAATTTTTTTAAAAAGAATGAGAGTGGTTTGTAAAAAATAATGATGATAATAATAATAATAATAATAATATAAATAAAATAAAATAAAATTCTTAAGAATTTACAAAAAGACCCCTAAGAATTTCCTCAAAAGCCCCCTGTTGGTGTGGAATTTGAACCAACGCCGCGATCCGTATCTCTACATTGCGATACGGCAATGAACAGGAAGATACGGTGCTAAATAGTAGAACACCGGCGGGATTTTGAAGTGGTTCGACCCTCCTCCGGAGTAATAGTCTACGTCCACTGTTTATGAAATTTCTTATGAAATGTTTTACAGAGTGTTTTTTCGTCCAACCCATTCCCCTTCTTCCTCTTCTTCCTTTTATATACTTTTTGAAGGAGAGAGGGGAAAGTGCATTTATGGTTCCTGATAAATTATCCCCTAAATCATGGGATTAGATGACCTTAACACAATCGACCATACCCTGCTCAGAATTAAGGGAGTGGGTTACCAACTAATCAACTCACGTCCATCAGAAACGGGACGTCTACAGTACCTGTCAGACGCCCCTAACATCGGGGTTGATCAATCACGACCACGCATGCTTCAACCTTCGGCCGGGGATCCCCAGCTCCGCGGGGAGACCCCTGACTCGACTGATCTTCTATCCTCTTATCGGTTATCATCGCAAGTTTGATTCGTCCTCGGGCTCACAGGGTTCCCAGCTCGACTGTCTTCCTCCGAGGACCTCGCTTCAAGCCGGGGTCCACCTTCGGTGTTGCCCCTACTCACCACCCTCGCGGATATTGGTTCGAGTCCGATCTTTTCTCCCAATGCCGTTGACGCCGGCGCTCTTGATGACGTGGCAATGCCACGCTGTCATTCGGACGCTTTCATAAGGTAGCACTCGATCGGCAGGGGGGAGGGGGGGGGGGGGTGGAGGGGTCACCCCCGATAATAGCTCCTCGGACGAAAATCAGCTTACAACATCTACCCCCCAATCCCCGAGGGCACGTGTCGCACCCTCTGGGATTCCTTCTTGGGGATGCTTCTCTACCGAAAAGCCGCGCCGTTTGAGTGACGGGCAGTTAATGCCCTGACACACTTTTCGGGGATAATGCCTTTTTCGATGGCATATGCTGACGTCAGGTAATAATTACTTTTCGTCGAAAACCCCTGGCCGTTAGTTGATGATGGGAAGATTCTTGTCCGATGGTCCAGGAGCGTCCTCGAAGCTCGAAGATGAAACGACGCGAATGGGCTTCGTCCCTTTGCCTCCTTTATCTATAAATCCCCTCTTACTTCCCATTATCCGGACTTTTGCACAACTCGCCCTTTCTTTGAAAACTTCGAGTCTACTTATCTCTCGACATTCCGACGAACAAGCTTTAAGGTTTCCGACGTCTGCAACTTTCTTTTTTCTTTTGGCGTTCCTCTCTTGCTCACTCAGCACCGGTAAGTTTCCTCGAACCCATCTCAGTCCGTCGTTTTTCTGGGTTTGGGAGAACTCACCCATGGGTTTTCTCTTTTCAGAAAATGTCTGGCAAATCTACCCCTTCTTCGTCCGGCGCCCAGCTTGGCTCCGCCGCTCCGCGAGTAGCGTCTCCACCGCCACCGCCATTGGCTGCGAGAAAACAAAAAGGAGCGGCAAAGCAAATCTCAACCGCGCCAGGTCCTTCTCCAGCATCCGCTGCGGGAAAATCCTCCGCTGGCGCCAGGTCCGCCGCCACAGCACCCGGTTCCCGAGTCGTCGGGGCTGGGGACGTTCGACCTCAGCGATCGTCAGTCGCTGCACGATCTCGAGCCCCCAACTCCCCGGAGCCTCCAGTATTTATCACCGCCGACGACAAAGTTTCCAAGTGTTATGCGGTCGACGTGGAACATGTCCGGGAGCAATTCCATCTACATGCGGCCATAACCACCAGGGAAATATCCGCGGAGGAACGCTCGACTCGACCTCCACCCTCGATGGTGGCCTTTAACAAGGCCATCATGAAGCATGGGGCAAGGCTCCCGCTACACTACTTGGTTCGGGGCGTCTTAGTCCATTGGGGTCTCGCCCCAAGCCAACTCAACCCCAACGCCTACAAGATCATGGCCGGGATGCACATTTTATGGAGGTTGTGGTTCGAGGTTGACCTATCGGTGGAGGAGGTCTGCTACTTGTACAAACCCTCCTCCAATAAGTCCGAGGCGGGATATTTCTTCTTGGCCCCGAGGGAGAAGAAGAAAATCATGATGACAAACCTTTCATCGTCCTGCGAGAGGTGGAAGGACAGGAACTTCTGGGTCGGAGGGGACTTCGACCCATGCAGCTCCATACAGGGAACTCCGCCCCTCCCACGGGTCTATCAAGTTCCTGGTAAGTCTTCGCATTCTCAACTTCTAACCTCTTTTTGGCATGCTAGACTGCTGCTGTCCGCGGCTGTGCGCAGATTTCTTCATTCGCGCCACCGTGACCACGGAGCAGGAAGAGCGGATCAACACCGCCATAGCCTACCCCGACGATGCCAGAGATGTCAGGGCTCTCGTCAATGAAGACAACTTGATCTCTCACGGGTGGATCAGGACCCGCATGGAGCTGGACCCGAACCACCTCCTCCCTATTGAAGAGGAATAGAACGGCCACTTCCTCAAAGCAGACTGCCACTTCCGGGACCGCCTTCGCCCCATCGCTTCCTCCGGGTGAGGAGGTCGAGGACGACGAGGAGGCTCCAGAGGCCCCAGAAGAGCCTCTGACGCAGAGGAAACAATCAAAGACGGAGCTTGCGGCGGCTCCAGAGGTCACGTCCACTGCCTCCCCTTCCCAAGTCCAGGGCGCCTCAGAGACGATGCTCGGGGGGACCTCCTTTGGCGAGGCCGCTCGCCAAGTGCTCTCAGCCACGGAGGAAATCTTCAGTGAGCAGCCACCAATCGCTCCCAGCCCACCAACAAACTTGGCGCGGGATCCCCTGCTGAGCGTAGAGGACTTCGTGGTGGAGCAAGCCGATCCGTCTCCTTTGGGGGCGGTTTCCTCCACGGGGCAGGCGACGCCTGCTGGGCCTTCCACCCACCTCCCCTCAGAGTCGCACCGCTCAGCTCCCATCGTTATTAATAACGGTAAAAGAGCTTCTTCGCGAATCTCTAGGTATTTATTTCAATGAGACTGATATTGACTTGTTGCCTGCAGATGAACTTTTTGGGCTTCTGCGATCCTCGCCTCCGGGAGATGCACCCGATCGTTCGGCTCCTCATCGCGAAGCTTCCGCCATGGACAAGGGCAAGCAACCGGTGGTGGATGCTATTCCTTTAGGGACCGCATCACCGGAGGAGCAAATCACTGCAGCAGCCGCAGCGGGCCCCTCTTCTGGAGCTCCGACCGTGATCACCTCGAGGGTAGATCCCGCTGAGGCTCCTCGGGACTCTCCCGCAAGGTCTGGCCCCGCCAGAGATCCCTTGAAGGATTTTGAAGTTCCTCCAGCGGGGACTCCCTTTGGGGCGAGGTCATACACCCCTTCGGGGTCCTTCCCCTGGATGCCACAGCTCGGGCCTATGCTGGACGAGATTTGGTCGGAGGAGAGCTTTAGGCAGCTCTCAGAGGAGCCGCTCCAAGCTGGCAATCGGGAAGGCATGCGGCTGCTCGCGAAGGTAAACTCTCGCGAAGGCTCAGCAGACGGAGGCGTGGAACACGCTGGAGGAGGAGCGTCGAGCTTGCGAGGAGAGTACCCTCTTGGAGAAGGCTGTGTTCGAGGCTGCACTCGAGGAAGAGATGGGCTTGCAAGACGTGGCTGAGTCGAGGATTCAAGCCCTCGAGGGAGAGCTTAAAGAATCGCGAGGCGAACTAAGCCGGACCGAGGCTGATCTCAACGGGGCTAGAGCGCGAATTCGCTCCGCGGTGGCTGACTTCAAGAACAGCCCCGCGTTCGATAACCTCATCGAACTGAGGAGACGGCAATGGCTTGCCGATTTTCATCAAAGCGAGGGTTATCAAAACGAGATCAAGTATGCCACTCTCGACGGAGCCAACCGCGCGCTAGACAGGCTTCAGGCCCTCCATCCCGAGCGGAATTTCATCGAGGAGATCCGGCGCGAGATGCCTCGTCCCCAGCAGCAGCCTCCTGCGCAGCCGCCACCTTAGCTCGTAGGGCCATTTTTGTGTATTTATATATATATTTTTTGTTCGGGGTCCTTATTCTGGACGCCCACCTCTTGTATTCTTTTTCAATCAATAAGAAATAGGAATTTGATTTCACTGTGTCGTCTACTAACTGACTAAATCCTTTCGGGACCCATCAACAACCAAATTCCCTTCGGGAGCCATGGTTGAAATATGCCCTCTCCGAGGGCATGAATAGTGTGTGGCCTCTTGTTTTTCACGCTTTGGCGACCTAATTTTTTATAAATTAGTCTGCCTCGGAATTCTTTCTTTGAGCGTGCCTAGTTCTTCTATCTTTTTAGAAGAATAGAATGGTTCTAGGAACAAATCAGCCAAACTTCCCAAGTTAGTCTCCGAATAGGTTTCCTTCTTCGAAAGAAAGACCCGATAAGATAAACCTTTGTGCGATAGGAAGTCTCAACGAGTAAAGCCTACGTAAGCCCTTCGGAACCTACGCGTTCTAGCCTCGCTCGCCTTCGAGATACCTATAGAGCGCATCTATTTCTTTCTGGTACCCCGGATGCCTCCGGCTTTTTGGGGCTTCGCGGTCGAGAAGACAAGGTAGTGTTTTTAGGATTTATCCACTCCGCGGTTCTACCCTTTATACACCGAGTTTATAGTCTACTATGCAGACTTTTCATGTGATGTTTTAAGGATTTATCCGCTCCGCGATTTTATCCCTTACACACCGCGTTTATAGTCTACTCCGTAGACTTTTAATTAAACGTATCCGAGAATGTGTAAAAATAAATATATTCATTCATTTAAATATTGCTTACAATGTGAGAGGAATAAAATTACAAAGAAATAAAATTAAATTACAAGTTAGGATAGCCCACTGGTAATACTTCTCGAGATGCTCCGCATTTCAAGCTGGAGGTCTTATAGGGATCCCGGCGAGGTCCGCGAGTCGGTAGGCTCCCGATCGCAGAACCTCGGTGACTTGATAGGGTCCCTCCCATGAATATTCAAGCGCCCCTGCTCCGGCCTCCTTGGTGTTCTGAAATACTTGTCTGAGGACGGTGTCCCCGACCTTAAACTTTCTTTCCTTGGAGTCGTAGTACCTCGCCATACGCCGCTTCTGGGTCTCCATCCAGATCCTAGCGACTTCTCTCTGTTCCTCGATCGTATCCCGCTCTGCGGCCAGGAGTGAATCGTTGTTGGCTTCATCGAAGCACTCGTAACGAAACGAAGGGACTTTCACTTCCGTCGAAATCATCGCCTCTGTGCCATATGCCATTGAGAAGGGGGTTTCTCCAGTGGCCGCGTGGGCTGTGGTGCGATAACTCCAGAGGACGAGGGGTAGCTCCGCGGCCCAACGTCCTTTGAGTGCATCAAGTCGTCTCTTCAGAGTGGTCTTGATGATCTTATTAATAGCCTCGACCTGACCATTGCTTTGCAGGTGATATGGCGCGGAGAAGTCCTTGTTGATGCCAAACTAGCCACAGAGGTCCCTTACCGCCTGGTTATCGAACTGAAGGGCGTTGTCCGAAACCAAGGAGTGGGGTATCCCGAACCTGTAAATGACGTATTCACGAATGAACTTCGTCAGGTTCTTTTCGGTGATAGTGGCTAAGGGAATCGCTTCGGCCCATTTGGTGAAGTAGTTGATAGCCACCACGACGAATTTAAGTCCTCCGGGCGCTGTGGGCATTGAGCCGATGATGTTGATTCCCCACTTTGCAAAGGGCCATGGACAGAAAATGACCGTGAGTCGCTCTGGATGAGCTCGGATGAGTGCCAAGTACCTCTGGCACTTATCACACTTCCTTGCGTACTCGGTGGCATTTTGCTTCATGGTGGGCCAGTAGAATCCTTATAACAATGCCTTGTGCGCAAGTGACTGCCCACCGGAGTGGTTCCCACAGACTCTGTCGTGGATCTCACTAAGGACTCACTTGGCCTCTTCGGCGTTGAGGCAGCGAAACAATGGGGTCGAGATCCCTCTCTTGTAAAGCCTGCCGTTCAGCAGCAAGTAGTGCTCAGCGTGATACCTGATTTTTCGCGCCAGGTCTCTATCTTCAGGTAGCCTGTCTTCCTTCAAGTAGATGACAATATCATCCATCCACGAAGGTTGTGCATCGATCGCCTCTATCGTGTGCTGCTTTGTGATACTAGGCTCTGTGATGATTTCGATCAGGACCAGGCGGAGAAGCTCCGCGTCTCGGCTGGTAGCTAATTTTGCCAGAGCGTCAGCATTCGCATTATCTTCGCGGTCAATGTACTTCACCTCGTGTCTTGAGAAGTTTCGAAGTTCCGCCTTAACCTTCTCTAGGTATGCGGCCATTCTATCGTCGCGGGCTTGAAACTCGCCCAACACTTGACAAACCACCAGCTTTGAGTCGCTATAAATCATAAGCGAGTCTACCTGAAGTTCTTTGGCGAGTCTGAGGCCGGCGAGCAAGGCTTCGTACTCCGCTTCGTTGTTCGAGGCCTTGAAGGTGAACCGCAATGCGCTGCTGATCCGATGATTTTCGGGGCTGACCAGCATGAGTCCTGCCCCCGAACCATTCTCGTTCGAGGATCCATCCACGAAGAGCTTCCACTTTGGGGGTTCCTTTTGTCCATCTCGATCCTCCTCTGAACGAAAGGTGAACTCGGCGATGAAGTCTGCTAGCGCTTGCCCTTTGATCGCCGTTCGTGGCTGGTACAGAATGTCGAATTGTGTTAACTCGATGGCCCACTTGACGAGTTTGCCCGAGGCCTCCGGCCTGCGCAGAACTTGCTTCATTGGGTGATTGGTGAAAACCACCACCGGGTGAGCTAGAAAGTAGTAGCGAAGCTTCCTGGTGGAGACGACAAGGGTGAGGGCGAGTCGTTTAAGCTCAGGATATCTGAGTTCGGCGTCGAGGAGGCGTTTGCTAACGTAGTAAACTACGACTTGGATTCCAGCAGCCTCCTTGACCAGCACCGAACTGACTGCATGCTGGGACACTGCGAGGTATGTGAAAAGCTTTTCCCACGACAATGGCTTCGCCAGAATCGGGGTATGTCCTAGGTAGACCTTAAGCTCCTCGAAGGCCCGTTCGCATTCGTCGGTCCAGGCGAACTCCTTACTGCTGCGGAGAGCGTTGAAGAAAGGGAGGCATTAGTCAGTTGAACAAGAGACAATCCTGTTCAATGCGGCAATGCATCCCGTGAGCTTCTGGACTTCCTTTCCTCTCCGAGGAGGCCTCATGTCGAGGATGGCTCGGATCTTCTCAGGGTTAGCCTCTATTCCTCATTGGCTCACCATGAACCCCAAAAATTTGCCCGCCCTAACGGCGAAAGTGCACTTATTAGGGTTGAGCATCATGTTGGTCTGCCTAAGGATGGAGAAAGTCTGATCTAGGTGTTTGACGTGGTCATGCGATGCCGCGCTCTTGACTAGCATGTCGTCAATGTAGACCTCCATCGAGACTCCCAGTAACTCCGCGAAGATCTTATTCACCAATCTCTGATAAGTTGCACCCGCGTTCTTGAGACCGAAGGGCAGGACCTTGTAGCAATACAACCCTCGATCGGTAATGAACGCGGTATGCTACTCGTCCCGATGGAACATAGGGATTTGGTTGTAGCCTGAATATGCATCCATGAAGCTGAGGAGTTCGTGGCCTGCAGTGGCATCAACCATCTGGTCGATTCGAGGTACAGGGAAACTGTCCTTCGGACAGGCTTCGTTGAGGTTGGTGAAATCCACACTGTACCTCCATCTCCCGTTTGGCTTCGGGACCAGGACCGGATTAGAGACCCAGGCCGGGTACTTCGCTTCGCGAACGAACCCGGCCCTGATGAGCCTGTCAACTTCATCTTTAAGAGCTTGGGCTCTCTCGGAGTTGAGCGGCCTTCTCTTCTGCCGACGGGCCGAGATCCGAGGATCAATGTTAAGACGGTGGCACATTAAATCCGGGTCTATGCCCTTCATATCACTATAACTCCACGCAAACACGTCTCGATTTCTTTGTAGGCAGGCAGGCAGAGGTGGTAGATGGAAGTGACTGCTCTCATGGCCACGAGGGTAGGACGCCCGAGAATGGTGTTATAAGAAGACCTACCCTTGACCACCATAAAGTTAGATATGGCGGTAGATCTCGTCGGTTCCTCGCCGAACGAAACGGCTAACTCTATACTTCCCTCCAGGAAGATAGAATCTCCTGTGATGCCGTGCAACGGGCTTGTGGCCGCTCGCAAGCTCTGCGGATTGATCCTCATCTTCTCGAGGACATCTAAGTATAGGATGTCCACTGAACTACCATCATCGATTAGACAACGGTGGACGAGGAGGTTCCCAATCATTGCGGGGCGACCAGGGGATTGTGGTGTGGGAAACGGACACCTTCAGCGTCCGCGTCCGCGAATGTGAGCGGGCTCGTGGTCCTCCGGGGGGGTTGTGGAGACCTTTGTGACACCTGGAACACTACTCTAGAGGGCTCCTGTCGCACTTCCCGGGCGTAATCCTTCATAGACCGTTGGGAGCGCCCCCCAGGATAAGGGCCTCCCGCGATCGTTCGGATTTCGCCCTCAATCTCCCGGTTAGGCGGGTTCCGGTTCCTAGGATTTGCTTCCATGCAGTATCCCTCGAGCTTCCCCCGGCGGATGAGATACTCTATCTCATCCTTTAGGTCAAAGCAAGTCGCGGTCGTATGTCCAGCCGCGTTGTGGAACAGACAAAACTTGTCCATGTGCTTCTCCGGCACCTTCCCTTTTAGAGGTGCAAGGGGTCGAAAGTCAACTTCGCTTCGCGAATTGACGAAAATCTCCTCGATGGTGGCCGTGAGCTCTTGATATCTGTCATACCGCGGTTTGCAAGAGCGGGCCGCCCTTGGCCCCGAGCCTGAGTCGCGTTGTCTCTTCTCATCGCGAGGCTGCCGGTTGTTGCCTACTGGAGCCTCGACAAGCCTCTTCATCTCCTTCCGGCGGTCCCCTTCGGGGTTACTGCGGGATGCCTTCGCAGAGCCGGACTTCTTCCAAGTCGATGCTTCCGCGTTGATGTAGCTCCTGGCTCGCCCCAGGAAGTCAGCGTACGCCCGCGGGGGTTTCTTGCTGATCGAGAACGCGAAGGGAGTGTCTTCGCGTACCGCGGAACTCGCAGCTAGAAGCAAGGCATCATCGGACAAATGCCCCACCTCTATCGTGGCCTTAGTAAACTGTTGAAGCCAGGCTTGGAGGCTTTTGCCTTCTCCTTGCTTGACTCGAGAGAGGTAGGCCAAGTTCTTGAGGTGTCTACGACCTCCCAAGAACTGGGCTGCAAGCCTCGTTCTCAGATCCTGCCAACTCCCGATTGAATTGGCTGGGAGTCGATACCACCACCGGCGGGCTTCTCCCGCGAGGGTGGTGTCGAAGAGCCTGCACCATATGGCTTCCGGATGGCCATAAGCGCGTGCCCACGAGGAGTAAATTCCCAAGTGGTTGGATGGGTCCCCGCTTCCATCGAACAGGCTTACCTTGGGTAGCCTGAGACGATCGGGAACGGGGGTTGCCAGGAGAGTTTCCGTGAGTGGGGTGAAATCCCCGTCAAGGATTTCGTCACTGGATGGCTCGCCAAGGATCCAGCGAATGCGCTTAATCTCCGCGGGGAAGAACTCCTAGGTTCCTTCGGTCTACCGGCTAGTAGCTGTGGTAGTCGACTCCTCACGGAGACGCTCCCGCACCGGGAGTCGCGCACCATCGGTGCGGACTCCAGCACGCACAGGCGCGTGCCCCGAGGTGCCCCGTGGCAAAGGGCCTAGCCTGTTAAACACCGAGTCGGGCTGAACCGGCGTCTCGTCTTCGGCCGCGGGGCGCGAAGGTCCCGCTGGGTCAGCCGGCAACTGCGCTCCCCCAGAGCGAATGGCGGACTTCTGAGCTAGCGCATTCCTCTGCTGGCGGGAATGGTGGGCCTCGCGAGCGGGATCACTACCCGAGTCCTCATCAGGAGTCGCAGCGGCGTCGCCTGCGGTCCGGAGGTTGGCAGCTACGTCATCAGCCCTACGCCGTGCTCGGAGCACGTTTGCATGCTCTGCGTCAGTCAGAAGTGGTGGTAGGCTTTGGTTGTGCACCAAAGTCTCCACTAGTCCGGTCATTCTTGCCATGGATTCTTCCATGCGTCGGATTCGATCTTCGAGCATCTCCTGCTCGGAGGTTAGGGGATTCTTGCCGCTGCTTCTCAGGTTGGGCACCATTTGATCGCCGATCAGCTAGCGCGATGAGCAACAGAGAAGACGGGAAGAGATTAGCAGTAGGAATGGAGGCTAAAAACTGGCCAATAGGCCCGGAGGTTCACGCCGCCCTTCTTCTAGCGCCAAGCTGTTGGTGTGAAATATGAACCAACACCGTGATCCGTATATCTAGATTGTGATACGGCAATGAACAGGAAGATACAGTGGTAAATAGTAAAACACCGGCGGGATTTTGAAGTGGTTCGACCCTCCTCCGAAGTAATAGTCTACGTCCACTGTTTATGAAATTTCTTATGAAATGTTTTACAGAGTGTTTTTCCGTTTTTTCTTCCAACCCTTTCCCCTTCTTCCTCTTCTTCCTTTCATAAACTTTTTGGAGGAGAGAGGGGAAGGTGCATTTATGGTGCCTGACAAATTATCCCCTAAATCATGGGATTAGGTGACCTTAACACAGTCGACCATACTCTGCCCAGAATTAAGGGAGTGGGTTACCAACTAATCAACTCACGTCCATCAGAAACGGGACATCTACAGTACCTGTCAGACGCCCCTAACATCGGGGTTGATCAATCACAACCACGCATGCTTCAACCTTCGGCCGGGGATCCCCAGCTCCGCGGGGAGACCCCTGACTCGACTGATCTTCTATCCTCTTATCGGTTATCATCGCAAGTTTGATTCGTCCTCGGGCTCACAGGGTTCCCAGCTTGACTGTCTTTCTCCAGGGACCTCGCTTCAAGCCGGGGTCCACCTTCGGTGTTGCCCCTACTCACCACCCTCGCGGATATTGGTTCGAGTCCGATCTTTGCTCCCGATACCGTTGACGCCGGCGCTCTTGATGACGTGGCAATGCCACGCTGTCATTCGGACACTTTCTCATGAGGTAGCACTAGATCGGGAGGGGGGAGGGGGGGGGGGGGGGGGGGGGAGGGGGGGGGGGGGGGGTCACCCCCGATAATAGCTCATCGGACGAAAATCAGCTTACAACACCCCCAAAAAAAACCTTTCTACAAAAAAATAATAATAATAATAAATGGCATAGGGACACGCACGAGGGGGTCACACGCAAGTCCATTGAGCACGAGTATGACACGTGCCCGAGGCAAACAAAATTAAAATAAAAAAAATAAGAAAATAAATTTGGGGGTAGGAATGCGCATTTCATCCAAAATACACATTTTGGTCGATAATATTGTTCCCAAACCCCCATTTCCCACTTTGATGTTGTTTGTCAAACGGATTTAAATTGTGACAATTTGATTTTTTTTTTCATTTGAATTAAAAAAATCTGAATTGTGTAATTTGAACGAAGAATTTAAAATACTGTTTGGCTTAGATTATCTAAACTAAAATATTATTTGAATTGTTCTTTGAGTAGATGTAAAGAAATGTGCAATTTGAACTATGAAAAGACATTAATTACTGTTTGGATAGTCTGAAAAATTGTCTTGAATTTTTTGAATATGCACTTATTAATAAAGAATAAGGACAGATTTTAATTACTTCAATAGTAAAAAAATAGACATTTATATTAAATTGATTACTTCAGCAACGATGAATTACTACATAAAAATTTTGATTCGCATACCAAAATCAGTAACTAATTTTATTACCAAATCAGTGGATTTAATTATTGACTATTTTTTTAAAATTAAATAAACTATTTTTGATAAAAATAAAATGTTCAAAATGGTTACTTAAAATTGCTTTTAGAAGAGATAATAATGAATGCTCTTAAGTCTTCAAACGGTAGAGAAGACATTCTTTTGGAAAAAAAAAATATATATATATATATATATATATTCATATTCTCAAATTTGAAAAGTTCTGAAAGATACTGTACTAGATAATAGGTTTACTGTGGATAATTGGTTGGAATGGTTGAAATATAGGGAGGGAAAGATTTCCCAATTTCCATTTTAAGGATTTTACCATTTGTTTGCCTAACATATTTCAATCATTCCATTCTATTTCATTTTTTTTTCAACTTTTCTAATCCTCTAAACCATTCTATTTTTTTTTAACTATTTTTTTCAACTTTTCAAATCTCTATACAATTGGGTATGTTTGGCAAATGGGTTTGAACCCATCTTGGGCAATTCAAACGACTTTGTCAATCTAAATCGTCGTTTGGTAACTTTTTTTGGATAAAATCCAAATGAGAAAAAGTCATTCAAACCCTTCAAAATCAAATTCTTCCCCCCCTTAAATTTCAACAGTTTGAATCCGTTTTGAATAGTATTTTTTGATTTGACATTTCAACTAATCTTTTTATTACTCAACATCATACATTTCACATCTACCCAAACAACAATCCAAATAATACATTCAAATAAGATTATTTGACCCAAACAACAATTTAAATTTTTCGTTCAAATTACTTAATTCAAATTTTCCAATTCAAATGAAAAAATTCAAATTGTCACAGTTTGAACCCGTTTGCCAAACGACCCCAATATCTTTAAATCTCAATCATTCATATTATCTCGAAATTAGCAAAGTCAAACCATTTATTCAAATCATTTTCAAACTATTCCAAACTATTTTCAAACCAATTTTTCCATCCCAATAAATAAAATGAAATGGGCAAAATGCCTACCACAAACAAAGAGTTAGATTGATTTTGGCGATTTAAATTTTATCTTAAAAAACATAAGCCAAACAACCATTCAAATTGTAAAAGTAATTTAAATGCTCCAAAATGAGTCTAAATCCATTTGCCAAACGTATCCGGATCCGTATGTTAAAGATAAGGAAGTCTGATTCTTTTGAATACGTGTGTTCAATAATGAACAATAAAGTTTGTGAACCTTGTGTAGTAGTTTAAAAGCTCCAACCCATTTGTCAAACGTATCCTTTGTATGTTAAAGATAAGGAAGTCTGATTCTTTTGAATATGTATGTTCAATAATGATCAATAAAGTTTGTGAACCTTGTTTGGTGGACTGGTGGTTGTATTGCCTGGTACATCTAACATCTAAGGACAAGTTTCTCAACGAAAAAAAAAAAAAAAAACTTTGAAGGAACCGCATATTGTCCACCAATACGATAATAATGGCATCTATATGATTATCATATCCTCAGGTCGTAAACTGGCCTTGTCAGGAACCATTTAGTCAGGTGAGCAAATTCAGAAATTATAGTAAATGGTCAAATTAAATTAGAGAAATTATTATAAAATAGGGTTATTATTCAATATAGTCGGTGTATTGGTACACCATAAAACAAAAGTAATAGAATAAAGAGTAATTATAACACATTAATGTATAATTAATATACCTTGTTACAATGACTTGTCTCTTTGCTACTTATTTGTCTTTTTAATTTATTACTTTGGTGTACAAATACAGCTGGTATACTGAATAAAAAGCTTACAAAATATCCAAAGTAATCTAATTACTTACATAGTAGTAATAATCAATAATTGATTGAGTCGTAAAAAATATGTGGATGTATTAATGAATCGGTTATTTATTTAATTATTTTATAACATTGTGATTTTATGAGTTTTGTAGCTAATTGGCCTAATTTTAGAAGCTATTTAAACAAAAAAATGTTCATAGCTTTTATTTTTTAGATGAAATGTAACGCCCCTAAATGGGGGTTATAAGTAATCAATAAAAAAATATAAAAAAATTACTTAAATTTAATAGAGATGAAATAAACATATAATATAAATTGTGCATGTGTGTCTTAAACATCAAATCACAACTTTAGATCCCCATTTAATAAAGGAAAAATTTTTAAATAATCCCCAAGTTTTACCAAATTTATAGTTTCGCCCTTACATTTTTCAAAATTATCAAATGATCCCTCATTCTGCATCTCTCTTTAACGAGAAAGGAACTTGAAAACATCGATCCCAAACCAGACCAAGATTTAACAAAAAATAAATAAATAACTTGATCAATACAACATCAAACCCAAACCCAAATGAGATTTTCAGAACTAGAAAATATATATAACCAGCACACCCACACTCGACATCGACCACGCCGCCGAACTAGATCTGTTCATCTTCGGCCATACTCCGACCTCGCCAATCACATATTCAGACACACAATCAAAAGCCAAAACCATCAAATATATTAAATTGAAACAAAAACCAAATCAAAAGTTGCTCAGCCTCGACCGCCATATCCCTCCTGTCTCCACCCTTTCCTCAACTACGCCGCCGTATCAGATCTGCCAAACTCGCCGCCTGCCGAAAGGTCACGAATCCTGCCTCCACGCCACCGCTCGCCATGAACCTCGCCGCCACGTCGCTGGTCTTCGTGAACCCTGCCTCCACAATGCCGCTCGTCGCTCGCCACTGACCCACCTCCGCTTGCCGCTCGCACCCACCTCTGCTCGCCACTTGCTGCTCGCTGCCCGCCATCACCTCCGCTCGTCGTAGACGCCCACCTCCACTCGTCGTTCGTTGCCCGCCGCTCGCCATCACCTCCGCTCGTCGTTCGCCGCCCGCCGCTCGCCTTTATTTTTTTATTTTTTGCGTAGTAACTTACGATTAGGGATTTAAGGTCTTGAAAAATAAATGAAAAGAAGGTGTCTTTTATTATTTTGTAAAATAAAATCATAAAAAAATCTCTCAATAATAGAGGTAATATGTTACTTTTTTAAAAGGCAATAATGTCTTTGTATATATCAATTTTTACCAAATTTGAGTTGAAGGATACTTTTATACTAATTTAAACAATTGAAGCATTAAATAATAATTTTTAAGAACACAATGATGAAACTAGAAGTTTGGTAAAACTCGGGAATTATTTAAAAAGTTTCCCTTTAATAAAACATCACGATATTAGTACTAGATAATTTCAACTGCTCAATCACAAATCACCACCATTGATCTCGACTTAGTCATTCTTTCCTATTTCAGTCATCATAAAATTCAAATCTAACCAATAAAAGAGAATGTCAACACCTTCACGTCCTAGAGAAGGAGAGTCTTCAACCATATATGGCAGCTACAACATGGTCAACTCACATGTCGTTTGGCAGGTTACGCTACATACCACATGAAAGGGAAGGAAAGAGAAGGAGTATGAGAAGAGTGCCCCAATAGAGGAATCATTGCACTTACTCTATTACCAATTAATCAAATTATTGATATTGTGGGTTTCTAGCCGAATTCTTATAAACTACCAAGTACTAAATTAAAATCCAATTAACTCTGATACACGAGATAGCCCATGAAGATGATGCTAGGGTTATCGGTTCAATCGCGAATAAAATGGACATAGAAGAACCCTAGAATTAGAGATTCAGTCATTAGCTTTCCACAAATGTCAGCAACAATCCCCTCGATCCTCAAAGAAGCTGCCATAGAACTAACCACAGGTGGACCCAATGCTTCTAACTGTAATTTTTCCCGGCTCGGGACCTCGGGCGGCCTATACATCGCAGGCCCTTGACCGTCCTCACCAAACGTAGAACGGGTGCATATTGTGCAGTAGCTAGCTTTTTTTAGGGGCAATACAAATCATCATCATCGCATCGTAAAACATTTCGGATACGAGTTGTAATAGCCACATCGTAGATTGGAAAACGTATCGTATATTGCGTCGCGAACATTATAATACATCATATTGTAATCACGTTATCGCGTTGAGGATCAGAATTTAATGCTGTTAACTTACTAATTATTGTCAAATTAACATTACCATCTTGTCCAAAAATTAGTCAAATTATTCACAACTTTTACTTGATGGTCAAACCAATTATTCTCAAACATATTATAAACCTATTTGCCAACTAGATCAGGAACCTATTTCTAACCTAAATAAAACTAGTCAAATATCATCAATTTCATTTTAATTATATTATAATTTCCTAACGAATTTTAATTGCGAGAAACTGTAATAGAACCCTTACCTTTTTGTGTTTGAACACTAGTCAACTGGTTGATTTTTCTACCCGAGTCAAGTAAGTTGCAATGGATGTCACTGTTGGATTCATCTTGTCGAAACGCATTCGCTAACTTTTCTTGCTTACTGATCGGAGAACGGAGGTGTCGGATGGTTTGGTGAACCTGCACATCAATATTGGCACGCAAAACGAGGCAAAAAGTGGAGGGGAATATGCAAAATGGAGACCACTATTGCTATCAATGAGTCAAAAAGTGTAGAACGGTAGCTTCTGATTGGTTATCTAAAGTCCAATTGCACATTGCCCGAAACATACATAAACCCATTTTGGCACGCAAAATAAGGTGCTCAACTAAGCATTACTCGGGCCTGCGAATATCTCTCTTAGTCTAATTTGACTGTCTTGAATTTAACAATGCAACTAATTTCGTTATCCAAGGTCCAGATGATGTTTAAATTAATAATTGGAAATCAAAAACTTTGGCGACGAAATTGGGGTCTTATACCCATTATTGAAACTCAAAATTGATTAAAGGCTTTTGTTGCCCACAACACGCTCTTCATAATCCATTATTCAATTTCAAGAACGACAGCCAGCGGTGGCATGCCACGGCAATAGGGAGAGGAGACGACGGTAGAAAGGCACTTTTCGTGGTGCTGAAATTAGGCATGTGGAGAATACCATCCAGACGATCGGCATGGTAGGACAGACCTCCAGTCCAACATATTAAACCCTTCAGAGCTCAATTTTGGTGTCCGTTCTATCCAATTCGGCCTGAAAATCACGAATCAAAGCCTCAAAATCTGAAACTTTCTCTTCAATTTCTAACAAAAAACCGGCTACTTCTGGCCACCAAGCATAACTCAACATGTTCTACTCATTGAGATATTTCCAACGGTACCTCATTTGTGTCAATTAAGCCTCAAATATGAGAGTTATTGTCACGACCCGCCCGGAACGGGCCGAAACCCTTTTCAGTTCATAAACCATGCTTACATATCATTTTAGGACATAATAAATTCAAAAACAAGAAAATAATAATAATACAGTATGGTTATGACCATTTTAAGACTTTAAACGACATAATACATAATTAATGTCCAAAAATACGGTGGAATTAAAACTTTTCTCTTTCTGTCAAGAGAATCAAAATAGCTTAAATATGCTGGGTGCCGGCATTCTACGGCCTTCACAGGTCGGGTCCATATGTACATTCATACATTCATCAAACTTCTAAGACCAATTTTTTTCATTTTATCAAATATTTTTTCCAACTAAAAAGGGTTCTAAGTTTGCCAAAACGTCGACCGACACGAGAATGAGTGTCATTTAATATAGAAAACTTGTATCGACATGAAACTAAAGGCATTGGAAAGTATTTTTATGGATCTTTCAAAAGAGCTACTGCACACTAGGTTTCAAATTTTCGAAATTCTCCAAAAACTGCCCGAAATAAGGGGTTTTAAGAGAAGAGCATTAAACAGGCAGATTCATAACCCATATTTGAAAAATTCTAACTAATTGTAGAAAAATCGTTTTTGAGTGATTCTTAGTCCTGTGGAAAGATAAAGAAGTATAGTTTTCTTGAACAATAATATCCTTATCAAAACTTATTATAATTAGTACAGAATACTAAAAATCCCAGACCATCTACTTAAACGTCACAATTTTGAGTGTTTTACAAAAAAACCTTCATTTTTTTTATTCAAGCCTTCAATATTACCATACAAGTTTTTAATGAAAAGAAAGAGCATATATTGTTAATTACAACACACTAGCATGCAATCCAACTAGAGATTATCTTTAACTTTTTCATCAATGATTTTTCATGATATAGCTCATGCATTGAGTTTGATAAAAGCTTATACATTATGGAGCAAATTAATGATCTTAACTCCAAATCTTTAGACTCAATCATATTTATCATTCATAAAAGGCCTAAATTATAAGATAAAAGTAGATCAATATCAACTACCAAGCCATAAACTAAAGTGTTATAATCTATATTTCCATGACATCAACTCATGCATTTTCATAAACTCTCAAGACTTTAAGCATTAGAATGTGGATTTTACCTTAGCTTCCTTTTGGTCTTGATTTTCCTTTGCTTAACCTCAAGAACACCTATAAACTTCTCACAAGCAAATACTAATCCACGAGCTCAATCATCACTAGCCATAGGCTTTACAAGCTCTAGTTCTTTAAGGTGACAAAAAGAGAGTAAAAACATTAACTTACCTTAGCTCCTTAAGATTTCTTGTTATCTTCCTTCTTCTTTCTCTTCTTTTCTTTCTTTTTCTTTTTCTCTACTCTCTCTTTTGTGCTTGTTGGTCGGATTTGGACTGAAGTGAATGAGGATTTACACTCTCACATTTTGTTTTAGTCAAACTTAGCCTGGGTTTTAACTAAATTTCATGACAATTGTCACTTAAGTTTCATGCAAGGAGACAGCTCCGAAAATAGGGTCAACTTAGGGCTTAACAGTTGACAACTCAACCTTCACATGATAGCTAGCCTCAGCCACAACTGTTCTTAAAGCTGAAATTCCCATCTTGCCCACGATAAATACGTTTTGTTGTATTTTAGCCCCTCTCTAAAGAACTATTATTTTTAAAGCTCTATTTGAAAAAGTCTAATTATATTCCACTAATATATACTAAAATAAGATATACTGAAAATTTTTAGAATTTTACGAGCCCGTTTGTTATTTTTTCAGAGTTTTCCCGCTTGACACTTAAAAAGCAATATTTCACCGAAATTGCCCTAAATAGGCATCGGAATGACCTCAAACTTTCAAAATGACTTTAGAAAAATAAATAAATATGATATTAGGTCTCAAAAGACCAATTCATGACTTATTTTGAGCACTTTTATTTTTAGGCCAAAAGTGCAATTTTTGAAAGTTATGGGCACTTTTTGAAAACTCGGGCCATTGAACAATTTTAACCATACAAAGGTTATTTAGGGCATTCATTACTCAACATAAATCATTACAATCACCTTAGAGGTAGTTTGATAAACTTTTAAAAAATTACCATTTTGCCCTTTGAAGCGTAATTGAATTTTTCGGGGTTGACAGTTATGGTGTTTGGAATATTGGATAAATTTTTGAAATGTTTAGACTGATTGGAGAGCAAGTCGATGAGAGAGAGTGAGAGAATTATAGGGAAAATGAAATTTTGAGTTAAAAATGGTAAAAATTTTGGTGAGGTTAAATAATGGTAAAAATTACCTCAGTTCTTTGGTTGAAAATTGTAAAATCTTAAAATTTTAGACGACATTATAAATTTCTTTACAATCAACCTCTTTAATTTTCACCAAATTTAAAATATTTTTGAGGGCTTTACAAGAATGATCCTTTCAGTGTTTGGATTAGTTGACGTAATAGAAAAAATACGAATTAAAACTTGTCAGTATTTCGTCCATTTATCATGGTATTTTGTCTATTTAATAAAAACAGGTCGTTACCTAATTAAAAACAACTATGGCAATTTTTTTAAGGGAAAATTCTAAAATAGTCCCTGTGTTATGCCGAAAATCCAGTTTCGTCCTTCTATTTTTGGTAATTATGAAATGGTCCTCGTTTTTGTTAAAATATGTTTATTGTATACCTTCCGCTCGAATTTTGACGAAAATATTGTACGGAATTTTAAAAAATTCCGGAAATACCCTCTCTAAAAACGTGGATAATATTCTGGGTTTTTCCTGTCTTTGCATCCAAACACCCAGCTTACATGTGTTGGTTTGTTTTAGAAGCCCTTTTTTATTCAAAGCAAGCAAATTCACAATGCCAAATAGAGGAAGTGAATGTCTCGGTGAGCAAGAGCTGTGGTGATTTGGGCGAAGGAGTTAAGAGGAAGAAGAAGGAGAACTTTCGTGATTTGGGCAAATTGAGTTAAGCTAACCCCAAAGTCATTTGTAGGAACGATTTTTTTTTTTTAAACTTGTAGCGCGAATTTTTGTTTTGGAATGTATTTTACAATGTTTTACATATTATGGTGTTCTAAAACGTAAAATTATGGTTGTTTGGAGAATGTAAGGGTATAATTGTTATGTAGCTGTTGAGTATGGTTTTCAAAAATTTGTGTTAACAGTGGTATGAAATTACAGAGTTGATGGCTTCAAAATCCAGCAATGAAGTCGACCAAAGTAGGGCAAAATTCAAGAATAAATATTGCCATTGTGGAAAAAAGGCATTGCTCAAAATTAGTGAGACGATTAAGCATCCAAACCAGTTGTTTTATAAATATGACAACTGCAAATATTTTTGTTGGTGGGAGGATGATATGTGTGGTAATGGTGGAAGTTCAAGTAACACAGCAGTTTTGAGAAGCGGCGGAACGAGTGACAATGGTCGTGAAGGGGTTCATGATTACCACATATTGAATCAAAAAATTACGAAGGTTGAAGCAAATTTGAGTGGAGTTTATGCGATTCTTTGCTTGTTAATTATAGTCTTCATTTGTGTGTTATTGAAGCTGTAGACATGGTCTAGTTCACCATGTATAAATTATGTTGTACTAACTATAAGGTGTTATGAACATGTTTTGGTATGTAATTAAGCCTTTTGGTAGCCAACTTTGTGTAATATTATGCAGTTAATGTAAAAAATATTGTTGTTCAACTTTTGTTATTGTGTTCATTTGTTTGATTTTCCACTGTTGAAATAAAAAAAATTACATTGGCAATTAGGATATAGTGAAATGTATCATAATATAGATTAAGCTAACATTTACAAAATATAAGTAACACAAGTCATGCAACTTTGAGTTAATTACAAGTACCCAAAATGAGAAGGTTCCAACATTATGAACCATACATTAAGCTAGCATTTACACAAAATACTGTTTACAGTCTTGATCTCAAAAAAAGGCAGTCATGATCTCCAAAAAGCAATCAAAAAAGGCAGCCATGATCCAAAAAAGCCATAAAAAAGGCAGCCATGATCTCCAAAAAAGCAATAAAAAAAGGCAGCCATGATCTACAATGAACAATACCTGAAACATGAAGAATGTTTTTTAGGTTTCAACAGTTCTACCGTTTCATTATAAAAAAACAATAACTGTTAGGGCACCTAATTTTGGGACTCCGGGGTAGCGAAAACATCAGGTTGAGATGTTGTAATTTCTTCAAGTGGCTGTAATTCAGTAGCTCCTCTTCCACGGCCATGGCTGCCTACTCTTCCACCCCCTCGACTTCGTCCTCGAATAGCTTGATTTGATGAGGCAGCTGTTGTCGTACACGTCCTATGATTGTGGCCAAAGGCATTGCAATTCTTACATCGCTTCGTACTCGATTGTACACGTGTCCTTGGTTGTGGCTCCCCTTCTGCCCGCCGTCTACGCTTCTTTGGTCTTCCAGGCAAAGGTCGTGCAGTTGGCGGTTGGAGGTCATTGTTTTCAAATGGTGGCCACATGTTCATGCTTGGGATCGGATGAATTACGCCTGCATAATACTTTCTCCAGTTGTCAATGGAGAAAAAATGGTCACAATAGTCTTCCACTTGAGCTCTAATAGTATTGATACAAGCCACTGCATGGAAGCATGGAATGCCACTCACTTGCCACATTTCACACTCGCAATATTTGTCATCTAACTTTACGGCACCCTTGTAATCTTGAAATTCAACTTGGAACTCGTATTCGCCACATATCAGTACAATACAATTTTGAGACCTCTTAGTTGCTGTATTGATCACATTCTTGACCTTGGGTGGCAATTTTCCTTGATATCTTTGGGATATCACATGTCTTGTGTACATGAGTTGTGTGTGTTGTTCACGTAAACTTTCAAGGAGCTGAATTGGTAGACTATGCCGTAAACTATCCAACCAACCATTAAATGATTCAGTATGGTTGTTTGTGTTGAGATCGACCTTGGGTGTGTGATCAAACTTGCAACGACTCCAATGCTGTACATCAATGGCCATCAAGTAATCATAAGCTTGCACGTTCAGGGCTTTGATCTCTTGTAAAATATTGCGGAATTCATTGAAATTTACCGTGTTTGCTGCATTCCAAAATAGTTTCTTTAATTGAGCTCCCAAGAACTTCTTATGGAAGTTTTGTCATAAATGCCATGCGCAAAATCTATGGGCTGAGCCCGGCATATTTGGGACAGCGTCCAGAATTCCCTGCTCAAAAAACCCAAACCTAAGTTAAAAAAATCAAATTGCTAAAAAAAATCAGATTGCTAAAAAAATCAGATTGCTTAAAAAATCAGAATGGTATAACAAAATAGCACACCTTCTGTCGGTCACTCGTGATAGTCCACGGACTCCCTTTGCAATCTTCACGAATGGCTTCTTTAAGTTGCTCAATGAACCACTTCCACGTTTTATTGTTCTCGGTTTCCACAATACTATATGCAATTGGATAAAATTGCATATTGGCATCGACGGCTACGGCAGCCAACAAGATGCCTTTGTATGGTCCCTTTAAGTGGCATCCATCTAGGCCAAGAAATGGTCTACAATCATCAAGAAAACCTCTCTGAACACCCTCATAACAAATGAATATCCGTTTAAACACGGATGCCGGTGCATTGTCATCCACACTCTCTAAATTTCCAGAAGTAGGTGCAACAACCTCACTGTACACCACCGCCAAACTACCGGGATTGGTCTTTAACACCATATTTGCGTAGCAACGCAACTTGACAAAACTCTTGCCATGGCTTCCGTAAAGCTTCTCCTTCGCCCTAACCCGTGCCTTCCAAATAGTTGTTTTGTCAACTTCAATACCAAAATTCTCAAGAAAATAGCCTCTTAGTGCATCGACGCTCATATCAGGATCATACTTCAGCATCGAGAAAAGTTTTTTCGCAACCCATCGGGGGGTGGCATTTGAATTTTTACGGACTTGTTGACAAGTGTGAGCTGCATTCAATGTCTTGATTATGAATCAAGTTCCAGCAGGAGACTTTGAAGCATGGATGCGCCATGGACAGCCTTCGGCCTTACACACAGCTGTGACCCTTACACGGTCAAATTTCTTCTTCTTCATCTCAAATCCTTCTTGGATACAGAGATCCAAAAGGACGTCACCGAAGCTTTTGTGATCGTAAAAAACTTGCCACAATCTTAGATTAATCTTTCCATCAAGACCAATATGCGAAGGAGCATCTGGAATATTACTCATCGGATCAATTTCATCGTCGTCGCTTAGGGGTCTACGACGGATATTCTCCTCCACATCACCGTCACTCCAGATTTCATCGTCACTACTAACGACCATGTCACCTATAGAATCGCTGCTATCCTCGTCTTCGCTATAGTCTCGCCCATACTTCCACTCTGGGTCACTTATATCATCGTCATCATCGCTCTCTATGACCTCATCTCCATCAACTCCGTTGTCCGGGACCTCATCTCTATCAACTTCGTTGTCCGGGACCTCATCTCCATCAACTTCCTTGTCCGAGACCTCGTCGCCATTAACCTCGTCATCTCCACATCGTCATCGCTCTCCACTTCCTGATCTCTATCACCTTCGTTATGCCCAACCTCATCGCCACCCACTTCTCTCTCAACCTCGGTATTGCCACCCACTTGTCTTTCAAACAGCCGTAACATTGCTAATCGACGGTTTTTTACTATTTTAACATCCAACAATATCACGTCACTTGGGTTTGAGTTAAGATTGAACCATTTGCATCATTGTAGCATCGCTATTCACTGCAACCAACTTTTCTCCTCCTCTTATGCGTGCTGTAATATCAAAACTGGTTGTGGGATCTTTCTTTAAACATTTCAAATCTTCTTCTATTGCTTCATACAAACTAATGATATTAGTTGTGTCATCATCAATCATCCAAACATCGTAAAAAACCTCATCACACCGAACTTGCATACAATGAATTGTCATTTTCCTGTAAACAAATATGGCCAACAAAGACAAATTTCAAACAAATAAATTTCTTTTTATAATTACAAACGGAGTGAACAAAACATCGAAAAAGGGAAAAATACGCCAGTCAATCAGTAAACACCCAAAAATACAGGATTTTTTTATTTTTTATTTGTTTTTTAGTCCATTAAGTATTGAATAATGTTGGTCGTATTTCCTTTTTGACATTTCTGATTGATTTATCTTGTGTGTGTGTGTGTAGATCTAGTAAAACAAACTTCTGTGATAAATGTTGGAAGTGATGGTAATTATTTGTGAACTTCAAGCATTTCTCAACTAAGGAAAACAAAAATGTATGTGTCTCTTGTTATATAATTCGTACTCTTTCTATTTAATTGTTGTTATCACCTCAACAGTAAGCTTAATGAATTGTTTTGCCTTTCATGTTCCATCGAACAATCTGAGTCATTTATTTGAATATTGGAGTTCCTATACTTCATTATTTTCATGTTGTAATCTTACTCTGCAACCTTATGTTACAGTAACATGCTAATCAACCAGTAAATACACCAATTAACTAGTAAGCACCCAAACATATGCTAATCAACCACTAAACACCCAAAAATACGCAAATTCGCAAAAAAAATCCTATAAACTATAATCCACTCACATAATCAACTTACTGACATAAAAATCAACTAAAATATACACTTAAACATGAACCATTTTAACAAAAATCGCAACCATATGAAAACCCCCAAATTTCGTCCAAAATCGCAATCATTTTCAAACCCCTGTATATTCAGACATTTTAAACAAAGTTTTGAAATAAATACTACCAAAATAAAGACAATTTCAAAGCCAAAATCGTACCTTGGTCGGCCTTCTGTAACGCCACCTCCAAACCCTAACTCGTGGGTAAAAGCTTAATGCCTAACTCGGAATCGCAACTCCTCGCCTCCTCTGCACTTTCTCGGTTTACTCACAATTGCGCGATACCACTCACTGCGGCAGAGAAATCAACCTTCCGATCATCACTTAGCCTTCATCTTCTCCTCCCTCGTCTTTCATGGTGTTTACGCGTGTGTGTGTTGTTTTTTCCTCAGACTTTTCACTTTCCCGCTTCAAAAAGGATTCACAATCTCTGTTTGGCTACAAGTAACACCCCGAGACTCATACTATTCCACACACGAGTAAATCAAACGCAGTCATTTTGGACAAGAGTAAATTTGGTAGTTCATGTTCTAATTCGAGCGGGAGGTATATAATAAACACATTTTAATAAAAAGGAGGACCATTTCGTAATTATCAAAAATAAAAGGATGAAACTGGATTTTCGGCATAACACAGGGACTATTTTAGAATTTTTTATTTTTTTTAATATGGTCTAAAAAATGGTCTGACTCCCAAATTTTATCTTATTTTTATTATTATTTCAATTTTGAGTATATTCATATTATAAAGTTTCTTTTTATAGATTGGTGAAGGAAATTTTTTATGGGTGAAGTAGGAAAACACTCAGAATTTATATAACAATAAAAATAAATACTCGAACTTTTGAACTGATTGAGTTTCTAGGCAATTCATGAATTACTTGCACATGCTTTTGGTAACTACGTGAATGACCACAACTTATCACTAAATAAGTAAATGAATTACTTGGGTAGTTTGTAACATTTAGGGTTATAACTTGCATTAAATTTTAAAAAATTGAGTATTCACTATAATTTCTCTTTTTTTTTAATCGTAGATTAGAAATAGATGACTCAGATTATTTCAGGTTCTCTTGCGTAACCTAGCCATGTTCATATGCTACCAAACTCACGAATTACTTCTCTTCCTCTTTTCCTCTGCACAAGCAGCTTCGCAAATGTCTTCTTTCTTTTTGTATGTTTCAAAATTCCCCCATCTAAATATACTAAATTGCCATTAATTAACTAATTTTGATTACCTCCAGTAAAAGAAGAAAAAAAAAAACTATTTTCGATTGCCATAAGAACAAAAGCATAAATTTCAATTCTTTCAACAATATTAGAGCGGGGAGATGATAGATATACGCGCTGATCATTTTTTTCAGCGAATAATAAAAATTTTAAACATGATTAAAACTAAAATAGAGATAGAGAAAAATAGTTCTGGATACATTTCAAAAAGAGCCATGGATGTAAAGGCTTTAGCTGTGAGAGAGAAAATTTTGGGGATGAGGGTCAAAACCTTTTGTGTGATATCAATGGGTTTTGTTTTGATATGTTATGTTCCTTTTGACTTCTAAGGGGTCGCCGGTCTTGTTAATCGCTATAATTGCAGAAGTGTGCCTTTAAATTATTATTGCAATGTTTTATTTTATTATTTTTTGTGTGTGAACATTTTCCACTTGTTAGGATAGCTCATTTTGAGCATTTCATTTCATTCTTGGAATGGAAAAAAAAATAGTTTGAAAAATAGTTTGGAATAGTTTGAAAGTAGTTTGGAAAAATGACGTAGAATGGTTTGATTTTACGAATTTCGAAGTGGTATAAATGGTTGAGATTTAAAGATATTATATAGGGATTTGGAAAGTTGAAAAAATGGTTGAAAAACAAAAGGAATAGAATGAGATGAATTGTAAGATTAAGAAAGTTGAAAAAAAATGAAAAAATAGAATGGAATAGAATAGGTAAAATTGGATAATCAAACAAGGGGTTAATGAAATTAATAAAAGAAGTACTTATTTTTAAGTTTGATTGTTTTACATTTTATTGCATAAAATGAATGTTCATAGTCCATAATATATTGTAAAAATTTCATAAATAGCCTTATAGTTTAACATCATTCTCAAGCTGTCCCTCTTCAACGGGCGGCTGCTAGCCGCTCGGTCGTGTCGTGGTCGGGTGCCAGCTGCCTAGCTCTTCGCTAGCGCATCTGGTCGCCTTCATCGGCGGCTACCAGCCACCCAGCTGCATCGTGGGCAGGTGCCAGCCGCATTGTGGGCAGGTGCCAGCCGCCCGGTTCTTCAACTAGCCACTCAGTTGCATTGTGAATGGGTGCCTGTCCGGGTGCTTGTCCGGATGCCTATCCAGGTGCTTGTCCGAATGCTTGTCCGGGTGGTTGTTTGGGTACCCGAACGGACGGTCGATCGGGTGCTCCAATTTTGAATATTTTCGTACCACGATTCACGCTAAATAATTATGAAAATAAATATTACACTTTCTGTACGGCTATAAATAGCCCATATATTTTTGAGAATGAGACAACTCTGAACGCTTTGAGAAATACAATCTGAGTTACTCTCTAGTCTTTACCCTTCATTCTTTATTTCATTTCGTGTTTATTCTGCACGTCTTTACACGTGTTAGTTGGTACAAAATTCTGTATCAACAACGTGCGAAAGGAAAACTGATAATTTTTTAAATATATCATGCATTTTATTGAAATTTCACGTTTATACCCTGAGTTTATGATAATACAAATTTTATCTTTTAGTTTTTTAAATTGAACAAAATAAATACCTTATTTTAACTTTTAGTGAAAAAATGTTTATAAATTTTTCCTACTGCAACTGCATTTTCCTGTTCATCTGTTTGAATAATTTACGAGACACTAAAATATTTTGTCAGTTTAGAGTACAAATTATAATTTTTGACCAATAGAAAGTCATAACAAGATACATATTTTGTTCAGCTAAAAGAACCCAAGAGATAAATGTAGAATTTCGTTGAAACAAGGGACATTTATAGTATTTACTCTAAAATTATATCACATCTAATTATTTTGCTTAATTGATAAATAATTATCAGCTAAATAAATCCTTCAACTTATCTTTTTAATGAAGGAGTCTTCACACGATTGTTGTGCAAGTGCATCTGTATTATTTTCCTAATTTCTCACTAATGTGTTGGAGAAAGAGTGACATGTTCAAGTAAGAAGACCCTCCTTTCACCGCTCGATAGCCATCTCTCCAACCTCCCTAGCCCTTCTTCTTCTCTCTTCCCCTTCATCTCCTTCGCTCATCAAATCGTCGATCGCCTTTTTTATCTCCTCTCTCCCCACCAAACCCGCCACACCCTTTTCGTCATCATCGCCCTCATGGTCCTTATGCGCTTCATGCTCTACAGTCTTCTCAACCCCTACTCTCACGCCGATCTTTAACAGATGGACAATCATCTTCTCGTTGTGGAACTGCTCAGCAAACATGGGCCACGTGATCATTGGCCGCCCTGCCGCGACTCCCTCAAGGGTTAAGTTCCAACCGCAGTGCGTCAAGAACCCTCCTACGGCCGCATGGTTCAGTATCTGAGCCTGCGGCACCCAGCCGCGAACAAGAAGGCCTCTTCCTTCAACTCTCTCTTCGAAATTCTCTTCCTCCAACCATTTATCGAACCTTCTCGTCGAATAGTACCCGCCTTCCCGAACAACCAAGATGAATGGATGATTAGATGACTCCAATCCCATAGCCAACTCCTTGAGCTGTGAAGTGGACAAGTGACACAAGCTTCCAAAGCAAGCATAAACCACAGTGTTTGCCTTTGTCCTCTCAGCAAGCCATTTCATTGCACAATTATCGAGCTCGTTAATCGAACGCTCTCTTTCGCCTTCAAAAAGTTGGGAATTAACCGGTCCTATGCACCAAACCGTCTTTTTCTTCTTCATCTTTCTATATTCCTCTACGTATTTCGGCTCCAACTCCTCGAAACTATTCACCAAAATCCCATCCGAGCAAAGCTCGGAAGCTTTGAACTCGTCGATTCGAGCTCTTTGTTCCTCATTAGGGCTAAGTCTCATCGTCAAAGGAAGTTGGGCTCTAGTGAACTCAATCCCATCCGGTATGTCAGGCACCAAGAACGTCTCCGAATCCGAATCGATACTCTCAAGAACCTTGGAAGTAGCAATTCTGTAATTGCACACAGCGGCGAAGCAAGAATTCAAATGGAAGACGAACCTCGGAATGTTGAACTTAAGAGCAATTTTTTCAGTCCAAGGCAAGCAAAAGTCAGAGATTATGCAACTGGGCTTGTTGGCAATTTGCTCGCCGACCCAATTCTCTAAAGGGTTTTGGAGCAAATTGATTGCTTTATTGAAGAGTGGGATTAGGTCTGGAGAGGGAAGAGAATCGAAGCTCTCACAGCCTTGAGGCAAACCAGCTTCTTGGGATGGGAAAGGCAGAGAAAGAAGGTTGATTCTGAGTTGGTTATGATTAGGGTTTGAAGTTTGAAATGATTTGTTGAAGCGCTCTGAGTTGAGTGGTGTCATTGCTATGGTGACTGTTGTGCCTTGTTTGGCTAAGAGCTTTGCCATGTCTGTGAATGGGATTAGATGGCTTTGGGTCAGCAGAGGGACAAGAAGGATGTGAATTCTCTGATTGTCTAATTGGGAAGACATGACTTTTTTTTTTTTTAAATTCTGTTTATGGGTTAATGCATGAGACGTTGTTAGCTTTGTGCATGCTTTTATAGACATGCAAACAAAATAAATTTTGGATTTGAAAAATATAGTATCATTATTGTTAATTCATATTGCAGGGCTTATTTATTGCGCCTTATTCACAAAGTTTGCTGTGAACTTAATTATTATAGTTGTTATATAAATAAGCTATTTTATTGCCGTGTGTGATAGATTGTATCATCAAAAAATGATTTATAATAATTTTTTATTGAACTTATAAAATTATTTAAAAAGCAATGTTAATAAACAAAAAAAGTGTCAAAACTTATTAATTTAAAGTTACCCTGTTAGGCAAGAAGCAACTTAAATTTGGTGAAAAAAAAAAAAACAGAGAGCTTCTTTTGATACGAGAAAGGGGAAATGTTTTACGTTAATAATTATTATATTATCCTACTATTTTAATTTAAAATTTATACCCAGAAAAACCTTCGAGCATTGAAGGACTAAAAACTGAGGGGGTTCTATTACATGTGAATTTTTATCTGTCCTATTTTCATTGAATAAATCTATCAATACATTTCCCTTCATCCTATTTTCCACCCTAATAAATGGACTAATGGAGTGTAAATGTTAAGTAGAATATTCCACAATTAATGTCTTTGACTGATTTTAAATAAGTCTACGACCATAATTGATTAACATGCGTTTTGTCACTTAGTGGTGATATATACAAGTAATAGTATGTGTCTCTTGATCAAATTTCAGTATTGATAGCATATTGTGCAAAAAGCCATTCTATCACGGCATTAAGTAAATAATTAAGATGGAGACAGGTATGTTTACGTCTCTTTAATCATGCCAATACATGGCGTAGAATATTCAAATTACAAACAAACAATCCTTTGATAATTTCAACGGTCAAAACTTTAGAAAATATGCATTCGTTGTATGCTTTAATACGTTACGAAGACGACTCTTATCCCGTTAGATTATAATATTACATTCAACCACCTATTTATGGGTTATTTGGATAAACATCCAAATTATTTTATTTTGGAATTGTTCAACTTTGTGAATTTTGATGTGGTATAAATAGTTGAAATTTACGGATATTGCATTGAATTTGAGATTAGGAAAAAAAATAAAATAAAATGTGGGAGGTATGAGTAGAGAAACAAGGCAATCTTATCAGAATCCAGATCTTCTGTCATTTTTTCATGCCTTTTTCTCTGTCTATTAATAAGATTTTAATACATAAGTAAAAATATTTAAATTTCATAATCACTTAGTATTTAATCAAATTTTATAACAACTGTTTTTATTTATTTGTCAAATTCTTATTATAAGGACAGAGTCTGTCTCGTACTCATGATTTTCTATGACCTTTTCAAAATATCACTATTCACACATTAGAGTATCGATGTCAAATATAATAATTTGTTAACTAAAAATATGGCATCTAAAATAAAAGCTCTCTCCAAAGTGATGCTAAATTTAGCAAAGACTACTAAAAACTATAGATTAGAGGACGACAACATAAATTTTATCCAATGACGGCTTCTTTACTAAGGCAGGACGCTAAGTGGATGATTTTACCAAATTATTATTTGCTCAATAATAATTTTACAAAACTATGTTTAAATAAATAACTAATATTTTTGTCAAATATACGGTCAAGAATAGAGTTTTATGAAGAAAAAAAATTACAGTCAACTGAATTACCTAATAATCAAGTGTTGCTAGATTTTAAAACTCAAGTCAAAATTATTTGTAAATCAATAGTCATAACAGACAATCACACTAATTGCAATTGTATTTACAAGATATGCTTTGTATGAATGATGAATTGTTAATTTACTCCAACACCAAGGTTTGTACCAGACATATATTAGCACATAGTACTTAAAAAATGGTCCATATTTGTCCAACGACCGACAAATTTTGGTCCTATTGAAATGTACTTTTGGGTAGTAAGTAATCAAATAACTCCAACTACTAGTATATACCGTTAGTGATGACTAATTTTAATCGCTGTTTGGAAAGAAAAAGGATAACATTAATGAGTGAAGATGAGTAATTATACGATTTCTATGCGTCTGTAGCCAAGTAATGATAGCATATTCGGGCCATAGAATTGAACAATTCAAATGTATCGACTAAGTCACATAAGTTTCATATATTACAAGTCTTTTTCTATCCGAATTTTCTCAAGAATCTTTGAATGATCATCATGTCTTAATTTTGAATTTTCTATGATTGCAAGGCCTAAGAGTAGAAAAGTGTTCTTTGGCTTTCTTCTAGGTTATAGCAAGACGGCAATATTATTTGAATAACTGGCACAATAACACTACTACTAATATGTTGTGCGTTCATTCACGAAAGCAAAATCATAAGAGAGTACGTTGAAGAACTCTTGGAAAAGAACCATTTAGGACTCGACCACAGTTGACGGGTGAATTTTTTTATCAATTTTATGTAGAGCATGTAACCACGTGCTTAATTAGTACAATCGTGTATTGAATCACGTGTCGAATTGGATGCTTCGATATGATAACTCGAACCTTGCAAAACAAATGATGTGTTGTGATGGGCACTGGAGGTGCTTTCAGTACAGGCTCCGAGCGCTTAACTCAGTAAACTTAATTTAGTGGAGAAGCTTAGGCTGATTTTTTTTTTTTAGAATTAGAATTAGAAGTGCTTACATTTTGTTTTACAATGTGTTGTATTTATAGGTGAACTTGCAATTCTTATTCTATTCGTGAAAGCATGCCACTTATTAGAGGAATTTGCAATGCAAAGCCTTGATTAAGTTTGGATTGGCTTAATTGAGGGATATATGTCCATATCATTCAAATCACTCTTTTCACACGCAATGTACACTTGGACTGACAACTTAGTATAGGCTGAATATTGTTTAAGTCCTTTTTTTTTTATTACTCAACTTATGGCTTGTCTTACTTCTAAGAGATCAACCATATCATTGCGAGAATCACATAAATATGTTGTCAGTAATGGTGAGTAGATTCCGTGACATACACATATAGCCAAGTCCTCCATGGTAGCATGGTGACATGGTATAGAAACACTGTTGGCGTCGCCTTTGTCACGAAGGTGTTGCCAATGGTTTGGTGGTTTTGTTAATGTATAGCAACAATGCTGCCAATGTCATGGTGATTCTGTCGATGATGCGGCAATGCCACAAGTGTTGCAGCGGTGCTATCAGCACCTTTGGTGTCATGGTATGGCATAAAGTCGGTGTGCTAAAAAGCATGGGCCATTCTTGCGGCAACTTGGTGTTATGGGTCTGTGGTCTTACCAATAGATTTGGCCTAGACGTTTCGTAGTTTGGCTTTGCAAAGATGTTCCCAACACTAGTCTCTTATTTTCGTGTAGCATTTGTTGAGACTAACATAACTATTTCTTCATTACCTTTTGAATTTATTGTTGGCATCTTGTCAACAATTCTCCGGTTTCATTGATGGCATGTTTCAAAGAAGGATATTTTTGGATCTCCTCGACAACTGCGTGATACAATTCGGCCTTGATTCTACCTTCTTATGTTTTTTGTGATTATTTAACTTGTTATTTCTTATTACAGTCAAATATCAAAAAAGGGTTTTCTCTATGTACTACGCTCTCTTTTATTATTATTATTATTATTATTGTTATGTTTTCTCTATGCTGAAATAGGGCTGCACTTACTTACTTCTAACTTTGCAATTTGGCTCCTTCAGTTAACTTTTATTTCACTTAAGTCCCTCTCAAATTTTTAAATTTCATTATCGGCTTTTTTGTTACAATTTATTGATGGATATATAACTTTTATAATGAAAAGAGTCATTCTAGAAATTTTTATAATTTTTTAAACTTATTTTACATTTTTCTAGAATTTTAAAATTCGGTGTTAGATTTATTGAAATTCACTGAAACGAACTTGTATGGCCTATCGATGAAATCAAATTTCATATATGATCCTAATATAGAGTTTATATGAGTATCAAATCTTCGTTCGGTAATTATTTTCCTTATGTTTAAAATTTTGGGCTAAAAACTACAATACATTGAAAAGTTTAGGGGCTCAGATTACAGTTTTTAACTTTTTGGTGTTTCTAACACCAATACTTCTATTTTAATTACCAATCATCAACACTAGACTCAGTTTAGTCCTTAATTTCTTTTGCATTCGATTTTCCTTAATCGAACCTACAACATTTATCTGTGTTTCGAGTAATTCTAGGATTAAGATTTGCCTAACCCCATCGATACTTTTGAATTATTCAAATTGTTCCATAAAATACTCGACAATTTGCTGAAAAACTCACTGTTTATTAATGAATGAGAGAAATTCATCATTACAGTTTCGGTCTTGGACTTACATAAGAAATTTATTGACCACTCGAATATGAGAATAACACCAATTGTTAAATTTGCCTTTTTGGATCTTCATTCCACAATCTAAACCAACCAAATTTTGTTTCAATCAAACCCAATGTGCTTACTAAGATGAACTATAGAGTTCATAAAAATTGCAAGGAATAAGAAAACATTAAGTCCAAGATAAATCAAACAAGCTGCAAAGAAAATGTATTGGTAATAAAACATTATTTGTGACATGTTCCTATTCCTTACCATTTCCCTTCGACTTAACAGCTTTAGTCTAAATTTATTAATCTAGAGATCTATGTTAAACCTCACTACTATTCCTAAGGGTTTGATGAGATTTTGCGCAAGTAAGATACTTAGTTGTTAATCCTAACTAACCAACTATTTTAAATTACTATTTAAGTCCTCACAATTACCTATATTCCTATTTATTCTCGTTATCAATGAGTATTGAAGTTGTAAATGCTCATGTGAGGTTGTTAACATACCCTCTTTTGCAATTCATTCTTCTTGATTCCTTGACCAACTAGCCACAATATTTTTAGCATACATGTGCATCCGTTTCTAACCACACGATCATCTTTTCCGTCACGTTTCTCAAACTTGGACTATAGCCACAAACAAATATTATGAACAAGATGTTAAGATCTCATACACAAAGTGCTTTACAATGATTGATCCTCTCGAGCCTAGTTTTGTTACGAATATATTTTTTAAATATCCGAGGTATCTTTCTGATGTAGGACAAAAATAGAAAATAATGTTACTTTTATTAGTTTTGTTGTCGTTTTTAGTTTATTATCTTACTTGTCGTTTTGCTTAGTTTATTTGTCATTTGGCTTAAGTATAAAAGGCTAGACTAATGCATTGTGAAATGAGCTTTTAGAATCAAACATTGAATATTATGGAGCAAAAGCTCACTTTATCCCCTTAGCCATAGATTTGGCTTGATTTTATCCTATTCCGCTGCGTCACTTTCATTGGATATATTCATCATCAAAAGAACCCGATCTCCAAGCAAAACCTCCCAACACACAAGTATTAGTATACCATTATTGTAAAGAACACTACAGAAAATATTTTGGATACATGCGCATATGCATTATACCCAATCCTTACACTGGTGACAACTTTTCCTTTTGTGTCAACATATTGTCTTGAGAGTTTAGTGAACTCCACCCATTGGAAGCATTTTTCTATAATTCATCTAAAGGTGCTACATATAATACAACAAAGGAACAAAACAAGAACTACATTCGTCGAGATAGCTAGCATAATATGTATACACAAGACCAAATTTTCTAACGGGAAAATTCAAGGGCTGACAAAAGATCACCGTCAATCAACCCAGAACAAAACTAAAGTTTGCTAGAATAAAATGCAATGCAAAGAACTTGTATAATATTATGAAAGATTTAATAAAAAATATAATACTGTTTATTTTAGTAGATGGTACTTTGTTGTTTATGTCGTTGACTTTTGAATTATCATTTTGTGACTCCTTTAAGTTTAGTGTCATTTTGTTGAAGTCAATTGGTTGTTTAGTCAAATAGTCTAAGTCTATAGAGTTGGTTAGAGATTTGAAGTATTGGACTTTAACTCCTTTTTTGTATCATTTATCTCATCTTCACACAGCTCTCAATAGATGCCTAAGAATTATGGGTGAAATCGGTTCGGTTTGGTTCAATTTTATGTAATATTTTACACCGAATCGAATTTATTTGGTTTCCTAAAAGTGGAACAGGAAATCGGTTTTTAAGTTTAAAAAACCGAACTGAACCGAAATCGATTAATCGATTCGGTTTCGGTTTTATTTCGGTTTTAACCGAAAAATTCGATTATAGTTAAAATCGATTAAACCGAATTTTTAACCGAATTAAAGAAATAAAAAAAAACAAAAACAACTTTGAAAAATTGATTCTAAACCTATTATAGTGTTATTTTAAATTTATTTGTCTCGCATATAAATTCAATTATAATACCAACTAGATATTTGTATCACAAGGTCACAAAGTCACAATACAAATTACAAATACAATGATAGTTAGATATTACATAATAGTAAAACACAAAAGTCAACAACCACATATTATCCAAATAACAAAGTAAAACACACAACAAACACATTATTATATATACTAAAAGGAACCCCCCTTATTACTGTAGACTCTACAGTAATTTTTAGGTTTCCAAAAATGCCCTTTTTAAAGTGATTTAAGCCTTTTGTGTTGTTTGGTTTTATTGACCTTTTATTGCCCTGTTGTTTTTATGTAAATATTCTTCATTCGTAAAGAAAGATAGCTTTGTTAATTGGGCTGGGTTAGTCAATTGGCTAAAAGGGTAAAAAATTGACATCCTCCTTCAGTTTCCTTTATGTGCCGCTTGTATTATCTAAATAACAAAGTAAACAAATCATGAAGTGAATGAAACCAACCAAATAGTCTTGCAATAACTAAAACAAACATAAATAGTTCATAAAAACAATGTTTTTGGGCTGCTGGCTTCTCTTCATCCACATTTCCCCAAGTATGCTTGCCTAGCTATAGTATAACATTTCAATGTAAAGATTGATTAGTTGTGATGTTAATGAACTAACTAAAGTAAATATCAAAGAACAACATTCCAAAGTAAATATGTTCAACTCACCTCCAAATTCCCCCAAATGCTTCTCAATCATCAATGTCTGTGTCCGTGGTGGTAGAATCACCATCATCGTCTATAGAATAAATCAATAAAATTAGTAAATGTTAGTGTCACACAATAAATAAAAAAAAAGCAAAGAATTATGAAACAAATATGTTGAGACTTGAGAGTTGTATCGGTTTCCACTAAAATATAATCTTTAAGAGTCTCAACATCATCCATAAACTCTCTACACACAACAGTGTCATGGGAAGAACTCAACCAACTCTTGGTCCAAACAAGTGCCTCAACCGTTTTAGCAGTTAACGAACACCTAAAAGGATCAAGAATGCGCCAACTAGTAGAAAAAGCAGATTCTGAGGCTACAGTCGACATTGGAACCACTAACACATCCTTTGCAATTCTTGAAAGCACCTTGTACTTGTTTGAATTAACTTTCCACCAGCAAAGTAAAATCAAAGTTCTCAGAGTCCACATCCTCACAACTTTCACCTAAGTATTTCTCAACATCATTCTTTTCCCCTCCTTCTTTGACACGTTTTTCCTTGAGATATGTCATCCTCACACGATTCTTTAAATAGCTTTCTTAAGATATGCTTGGCTGAGCTGCTGATTTTTTTTTTTGGATGGTATTAGGAGCAGGCGGAGACGCAATGTCATTATACTCATTGTAGAGCTTCTTTAAAGAAGCTTTAATATGTACTATCATCTCCTCAGCTGTATCTGATCCGTACATGACTCCAATACAATGCTTAGCATAGTCCATCTTGTACCGTAGATCAATAATCAAGGCAAGGAACATAATTACATTCATTTTCTCTGGACAGCCCCAATACTTATCAAACTTTTTCTCCATACTCGTTGCCATATGACTTAGAAGATTGTCTTCTTCTTCGGAAAAAATGATTAACACTTGCTTGACTTCACAAATCTTATTAAAGAAGAGATTTGACGTGGCATACAAAGTACCACTAAGCTTCATAGTTAAATCATAGAAAGTCTTCAAGAACCGCACAAATATCTTTGCATTTTCCCAATCCGAATCAATGGGTGGACCGACTATCTTGGCATCATCAAAATGGCTTCGATAATAAAGATCATCATCCATCTTCTCAAAAACTTTTTGGTACTTCAAGGCAGACTCTAACATCATATACGTAGAGTTCCACCTCGTCGGAAGATCCATGCGCAAAAGAGCCTTTGACTGAATCCTTTCTTCTGCTGCACACTCTTTAAACCACTTGAAGCGTGCCGAGAAGGATCTAGAGTACTTCACAGCATTCCGAAGGCTTGAAATGAAACATGATATTTTCTTCAAACCATCACCGACAATGAGATTAGTAATGTGACAAACACACCTCATATGAAGCATGTCACCATCTAGAAGCAAAGTCCCCTTCTTTTCCTTTAATTTCTTCTTCGGCTTCTCGATGGCTAAGTCATTGGATGATGGATTATCCATTGTAACTGCTAGAACCTTGATTATCCCCCAATCATTGAAGCAGTTTACAAATCTTGACCACGGTGTCCCCTTTTTTATTAGGGACTTGAAAGAAGCCAATAATCCTCTTCTACAATGTCCAACTATCGTCAATCCAATGTGCTGTCACACACATGTAATTGATGTTCTGAATCAATGTCTAAGTATTAGTAGTGACACTTATCCGACATCCCTGCAAAATATTCTTCAACTTTTCCTTCTCTTCATCGTATAGCTTCAATATATCATTGGCCACTGTAATCCTAGAAGGAGCAACAAACTTTGGGTTCATGTAACTAGAGTACTCCATAAACCCCTCTCCCTCGACATGCCTGAAGGGAAGCTCATCAATAACTATATACTTTGCCAGTGCCTTCCTAAATCCCTTTTTAGTCCAATGCACGGCGACTAATTCGTTTGAACAAACCTCTTCCTCACCATGCGTTTGCTTCTTGTAAAAAGCCAAGAGTTTTTTATCCTTGCTGTACTCCGTGTAGTACGGACCCTTAGTGCAATTCAACATATGCCCTTTCATAGTTAACGTGCCATTTTTCTTCAGATCCGAAGCGTAACTATTAGCGCAGTAATTGCAAACTGCTCTTTTAGCATCCCCAATCTTGGTAAAATGGTCCCACACTTCAGATGCATTAATTCACCGCTCCTTGTCAGTCTCCTCGGTCTTATCTTATTGTGAACTACACTTAGCTCCCTCAGTTTCACCAGATCCAGTTTGTTGCGTCGAAGGCATTACTATGGCAGTTTCAAAATCTTCATTTGCATGAGGTGATTTAGTTTGAGAAGGCGAAGCCAAAGCCATTACTGATTATACTGCAAGAAATAAATTTGACTCTAATAATCAAACATGGCACTAATAAATGAACAATATCTCTAAAATCTAAACAATCTATTCACTGAACAATCTAAAATCCAAACAAAAAAGCATTTGGGACATAAAAACGAGAACATTCTTTCTCTATCATTCTAATGGAATTTTTTTCAAACATCTTACAAGCAACAAGTATCAAAAAAGCATTTGGTACATAACAACCAAAACACTCTTTCTCTATCATTCTAATGTGTAACGACCCAAAACTCCAAACGATGTTTTTGTCCCAAAAAATACGGACAAATTTGAACTTTTTAAAATAAGTTACATAATTGAGCTTTTAATAACAAGCATAAGAATTATCAATCCTCATCATAACCTAAATGGATTTAATTTAAACATTTATAAAATATGCGAAATTTAAAACTTTCTTTGCCAACGATTAGCCGGTAACCCACGTAAGATTTTACAGGTTGGTCCCGCATACACTCGCTGCTCCCGTCATTGTCACCTCGCCCTTTTTGCTTTCGTGACAAGATACCTGCGACACGAGCAGCCCAGTAAGTAGATTAAATACATAAACTGCTAAGTCTGCAGGTCATAAACAACCAAAATATCACAACACAATACTCTAATAAAAAGGGACGGACTCGCCGATTAAGTCATTGTAGTCCGAAGAGTAAATGTCACTCTTAAACAACCTTGCCCACGAAATAGATTTCAAAAATAGGTTGCTAAACCTGCGCGGGGTATAATACCTGCAAAAGAGTTGTGATGTGGAATGGGGTCGGACTTAGCGACCCATAAATCTCGACTCAAAAGTCAATCTCATAATTTGTTCTAATCTCACTCAAGTTCACAACTCTCTGACTCAGCTTATAAAAATACATGTGCACACGATTCACATCCAGACCCCTTATGGGTCGTTCTAGAACTTATACACAATCTAGACCTCTCATGGGTCGCTCTAGAATTCAATACACATTTAGACCCATTACGGATTGTTCTAGAACTTATTCACAATCTAAACCTCTTACGGGCCATTATAGAATTTAATACACATTTATACCCGTTCGCGGATCGTTCTAGAACTTTATACACATCTAGACCCATTCTCGGGTTGTTCTAGAATTTTATAAAAATCTAGACTCATTCTCGGGTCGTTCTAGAACTTAATACAAATCTAGACCCTCTATGGGTCGTTCTAAAACTAATACAACTCTGGACCCTCTACGGGTCGTTCTAGAACTATACAACTCTGGACCCTCTACGGGTTGTTCTAGAACTTTATACAAATCTAGACTCATTCTCGAGTTGTTCTAGAACTATAAGCATTTTAGACCTCTTACGGGTCGATCCGAAACTTCTCACGATCGGTGGTTCCGTCGGATTGTTTCGAATTGATTGCGCAATCACCCAATCGGGTTAATTCGGAACATGCTATGGATCTTGGCACCTCGGACCGTCCCGATATTCTTTATGATTGTGAGGACTCATCCTCCTTGGGCCTCTCTACCCATTCCGAAACTTTTTACAGCCAGTGACCCCGTCGGTTCGTTTCGAAATTCATTATTGCACTTTACCCCGTCGGGCCGATCCGGATCGTTACATCATAAACTGTGGGGAAGGCCGTAGCTCTCCTCTCCAAGGCCCCTCGGGCCGTTCCGGAAGGTCGTCTGCCGACCTCCTCAAGATCTCGTGGGTCGTTTCGAAATCTTTCATGGCCAGTAGCCCCGTCGGGCTGTTTCGAAACCGAATCATGATCGCGACCCCGTCGGGCCCCTCTCGAATGATCAAACTACACATGCAAAGAAAGGTCATCCACCGACCTCCTCGAGTAGTTCCGAAACCTCGTACGATGGCCCCGTCGGGCGGTCTCGGAACCGATCATGATTCGCGGCCCCGCCGGGCCCTACCCGAATACATACGATGCTTTCACTCCCCTTGGCTTGTCTTAGAGTTTCTCTTTGACCTGCAATAAAGTCTCAACAACAAAAGCCAAGTAGTTTTATGTCTGTGGTCTCATACCTACCGATAGATAATTCACACTAACATATACACACGCAAACAGACACACACACCCTGCACCAGAACCCGAACCACGAAGTTGAGTAGTTTATGTCTGTGGTCCCATACCCACAGACAGATAAACATATAAATGAACACACGCATAATTACACCCTTATAGAAACACAACATATCATAAATGAACCTACAGTCCCATACCTGCAGGCTCGTTGCACAAACAAGACAAACACGATCAAAAGCGCGTATTCAGAACCTTAGTAAGAATGGGGATCCACACAATTTGGTAGCCACAATTTTAGGAGCATCGCACGCTTTATACAATCTCAACACATGCACAATATATTCAAACATGGCAAAGTATACTCGTGTCACAGTGGAGATCCACTTACCTGAGGTCCTAAGCTTCCCGACTTGGTCCTCGCGATCTTCCTCTCCCAACGTCCCTCTTTGAAGTTTGCTGTGTGATACTTCTGTCCAGCACGAGAATTAGAGGGTCAACGTCGAGTCCACTAATTATTTGAGAGGAAAGAAACTTCAAGTGTTTATGGACTAAAAGAAAGGGACTCTAGACGGTGGGACGATCAATGGTTTATCGAGAAACCCCTCTAGGGGTATTCCCGTCCCGAGTGTCGTCACTTTATCACTAACCGTCAGTTCCGACTAATGATTCTGTCGCTTGACTAGTTTAGGTGAGAAAGAATTCCTTGGACCCAAATGGTCTTTGATTTAGTCATAAAAAGTGTCTAAACTTCGAGCCGGAAATTCGGCAGAGTTTTTCCTATTTTTCGGATATCCCGGCCGAAGCCTTCACCTTATTTCAACCCAGCACCGAACTAATTTCGGTCACAATCCATCGCAACAACCACGCAGAATAATTTTCACAATAATAATCTCAAAACATAGTCATAATTCAACACCGAGCCTCAGTGGCTCAGATCCCACACAAAATAAAATAATAGGCGTCTAAACTAATTACAAAAGTCACATATATGCCATCGAGTCTTAATGCTTGGATCTTGTTTCCAACGGCCCGCTTTTACCTTTGGAAAAAGGGCCGTGAAGGGTTGAGCGTTCAAACTTGTGTTGTTGATGTTCCTGCACAGTGCACGAGGATAAAAGAAATAGAATCAAGTTTTGAACTTAAACAAAGGCAGGACGCGCGACTCGATACTCGTTTTAGGCTCAAACGGGCACGTTGATAAGAAATACAATCCAATACAACCAAGGCTCGCACAAAAACCAAATTCTCAAGATTTCCAAGACAACACAAATCTTTACAATTTTACAATGGCAAGGCACTTGAGATAGTACTCCCCCCGACTAGCACATTAGCCAAATTATTTTAGCCACAATTCAAAAAAGACATATTAGATTTCCACATGATTAAACTACAAGCAACTCCCAAAATCCTCGCAATTTCAATCCCGCGAAAGTAAGATTTTCGAAACAACATAAATCCACAATTTTGATAATGCCAAACGCTTGAGATAACAACTCATAAAACACACCAAATAGAACTATTGCGTTGTTCACAACATTCTCAAACCGATAATCTAACGAAGTTTCTAGAAATTCAACCAACTCATTAATTTACTAAAACTTGTGCCAACACATTGAAATTAGACACGCAAACAATATTGGAAACGTGTGACCCATCACAATCATGACCGCGCATCCAAGTTCTCAAAACTACGAAATCTCGCAAATATCGAAAGACCGAACATGATTATAATTTTCATAAGACTACCAAAAGACAACAAAGTTTATCATTGCGAGCTAAATCACCAAACACCACCAAGCATTTCTAACATAAACAAAATTCCATCATCGAGTGTAACTCGACTCACCAAGCGTAAATGGCAGCAGGCTCCATGAGATAAACGGCGCAGCTACGATACTGGTGCTGCGAGACGAAGCTCTGCCACCAGCTCGGTGATGGCGTGGCCAAAGCTTGGTAAGGAAATATGACAACAGCGAAGCGAGCTCCGCGAGTGGCGGCCACGAAAAAGATGCACATTGGAGCTCAGTGCTCTCGGGGCTAGGCATGGCACGACGAGAGCTCTCGATAAGGGCGAAGTGGCACGAACCTCATCGCGCGCACGGAGGCGCTGGAGTAGCCGCGGAGGTGCCGAAGCTGCATTGGGTGGTGCGTGGCATCGACACGCGCAGGGAGCTCGCCGACAGCAGCGGCGGAGTGGCACGCGAACAGGCGCGAGGCTTCGCGGTAACGAGTGGCTGGGCCTCACGGATCAGGGCTAGGCCTTACTGGTCGGGGCTTGTCGTCGACGAGCACGAAGGCGGCGGCATGAGTCTGGGCTGCGCGACAAGGCACCAAAATGCGCACTGCTCGGGATCCGTGGAATACGCATGGAAAAGCGACGTTGAGGGCGGAGGCGCACGGATCAGGGCTAAGGAAGGCTGGGCGAGGTGAGACGCAGGCTCGCGGCTGGGCTGCGTTAGCGTGGAGCGCGGAGTCGGCGCGAGCAGGGGCTGAAGTGGATCGCGCCTTGTGTGCGCCAACGAGTGGCGGCCTAGGCAGGGCAGAGGTGAGCGACGGAGGCGCCGGGCCTGGTTGCTGACGAAAATAGGAGAGGTAGCAAGAGAGAGGTCGAGAGATTTATGAGAGAGAGAGGAAAATTTTTGAGAGGCAGGGGGAGTGTTGGCCGGCTGAGAAGGAAAGGAGAATGAGAAGAGGAAGCCCTATAGGGCTTGGGCTTAATTTTGGGCCAAAATGGCCAAAAAATTCAATAAACGAAAATTGTAAAATTTCTCTGTGAAATATTAAAATTGCACACGTAATTTGGACACGGAGACTTAGGAATTTTAATATTATTCTCGAAAGAAAATAAATTCCTAACACGTCCAAAAATTTAAAAAGGCAAAAAGAACTATACCAATTTCATAATTCTACTCATAATTTCTAAATTGCCCTGATTTGACGAAGCTAGCCAATTTTACAAAAATAGTCATCATCGAGGCAAAAATACAAACTGATTAGCTTGTACAATGATTTTAATTTTAGGCCATTATATAATGGGATTTTTTTCGAACATCTTGCAAGCAACAAATGATACTAAACTGAAAGGATCAGGTTTCTCTAAACTGAACCATAAATTGGAAGAACAAATGATACACACAAAGCTCGTGAAACAAAACAAATACACACACAAATAATCTTACTGATTAATTTAACACAAGACAATTAATGCCAAACCTTTGTATCAAAATCAAACACAAGACATGACAAAATTCTTACTGATTAGTTAACATAAGATATAACAAAATTCTCAAAACTTTTATCCCTAAAATCACAAAATCCAAACAGCAAGATTACCACCAAAATCCAAATAGCAAGGCTTACTGAACTAAAGCCGGCGTGAGCGTGAAAGAAGGCGTCAATTTGTTGAGAAGAGACGGCGTCGGTTGAGCGTGACAGTGGGCAGGCGTGAGCGTCGGCTGAGGAGTGAGGGCGTGAGCGTGACAGTGAGCACTGAGCTGTGAACGTGAGCGTGACAGTTGGCGTGAGTGTCGGTTGAGGAGTGACGGCTCGAGCGGCAGATTGAGGAGGGCGTGAGGGCTTGAGCGGCGGCAGAGTGAGGAGTGAGCAGTGAGGAGCGAGGAGAAGAAAAAAAGGAAAAGAACACGACGTAAACTGTAAACCTAATCTAAATATCTAATAATAATAATATTCAAATACTATAAAATTAAAAATATAAAAAAAAAATTATATATTAAAAATTCGGTTTCGGTTAATCGAAAGAATGGATTTTTTTGAAGAATTAAAAATCAAAAACCGACACCGACAAGCGATTCGGTTTTGGTTTTAAAACTGAAAATTCGGTCGACGAAAAAAAATCAAAAATTCTGTTTCTACAAATCGGTTTCGGTCAATTTTTTATCGGTTATCGATTTTTTCGGTTAAAATTTTCACCCCTACTAAGAATTGACTGATTTGTTCGTACCAATCCATCTCCATCCTCGTATCAGCTTACTTGGTTCTTTGACTTCTATCTACATATGTTATTAAAGCCTATGGTTACCCTCATAAATAAAGACTATGACTGGTGAGCCAAGATGTTTATGCTGCCACGATTATGACCACCACAACATGAAATCCATTTGCGATGCCACAAAGTTGCATGAATTAGAGCTTGAAACTCATATTTTGGCTCATTTTAAAGCAATGTCTACCAAGATATGTATAGCCTTTGCGTAGATCTGACTAGTTTCACCTCCTTCTTTTCAACATCTCGCTCGACTTGACGCTCGAGGCCTCAACGTGATCATCTTGTCCGCAAGGTATTCTTACTTGATGTTATGGCTAGTGGGCCTCCCTACTTTAACGAATCATTGAATCATCACTAAGGCCATGTCCTCGTTGCAATATGGACTTTACCACTCCATATTCGCCATTCGGTCAATACTATTGTTGTCATATGGAGTTCCCTTCATTAGATCCTTCATTCCACTAATGCCACCGTCATGATCTAGACCTTCTTACTTCAAATATGTCGCGTCTCTATAACGACCAGGTCACCTGTAATACCCAAACTTTTTCCAACGTGAAATTTAAGGAGAATAAGGTTGGGATATAATTATTGTGTTTTCCTTTATTTAAATTAAATTAGATTACTTTGATAAATATTTCAAGACATGAATATTCTGAAAGAATATTTTGGAGAAAATATCTCTTTTTAGGCCCCAAGAAAGGTGATAATTATCTTATCATTGTTTAAAACTTCAATAATTGACCAAGATAATTATCAAGTGGTCAGTTAATGCAGGAGAAAAACTAAGGACCTTATTTTCCCTAATATACGCACATATAGAATAATAGAGAGTAGGATTGACTTACTTTTAAGAAAGAGTCAAAAATCGTTTATGATTATGTAGAGTATATAATTGCGTATAGGCGAATCCGTTAAGGATTTTGAAGATACGGCAAAACTCAAACGTCATATATATAATAAGTATGTGTGTATGTGTCTATATATATATAGATATATACGTATATAAATTTAAAATTTAACACAATTAGGGTTACGGTTAGCTTAGAGTGTTTAGAGCTAGTATATATATATTCTTTTTCTTCTCTCTTATTCATTTATGCTCAGAATAAAAAAAAATTTTGATATAGGCGCATAAGGTCAGCCATCAAAGGGATTTCTAGAGCAAGTTTTCTCACTTAAGGTAATGATTCTACAACCCTAGTGAAGTCCAATTTCTTTTTTAGACAAACCATAATCCACACAATGTTTATTTCGGTAGTTTTGAACGCTCACGTTGCCCGCAAGTCTTTGTAAGGGATCAATAGGTAAAAATCTCCTCCATATAATTATAAGGATATTATTAGGTTGATATGAGAATTTCTTTATTACCCAATTTAGAATAAGGCTTTTGGTGTCATTCTATGAATACGTTAGATATTGAAATTTGCAATTTTGTTCTTATTCAGATGGAGCAACTACTTTCATGAGACTTTAAGATCTACTAAAATTTATAAAAATCCGTGGTTAATTCTTTTTGTGTCTTTATCATGTCTCTAAAATTTTAGAATGATATGATTTGCGGATTTTTTTGTAGAAATTTTTTAGTATGACTGCGCAAAGAAAATTTTTCAACACTAGCAGTTTGAAAATCCTAATTTTGAAAATTTATTTAACTATATAAACGAAATACTTTAGTCCTAAAATTTTGATCAATTAAACTTATATGAGTTACAGAAAAATATTAAAACTTTAGGAATTTTTCAGCATCGTTTGTTTTGATTTTTAATTCGAAACTTTTTGGTGAATACGTTGCAACAGATTCCCAGCTTTCAGCAGTGACGGTTTTTCTTAATTCCGAGTATCTTAAAGGATGAATTAGATCTAGAGCATAAAAGATAACTTTTATAATTTATAAAAATGAACAACTTTTATATTTTGAGTTTTTGTGAAATCTATTTTGTACTCGACCAAAAAGTCAATTTAAATTTTAGCCAAAATTAAATCTTGTGAAACAACTATATTTTAAAAATGTAATACGTAAAACTTTAGTGAGTGAAACTCGTAGGACTTTCCAAAATAAAAGGTAGTTTGTTTATAACGATTTTTCAAAAAATCCTTACAAGAAAAGATATAATGAAAAAGATGATTTTATCCCTGACTTTCTTTTGATAATTAGGAAGAGTTAATGGTTGAATTTTTAAAAGTGACATAAGAGAAAAATGTCAATTTTTATGTTATCTTTAACTCTGAAAATTTTTGGCTCAATGCGAATTAGTACATTTTTGTCAAGAATTTGAGTTTTGGGGTTAAAGTGTAATTTTTTATAAAATATAGGGTCTAAATAGGATATTCTCAAAAAATACAGACCCATGAAAGTGTGCTCAATTTGACATATTATCATAGTATGAATTCTCATATTGAATTATTATTTTAAGATTCGAGAATTTGACGCGATTCGTTGCCTAACCTAAACGTCTTTTCAACGTCAATTCAAGTGAGTACAATCGCACCTACAGTACGAATGGTTTTCAAAAGAAATATTGTGATGAATGATGAAAGATTATTTATGATTTATAATATAATGAATGATGATGTTTTCATATGATGAATGGTGGTATGATTTTACGTTGATTAATGGCGTGTAATGATGATGATATGACATATTATGCAATTCATTGCTGATGTACGTTGCATGTTTTGTCATAATGCATGTCATTTAATAATCAAGTGAAAGATAGGATAATAATAATTATGTCGTACCACCCTTCTTAGTGAGGTATAATAATGATAATAATGACACCGTTACCTTGAGCCGTCTTAAGGGCAATATAGGTACGGCCCTATAAACTGTATATATATAAATTTATGAAATATGATGATGATAGACTCTTGGTCGCCGAGGACTTTGTGCACCCCTTCGCCGTCCAGTGGTCTAGCTTGCAACTCGGTACGTACACCACGATAACGAGGATCCTCTACGAAGGAATAGTAATAGATTAAAAATACTAATGATTCAAAATATTTTGTGAGAACTATGTTTGTATTTCACTAGGCTTTTAGCTCATATATTTGTTCGTACTGTAAGTAAAAAGCATATGGTGTGATTTCATGGATTAAACGATGGTGGTGTTGGAGAACGAGGCAACGGGAAAAAGGGCAAACCAATCTAACGCTTTTTCACACAAGATTAGAAATCTACTTTATTGTACTTTATAATTTTCTTTATGAATAATTTATTTAAGTTGAATAAAGGTAATGTTTTTTGCCACAACCGGGCCACTAGATTTCAAATTTAAGATTGGTTTAGTTATGTTATTATGAAAAGTTACATTAAAAAAAATCAAAGTTTCTATGCAAGTATGATATAAGAAGTACGTAGCGAGTCCGAGAAAGTCGGGTCGTTACATCACCATTGACCTCGGCCAACTAATTGGGATTTAACCCTGACCCTCATCATCACCGTCAGGGAGAAGTTGTATTCATAGTTTCTCCCTTTTTCATCCTCTGAACATTACTTATGACCCCTTTTTTGACAACAACGATTTTAATCTACTCTAACCACCAGAATACCGACATTGGGTTGCCAACCCTTTTGACATGAAGGATCCTCAGTTCAAAAAGGGTTTGTCTTTCCAAATGTTGCAATTTTCTGGGCAGTTGTGGGGCAGTATGCTATCAAAGAATGACATTATCTTCAAGAAAAATGAACCAACAATAATCTGAGCTGAATGTAACGATGATAATTACAGTTGGGTTTGTCTATGTTCACCAATGTTTGGATCGAAGAAAGCTTGGATGATAAAGACATACCACGAGGAACACAATTGCGGGAGAGTGACAAAAATCTAATTTGTGAAACACAATGGTTGGCTACTAAATATCTGCAGTATTTCGAGGACAATGAGAAATGGGGATGCAAACAAGTTAATTGAGAAAATTCAAGAAGAATATGTTGTAAAGGTACATAAGGCAAAAGAGTATAGAGCTAGGAAAATAGCTCAAAACTTGATCGAAGACACATACAAATAATAATATGTTGCTTTATGGGACTACAAAAACAAGTTAAAAGTCTCCAACATTGGCTCAACTATGAAGTTTCTATGTGATCATGGTCCGAATGACACTCTCATCTTCAAGCGACTTTATATCATTTGTGATGGTTGTAAAGTAGGATTCAATGCTGGTTATAGAAAATTGATAGGAATATACAGTTGTCACATAAAGGGGCAACATTTTGGACATCTATTGACTGCTATCGGAATTGATGCTGATTATAGCATGTTCTTAATAGTTTTACCGTGGTAGAATCGGAGTATAGAGATTCATGGTCTTTGTTGAAAGACTACCTACAAGACGATGTCAAAATTTACAGCCCGCATCTTTGGTCGTTTATTATAGACAAGTAGAAGGGTTTGAAAAAGGCATTGAGGTAGTTGTGGGATGTAGAAGTTGAACACCGACATTATGCACAACATATATAGTCCAACTTCACAAAGAAGTTCAAGGGCCAATCATTTGAAGTTGAAGACGATGAAAGCTACAAAGTTATATATTATGCTAACCTTTACAGAAGTAATGGATGAGATAAAAAAAGAAGACCATGCTGTATATGAGTGGTTGATTAGTAAAGGACCGAAACATTAGTGTCGTGCAAATTTTAGGACAACTCTTAAAAGCGACATTTTGGTAAACAGCTTGTTTGAAAGTTTTAATTAAACAAATTATGTCTTGCTAGAAGAAAGCCAATATTGTCCATGTTAGAGAGGAAAGCAGTTGACGAAGCAACGATTGACAACAGGTAAGTGGTCTAATGAAATTGGAAAAAGGGCGAGCAAGATCTTGGAGGAAAGAAAAAAAGAAAAGGGAAAACAGCAATCTTTTTGGGATGGTGAGCGAAACTACCAAGTGACTAGTTTTCATGTACGCGTGAATGTTGTAGATTTAGGGAAGCAAACTTGCACATGTAAGAAGTGAGATTTATTTGGAATACTATGTGCACATGTAGTTGCATGTGCTTGGGCTATAGACGAGGATCTAGTGATCTATGTGAGTTATTGTTACAAGAAAGAAGCACTCTAAAGAACGTACGCTTTCATGATTGTCTCGATTGGTCCTCAAGATCAATTGCCACAAAGCTCAAACCATCCACTGGCCAAGCCCGTTGATGTTACAAAACCGGGTAGGCCAAAGATATTAAGGAGGCGTGAACATGATGAGATAACACGATGATCAGACTTGGACGATCGATGAAATGTTCAAAGTGTGGGAAAAGAGGACATAATGCTAGATCGTGCTCTTTAGACGGTACTAATTATTGCACATTTGTTGTATAGTGGAGTGCAAGATAGATGACAGCTTCATCAAGCACGACTGCATCCAGGCAAAGGTTTAAGTTTGTGAACACAATGCTATAGAAACATGATGACTTGTATTAGTAGATTTGATATTGATGTTGCAACATATATAGTTTTTTTTTTTTGGACACCTTAGTTTGTTTTGCACGATAGTATCTACGCTGAGTTTCATGTTTTTGGATAGCTTAGTTTGTTATGGCCATACATGGGACTTCATATTTTGCTGATGTATAAGACCAATTGTTACAAGTTATTATATCAGGTCTAAAAAGGTCTAAAAAACTTGTGATTATATTTGCTCAATTAGTAAAATCAATTATTGTCACAAATCATGCCATTGCCAAAGCTTATGATTATACCGCTCAATTAATCACTACCAAAAAGTATTTTACAACACATATTAACTAAAGAAAAACATTAACAAGCAACATTTGTACATCAAATCATACCATTTTGTAGTACAAATTGAACACAAATATTGTAACCAAATATATTATTTATCCATGAACACAAATAAAAATAACATCAATAGAATCCCAACTAAGGCTTGCAACTTCCTTAACTCACCGTTCTTCACACCAACCATTACTACTTCATCACATTTTAATTCCAACAGGAAACTCCATACAGTGTTCTTTTTCTTCAAGCATTTTTTTTTATTATAATTTTTCAATTCAACATCTTGCTTTTGAACCGACTGCTTGAGGCTCGCTATTTCACCCTCGTAAAAATGAATTTTACGTAACAATTCTAAAATGATTTGTTTAGACCGACCTCTCATTTCAGCATCAATTTAAATCTTATAATTGCACCTTTTTCAATATCTTTCTGAAAAAACAAATAAAAAAATCATGGTTAGAAAACTAGTCATAAAACACCGAAATCAAATAATCTCACTGTTAACAAATAAAAAACCATCCTTTTTTTCAACCACACCTAAATCTTGCTCTAAATAATCCCACTGTAAATAGATAAACAAATCCCACTACTAAAAAATCTTGCTCATTATAATAATTAAAAGCTTGCTCTAAAAATAATCCTACTGTTAACGAAAAATAAACCGTCATTTTTTCAAACACGCCCAAATCTATCTCTAAATAATCCCACTGTTCACAAATAAAAAAAAAGCCCACTGTTAACAAATCATGCTCACAATAATAATTAAAATCTTGCTCTAAAAATAATCTCACTATAAATAAATAAAAAACCGTCATTTTCCGAACACACCCAAATAAAAAAAAACAAAAACAAAATATGGTTCCTTCAAAACAATGAATCTCACCTTATACCGAGGACAACAAAGAAAGCTTCTCCCGGGATTGTCATCAGTCGATGGGTTCTCTCAACTGCAGATAATAAATAACAATAATATCTTGCACTTCCCCATGCCAACTAACATCTTCCCAAGAATTTTGTTGCTTCCCCATGCCAACTAACTTCTTCCCAAGAATTTTGCTGCATTCTCACACGCACACAAAAAGGACCCTAATCTCTAAAACCTCATCTATTATGTAACAAATTCAATTAATCAACCCATTCACGAGCGCTAAATAGGGGGAAAAAATAATTTCACCCACAAGTAAGTGACAGTTGCAAAATTTGGACAGGAAATTAGACACAAGAACAATTTTGGAACATTTTAAAAATATAAAGAGAACAGATGCAACAAACTAAAGTATATGAGATAATTTGACATTCGGGTCAAAATACAATGACAAATGGTGAAATTAACCTTTTTTTTTCTTATTTTGTTTTATATTACCAAAAACTCACTTTGAAATGTGGCATTTTAATAAAATACAAACGATAATTATGGTATTTTAATGGGAAATCGTAGAAATAGCCGAAAGAAAATTTTATTTTTAAAATACAACTCATGTTTAAAAAAATTTAAAAAATATATCCATGTTACGAATTGTATAACAGAAAAGTGTCACACAACATATAACACATCTGTAAACATTTGTAAAATATTATTTAACACTTCGAAAAATACTTGAAGTGTTACAAAATATCTTACAAATATTTACAAATGTGTTATATTTTATGTGACACTTTTCTATTGTACAATTCGTAAAATTACTATTTTTTTAATTTTTTAAAACATAGGCTATCATTTAAAACAAACATTTAATTTTCGCCTATTTTTGCAATTCATCCTATTTTAATTAGAAGAAACGCTTAAAACAAAAAGGTAAAAGAAACGGATTTATCTTTGGAGTCCCTCGTACGGCAAATCGGGTGGTTCAAGTTTCTACTGAAGCCACTGCAAGAAACCCTAAGCGAAGAAACGCCAAGGTTTCGATCCACTCGAATTTACCTCTTCAAAGGATTTTCGCGTTTCAGGTAATATTCGCCAACGCATTTTCGTTCCCTTCTCTTTCGTTTCCCAAATGAAATCGCTTTTCTCTAATTCCTCAAAGCTCATTTAGGATTTAGGAACTATTTATGCCATGATTAGAGTAATGTTTTGTTTCAAACTTAAGCAATTTACATGAAGATTATCCAAAGCCATCCACTTCGAATGAGTGTAGCAAATATACTCGAATATAGTTGCATTGTTGCTTTGAACTGAATATAATGGGAATGAGAACGAAAATTTAATATGAATGCCAGAAAACGTGTTTTTTTTTTCTTTAATCTTCTTGTTTTTGAGAACTGTTTTGTACTGATTTTCTTTTTCTTTTATCGAAAACGATTTTTTATTATGCCTCATTGAATTCTTTTGATACCCTTTTTGCAGTATTGCTTTTAAAAGTATTTCAAATTGTTGGGACTCATTTTTCTTTGCTTATTTTTTCAATGCTCTGCAAATTCACTCTAATCCCTTTGCTGTTATAGCTATGTAAATTGAGGCAATTCATGAATAAGTTGAAACCTAATTTTCTCGAGAGATTTTTGTCAACGTGGTTTTTCTATTGTTTAGTCCTATGGCGCTTATATTATCTCTTTGGCTAAAAGTATTTGCAAGAAGATTAGGGTCGTTACGGGATTTTCATGATTGATCTTCTCTCTTGGTGGGCAAGAATGAAATTTATAGTATTGGAGATTTCATTTTGTCTTTGTCCTTCGTTTTTCCATAGGAATACAGAACTCAAACTTGAAAAATGCTGCCGGACTCTGACAAGTGGGGATGGAAGCATGTCAGCGTCTTTGGTGGGTTTGACAAGGGAAGTGGTACTAAGAGGTGGAAATGCAACCACTGCAATCTTCGGTATAATGGGTCGTACTCGCGAGTTAGAGCTCACTTACTTGGGTTCTCGGGTGTTGGGGTCAAGAGCTGCCCTGCAATAGACGGGTCTCTAAGAGAAGCATTTCAAGTTTTAGAGGAAGAGCGCCTTGCACGGAAAAGTAAGAGAGCCTCTAGGAGTGAAAAGTCTGGAAAGCGCGTTAGGACATCACGACCAAGTATCTCCATCTCCAAGGAGGAGGTAGATGATGTAGTGGCTAGATTCTTGTATGCCAATGGCTTGAACGTTAATGTTGTTAACTCTCCTTACTTTCGAGAAATGACCAAAGCTACTGCCACTTACGGCTCTAGGTACGAACCTCCGGCGGTAGCTGAGCTGTCTGATTCCTTTTTAAGTAAAGAGAAGGCAAGGATTGAGAAATCTATGATTCTAGTTAGGGAATCCTGGCCTCACACTGGATGCTCTGTCCTTTGCGTTGGTCGCTTGGAAAGCAGGCTAGGCTGTTTCCACATTAATATATTTGTCTCTTGTCCTAGAGGTCTCATGTTCCTAAAAGCGGTGGATATAGCTGACGTTGATGGTGCAGAAAATCGTTTTTCGGGTGTTCTTGCTGATGTGATTGCAGAAGTTGGCCCGGCAAACGTGCTTCAGATTATCTCGCATCTTGACCATGCTAATCAATTATCTGATTCTCTCGTATTGACAAAGTTCCCTCATATATTTTTGTCTCGCTGCAGTTCACACTCTATCTGTATGTTGATGGAAGAAATAGCTGAGATGGACTGGATAAAAGCTGTGGTCATTAGTGCTAAGGAAATTGAGCAATGCATTACCGCATATCAGAAATTTTCCCCAAGCACGTTTCCCCAGATTATAAAAGGGAGCTCTGACCCGGTGGCTTCCAAGTTTGCGCCTTTCTTTTGCATCGTCCAAAGGATACTCGAGCTAAAGCAACCACTTAAAGAGGCAGTTGTAAGCGAAGAGTGGAAAAAGTGGAAACTAGATAGCACTAAGGACACTGCAGAAATTGAAGTCAACATTTTAGATGATAGTTACTGGGGCAACGCTGAATTTTTGTTGCAGTTACTCGAGCCATTTGTGGGATTACTTGGTACACTTCATATTGACAGATTTGTCATGGGTGACATTTGTAGTTGGCGGGTTCAGGCGTTAGAAGATGTAAGGAGTAAGGGACTTGACGGTGTCAGATTGAATCAATTAGAAGAGCTTATTGCAAACAGATGGGATGCATTATTTTCTCCACTTCATGCTGCCGGTTACATATTGAATCCTAGACATTTTGGGAAAGGTCAAGCCAAGGATAAAACTGTGATGAAGGGATGGAAAGCTACCTTGGAAAGATACGAGAACGAAAGCGCGAGCAGGCGAATTCTAAGAGAGCAGCTGAGCTCTTATTGGCGATTAGAGGGCTCGTTAGGAGATGAAGATGCTGTGGATTGTAGAGATAAAATGGACCCGGTTGCCTGGTGGGAGAATTTTGGTTTCGAAACACCTCTTTTGCAGACGCTTGCTATAAAAGTTTTGAGCCAGGTTTCGAGTGTTACAATGTGTAAAGAGATATGTCAAGACGATGGCATGACATGCCGAGAAGCAGCCTACAGATTGGGAGTAGAGAGGGTAGAAGATCTCGTCTTCGTCCAAAACAACCTCAGAATTCATTGCCAAAAGAACGGGATGTCATGTCCCACATCTGGACCTAGAAATGTGAGTTATGCTCTGGTGCCCGTGTGATTACACTAAGGTAACATTTAGAATTTATTGAAGATTATGGTATTTGATAGTCAAAATGCAATGCCGTTGTAGAAGCCTTGTCGATTAAACTAGCGGAATATAAATACATTAGCTGTGAGGTTTGCTTTTTGTGGGTAAAACGTGAAAAAAAAAACCCTCATATTTAGCAGATTGTATCCGAGCTTTTTCAATTGCATGGTTTTATTAACTGTAGTTTCGATGGAGTTGTCTAGCTTATCTTTTAGGTGTGTAGTGTATATGCTACCATTTGGACACCAAAAAAAAAAAAAAAGAAATTAAAAGATCCTCTGCTTGTAGTCTTTCTGTTGCTCTTTAATGAATTCTGCTTGTAATTTATTTAGTATTTCTAATTACACCTTTCGGTGAAAGAAGCATAAACTTGGCATATTTTTTCCATCAAAGTCGTCAATAGTTTGATATTTGTTATCACGTTAAATGCACGTTGGCATTAAGAATTTCATGACTATGGTATATTGCCCTCGTATCTCCCTTTTATTGAGTTCAATCACTGCTCTCTTATGCTTTGGTTGCTTCTAAGTTTTGTTTTTCTAGCCAATGAGAGAGGTGAAATAGAAGGTTGATAATTTTTGCTGCTGAAAATTATTCCCTTTTTCATCCTCCTCCTCAATTTTGGACCTTCTAAAATTAACAGAGTAGAACATAAAAAATAAAATAAAAGCGGAGATAATCTATGAAGAAATTCTTTGGTGGATTTTTTTTTTTTGTTGTGGTGAAGTATAATTCTGAATGGTCAGATCTATCTTTTTGGTGGACTTTATATTTAAAAGATAATTATGACGATTTTGAATTTTTTCTCATTTAAAAAAAAAAAAAAAAAAAAAGATTATTATTCACTACTTATGCTACCTGTGGTACTTTACCATCAATGGAGTTACTAGTGTCTGAAATCTACTTGTACTTTGTCATGAAAAAACATTAAATTAGTTGGACTTCTGTAGTGTTCATTGACTGCAATCGGTAAAAGTAAAACTTTTCCCTTGTTTTAGTATTTACGGTACAAATTTTATTTTTAGGGTTTATAGAGGGTAAATGCCATTGCTAGATAACTATAGCAGAGTCACTAACTTACGACTCATATGTTCTTTGTAATTTGAATAATAAGTAATATGGTCTCCACGATAAGACGACCCGAGCTAAGACTTTTTGCGAAGAATACGGTGGTGCATTGGATTGGATTGAAAGACCTTCGAAGTAAAATCTTGTGTATATTTTGTTAAGAAAATGCCCTTTTATTAGAGTATTGACACAATTTTTAACCCCAAACAAACTCTTGGGAGTTAGAATTGTGATGCAATTCAAAAGAATTGGCTGTTCTTTCACACATTCTATTAGACTTATTGAATGTAGTCTGGTAAGTGGTTAATCATTGGATTTGCCTATTTGGTCTTTTTAAGTATTCCTTGTATGGAAGCAAAAAAGAGGGGAAAAAAAAAAGGTATGGATGTTGCATTCTGCAGGCAATGGAGAAACCAACATTCATTGGTTCATACTTGCTTGTGGTTGTTTCCGGATTTAAAGACAAATTAGAGGGGAAAAAAAATAGAGAGATACTTTACGCGTCGTATGAAATATCGGCTCGGCTACTCCCGATTTTTGAACTCCTAGACTTGGCAGGAAATGGAACATGGACATCATGTAATTTTCAGCACTAGATTAGCAATGAAAGAAGATTTAACACTGTTGTCGTCGTCAAGATTTAGAGCCATAAGTAGAACATTTATCCCATTCTAGGATCACTGAATACTCCTCAACTAGGTAGCACCGGCGGTCGCAGACGCGAGCACGAAAAGATTGGTCTGTCTGTGGATAGGTCTACCATTAATACTGCTTTACGTGCCGCCGTCGTCGTCTTAGTCACGTTTGCATCTACGGAGTTCCTCAAAATTAGATTAGCCTGTTAGCTTAACTCTTAAATGTGTACTTTGTCATTCTTGGAATAGAAGTCAAACGAGCACAGAAGCCCACGGGTTCTTTTTTTTTTTTTTTTAATTTGAGAAAGTAATATGTATATAGAATTAATAATTAATATATCATAAAATTTAGAGAATTTTAAGCAAACGGCCACTGTTTATAAAATGATTTTAAAAAATAATCACAGTTTCAAAAAATTTTAAAATTAGTCCTTTTAGAAATTTCTAACAAAATTTCTGACACGTGTCAGAAATTTCTGACAGCAATTTTATGTGTAATTTACTTATTGTCATAAATTTCTTACATGTATTATGGCTAGTTTTTAAATTTTTTAAAATTGTGGTTATTTTTAAAAAACGCACAATCCAAAATGGCTATTTACCTAACTGATCTTAAAATTTATATATAAATATATAGTTTGTTTTTTCTTTTTCAAAAATATTTTACATACATTTAAAAAATAGATAATATAAGTACTAAAATATTTTTTGTTCTTATGCAATTAATATTTACATACGCGTGCACACATATATATTATACATAAATTTTTCACTCCTTTTTCTTTTCCATTGATATTTTTATTATAAAAATTATAGTAAATATTTAATTTTTAACACCTAATTTAAATGAATACCCATTTTTTTAAAAAATATAACAAAATACCCAAGTGATTCAATTACTTACATAGTAGTAGTTGGTGATAATTAACTTAGTGACAAATAACATGTGCAAGTAATTAATGAATTGGTTAGTTATTCTATTACTTCATAAACTTAGGTATTTATTTTTATTGATGTATAAATTTTAAGTATTTTCTTACATCACTGATCATCCTTTTTATTATACTATTTTGTTACACTTTTGATTTCTACCATTGTTACACGATAAACCTAAGGTAAAGATTAAAAAGGAAAATTTTGAAAAATGTCATTTCCGGGCAACTTGTTTTGAAATATGTCACTTTGAAAGAAAATTTGTAGCCCATGCCACTTTTTAGTAATCAATTTGACCGAATTGTCGTTCTTTTTTCTTTTACAAATGAGGAAGATAAGTGGGGAGAGGGAGGGCAACATAATAATTTTCTAATAAAAAAAGTGGCATGATATATAATAGTGACATAAGTTGTAAACTTAAATATAAATTGTGGCATTTGATCAAATTTTCTAATTTGAACAAATATATCAATCAATGGTGTATATTATTCTGCAAATTATCTATAATATAAACATATATGCTCTTTTGGGTTTCAGATGACATCTTAATTTGAGCCAAAGCTGTTCACGGGTTGGGTTGGACGGGTTAGCCCCTTCAACCCAACCCAACCCGATGTGGTCGGGTTGAAAAAATTTCAACCCAACCCGACCCGATGATAATATCAACCCAACCCAACCCGTTAAGATGTCGGGTTGGGTTGATCGGGTTTTTTTTTTTTTTTTTTGAAAAAAAAAATATAATAACATAATGTTCATGATTAAATTAAAGTAAGATTTATCTTTTATATGGAAAAAACTAACAATGAGCATCTTCATTAAAAAAAAAAACTATAATGCATAACAAAAAGTAAATAATAGCTAAGAATAAACAAGATAAATAACTAAACAAAAATATTTTTTTTATTTTTTTTTATTTTTTTTACATGGTCGGGTCGGGTCGGGTTAACCCGAAACTCGAAAAACATAGTCCTAACCCAACCCTACAAGTGTGCGGGTTGGGTTGGGTTGAACCCGAATTAGAGTCGGGTTGAATCGGTTCGGGTTGTTCGGGTCGGGTTGTCGGGTTGGGTTGCGGGTTGTTCGGGTTATCGAGTTTCTTGAACACTCCTAGTATTATATCATGGGCTAAAAGGTTGTTGCCCAAAATAGCCGGACAAATTAGGCTTACAATTACGATTTTAACCCTATAAAGACACTGAAATTGGCCAGAAGAGGGCTCTTTTTGTCATTTGGTCAATTACTGTAGCTGCTACAGAAAAATTAGCAATATAGGAAATGTCCTATTGATGTATTCCTTGATTAGTTGGTCCGGTCTCCTCTCAACTGTTTAGCATCAGGCAGAGTATATTGTTACTAGGGTTACGTGACGCTGCGAAATGTGATAAAATAAAACCAAATCCATCACTAAAAATAGAAAATGAGTTGATCTTGAAAAAGAAAATCAATTGTCCAAAAACTACCCAATAAAATATTAAATTAGCCTTTTATACTCGGCCCAAATGACTTAGAAAAGAAGCAAAACAACAAGTAAAATAATAAATTAAAAACGTGAATAAAAATTGATAAAATGACACTAATTTCTTACATCATTATGCTTGTTGGGGAAGACGACAGCGTTCTAAGATAAAACTTTCAGTCACCGTGTGTTTGAAGCTTTAACAAGATTAAATGCATATAAATGACAACCCTATTTGACCAACTCGAGCTAAATCTCAGCCCGGTAACATTATAGTAATTGTGCTGTGGTCCCCAAAAAATTACCATGCTTTTTCTAGGATAAATTAATGTTCTACAGTTTTAAGCAGCAAAGGTAATTGATGGGCAAACTTTTCACAATTTAAAATTCAGTTTATAGTTTAATGTCACACTTTCATCAAACTGAACACATTGATTTAGGACATTGACTTACTAGTTTGTATTAAATAACCCGAATTAAGTGCGAGAGAAGTGCTAAATTTTGAGAACGTAAAGGACCCAACCGCAACATTTTGCAAGTCCTATAAATTAACTGCATAATTAATAATTAAAAAACCTCGTCTAACTTTCCTTTTTAGAAAAAACAATAGTTAATAACAATGATAAAGTACAACTCTTGTTGAGCTTGTACAGAAACTTGAATAAGAGTGGTGCTTTGTCATTAAATCTTTTATGTTTAGCATATCAATAATTGGAAATATACCTTTAAGTTAAAGACTTAAAGTAGATTCTAGACTGTCAAATATTGTAGTCATTATTCTAATGGTAAATAGATCATACTTTGGTTTTATCAAGAATGACAATAAGACGGGTTATTTTAGGCTTATTTCCATGACTTTGAGCTTGGAAGCTGCTTTTGAAAGTGTTTGGAAAATATTTTAAAAGTGCTTCGGTTCTACAAAGGAGCTTGCAGTCAAAGCCTTTATCAATTATTAAGGAAATAATATCTATATTTCACATCTCGTTAACTAAGACGGCGTGCAGGTGTAAATACTCTGTTTAACAAGTTTCAAGTGTCTCACAACCTCAAAGAGATAATATGAGATAATAAGAGAATATATGCTCCAGATAATGCGCTTTTTTTAATTTCTACATCTTATTTCTATGTAAAAACATGGGCATAAATGAAAAGTTCAACACAAAATGGTAGAAATTAGCATTGTATCAAAGAAAAAGGGGCATTTTTCAAAATCTCCCAAAAAAAGAATTTGGCCCCAAGGGTGGTTCATCTTTTACAGAATAATGACTTTGATAAACCTTCATATAGAAAACTCTCCATGAAAATGAAAGTTTTGACAGTTACAGTTTTCCAAACAAGTACTTTGTGGGGATTGACTCCCAAAACAGACAAATTTCCTTAGAAGAGGTTTCCACAGCCGTATTGTCTGATTATTTGTTCTCTTTCAGAGCTCTTCTTTTCAAGGTAAAGGTAAAAAGGAATTTGCACACTGCCCGAACTTTGAACTCTCTTTGGAATAAAATAGGAAAATGTCACATTTTTTTTTAGTTATGTTACATGAAAAGCCTAAAGGTTCCAAGTTTATCCTTCCACACTTTCATGTAAGTTAAGGTCACAAATTTTTTAGTTTAAACAAAAGGAACAATAAAAATAAAAAGAAGGGACAATTGATGAGTAGTACTATAAAAAGTCATCGAATTTATTTTCGACTCCACAATAACTATTTAGGTCAAGACCATATGTCCATATCTATATGGCTTTGACATGTCCCAAGTAATTAAATTCATAAGTCTTTCAAGTTAGACATTTTTGTCGGCGAACACACGCAAAGATTGTTTACTTGGTTCAATAAACACATTGTGAACATCCATCACGGCAGTTTAGTGCTTAGCATGAATCATGGCACAAATTAGTGTAAATGTTTTTGTTGAATTGAGAAAAACTAAAAAAAAAAAGACCTGTCCTTTTCTTCTTTTTTTTTTTTTTTTTTTGATTATTTTGAGGCATGTGGAGTATTAGGCAATCTACTTCTTTTACGTAGAAATTGAGAGGAAAAAGTGTAGTTGGTTGGTGATAATGGTCATGCTATGAGACAAAATACCAATTAAAAGATAAAAACAAATGGTCCAATGGGCACATGAGAATGATATTGACAATCTATGGAAAAAGTAATTGAAAGGAAGAAAAAAAAATCCAATTAAGGGCACATTTTAGAAGATTTTTGTGGAGATTTTCAATCTCTTTGGTCGTCACAAAAGAGGAGATTTTGGGTGTGAAGAAACCTAATTTGCCACAACTTTTGATAGAGGAAAAGAAAGAGCAACAATAAAAGATTTTAAAGTTGAGGAAATGGGGAATAAAGGAGGCCCTCAAAGGAGCAATTAGAGTAATTGAATCGAACAAAAGTTGACATATTGATGTGGACCTATTCATACAGATCTCCCGCCAAATAATAAATAGATTAATAAAGAACGAAAAAGATTGGAAAAAACAGAAAAGAAAAGAAAAGAAGAAAAGAAAAGTGATCCCAATGTGAAAAATATACTAGGAAGATCAAAGTAGATGCCTATGGTATTTTTTTTTTCAAACAATTATATGTAATTATATATTAAACTACATTATAGACCATAATTTCTATTTAGTATTTTCAGCGAAACGCACTCGCTTAAATTTGAACTTAAAACCCTAACTTTTATGTTGAAACACTCTGTCACTCGAGCTAGCTAATACTCAGACATATGCTTTTTTTGAAGAGACAACACAAGGCAAACTACTTTACCCCCCGTTTACCCCACCCATTCTACCCATTCCATTCCATTCTATTTTTTCATTTTTTCTCCTATGTTTGTTTACACCATTCTACCCATTCCATTCCATTCTATTTTTTCACTTTTTTCAATCCTCCTAACCATTCTATTCCATTCCACTTTTTTCAACCATTTTTTTCAACTTTCCAAATCCCCATACAATATCTTTAAATCTCAACTATTTATACCACCTCAAAATTTGTAAAGTCAAACCATTTTCCAAACCATTCTTCAAACCATTTTTCAAACTATTTTCAAACCATTTAGAATGGTCAAAAATGACCAGAATAGTTTCCCCAAACGCACAAGGATTCAAACCATTCCATTCCATTCCAATTTTTTCAACCATTTTTTTCAACTTTCCAAATTCCTATACAATATCTTTAAATCTCAACCATTTATACCACCTCGAAATTTGCAAAGTCAAACCATTTTCTAAACCATTTTTCAAACTATTTTCCAAACTATTTTCAAACCATTTGGAATGGTAAAAAATAACTAGAATGGTTTTCCCAAACACAAGCTAAATTTTTTCAAATCTATTTATGCATATTGCAGTACTATCTTTGAATAAAAATCGTTTGACTAGCAATTTTTATCTATGCTTTCCTAATAATTTGGCAGAAATTACTTCTTACCAAATCCTCAACTAGTTTACTGTTTAAAATGTCAATTGCTGGAAGTTGGCCATAGGATACAAACGCAGAAAAAACAGGTTGAAAGAAGAAATTATTTATGAGTTCAAATTATTGTTTAGATATAAAAATTATTGTTAGCCCGTCTTCTATCAGTTTAAGCTTTTAGAATGAATTGGTGACATAATAAGTATCAGAACGGAAAGTTTTGAGTTCAAACTCGAACTTTGAGATGAATAGATGATTTAACACACATTTCTGATCACTGCAAAGATATTTTTGCGGCTTAGCTTTTTTTTTTTTATATATATATATAGAAAATTTTAAAAATATCTCGAATTTACTCCAAATGCTACAATTATATCTTAGAACCTGATAAAGTCAGACTTATACCTTATGTTTTCGAAATTAACATAAAATTAACGTCTCACTAATAGATTTTGTTGACTTTTTTGTGCATATATTTTAAAAATGATAAACATGTACTTACTAAAATACCACATTTGTAAAGTATATGAAAACAAATATATATGCTCCAATAAGAGTGTATCTTGTCATTCTGAAAATTTTTCCGACCACGACATAGGATATTTCTATCTACACCCTCAATTTGTTCTTTACACTCCCTAAATTAAAATTATTTTCTAAAACTTTAAATTATTTATTTATTTATTCTTTACTTTTAAATACCTTTTAAGTATAATTCTACACCATTTATATTTTTGGATTATACACTTAATTTTTTTCTCTTTTTATTATCTTTATATAAGTACTTGGATATTTTATTAAAAAGATAAACAATCAAAACATGTTAGCACTTTTAATTTTTTCCGGATTTATTTTGGAAGATTATTAGAAAATTGAAAAGGTAGACAAACCAAAAAAAAAAAAAGTAAATTCATATGAACATAAATGTTGACATATACAAATGACTACAAAAGTTAATTAATGCAGAATGTGTGTGTAAAAAGAAAAGAATGGGTCTATGGACAGAAGAAGATGGAAAAAAACAAGAGAGAGTGAATGTGAAAAATAAGAGTGGTGGAATATAATAATAGGTATATTTTATTAAGGGTATTTTAGGAACTATATATATATATATATATATATATAACTAGTTAATGTGAGTGATGCCAAAAGCAAAAATAAGGAGCGCAGATAGATACGCCCCCAAAAAAAATCAACAAACGAGGTTTAATCTGTTGTCAATCTTCAAAACACAAAGTATAACTGTGACAGAATAAGGTATTTCAACATTTTGATTAATCATAGGATTTATGTGGGACATTATTAGAAACTGAATATGTAATTGCAACATTTTTAATTAAATTCGGGATATTTTTATGTCATTTTCTTCATTAAAAATTCATCATCTACGCAAACAAAACATGTAGCAAAAAACTAAAGTTGCTCCTCAACGGCATCGGTAGTGCCTATTTTCTCTAGAAATCAAAATTTACAAGTACAATTATAGATTCTCAAAAAATTAATCAAGATAGTCTGTGATTATACACACATAAATAACAGAGCATAACTACTTCCATATATGTGTTGGATTCAAATTGTTGATTTCAAAAAGTTTTTACGGAAATCTAAAACCAACACAAGTTTATGAAAATAAAATAAAATAAAATAAAAAATACTCAATCAACTTCACATGCATGGATTAAAATTTGGCTAAATAGTTACGTGTACTTAACTTAATTCACTCGCAAAAAAATCTAAAAGAATCTAGAATTCTTTAATTGGAATGAGAAAATTCTTTTGAATTGTTCTCTCAATCTATCTCTTTATGATGTTCTCTACGAAGTTGCATAATATATGGAATTAATTAGAATATTGCATGACGGCAACTTGAAAATTAATAATGAACTTGTAATTAATTACAAGTTCACAACGCGCGGTTATATCTAGCTCTGGCTCATAGAATTATTAGATACGTACAAGAAATAATTAACTTGGGGAAAAGCGTCATTAGATGGGCACTGGTAAAATTAACAATTTCGAATTGTCTTTGGATAATATATATATATATTGGTAGATAGAAAAAGTATCCCTAACCAACTACAGAAGCAAAAGGCCTGGGAAATATAAAGTTATTAAAATGGACCAAAAGTACAAAACTATGGACTAATTACTATGGAGTGATGTATAAAATATGATATATTGCTTACTAATCCACTTTTTTTTTTTTTTGGCTTCTTAATCCACTTGCCGCAAAAATATTGGTTATTGGTGGACATAAATGCAATTGTATGTATATTTTGATTCTCCCATCTAACGGCCAGCACTCAGACCCAATGAAAAGACAAAATTAGGTAAATATAAACACATTGATGTATTTCTTTCAAACTGACAAAAAAAAAGGGACTAACAATATATAAGTTTGATTAGACTTGGTCATATAATTTGTTTAAATCAAAAGGGCAAAGCTATTGTATCAACTGATGTTAGTATATTGCTTACGCTGACATCAATAATCAATAGTTCAATAGAATATAGATATAAGACCTTTTCTTATTGTTGGTTCCTAAACTTTGGAAAGATTTCGCATTTTGGTTTTGAAATTTTATTTTTACAATTATATTTTGAATTTTAAAATTGTACAAACAAATGACTTTTAGGAAAATAAAATGTGAGAATTTGAAAAAAAAAAAAAAAAAAAAAAGAAGCAACCAGTTCTAAAAATTATAAGTCTTCCAAATTTAATTTTGACGTTTAATAACAATTTAATTTAATTGTAACAATTTTAAAATATAAAATTTTAATTGCAAATAAAAAAAAGGTACTAAAGTATAAAAGTTCAATAAATTTAGGGTTAAGGGTGCAGAAATCCTATAAAGAGCTAAAATATAAGTTTGTTCGTTTCTTTTTTTCTCCTCACCACAAAATTATTTTAATATTTATAATTTTTATATTAGTAATATTTATAATATGTCATCCTTGAATCGCACTCTGATGCGATCCTCGTAGCAAGAACCGGATTGACGATCGTTTTCTTATTGGACGACACGGACTTGATAAGAATCCCGTCAAAAGACTCGATTAGGATGCTTGAATTGACGCCACAACGGATGCGGAATAGCCGTTGATAAGTTTATGGACTGAGGAACGCTACAAACGGTTGCAGAAGGGCCGTTTGATAAGTTCAAGACGAATTGTCAAGCGTTGGACTTGAACGATTCAAGTTTTCGAGACAAACTCAGGAAGATAACCTCAAAGGTGTTTTTGCAAATAATATAGTCTACTTCTTCTCATTGATGTTGGCCTTTAAATAGGCTTGACAATTTTACAACCCTAATTGGAAACTAAAAAAAATTAAAATTCGGAAATAAATCTAAATAAATTCGAAATTGCTAAAAATAAATAAGCAAAACGCGTGAAATTAAAGCTGGGTGATTTTTCCTCGCGTGCTCGCGATCGATCGGCAGCTCTGGGCGATCTATCGGCTGACCTCGCGATCGGTCGGCTGCAAGCGGCGATCAACCAGTGCTGTCTCTGCCCAATTTCGCTCGCCCGCGCGCGAACATTCGGCCAGCATGGGGCAAACGACCGGCGCAGCCTCTGCCCGAATTCCACCCTTGCACGATCGATCGGCTACGACACGCGAACGATCGGCTGAGCCTCGGATCTCCTTCGGCAAAACTCCCCTAACACAAACCCAGATGTTCCTAAAAGTGTTCCAAATTGCACTAACACTTATTTAAACAATATTTATTGAAAATTACATAAAATAACTCATATAACAAAATAAAAGAAAGGGCCTTCCACGAACACTCAACTGCTCGTCTTGGTAGTTTCACCCTCTTCACGTGCTGAACGACATGTTTGCTCTTCGGTCTCGGCTCGCTCGTCACGAATCTTTGTCCTCAAACGTCCTGGATCCATGATGGTAGATTGTATGCCGGTCATGTTCGCATCACACTCTAATTGCAAAGCCAACAAGTTCAATGGATGTTTGAAATCTCGAGCCTCCACATGACAGAGACAGCTAAATAGGCAAAGAAAAATGAAACTATATCGAAACTATGCCGATTGATTAAGCAACCGATACTGGCATGGACAAATATGGTCTCAAGTACGGATTCGTTGCCAATTCCTCTGGTGTACCCCAATCTAGTGGACTTTAAAGAATCCCGAATGCCCAACGATGAGCCCGAAGAAGTGATGCCTGACACCTTCGCGGCCGCTGCTACTCCAATGGCTGCATCTTCCGGTAGTAGCTGGAGGAAAAAATTAACTTCCTCCATTTGGCAAGATTTTGATCGCGTTGAGCAAGGCCTTGGTGACCGTACTTGGCAATGGTGGGCTTTCTACAAATTATGCTAAAAGCATTTCAATGCTGCATCGAGACACGAAATTAATCATTTGAGAGGTCACACGGTTCGGTGCAAGGCGAAGTTTGTTGAGGCGGTCGGTGTCAACAAGGTAGGGACGATATCGGTCGATGGAACATTGGCGGCGTAGACAAGTTTCTACGAACCTCTTATAGCTAAAGATTCCTTAGCTCAGCTCATATGCGTCATAGGTCATTATATTAGTTACGGTGAACACCCACCTTTCAAAAAATATTTGAAATGTTTCATTCCTCAGTTTCAAACTGCGTATAGGACCACAACTAGAAGTGATATAGTTTAGTATTTCAACAAGAGGAAAGCCAGGCTTATAGAAGAACTACAAAAGGGATCATTTTGTATGGCCTTGACATCCCACGTTTGGACATGGCGGGCAAATCTCATAAATTTACTTTACTAGTTAAAGATTGAGAATTAGAGGATTGCCGAGCTCGAGAAACGGCAAGGAATTCTGACGAGGTAATTGAGTATTTTAAAAACTTGTATATAGATGACGCTACACAATCGAGCCATCCTTGAAAATTGTTTCAAAAATCACAATTTTATTTGAATATTATGAGGCCTTTTTCATTTCAAAGGTCTTTTTTTTTTCAATATCAAATTAGAAATTTAAATTTAATTTACTTAATCTTGTCTAATTAATTAATTAAATATATTTAAAAATATAAAAATTAATTTCATAATTCACCTCACTGAATAAAATATATACTCACTAATTTCATAAAGCAGTTTATTAAATATTACTTTAATAATAGGGCCAATTAAGAAATTAGCCCTTTTAAATGTAAAGTTTGAAGGATTTAGCCCTAGGATGTCAAAATTAAGGAAATAGTCATTAAATACCTTAATGGACATAAATATCAATGCTAATTACTTAAAAAAACTGCCCAAATCAAATAAAAAATCTCCGAAAATTCGGCTCATTCAACTTTAAAAAATAAATCAAACCTAATATTATTAAAATTTTCATCGAATGTGATAAAATATAAAATAAAAATGGCTAATTTCTTAAATTTCTAAAACTATGGCTAATCCCTAAAAAATTAGTCTAAAGTTTGGCTAAATCCTTAAAAATCTCTTAATAATATTAGTTTCTAAATCAATTAACCTTAGCTTATAATTTTATAAATAAAAAATAATATTTTTTTGGGTGAAGTGGGCAAATACCCAGAATTTATATAACAATAAAAATAAATACCCAAACTTTTGAAGTAATTGAGTTTCTAGTCAATTTGTGAATTACTTGCACATGCTTTTGGTAACAAAGTGAATTACCACCACTTATCATTGTGTAAGTAATTCCATCTTTTGGGTATTTGGTTACATTTTTCAAAAGATTGGGTAATAACTTACATTAAGTTTTAAAAATTGGGTATTCACTATAATTTCTCTATTTTTTTACAGAGAATTGCAAAAAATAACTATTCTTAGTATCACCTAATAATCTAAGCATCAAATATTGTTCTATCTTGATTTATACTCTATGTTTATAGTGTAAAAGTGAATGGATAAATTAAAAATACAGCATAAAATAAACATATATTATTAATATGTAAAAAAAAAAAAAGAGCATTCCTCAAAAATCTCTTTTTTTTTTTTTTTTCCTAAATGAAAACGGGGCAGAAAAGAGAGAAACGAATTCACTGCCAGTTTAAAACAGACCTCCCACACTTATTTACCCGTTTTCTCGCAAAAACAGGTACGAAAACGGGACGTGCAGCACTATTCCCCATTGGTATCTGTTAGCCAAAACTTGAGGACCATTGTACACGTAATACAAACATTCGCCACTCCAACATATATGACAAAATGTGTTGGTGGTTCTTTATCAATGCAGAACAAAACAAGGTTTTTATAAACCTTTAATTGGAGCCTCTCATATACTCTATATTTTTCTATGCTTTAAAATTATTTTGCAAAAGGTGGGTCAGTTATTATATAAATTTATAAAAATCATTGGAATATTATTCGGTATATCAGAAAGGCCACAAACGGAGAAAGATTAGGAAAAACAAATTTCAATGTTTAATAGTATTCAAGCTGATAAACCATATGATATTTCAGTACTATTGCTCATGAATTTATCATGTTATACCACTCTGGCCTCTAACTTTGATTCCTTCCCCCCCCCCCCCCCCCCCCCCCCCCCCCCCCACCCCCACCCCCAAACCCAAAAAAAAAAAAAAAAAAAAAATCTCTTGCTTTGACACTTTATTCTTGAGAGAAATAATTTATTTCAAAATTTATTCTCTGAATGGGTTTCAAACTTTTCTAGAATTTATTCCAATTAATAATCAAGCTTAATTTCTAAACTTTTAAAATCAGATTCTCTAATCATTAAAATAAAAAATTAAAGTGCCGAATTAATGTTTTAAATGCAATAAGTTAAGGCAGTACTGGTGCTAAATACTGTATTAACAATAGCTTGTAGTTGGCAAGGAGATATCATATTACTTGTTCTCAGGCAAAGGATAAAGGTCAAATACATATGTAATTACGTAAGGGTTTTTTTTTTTTTTTTTTGTGTGTGTGGATATATTGTATATTTCATACCGGTATATAAGATAGAGGCGTCACCTAACATGCATAAATTAGGATAACATAAGAGACAATGTACCAGCTAATTAATTAGAGACATTAATTATTATTGTTTCTAAATTTGGTTGAGGATTTTGTGTACAAGAAGCACAACACATCTAAATAGATTTTCGGGTGTTCCTTGAATTAAGCCACTGATCTTTAGGTTAAAGAAACATGAATTTCGGTATTATAATTAGTTGATTTATCTATAAAGAATTTATTCCTCTTCTACTCTTGCAAGTTACAATAAAATAGTTTAGTTTTCTTTTTCTTTGGGTTCAGGAAAGTTCTTAAAAACAAATGAGTATGTAATCAAGTTGAGGCAAAAAAGAAAAGAATATATTCAATAGAAAAAGAAAAGTTTGAGAATAGAGAACCGTGCAGTTTTACTGTTGTTTGGTGAGATCATTTTTCCCATTTTATTCCATTCAATCATTTTTTTTTCAACTTTGATAATCTTATAATTCATCCCATTTTATTCCATTTTTTTCAATAATTTTTTAATTTTTCAAATCTTTATACAATATTTTTAAATCTCAATCACTTATTCTACTTCGAAATTCGCAAAATCAAAGCATTCTATATTATTTTTCTAAAGTATTTTCAAATCATTTTTTTCTATCTCAAAAAATAAAATAGAATGGACAAAATAATTTACCCAAATATGAATTAATTACTAGGGATTCCCAAAAAAAAAAATAATAATAATTACTAGGGATAAAAGTGATTAAGTAGGTTCCAAAGACTACACTCAAATGTGGAAATATGGGTCAGCATTTGTAGGATATCATGTCCTAACTTTTTGGCACATTACTTTATCCTTTTTATTCTTTGTCAATATTTGGTGAATTCAGATCAACCAGCAGCCACAATTAGGACACGTGTTCAGTGCTTAACTAGACCAGCTAACACCGACACACTTAATCTACAGTTTGATTATTTGTAGTTAACTTTGCATATGCAATTAACTCGTAATTTTCACTCTAAATTTGTTGGTGATTCAATTTCGTAAATCAAATAAATATGTAATTATGATGAAATCAGAATTTGCGCAGCGAAAAGAATAATGTGGCAAACCAACTAAACAATTTAATTGGAACTAACAAAAGGGATTTCATGTGCATATTACACTGCAAAAAATTTCTAATAACAATTTATCGCATAATTACATAAAATAGGATCAAGAAATTATATAATAAAATGAATCGATTGATCTTACGAATTCTTCGGTTAAGCATAGTATGTTGTGCGACTGTCAATGTTAGGCTAATATTGTCCTATGCTCACAACGAGTTTACCGGTCGGACTTTCGATGTTAAAATCTTCCAATTCTCATATCAAGTCAATGACTCAAGTGTGGGCTCTCTCAATCATTCTAACACAAATAAAAGAAGAAAAATTTATTTCTCTTACTATAGGGGCCAGCGATTTTAGGTGTTTTTGGAAAAGAGAGACTTTTTATTTTCTCAAAAGAAGCTCCTGAGAATTTTTTGCAAACTAAAATTGGAATGGCTTAAAATTACTTAGTTACTGTGTGCTACTAGAGCACATATTTATAGGACTAGGTTAGGACGAAAATTCGGCCACCATTGGGATTTATCCCTTTGAAAATTTTCCAATTTCAAATTAGAAAATATCAAGAAAATTATATTAAAAAAATAATTTAAGTATCATATATATAATTATATATATTCAAATTAGGAATCAAGGAAACAATTCCTAACTTAATTGGGATAAATAATGGCCGGCCATATATGGAAAAAATAGAAGAAAATATTTTCAATATAATAAATCCATATTTTCTTAATTCTGTATTAGAAACGCATTGAAATTGAGATAATAGAAAACTTTCTCAGTCTCTCTTCTAAAGCTAAACCGTATTATGTGTTCATCCTTGTAGCAAGGGGATTTTATTTTTCAAATCTCAACCCTACTAGGATTTAAATCAAAATGAAATATCTCATATTTAATTTAAATAAGTAATTTTCTTCTAATAAGATAATTACTAGAAACTCTTAAATAAAAATTTAGCTCTTAAATTTCTGTTGTAAATATCTCATATTGAATTTATTACTTTGTAATTTTAACAATCATATTATCAAATCACAAAATAATAAATTATCTCAAATTTACCCCAAAATTGGCGCCTAAACGAGGAACGATTTTCTTGTGATATTTTTCATATTCATAATCTAAAGCACAAATATGAGTAGTAGTGAGAAATTATATAATTAACTCTTAATTATTATTTGAAAATCCTAGCTCGATTTATTGAGACAGAGCGGGGATCATGTACCCATGAATTCTAGCTCAAATAAACTTGAAAATCAAATTGAATCTCTTTATTTAAATTCTTCGTTCTTTAATCCCGAACAATCTACTAAATATTTGGGAATGAACTCTCAAATTACACATATATTATTTATTCGAAACATTGTGACTTGTCTATTGATATAATTATTACATGATTGTTGATCCTTCACTAAATGGTTCATAATATGAGCCTGGTGAAATTATTATTTTACCCCTCTATTATTTCTTAGTCCATAAATACCATTGAGTTCACTAGTAAACATAGTCCTGCATATTCGGAAACGAAAAACAAAATTTTTGTTTCTAGAACAAGGGGCGGAAGATAGTGGGGTGTCGTCGGCAACAACACAATACATACGCGGGGGCCACGTAAGTACCCTAAACCCTCAAGTAGGTAGGGATGCCTTAGTTATCATAATTGGTGCTGACTTGCCGATAAGCATAAGAGAACATCCAGCATATCAGGAATTTGTTAGGATATTTTATCCACCTTATCAAAGTGTTTCACGAACAACAACTAGGAGTGACATCATAACATATTATAATAGGCGGCGGGAAGCTTTGATGGAGGAGATTAGGAAAGGTACTTTCAATGTTGCATCCGCATTTGATGTTTAGAATAGACGTGCTAGGGAAAATTATCTAGTGTCGTCGTGCATTGTTTAGATGACGATTGGATATTACAAAAACGCATAATAGGTTTTTGTTCCTTAGACATTAGGCATACTGCTCAAAACATTGTAGATAGTGTTAGTGCTTTGATTGTTGGCATTTTAATTGACAAAATCACATTTCATTGATTGATGATATTTTTGATTGGTTATGTCTAATCTTGAAGATTGCTGTAGTTTTTGGATGAGTTGGGGTATTTTCTCGCGGGTGTCGCACGCAGTATTCGAATACTGAATATATTTGGCAAGCGAAGATTGGTTGACTTGGATGAATTTGATTGATTTTCTTGATTTCATTCGTTGGATTATTGATTTATTACATTATTCTGAATATATTATTCAGTATTAATGGGTGTTGACCATGCATGATATGATATGATATGATTTTCTCTCAATGGAAAGTCAAGGATGCTTGGTGATTTTTGGATATTCTCTTGCCAAATAAGTTTGGAACTTTCCTTATGTATTTCACGCGATGTTGCGACGCTTGATGTATATTTGGCAAGTTTGATGGTTGTCTTGATTGTGTTTCCTTTTATATTCACACGGAGTTCGAATACGAAGTTTTTATATGGCAAGTCTGTGTATGAAGAGCTGACCTGGAAGATTTGTTTCCTTATATATCACACGGTGATCGAACACAGAGCTGTAACGCGTGAAGATATTAGCTGTTGACATTGATGATTAGTTTGATCCGAAAATAATCACCTTTGACCAAGTTTTTATTGCATCTTTATTGTCTTTCTTTTTGGAGATTATTCTTGATCATTACGTCATCTTCCCCATCTATTTCATCTATTCATTCGAAGAAGAAACATACGAGAGTCACGTGGAGAGAGTGAGTGAGCTAAGTGCATTTATGGGATTATGTTTATACTCTAGTGAGTGGTGTTCACACGATGTTCTATAAACCGTGCTGGTGAGAGTATACGTTTGAGTGAACTTTTGTAACGGAAAATTGATGAGTGAATACACGGGATGTGTGATTTGTTAGGCAATGGGATCTCTTCAGGGTTTGTTTTGGAAACTTGCGACCTTCAACTCACGATATCAAGCTTTATGCTTGTTTTCGATAGATGAACAAAAATATTTGTCATCCATGTGAGCAAGATGCTCATTCGAGCCATTTCTTTGTCGTATTTTCAAGATTTGCATGCATGATCTTATTCAATGCTTATTAAAAATTGTCCCAGTATATATGTCATGTAATCACATATTAGCAAACAATTCAAATCAATAGATAAACATGTAAGATATCAATATTCGATTTTAAAGATGATATTTGTTAATGGTTAAAACTTAACATGTGAGTAGTATACTTGGTAAATTTTCACTTCCCCAAACTAAGCCCTTAAATAAGGGTCCTAAGGAAGGAAAATTGGTTGAGTTGTATAGCAAGAAGAAGTATGCGGCCTGTTTAACCACAGAGATAAGAATGAGCTAGTTATTGCCGAGGTCTTTTGCCATAATCCTAATTAAGCTTGTCTAATGTCATGTTTGTTCGTTTGAGTTTTTTTTTTATTTATTATTTTTAAACAAATAATAATGTCATGACTGTTTAACCAGGTTTAATGTCATCTTAGATTTTAGGAACACATATCTTAACCATGAACCGACATAGAGATCGTTTATCTCTGCTATGTACCAAAAAGGCGTATTTGGATACTGTTAGTGCAATTTTTTATACCAACTCAGTTTGACACGTTGCCGTTCTTCTAAGCTCAAATTCACGTTGAACCACATGCGTTGATGGTTCGGAATGAACTCTGATACTGTAAAAAAGACAAAACTTGCGTGATAGAGGGCACTGGGATTGTTCCCAGTTTGGGCACTCCGATGCTCAAGATAATCAGGGTGAACCAGAGAACAATTTGGTAGGATAGTGTTTTCGGGTGTTTAGATTTCGATACCTTAATGTTTTCTCGGGTACTGATATTTATAGACATCCAAGGGACGATTTTTCATTCCCCTCTTTTATGTTCGATTAAGGGCAGTTACTGAAGCGTCATGGGGATCAAGGTTAACCTCCATGTTCTTTCATTATCTCTTGCTTTGACCGCTTTTCCCGGGGTCATTCCACGTCGTGGTGGTTCGTGATCAATTCATTCGTCGACGTCGATTATTTACAAAATAAATGTCGATATATTGATGTAAAATTGTGACGGACTACCAGGCCAACAATGAAGTACTCGACCGGTACTGAGTACCCAACCGGCAGTGGAGTACCCAGCCGGCATTGAGTACACGGCCGGCAGTGGAGTACCCGGCCGACATTGAGTACCCGACTGGTAGTGAAGTACCCGGCCCGCATTGAGTACCTAGCCGATAGTGAAGTTACCCGACCGGCATTGGGCTACCCGGCCAGCTGCGGTTGCTTAACTGGCATTCTTTGAGCGGGCTCTCAATTTGGACTCCCTTCGGGCTTCTTGATGGGCTTAGGATCTCAGCTTATCGAAACTTTGACCCAACAGATACGTGATACTAGATCTTTAAGAGCATCTCTTAGTACAATGTCATGTTATAGTGCCAATGTAGAATGTGGCATTTTCGTAAGAAATACATTCTCCAATGAAATGCTATATTTGGAGTTAAATTTGATACCATTTGAACTTGACGGTTACTTTTATGTTTTGGCGCTGGATTTGGCACCATCATAACTTTTTGGCACCAATGTAATGATAAGGATTATTGCATGGTATGCACGGCAAAGCACAAACCAACCTAGCGGCTGTGTAGAGGGTGCATATGCTCTTGCACACAAAGGAGTTAATTGGCACCAAATTTGACACCATCCATTCAATATTTCTTTTTCCAACATTTAATAAATTAAAAAAAAATCATGATTGTAATTTTATATTATAATATGTTCTCTTTCATTCAAAAGTAATTATTATTATTTGTAGTCTTATCACTTATTGATTATAATATTTATCTTTAATTAATTTTATTAAAAAAAATAATAAAATAATAAAATGACATTTAAAATAACATGAATGCATTAAAACATTTAATATCAGAATATAATATTTCTACTTTTTTATATGCTAAATTTGAAATTAGTATTGGCATTTTCATTAGAGATGGTCTACGTTCGCAGCTCATGCTCTTAACAAATTATTAAAATTTTTATATAAATAAATTTGAAAAAAAACTCAATTTATTAAGATAGTTAAACTTGGTACGGAATTAAAAAAGTACAATAATTGCCACTACAAAACTACAATAATATCATTTTATATTTACACTATTATCAGTATGTCATATATAACCGTATAATTATATCTTTAATGTTATGCTACATAATATTATAAAATGTGAAAATTCAAAATATAACATATTATTTACACAAGAACATTGAAGTATATCATAGAACTCGTATTTTATATAAGTATGAGCTAGTTAGGTAAATAGTCAATTTGAATAATGTGTTTTTAAAAGATAGCCATAGTTTCAAAACATTTAAAATAATCATAAAAAATTTATATATAATCAATGTAAGAAATTTCTTACTATAACAAAATCACACATAAAATTTATCTTAATAAATTTCTTACAATGGTGATAAAATTTATAAATGCTTATTTTTTAAAAATTTTGAAACATTAGCTATTTTTTAAATCCACTCTCTAAAAAATGATTATTTCTGTAAAATTCTCTCTATTATATATATATATATATATATAAGTCAGTTAGGTAACTAACCATTTTCGACTGTATGTTTTTAAAAAATAGCAACAGTTTCAATAAATTTAAAAACTAGCATTCACATATGTCAGAAATTTAAGAAAATGCTAATTTTTAAATTTTTTTAAACTGTGGTCATTTTTAAAATTATTTTCTAAATAATTGCTATTTTCTTAAAATTCTATATATATATATATATAACACTAATATAAATTTAAAATAACACTAATATATATGGCTTAATGCATTGGAGTTGACCCTAATTCGGATACCAAAGCAATAGTAATATATAACGGTCCTGGCACGATGCATATATGATGCAAACACGTGTGTGTGTATACTTTGTTTATATCTTAACATACAAAAGTATATACGTATATGAATATGTACATCAGTACATGTATATATGTATGACCGACACAAAAATTGAGTGGGTGTGGCGTATGAGTTTTCAGTTTTCCTTTTTTTTTTTTTTTTTCTTTTTTTCCTCAGGAAAGTCTGGCGTGTGAGTTGACACAATGCTCTAGGTTAGTTATTTTCCTCCCTTTTTTAATGAACAAAGTTCTAGCTAGTAGCATTTTCTGATTAATATAAAGAGACTTTAATTCTGTTGACTGTTTAATGTATAAATATATAACTCAAGTTCCCATGGATTGTATTCTTAGGGGTAAATAGATAATAGAAGCTCCCATTTGTACACACAAATATAAAATTACATGTTATCAATTTCTATTTTTCATGAATTTTTTTTACAGTTTATAACAATATACCTCATGGTTGTAATGTTATTGAAAATTATATGTCTTTTTTTTTTTTTTCTGTTCTTACTACCACCGACATTATTTGTTGGGGGTTGGAGGATGGGATCAAATAGAAATAGAAAATATAATTGTAAAACTACCAAAGTTAAAAAATTGTTATTGTAGTTTTTTTTTTAAACAAATTTGGATCTGTCACATTTAATTTTTTAAGATATACAACTCATTTAAAAAATAAATCTGACAATCTATAACGATTTTCTCCGTAAAAAATAAAAACCCACTTCTCCCATAAACTATGTTATTTGGTGGGAAAAAAATGATTGAATTCCATTAATAAAATAACACACAAATATTGCACAAGGTACCAAACCACATATAATACAACCTAACGGTCTCCAATCAAATCTAAAGGATGTTGTGGTCATTTCAGCAAGTAATTTTACTTAAGTGTCTTGATTTAATGCTGGCACGGCACGTGCCAAACGAGCCCAAACCCAATCTGCAAAAGGGATGTTTTGGTCTTTTTCTTTTTTATTTTTTTATTATTGAATAAATGATTATTTTTTCAACTATGTTTGAAATAAATAATTAATATTTTGATTAATTAAAAAATTAATTATTTTGTTAATTATATAATAATGTGTATTTATTTATATATTCTTAATTCTTTTATGTATTAATGATTAATAACTTAATTTTTGTAAACGTTAGTTTTTTTTTTTAAAAATATATAAATAAATAAAAAACTAAAGACTATAAGTTTGTTTTTTGTTTTTTTTTTTCAGTGTCTTATGTTTTGAATTGAAAGCAAAAGTTATTTGCTTATTGCAAAAAAGAAGCAGCTGATTTTGCTGTTGCTATCTAGCATTCTTCTATAGCAATGTCAGGCAGAGAGAAATGCGCCAAAACAATTCCAAAAATAAACAAATGACTTTTATTGTCTGAACTCAGAAGAAGCGCCTCATGAGGTGCCGTTATGAGCGGAAGTGACGGCTGAACGGAGCTATCAGCCAAAGGGAAACCGAACAAAATATGTATCTCTAGGATTTTCCTTTCTACACTTTTTTCCAATACTAATTTTGGTTTACACTTTATTTATTTATTTCTTTTACAAAGAAGCAGACATAAATTAGTTGAGGGAGACTTTGACGAATTTTAGTTGTGGGAGATATTACTCTAAGAGCAAAAATCAAATGACCATAATATTTGGAACATAAATTATTAATTGACTATTAATTTTTTTTCATTTTTAATTTTTTACAATTCTCTTCAAATCTGCGTTATATGTTTATAAGGCTAAAGACATTATATTTTAAAAATTACTATTTAATTCCCTTTGTTTATAAGAAATACAATTTCGTGGATAGATATAAAGCTGTAGTTTTTTGCTTCCCTGATCATGATCACTTAGCCTCTCACAAATTCTTCATTAGTTAGTTATCTATTCTTATATATATATTTTTTGTTTTCAAAATTTATTATTATAATTAAACAGTAATAAACAGCAAAACCTCCAAAAACTTATAACTTACTAGGGGACGTAAATAGTGAGGCCAAATGCCAATAGTACTAAAGAGAGAGCGTTAAAATATAGTGGTCCCAGAGCTTGCCTGACCATCCCTAATCTACAAACAAATATCTCAATCGTTAGTCAATTTTGAGCGTTTCACATGTTATGCACATATGTTTTTTTTTTTTAATTTTTCAATATAATCTACTATAATATTGTTGTATGCCTGAAAATCATAATAAATAATATGAGCATCTTCGGAACATTGGTGAACTTCATTCATTGGTCCCGGTAGACCCATTCATTATATGCACATAAGTCCATACCCATATATATTCAACACAAATAGAAAATAATGTTGAGTATTCATTTAATACGATTCTAGATATTAATGTTTATGTCATATGTCTAGCTAGTAAAATAAATATCCCTAATTATATTAGTCAAACTTTAATTACCTTTATTTTGATTTCTTGTTATTTCTTCGCCCCCTTGGATCCGTCACTTTTTTTTTTTATATATATAATTTAGTAAATAGTCATTTTTTAAATGATGTTTTTAAGAAATAGTCAACATTTTAATTAATTAAAAAATTATCTAATTTTTTTTGCTGAATAATTAGTCATTTTTTTAAGAGTTTTTAGCACTGGTGCCGCCTGACCTTTGCGGGGTATGGCAAGTTGCCCCCTAATCTTTTATTTGTGGCATTTTGCACCTTGATTTCGAAATTTTTGGCACATCACTACAAATTGATAACTTCCGTCAAATTATTGGATGGAAATTGACACGTGCATTCCACGTGATTAACTATCAAGGACATTTGAGTAATTTCTTGATTATTATTTTTTTCCCATTCCTCGATGCTTCCCTCTTTCAAAGGTCTTTCTTTTCTTTCTTTTTTTTTTTTTTCCCTTCCCTCAAACACAAAACTTTTGGATGTACCTCAAGCAACAAGTATATCTGATTTTGGATTTTCTTTTTTTGCACCAAGATCAGATCTAATTCTCCGTGTCTCACTTACTTTCCCAATCTCTATCTCCTTCAATCACCAACATCACTGTCAGAGGGGTCATGAAATCACGACGTCGCCATCGCCATGGGGTTTGCGGGGGGGTGGATCTCGGAGTCTCACCGGTGGGTCACGAGGTTGCCCAGTGGTCGCGGGGTGGATCTCGGGGTCTCGCCGAGGATTGTGAGGTTGTGTCGAGTTCGCGGGGTCTCGCCGGTCTCGACCTAGGAGTTCGCGCGAGGATGGCATCTTAGCGTCGCGGGGTCTCGGCCCGTCATGGTGGCGGAGTTCTCGTGAGGACGGCATCGCAGGGTCTCGGGGAGCCACGGCGGCAGAGTCACGGAGTCATGGGGTTTTTTGTATCCAAAGGTGGAAGCTTAGTAGCTGGGTTTTAGCTTAGAACTACCTCCGCTCGTCCCGCTCCTCCGACTCTGTTGATATCCTCTTCGCCGAGCTACCATTTCGGAGCGCCGACCACGGCCTCCCACTGGACACCGAGAACGCCGACGGTACGGACGCGTGGCTGAGATTCTTCTAGCCGCAAATCTCGATGTCCATGGAGTCTCACACGTGGCTCCTTGCTGTTGGGGGCGAGGCGACGTGGTCGTACAGGGAGGAGGGAGAGGAGGCGACGGAGAAAACCAAGAGCTCGGACTGGGAGAGGAGGCGGATGCCCACGACGGGGAGTCCGGCGGAGATGGATGCTGGCAATGGCGTTGGTGGAGCAGAGGCACAGGATTTTTTTTTTTTTGCATTTTTAGTTTTTGTAAATTTGCTTCTCTTGAGAAGAAGAGGATCTGAGAAGAAGAAGATCAAATAAAGAAACTAGGAAAAAAAAAAAAGAGGTCTGGTCAGTGCAAAAAAAGAGAAGTCACTTGAGTTTTTTTATTCTTAGTGATCAAATGACTTAAATGCCTTTCTAATATCACGTGTGGGGCACATGGACGTGAAATTCCGTCCAAAATAAAACGGGCGTTATCGATTTGTAACGAGATGCCAATGATTTCGAGGATAGGGGGTTAAAGGCCATAAATAAAATATTAGGGGGCAACTTGCCATACCCCGCAAAGGTCAGGGGGCACCAGTGCTAAAAATTCTTTTTTTAACTATATAATAATGTGCATTTATTTTTACGTCCTTTGTTCTCTTATGTATTTGTGGCTAATAACTTAATTTTTTAAAACTTTGTTCATTTTCTTAAAATATGAACCAAGAAATCGTAAAACATCAAATAGACATTTTTTTTTGGGGTTGATATTTTGTTTTGGTTAATTATCATCAATTTTTCTTCTACGTTAAATATGTGTTTGATGATACATATTTTGTCGCCAAAATTTTGGCGTAAAGTATTTTGTAACATGCATGCATGTCTATTTATGCAATAAGCTAAGTGTCTATACTTATGACTGACATCGAAATATACCTTTTTTCTGGTTACCTTGTAATTAATTTTCTTTATTAAAAGAATGGTCTCATCTACAATTTGATGACAATAAAGACATACCATATTACATATGAATTTATATTCGTATTTTTATTATTGTGTCTCAGTAACATGCTAATTGCTAATTAACGTACAATGTATATTTGTGTATTTTTAAATTAGGTTATAAAATAGACTTTTAATGGGTACAAAACAATGACGGCATACACCTAATAAAGCTTAAGGTTTTCCTTAGAAAGTTGTTTCCTCTCAATTTTTTGACAATTAACAAAATGAAAGTTTAAAATATTCAAATGATTTATATTCTTTCTTTTTCTTTAATTTCTACTTTGTCGTTGTTAGGAATTGTGTTTGGCAGTAGCAAATCAATTCCACAACTAACAAATAAAAATTGAAGGAAAAACAAAAGGAAATATATTATAAATATAAATTTAATATATATTATATTGATTTTATTCTTCGGAATATGCTTTTATCTGTGAATGTGAAGCAATCTTGGGCCACAAGAGAATACCAAAATTGCACAAATAGCCCTATGTCATAAAGTTTTAACTCACGAAGAGTCTATTTGTTCTCTTTTTTTTTTTTTTTTTTTTTTTTTTTTTTTTTTTTTAATTTGAGTCCTACTATACTATGCACATGGCATAGAGATTCTCTTCGTTAGGCCTCACATTGCAAGCTTATCAATCAATTTTTTTTTATCCATTATAGTAAGCAAAGGTGAAACTGATTTAAGTGACACACACACTTATCATTAATTGCAATGTTTTCAAGGTTTAGTTTCTCAATAGTCAACATCAAATCAATAACTTATGATATATACTACTAAAAACAAAGGGCTTTGTTCTCTAATAATATTTTGGCAAAAACTTGCACCGACTTGCTTGATTTTCCATTGCTTTTCCAAAAAAGGGTAATATCCCACAAAAATTAACCACATTACCTGATATCTTCTTACCTTATAATTTATTTGCATAGAGAAGAAAAAATATTTGTTGAAAAAAAAAATCCCTTATATCTCTTATTTATCCAGGTGCTTAATGCATATACAGAGTTCCTTTATTGAGAGGAGTAAAAGAAATTCTTAGAATAGAAGAAATGTTTTTATTTTAATGAAAATAATCTAGTTTAACGTTAGAGAAAGGACAACAGGAAAATAAAAATGGACTATACAGAAATAACTTTTGGGAAGACCAATAGATGTATGGCAATGGGGTCTCCTCAATAATTCAAATACAAATATGCTTCTTCTTTCATTTATTTATTTTGTTAGTAAATTAAATACGATAGTATTGTAACTTGTAAGCCAATTGTAACTACCATCCTTATAAATTCGTCAATACAGCTTTTTATTTTTCTTTCTTTTTTTTTTGGAAATGCGTGGAGGATCCACAAGAGTATATTTGGTGCTCAATTATAGTATTAAGCATCATATTATTAGATTAGGAATTAAATCCTTACAATTATTAGACTATATATATATATATTCTTCAATTAGATATTTATTTATTTGTATATGAGCTTAATATTTTTTTTGGTTGGATGTATAATTACTGCTAAATGTTATTAACGACTGATCTATGTGTTCTAAAAACTATAAACATCACCAACATTTTTTTGTGACTTCATGAGAATCTAAAATGTCAATAATGCCCCTATGATTTTAATATTCTTGGTGACTCATATAACGTTGAGAATCGGAAGTGTAATAAAAGCCAGATTACGGTTAAAGTTCCAAACAGTTAAAAAAAAATGTCGAAAGCGCTCGAGATCTCTTCCTTGCTTCTCTCCTTCCTTCACTCAAAAAGGCCAGAGTAATTGCAATCCATAAAAAGCCTGGCAATTATTATCGAAAAAACAAGAAAAAAAAATAAATAAATAAATAAAAATAAAAATAAGTTACTCAAAAAATGAATACACCCGAATAGGACCAAAACTGACTATAAAAAAGACACTCTTCTTTCTCTCTCTCCCTCTCTCTCTTTCTCTCTATCTCTTCACTCACTCACTCTCTCTCTCTCTCTCTGCCTCAATGCTCTTCTGTCTCAACCACCAGAAGAAGCATTGCTCGGCAAAACAGTTCGTGAGAGACAGAGAGAGTTATAGAGAGAGGCTTTGACGGAAAAAGTACAGCAACAGAGTTTGGTTTTGTTGGTTTTTTCTCTGTACTTTCCATTTATAAATCTGCCAAAAAAAAAAGAAAAAATGGGAGGAGAGAGAATGGCGATCCCGGAGGGGTTTCAGAACCCGGGATACGACATTGCGTCGCAGGCGGGGCTGATGTGGGAGCTGGTGAAGGCGCCGGTGATAGTGCCGTTGCTGAATCTGGGGGTTTATATATGCCTGGCAATGTCTCTCATGCTGTTCATGGAGAGGCTATACATGGGAGTGGTCATAATACTCGTCAAGCTCTTCTGGAAGAAGCCAGACAAGAGGTACAACTTCCAGCCCATCCAAGACGACGTCGAATTGGGCTCCTCCAATTTCCCTGTCGTTTTGGTCCAAATCCCCATGTTCAACGAGAGAGAGGTTCGTTTGTTTCGCTTCGCTTCGCTCGCTCGCTCATTTTTCCCATCTTCTTCTTCTTGTTGGAAAAAAAAAAAAGACATGTTTTTTTTTTTTTTAGGTTTATAAGATCTCAATTGGTGCGGCTTGTGGGCTTTCGTGGCCGTCCGATCGTCTCGTGATCCAAGTCCTTGATGACTCGACTGACCCAGTAATCAAGGTAAAATTGAGAAACTTTTTTTTTGGTTGAATTTTCTGATCTGGTGTTTCCATTTTAGACATGGTATAAACGACAAAGATTGGCGAGGAAAAGAGAGGGAAAACGACGGGTTTTTTTGAGTTTTCACGAAATGGGATTGTCTCATTGATTATTTATTTATTTATTTTCTAAAAATTGGTGCAGCAAATGGTGGAATTGGAGTGCCAGAGATGGGCAAGCAAAGGCATAAATATAACGTACCAAATCAGGGAAACTAGAGGGGGTTACAAAGCTGGCGCTCTTAAAGAAGGCCTCAAGAGAAGTTACGTCAAGCATTGCGAGTACGTGGCGATTTTCGATGCCGATTTTCGCCCCGAGCCCGACTTTCTCCGGCGATCCATCCCGTTCCTCGTCCACAATCCCGATATTGCTCTCGTTCAAGCACGCTGGAGATTCGGTAATTTAATTCACTATACTAAGCCCCTCTTATTATTTTTTTTTTACTCTAATTATTTAATTGATATCTTAACTATTATAATGCAAATGCTTAGTCTAGTGCCAATAATGGAACCATTAGATTTTTATCAAATTTTATATATAGAAAAATGCGCTATTGAATTGCATTTTTGTCACATTCGATATGCCTAAATCTATATAATGTGTGCGCCACTTGAAAAGACGAACGCAACCATACCTATATTATTTTCTTAAGGACAGAATATTTTAGGCCAAAAGAAATATATCGCAAACGCAAACGAAGATTTTCTTTTTCTCATTTTTGTTTTTGTTTTTTTTTTTTCCTTTTATTATTATAATTTATAAGCCATTGATTGCGGTTAATTAATGTTTGGCTGATTTTCCTGGTTTTAATTTTTCAGAGAGTGTCGGTGGTCTCTGTTTCCTCACCGAGCTCTTTCTATTTTAACTTTTTTTTTTCTCTTGGAAATATTATTTTTCTTGTCTCTCTCTCTCCATTTTTTTTAAGTATTTATTTTTTAACTAATATTTTCGTCGGTGAGATTATTTGCCTTTACCTTGCCTGCATGCAGATAAAAAAAAAAAAAGTGGCCCACTAAAGGAAAAAAAAAAAAAACCCATCAATCACGGGTGGGCTTCACTTAGCAGCCAGTCACTCCATTCTCTTCTCTCCTTTGCCTTCTCTTCTCCATGATTGTTGAACTTGGTCATGCCATCAGCCCCCACACCAAGTGTCTGTAGGACCCACATCCAAATAATTTCTTTTTTCTTTATATATGTAAAAGAAAAAGGAATGAAAAAAACCACAAAATCTAATAATAATAATAACAATAATAATACTTAATCTAACAAATTCTATCATCTGATTTAGTGGGACATTAGATAATTGACTCACTAACTAACATTTTAAGTATAAACCAGAAAATCGCTCCCTTTTTCAATTAGTATATTATACATCTTGAGGTTGATTGCATTCACTCTAAATAAGTCTATATATATATATATATATATATCTCATTATTGTTGAGCTACAAAACTTGAAGTGAATCAAAAGTTTAATCGTCGTTACTTATTTGGAAAAATTACTGAAATTTTACTTTTTCTTAAAACGCTGTTTATTTGGGAAACGGTTTGCGTTTTTTTTGCTACATTAATATACGTATATTAATTTGTCACTGCTTTTTAATGCACCAATTAAGGTGTTTTTCTTGGGGGAGCCTACTAAAACGAGGATATGGGAGTTTTGGTACACATTAAATTTTTGTTGACACAAATGTCCCTTTTACTAATTATGTTCTCGCACTTTAATGCCTACTTTGCCTGTTATCATATTAATATATTAATTATATATTCATATTCCGTCCCTAGTCCCTAATGCTAATCGAAATGACGTAACTGTCCTAACCTTAAGTGTAAGTGCGACAGTGACGTGACGTTTTATAAGAATTTTATTGCCAATTTACCAGAAAAACGGTGCTCGAAATCCGGGGTAGTTTTGTCATTTCCTGACAGATAAAGCAAAGAACGATGGTGTTTTTTTCTGTGGCCGAACCGGATTGTACGGATCGAACGCTCAACTCGTTTTCGCCGAGAAAGGGTATTTTCGTCATTTAACAAGTCGTCGGTCGCCCTTTTTATCTGCTGTGCCTTCCACGTGCAGTTGAGTTTCACCTTTTCTAGATTGTAAAAAAAAAAACAAAAAACAAAACAAAAAAACAAAAACTAGTCATTCTATAACAGACTAAAAAGTAAAAAAATATTTTTAAAAAAAGGCTACGTAGGGCTGTACAGTTCTACTACAGTAATCTATTTTGGTGGGCCCTCAGTCCCTAGTTACCGACACTCAGGAGTCTTGTGCTACTGATGACGTGGCAGGTTTTGCTTTGTGTCACGTGAGGACAAAAAACCGGCTTCAAGCTTTAATTTTTTTTAATCTTTTTTTCTATTATTATAGAGACAACAAATGAGAGCCCGCCAACTCATCAATCACAAGACTATCGTGGGTGTGGGACCAACCCATACCTTTTTTTCCCTTAATAATTTGATTTACTTTTGGCATTTATTCCTTGTACACTAATGCCTCACGCTAATACCAATAGCAATATGTCACAGTTATAATAATGAATTAATAAATAATGATATAATGATTTTATGACAAATTCTGATACATTATGGTATAGATGGGTTTAATTAGAAAAGAGTCGTTTTTGACAATGAAATGCTTGTGAATTGTGATAGCTGAGTTTGTAACAATTGGATGTGTAATATTTCTTATAATTGCGGATTAAAAGGTTTATTAGTAATTTAATTGATTTGGTTTTGTTTGGTTTTGCAGTGAATGCTGATGAGTGTTTGTTGACAAGAATGCAAGAGATGTCATTGGATTATCACTTCACTGTTGAGCAAGAAGTAGGGTCAGCCACACATGCCTTCTTTGGCTTCAACGGTTAGTAAAATTGAACTTTGTTTGTCAACATAAACTATATAATATATATATGTCAAACAAAAATTTTTTTTTTTTAACAAATGAAAATTGTCCTATATTTCCTATTTTCTTCTTTCAACATTGTTGGCTCAAGGCTTTAAAGTTATATGCCATAATTATTGACCGGCCGATTCAAGTTAATTTGAGTTTTTAAACCAAAATATATATAAGTAGAATAAATCAGCAAAATGTACCAGTTGACTATTTGAGGTAAAATATACTCAAGAACAATTAATTCATAAAATAAGAAATATGAAATGATTGTACATAATTAGAGCAATTATTATTATTTGGGAAGAAGCCTTAAATCTAGTTTAGAGCAAATATTAATAATGATTAAAAGCCTTAATATTTCGAAAGAGAATTGAATATCAAATGAAATAAATATAGAAGGTAATTTTATTGGTGTCCCTCACCTTAAGGTGGCCCAAAGTTTCCTACCGGTAGAGCCGGCCTTAATTATTAATCAGCAAATTTTTTTAAAAAAATTCAGATTAGTCCCCTAGTGGCTCTGTTTAGTTCACAAAGTACCCAATACTATCTACTAATTAGAGTCAAATGTGTACTTAATTTTAGTGGAACATATTCAAACACTTTCATGAAATAGTAACTCATTAACTTTCAAATTATAATTTCCCATTGCTGCAGGAACTGCCGGAATTTGGCGAATTGCCGCGATCAATGAGGCGGGCGGGTGGAAAGACCGGACCACGGTGGAGGACATGGACCTCGCCGTCCGCGCCAGTCTTCGGGGATGGAAATTTGTGTACCTTGGTGACCTCCAGGTACTTTTCATTGCTCCCACAAACTACAACATTCTTCAGAAAAACAAACAAAACAAAAATAGTACTAATGCCTTGTTGAACACTCATTGCAAATGCATTTTCTCTAGGCCAAAAGTGAACTTCCAAGTACTTTCAATGCATTCCGATTCCAACAGCACAGGTGGTCATGTGGCCCTGCAAATCTCTTCAGGAAAATGGTCATGGAAATCGTCCGAAACAAGGTCAATTACAGCTCCTCATTCCACAACATTTTTTTCTCCCCGACAGCGTTTTCTAATGGCGAGTTATTTTTATTTTTATTTTTTTTTCCGGCTGCAGAAAGTGAGGTTCTGGAAGAAAGTGTATGTCATATACAGTTTTTTCTTCGTGAGGAAGATCATCGCTCACATGGTGACATTTATCTTCTACTGCGTCGTGCTTCCGCTCACCATTTTGGTTCCCGAAGTCCATGTCCCGATCTGGGGAGCTGTCTATATTCCTTCGATCATCACGATTCTCAACTCCGTCGGAACTCCAAGGTCTGTTATTTGTTACAATTATATGTTCCAATTTTTTCGAAGGCTATTTTTGTAGTTCTCCATACCCATCGGTGTTCTACCAATCAGTATAAGAGAGATGTAAAGAATCATTACTACATACTTATAATATCATTACTACACACTCTTTTAGTGTTACATTGGCACACGGAATATCTAGAAAGATCCTTTTTCGAAAATGCATAATTTTTCAAACTGCCTTAGAACTTTTTTTTTTTTTTTCGCAGATCGATCCACCTTCTGTTTTATTGGATCCTGTTCGAGAATGTGATGTCACTGCACAGGACAAAGGCGACGCTGATTGGCCTTTTAGAAGCAGGAAGAGCCAATGAATGGGTTGTGACCGAAAAATTGGGAGATGTCCTGAAGAAGAAAGCAGAAGCAGATGCCGCCAACAACAAGAAATCACCCTTCAAACTCTTCAAAAAACCGAGATTCAAGTTCGGTAACAGGTACGAGTTACGCTTTCTAAATATACGGATAAATTGAAAGAAGGGGTGTGTATTTGCCATTGCTTGAATTGAAAGAAAGCCTAAAATTCTTCACTCTCTCTTCTAGACATGTTACTCTGTCTGTGTCAATAGTAATTAGTATATTTTTTATCAGAAGTTTGCACTGACAAGCACATGAACATCAAGACAAAGTAGAGAAAATGTCGTTTGTGCATTATGTGTTTCACTCATTGGTCTTAAAAACCAACCACATGCTGATATATAAAAATTATTAGACAATATGACCTAATCCCACAAGCAAAGGAAAATTGTTTACTTTATCTTTTTTTTTTTTTTTTTTGCTTTGTTCTTATCTTAAAGAAGAATCTTCGGAACGATTTGTTATTAAAAATAATGGTAAAAGAAGCTAGAGATTTCATTACAGTTGGATTTATTATTTGTTTAAAGGCAATTAGACAAAAGTACAATCTTAGCAAAAGCTTCAACGACACTCTTACTGCTATTTGCAATAGATAAATTGAGAAAAAAAAATCTATGGAGTTTCAACACAATTGAGACAATGGACAAAACTTATTCATTGACTCTTGCTTTATTGTCTCTTCTTTCAAGTGTTACATGTGCTGATCTAGTTGATTAATTGTTTATACTCTATAAATCTCTTTTTTATTTTTATTATAACATAAAGTTTCTAATGACATTTGTGACAATGATCAATCAGACTTCATCTCTTGGAGCTGGGATTTGGAGTTTTCCTCTTCTTGTGTGGATGCTACGATTTCGTGCACGGGAAGAACAACTACTTCGTGTACCTTTTCTTGCAAACGATTACTTTCTTCATCTGCGGATTTGGCTACGTTGGCACAATCATCCCCAGCTGATCTTTAGTTGAAGGCCTTGCTTCTAAATATATATCTATATATATATACCTTAAAACATTGAAAGAATCCTCTAAATGTTTGTCATCCAACACTACCACCCAAATCTTCGTCGTCTTCATAAAGTGGAGAGGGTTCTACGAGCAATTGTTGCTTGCAAGTTGTACTATATGTTTTTCGTCGCCTCATTTTAAATTCGTCATATCTCCGGGAAAAAGAAAAGGAAAAAAAAAAAAAAAAAGGAAAGAAAGTTCTTCTCTGGCACGTTCACTTCTCTCAGCAAGTCTCTTTGATAGCTCAAGTTGAAGTTATAACCATGGAAAGTTATTACAAGGCAAAGATATGCTGTTTCTACTTTCTATTGTTGAACAACATTATACACAAATCAATTTGTTAAGGAAATTAAGAAGCACAAACAGCATGTAGGTTTAGACAAGGAAATGCTGTTTTCTTTGGTTTCTTTTATAAGCATTTTTTTTTTTTTTTTTGTAATTTGTCAAATTTTGTTCCTTTATTTCCTTGGGTTTGGCATTTGTAGCTTTTGCTAGATTGTTGGAAATAAACTCATAGTCGAAAAGGGTTTGTAATTGTTTTATCATTTTGATACATCTGCATGTTTCTTTTTTAGATTGTATTGAGAAACGATATAGATATCTGGAGTAGAAGGTTCAGTGTTTTTTATTTTCAGGTATATTATCTTAAAGCACTATTATACTTAGTTAGCCATAATTGCTATTTTGATTACAAATTAGTCATACTATCTAACATCCTACAGTATAATAAGGTTTTACATGAGTAAACACCAATAAATTAAGAAACAAGAGTCATGGATTTTTTTTACTTTATATCCATTGATAAGAGATAATCTAAGCCATCATTCAATACTTGGAATCAAGGCAAAGTTGATCACTGTATTTGGATTTTTGTCCGTAACAATCCATTGCAAATCCTAATAATTACAATCATTACACCAAAGTTAAAATCCAGGAAAGCTTAATTTCAGGGTTATGATTAGTACACTAAAAAAATGAGGCTTTTAAGTAATTCTTTTTTACATGGTTTAAACTAAATGCTAAATCGTCATTATTTCACTTAATATCTTTATTGACTAGTTGAGAGAGAAGGCAAATTACCCAACATTTTTATTACCCTTTTTCCATGCCTTATCTAGATCAATCATTTGAAGCCTGTGGCATTGTGAAATGATCCTGTTTATACAAGTCCTTAGCATTCTAAAAAAGCAGTTTTTTACTCTTTTCCCTAATAACTCTTTTGCTGATCACTTCAAAAGATAATATTTATCTACTTTAGAACTTAAAGTTTACTTGGATTAGAAGTGTCATCATCTGTAGAAGATCATTACATTACTTAAATCAATGAGTGTGTATAAGAGAGACAGAGATAACATTATATGTAATATATATTTAATAATGCAGGCAAGTAATCATAATGTGTGGTTAAAAAATATTACTATAGTGAAGATCAGAGCTTTAGAGAGCATTGGGAATATCACTATCTGTTTTTTGATCTCAAAGACACTGATAATTGTCCAGCTTATGATTTATAAAATGTAGTTTATTATTATTATTATTATTTTGATGTTGTATGATGTGCATTATATTATGGAAACTTCTAAAGAAAGTTGCCCTGACAAACTAGATAAATATATGGAATATGGGGTGTATAGGCAATGCAGTAACTTCCATGCGGTGTGTATGATTTTTTCTATTCTTCTGACACCCCTTTGTAATTAAAATATATTGTGTTATATTAATTGAGTAGTTATTTTTTAATTACAGTCGGATACAATTAAATGAAGAAAAAAAAATATTAAAACATTTGCCCTCCCTTCGAATTAACAATTGAAGAAAATGAAACACTACTACACTTGATCACGTATACAAAATTTTTTGGAATAAAATAATCGAACGATTAATAATTAATGTTTAAATTTAATTAAAGAGTAATTAAAAATAGGTCCGGAATAGTAAATTAAAGGTTGGCATATATAGACGTTATTTTAATAATACTTTTTCTACAAGTGTCGGTTAATTAGACAAAGGAGAATAGTGTGGAGTTCGTAAATAAATCTATAAGTGGTTATAAATTAGAAAATACAATTTCAGAATTTTCAATTCAAGCACGTCTGCTGTGAACAGTATTCTTAATTTAATTATAAATGTACTCTCAAACTAAAACTAATATGAACTGAGTCAACCTATTATTTATATACACATACTTATCTATTTGTTTATTGGTCCACATAAACACTATTATACATTTATACTCGCCAATGCACATAAACTTATTTATTTATTTTTGCCGGAACGACTCAGAAAGGGCCAATTTGATACTGATTGAGTGATTGTGGATGTTTCTCTACTTTTTTTCTTTTTTTTTAATAAAAGAATTTACAGAAATATACTATAAAATTCGTATTTGTAAAATGGTTTCATAACAAAGTATACTATGATAAATCAAGAAAAAAGTACAAACTGTTTCTTGTAATTTGAACCTTAATTAATAAGTAATAACCTAATTGCCATGAAGATTAAGACTTATGATAAAAATGTGCATTGAGTACCTCAAAAAAAAAAAAAGTGCATTGAGATCCAAACTTTGGGATCCAAAGAAGGCACGGAACACAATTATTCTAGCCATTATTAAGGTACTCAGAAACCTTTCTATTGTAGCTGGCCATGTTCTAATTCAACTACATTACCATGTTGATTGGAGGATAATACAAGAGCTTTGGGTGTCAATTTTTCTGCCAACTATTTTTGTCAGTCTAACTGACCAAAGTATTGTTAATATGGGTCATTTTTCTATATAAAATTATCCTGTCAGTAGTACTACACACACAAACTTTACTCTTCCAAATATATTTAAAAAAAAAAAACCAAAAGATGAGATTTCATGTGTAATCAAGGCCAGCCTGTAATAGGTTACTTGTCATGCATTGATTCAATGGTCATGTACTAGCTGTGTAGGAATCAATGCAAGATATGCTAATTGATACAAAGCATAGATGTGCAAAGTAATGATTATAAGAAGGGAAGTTCCTTTTTTTTTTTTTTTTTGTCCAAGAAATACAAAAGTTGTTTACTTGGCCACATCATTCACAACAAATATATATATATATATATATATATATAATACTTAATACTTACTATTGTCTTACTTAAAGTCTTTTAAGTGTCATTCAGCGAAAAATAAAATAAAATACAACCTAGCCATATGCTGGCGACGGAAATTGTATTGATATTTGTTGAACTATGAGAAGTAACATACTCGTAAGGGGTAATGTGCTTCTAAATTGAGATGAAAATTACATCAAGGTCCAATATTTTTAACACTGCTATTTTTAAAAAAACATTTAAAATAAGCATTCCATTAAACCAAATACGGAGTACATATCGAGCCTAAGAGAAACAAAGAGATTACAAATTTAAGACCTTTTATTATTGGTTAGACCATAAAAACTATACTTAAAATTTACAAAGATCAAACTCGCACGATATAAAGATAGTACGCAACACTAGAAATATCTTGGTTGTTCTAAATCACTCTTCAACTAAGGGTTGCGGTTTCTAGGGTTTCTTGATGGCTACATGTCCTTTTCAGCCACCGTTCTCCAACATTCCTCATGGCGGCCCCGTCAAAAAAGCATCCCAATTGCTTCGCGGCCTCTACTTGCAACACTACATCCATCCTTACCGAGGTTTGTGTTCAACCGAGCATAAATAGGGGTGCCTATCCAAACAACCTATTGAGAACCATCATTTGCGCTTAAAAAACTTGTTCCTTGCAACAAGAATCGCGTCATTTTGTATCAATGCGGGATTTCTCTTAGGTTTATCTATCTTAGAATTTGTTTTTTGTTTATATTCTAATTAGTTTAAAAAGTAAGAAAAGTTTAAAAAAAAAACCATTAGGAAAACGAGAGAGGCATATACAACAATTTTTTCATTTTGGTTTCTGAATTGTTCGCCTTAGACACCATTCACTATTCTTGAGTTAAGTTCGCCACAAGCACTATCTATTCTTGTTTGTTTTGTTTGATAAGAACCAAGAGAGAAAGACACAAGTGGTTGAAGGCTGAGTTGTGAGACTATTTAAAGGGCAAAGCGTAATATTTTGAGTAACAAACACGAGATAGAGAAAAAGAAAAAAAAAAGAAGAATTTGAGCGTAAACACATGGGGAGTGCGTGAGGTCTTATTATTTGAACCTTATCTTGTAGCACCATGTTTTTCAAAGATAGAGGTCATGACTACGACAACCATAAGAGCATCAATATCACTCTTCCATCATTCCACAAATGAAGTGATTTTAGGGAGTACATCAAGTGGGAGGATAAGATAGAGTTCGTGTTTTAAGGTAAGTTCTACTCCGAACGAGAGAAGGTAAAACTTGTTGCTACAGCCTTCACTGATGATGTTGCTAATTGGTTGGATGAATTGAAGACACGTAGACAAATTTACCCTAAGAGGCATATCCACACATGGGAGAAAATGAAGGCTATGATGAGGAAATGACACTCTTTCTCACTGCTACCGAGACTCACATAAAAGGTTTTAATTCCAATGCAAAGCACGTGTTGAGGGTTATTACCAAGAGGAGAAATCGATTAAGGTTTGAAAAGAAGAGGATGATCAAAGATCTCCAGAAAAGTTGTTGCTTGAAGAGCTTGAAGCATACTTAAAGAAGTTATTTTCCTGTTTACAAAAAGATGATCAAAGATCTCGAGAAAAGTTGTTACTTGAAGAGCTTGAAGCATACTTAAAGAAGTTATTTTTCTTGTTTACAAAAGGAAGAGCTAATTCAACTACTCAAAGTTGCTCACGGTGTCGTTGTGAAAAATATGGAGGAAGAAATAACAATAGCAATAAAGACCAATCTAAGTTCCCTAATCATAGATGATGACAATCCTCAACAACAAAAGGAAGCTAGTTTTAGTTCCATTGAAATTAGCTCTCCTATGCCAAAACACTCTAGTATCTATTTGCATATACTTAATTTGCCTAGCAACTTAGTTCTGACAAAGGAATACAAGAACCAGATTTGAGGACAAATCTTCTTCAAGATGGAGAGAATGATGAGAATCAAGGAGCAGTGCCACGAAGTCTAGTAGATCGTTCAATCGGTCTAATTCTAAGTACAAAAGTCGACATATCCATGAATAAGTTTCACGGACTAATCCAATAAGTTTGGGCTAAACATAAAAAATATTAAGTCCCAATGCAGCTCAACATCAGGCCCAGCTATTTAGCCCTTTCAAAATGTTAATAAATCTAGACAAGTCAACATAAAGTGGTCCAACTTAAGTTAATAAGAATGCATGAACGTCCAAAGTGCACGAGCGTTACCTTCTTGATGTTTATTTTCTTTCAATAATGCTTGAATGAGTAAAACTAGGTAATATGTGAGGTTTGGTTAGTCTAGTCAATATTTGTGGTCTTCTATGTTAATTAATGGTCATTTTGGCTACTTTTCTCGTTAAATTTAGAGTTTCATAGATCATTATATTGTTTAGTTGTTCTTAATGTCATTAGTTTAGTGCATGAATAGTCCAAATGGCCATTCCTGGCATGAAGGGTTGTTTTATTCATATTTAAGTACGAATTTTATTCAATAAAAAGAAGTCTGAAGTTTATTCAAACATATTGAGAGTTTTTCTCTTTACTTCTTTGATGAAATTTTTGAAATTATCAACACTCCGTCTTGTGGCATTCACTCCCAACTTCTTAATCGGCCTATACATCCGATTGTGGCGTCATTTAATCCACGTCTTATCAACAGTCCTTTCGCAGCCGTTGTGGCGATGCTACATCTTCTGTAATGGTTCTTCAGCTCAGCCCCAGCCTCGACAGGCCTCATCCACCCCTATGTGGACGATGCCAAGCCGACCAATGCAGCCTAACCCAATGGTCGCCTTCAACCCGTATGACCCAAGCTTTGTGCGTACCATTCCACGCGGGAACCGGAGATCGCCTTGCTATGCCGGTGCTCCTCGCCGCCAACTTCCCGCGCAAGCCCAAGCAAACTCGAGCCTCTACGTGCCCTTACTCCAACGAGCTCAGCTCAAGTGTGACTCTGCTGTAACTCCTTGCCAAAATGTCACGCAGCGCTTTGCAGTAACACCGGCAAGCTCAACCCTGCACCGAGCCTGCGCACCGCCGAGCCCAAGCTCACCAAGCCCAGATCTCGCACCTAACTTGCACAGCGTTCGTCGCGAGCATGACATGTTACGACTCCAAGCACTGTTACGCTGCTAATCCGCGTTATCTGGCCACCTCATTGATCTTGCGTCGAAGCTCCGCCACCCGTCTTGTATCGTCGTCATCTTGAGCTAGTCTTTCTCGCTTGCTCTTTAGCTGAGGCACTCCGTCTCTAGCGCACTAGAGATCCAAGAATACACTTCATCGTTCAACGTTCGGCGCCGTGAGCACGCGAGAGATGCGAGAGCAAGTCCGGTGTCGTGCCCTTAACGAGACCGAACCAAGCAAACGGATTAACCCAACGAGATGCTTGAATAGAGGCCAAGCTCGTAAGAGGCATACTAGAGTTCAAGAATGGCCTAAATGGAGGCCCAGCCTGCACGGGAGCATGCTAGAGTTCTGAAAAGGCCTGAATGGAGGCCCAACCCGCATGTGGGTATATCGGAGTTCTAGAACGGCCTGAACGGAGGCCCAGCTTAAATGGGGACATATATGAGTTCTGAAATTACCTAAAAAAAGACCCAGCAACCCGTTCAATGGGATAATTGAGTTTCAGAAATGCCCACAGGGTGGCCAAAGTGATAGGACTAGAAATGTTGCACAAAGAGGAATAGCGTACACGCTTAGGAAGGTCATATGAGGCTCGAATGGTAAGATTTTGTACGGTCGTCCCGTGGGGGTCTTCTAGTTAGCAAATGATTTAAAGATCTCCAACAAGTCATACGCGCGCGCGTAGTCGAGGTTTAGTTTAGGAACTTATAAAGCCTAAGTATATTCTAAAGGACAGTTACTGTGGGTTTTCTCGTATTTTGTGACAGCGTGGTTGCCATGACCAATCTACATGCCGCACTTTTCCCTCAAGCTCATCTCTTAGTGTCGGACTCAAATAGTAACCCATCTTATTATCTACTTATTGGGCTATTAGCTCATTAGTCTACTCATATTACAAGTCAATTGAAGGAAAAATTCGAGGGCTAAGCGGCAATGAAGGACGTCGGCGGGTCCATATAGGACCAACCTTGGGAGTGTCACGTTAGCCGCCAACTAACCCTTGGCAAGAGATTTTTGAAGCCATATATTCTTTTGAAAACCCGCATATTGAAACTAGTTTTGAGTGCTATAGGGTCACAGTTATGATTCCGTATTTTAGTAGTAAAAGTAAATTTTGTAATTCAATGTAAAAACTTTAAATTTAACTATATTTTTAAGACATGTAATACTCTACAAAATTACGAATTATACATTACATACAGACACGGATCTATGATTTTATTTTAGTGGGGGCACAATTATGAACAAAACTTAATTGTTACATACACAAAATATAATATATCTTTGATTTACATATTAAAAAAAATGATGACATCATCCAGTGGGGGCACATGTCTAAAAACACATTTTTAAGAGGTACAATAGTTTTTTTTTTTTCGAACTAGTGTGTAGGCCTGAGCATTAGGTGGGTTTCGGTTTTTTGGGCGGTTTCGGTTTTGGGAAGAGTGCCGAAATATAGAAAATCCAAACCCAAAATCGACCAAAAATTTTTTGGGCGGTTTCGGTTTTGGTATGTCGGTTTTAGGCGCTTTACCCAAAAAAAAAGATCTGTTATTGATTTTGAACTTTTTTTGCCAAAGAGAAATATTGCATGAACTTTCTTATTAAATGAACTATCATAACCACATCCATTAATACTTAAGTTAACTACAATTGAAACACTAAGCAAATGAAAATGATTTAAAACATTTTGTGCCCAATGTCCATAGTCCATACATATTACATTCTAGCAAATTTACCAAAATATAAACCATGAAGTCCATAAACTAAAAGAAAACACGAAGTCCATAAACTAAAAAAAAAAAACATGAAGTCCATAAGCCAAACTAGATTAATCAAATACAACATTTTGAACTTCTAAAGTTCCACAATTTTGTCATTTGTGGGTTGCGGCATTAAAAAGAGGTGGTCAAGGAGGGGTTGGGCTTATCATCATATCTGAAAAATAGAAAACCAAAAAACTATATAAGTAAAATTGTAAATAAGTTTACTTAATGAGCATATCTAAAAATATGAGGTTTACTAAATCTACCTTGTTCAAGCTGCTCAGATATCTCAAGTATCTCTGCTTCATCCATGTATTCTTTGATTATTACTGGTTGTTTGTTTCCACTCCACCAATTCTTAAGACAAATGATGCCTTCTACGATCTTAGGACTTAGTGAACTCCTAAATGGATCAAGTACGTGGCCTCCTGTAGAAAATGCAGACTCCGATGGCACAGTTGTCACAGGGACTGCCAATACGTCACGAGCAATGGCAGATAAAACTTTATACTTTTCAGAATTCAGCTTCCACCATTCCAAAATGTCAAATTGTTGACCTTGAATCAGATCCTCACATGGCTCTATCAAATACTTATCAATTTCACTTTTTACTTTGCCGTCATCTTCATGAATCTTTTTGTTAAAAAATGTAGACATCACTTTTCCTGGTTGGGAACTCAAAGTTATAGGAGGAGTTGAACTATTTGGAGGAGTTGTTTTCTTGACATCATATAAACTCTCATTGTAGTGATCAAATATTCTGATAAAAGTGTCTTTAACAGTCTTCGCCAACTTTGCACATTCAGGTCCATCATGAAAAAGCTCAAATGAATGCTTGACATATTCAAGCTTGTATCGTGGATCAAGCACAGTGGCTATAATCAATTGACTGTTGGTAGCACTGATGTTGCCCCAATATTTCTCATACTTCATTTTCATCAAAGCAGCCATATTCTTGCACAATTCATCTCTAACTTCATCATCCACCATTCCTTCTAACTCAGCTTGAATTTCACAAATTTCTAAGAAGTACAAATTAGAAGTGACATAAGCAGAACCACTAAATTCAATGTTACTTCATAAAAAGTTCTTAAAAACTTCACAAAAGCAGCTGCATTGTCCCAATCACTCTCCCGTGGTAGTCCACATCTTGAGATCCCATCTTTCTCTTTTTCAGTAAAGTAACTCATGAAATTTAAATCATCATTCATACTCTCAAATGCCTTTTGAAACTTTAAGGCACTTTCTAACATTAAGTATGTAGAGTTCCATCTAGTAGGCACATCCAAGCTTAAGAGCTTTTGCGCTCAATCCCTTCTCTTTGTACACATTCTTTAAATATCAACAACCTAGAAGGAGATGACCGAACATACCTCACTGCATTACGGATAGCACTGATTGAATAATGTTTCTCCTTTAAGCCCTCCGTCACGATTAGATTCACTATGTGTGCGCAATATCTTAAACGTAGGAATTCACCATCCAAAACAAGTGCACCTTTCTTCATTCTGAATTTTCTTTTTATGTAGTCGATGGCGGTGTTATTCGAGGAGGCATTATCCACAGTGATGACAAAGAGCTTTTGAATACCCCACTCATTGATACATGCACGAAAACTAACTCCTTGAATCCTTGAATCGTGAAACGGGACGGTATAGAAAATCGAGGCTCTAGCACGAAAACTAACTCCTTGAATCCTTCACTTTCTACATGCGCGAAATGGTAATTCTTCAACCACAACGTACTTTGCAATAGCCAATCGACAAGCTTCTTTATCAAAATACACTCTAATTAGGTTCCCACCTTGGTCATATCCTTCTTTCTTTGCTTCAAAGGCCAAAACTTGCTGTTCTTTAAGATTACCTTTCTTTCGATTCTTCTCACAAAATTTGTGGTGGTTCCAGAGACCGCTAGTTCCACTCCTCCTTACATCTGCGGCAAGATCCTTTCCACAAAGATGATGTCGGGCCCGAGGCGTATTAGTCCCCTCAATAATTGAAAAAAATTGCCATACTCCGGACTGAAATCTCCTTTTCTTCTCCGGTTTCTCAACATTTTCGTCATTTATATCTTCCTCGCATTGAGCATCAACTTCTTCAATTTCGATATCTTCCATTTCACCTGCAAACGAGAATTCAATAATCCCAAGAACTAAACAGAACAACCCAAACCAAAACAATCTTGAAAATTCAAACCAAACCAAAACAAAACAATCTTGAAATTCAAAGAGACTAAAGATTAAGTAAAAAGGTTAATCAGAAATGTCCTAAAATGCAAGAACATGAATCTTGGTCCTTCAAGATTTTGATCTATTCATTATCACACAATTTTTTTCCCTTATTTCTGTTCAAATCAGTTCCAAACAGGTCAAAATCAGTTCCAAAGGTATAAATACACAAATTCTTTTCCGAAAAAGGCAGATTCACTACAATCACAAAACATCTACAAAAACATCCACAAAACCAAACTACAATCACAAAACCAAACTACAAAAACATCTACGCCCATCACCAGACTACAATCACAAAACATCTACAAAAACATCCACAAACATGAAAACACAACCAAAAGAAATTTAAGCCACGTTTCACTCTTCGACGACAAAACTAAAGAATAAATCTATTTACCTTCTCAGTTCTTAGACATAAAAATCTATTTGGAATTTTAAAGACCAAAAACAGAACAACTCAAAAGAAATCTAAATCTGTGAATATATATTTACCTGAGATTGAGACTTGAGATTGCGCTGTGTTGAAGACGAGCAATCCACTGGCGACCAAGTTGAGTGCGTTGTTGATGATGGCGTCGGGCGTCGGCGAATGGCGATATCAGCGTTGGGCGTCGACGAATGACGGCGTCGGGCATTGGACTCGACAGGATCCTACTCTGCAACGATGGGCGTCGGCGAGTGGCAATGGCCGTCGGCGAATGATGGCGTCAGGCGTTGGACTCGACAGGATCCTACTCTGCAGCGACGACAGCGAGTGGCGATGGCCGTCGGCGAATGGCGATATCAGCGTTGGGGCATCGGCGAATGGCGATATCAACGTTGGGTGTCGGCGAGTGGCGATGGGCGTCGACGAATGACGGCGTCGGGCGTTGGACTCGACGGGATCCTACTCTGCAGCGACGATGGCACCTGGCGGCCTACTCCTCAAGTGACGGCGTCGATGAACACAGGTGACGGCGGAGAGGCCAGAGAAAGGAAAGAGGGGCTCAAATGTGAATAAAGTCTGTACTCTGTATAGTGTATACCCTAGATCTAAAACGAGAAGAAAGAAGGAATAAAAAACTAAAATTAAATATTTAATATTTTAAAGCACATTTGGGCGGTTTCGGAAAAACCAAAATCTAAAATTTCAAACCCGAAAACCGCCCAAATAATTTTCGAGAAATACCAAAACCGCCCATTTTTTGTTTGGTATACCAAATTTTTTTTTTCGAGCGGGACGGTTTTGGGCGGGCGGGAAGCTCGGTTTTGTGGGTTTCATGCTCAACCCTACTAGTGGGGGCAACACAAAATATTTTTGTGGGGGCAAATTATCAATAATAAATTTTATAAGGGGTTTAATATATATATATATATATATATATATATTTTTCAGTGGGGCTGTGCCCCCTCTAGTCTCCTACTGCATCCGTCCTTGATTACATACGGACTTTCATGTTATTTTATTAATATTATATATTGGATTGTTACATTTTTGTTAGCGTTACTTTGTCCGTAGGCTCTTTTTCTCTGAAGAAGTGAACGTCCATTTTAAATAGATGGTTTTGCATACTTTGTAAGAAGAATGAATTGAATGATTAATGCAAATTATCTTTGATAGTAAAGATAATTGGGGTTTTTCTCGTCTGTCTTGTTGTTTGGCACTTTGTTTGGAAGAACCTTAAAACTGTTTCTTAAGTAAATGTCACTTTCTAGAGTTATCGTGACACATCAATGAGTATCATTCAATTTTTCTCTTAATTACTTGTGTAAGTTACAAACGACGGCAAGGTGGCATTTACTTAAAAGACATTATAAAATATTTCTAAATAACAATATATAAATTAGCTATCATATAGACAGTCGGTGCCAAACATGGTCTAATTATAATACAAATTTTTGTGGCTGTGTGGGGTTTTTTTTTTTTTAATTTATTTTTACGAGGAAACTAGAATTTGAGGAAGTGTCGGCAAGAAATGAAAGCATTTATCATATTATAAGGCTTGTAGGATCGTTAAGCATATAATATATAATAATTTTTTTTCTTTTTTTCTTTTCTTTTTTTTATTTTTTATTTTTACACTTTGAGTCGTAAATTCAATATATTTTTTCAGTTGGTATTTTCTTTTACAACTAAGTGTAATTGTTAATAGAGGTTAAATTTTGCAGATTATATTACGAATTTAGGGGGACACAAAAGTGCTCAAAATTATAATAATCTTCCGTCTAAATTTAGATGTTTATGAATAATAATTTGACTTAATTGCAAATAAATTAAAGTTAAGGGCCAGATTCTAAAACAAATAGAACGTTTAAGTGCAAAATCTCGGCAACATTAGGGGTCCATGATATAAAACTTGTTATATTATATTGTTTCTAAGCTGGCATATTTTTGTAGTGTTCTTATTGCTGTCTCTGTCGACTTATATTCCATTTCGTTCTAAAGATTTGAAAATGAATTCTCAAGTGCAAGTGGAGGGATCTAGTTATTCTAGTCCATTAACATGAATACTATAATAAAAAAATTAATTAATGCAATATATTAACTACTTTGTATTGATCATAAATATGGTTTTTTTTTTTTTTTTTTTAGTATTGTCGTCCATCGAAATGGGATTTTTCAAGTTTTTGGTCCCACATTGTCTTTAAAAAAAAAAAAAACAAACAAAATCTAATGATGAGCATGAGAGAGTTTAGGACATAATTAGACATTGTTTTGTGTTGGTCAGTATCTTTCACCAATTTAACAAGTCTTAGAAAGCCTTTCACTTTCTTTAAGTAGAGAAGCATTTTCTGGCTGCTAGTTTTCCTACAAATTAATTGTTTGTCTTCTAGGAGGAAAAAACTAATAATAAAAGCAGTTCCTATCACTGTGTTGTAAACTGATTTTTTATACCAATCTTTCTAAAACAATAATTCTAAACACATCGTTTTTTTTTTTTTTAAACCTAACTTCTTATGACCACTTTTCATAAAGTTCTTAAGTGCTGAAGGGTTTCCTTTTTTAATTTAAATAATGCACGCTAATTCTATGAGCATCAATCTATAAATAGTAGGGAGATTTTGATGAATGCCTATTTTTTAACGTGCCATAATCTCTTTTTGTTTTACATTTTTAATTATGTTTTCACTTTTACACTATAAACATAGAGTAAAAATAAAAAAAAAATAAAAAGCACACGACTTATAGTATATATTATTAAGTGGAACTTAGAATGTCATTTTTTTTGTAATTCTCTCTAAATATAATAACATTTTTTAAGGGAACAAATCTAGCAGATTTCGGTTAAGAAGAATTTTTTTTTTTTTTTTGTTTTTTATGTAGACTATATAGTTGTACAAGTAAAATATGCCGTGGAACGGTAGTAAATGGACAAGTGGGTACTTCTGTTGATGGGTTTTTTTTTGTGGTGAGAAATAATTTTGGACTGTCAGATTCATCTTTTCGGTAGGTCTCGCATCTTAAAAATGTGAATTTGACCATTCAAAATTATTTCTCACAAAAAAAAAAAACCCACTATAGAATTTTTCTACAAACAGTTAACGTAAGATTTTTCTGTAATAAATATAACTAACTAGCATATTTATTACTTAACCTTCACTAGATAATAACAATGGATCATTTATTACCAATAAATTATTAAACTTTAAGCTATTTACCTAACATGGCAATTCTTAATTTCAGCTACTTTTTGCTGGGTCTCCAATCTGAAAACTACATCACACCTTCTATCTCTGTCATGCACATGATTATTTTTATTTTTATTTTTGTTTCTATTTTTGTTTTTCTGTAGCATTTATTTTTTGCTTTTTTAAAACTCTCATGGCCATGCACATGCACATGTTGGTTGAGGTGTCATCTCATTTCTCTGCTGTATATGGGCCTATTTTATGGACTTCTTATTGTCTTCATCGTCTAATTTCTCAATTGTAAATGTCAATGTAACAAATCCCTCATTGACACATCACAAATTTCTTGCCCATAATTTTGAAGACATTTAGGCCCATCTCTTTGCAATGGTGGGTCACTATCTTTTCCTTATTCTTTTCTCTTGCCACAAAAAGCAACTTTGTTGTATCTTGTTTGGTGCTTAGGCAAACTGAAGAGAAAGACAAAACAAAATACTCCTTCTCAACGTATTACAGTATATATAGATGAGTGTTTAAGAAAACTTTAATAAATTAATCAGCCGAAACTGTCTCAGAATTTTATAAAAGAAAGCTAAAGAATTTTCTGTGAGTTAGCAAAAGAAAAAACATACATCGTATTGGTACTAGAAAGATTATAAGCAGTAAGATTTCTACACGTGGACAAATTTTATATATTTAATTGTAGCTTTTATATCTTGACTTATATAAATCACATTTGTCAAAAGTTTATAACCAAAAAAAAAAAATCATAACCTTCCCTACTTTCTATTTCATTCTTTTTACTTTCATCTTCATTCGTGTTTAAGTTGATTTTTTTTTTCATCATTATTTAACACAATATATGACTAGTGTCTAGGTTCAAGCAATGTAGGGATATCACAGAACATGGCTGAAATTTTTGACCAATTTATAGCTTTATTGTTTTGTTTCGTTAAATTAGAATCATGATTCATGAATTTGTCCCTTGATTTACTCTAGCTGATCTTTCATTGGTGAAAATGAAAAAAAAGAAGGGGAACAAACAAACACACGGCAGAACAAACCAAGTAGAAATTCACATGCAAATGATTTAGCAAAGTGCGCAAATCAATACGGCAATTGTGTCAAGAAAATTGTCCAAGCAAGCAAAAATAACACTTTTTAGAATTTAGACTTTTAGTATTAAAATATTTTTTTTTGTTATAAAAATTCTGACAAATGTTATTTTTTTAAATATTTTTAACTACGTGCAATTTTCATTTAAAAAATGTATAAAAAAAAATTGTACCATTTCAATTCCCTAATGGGAATTTCAAAGTAACGCATTAATTCTATGTTGTCAAAGTATCTAACAAGCTATGATGTGCTTGTTTTTAATTGACTAAGGGGCTGTTCTACAATTTTTTTAGATCACAAAATTCTAATTTAATTGTTCTTGTTACAGTAGCAACCATTGTTTAACAAAATTTAGTTAAAAAACTTAAACATTCTTGCTACATTATTTTAAATACTTTGATTACAGTAAAACACATCTTTTCAAATTTTCAATTCAAAGTTTCTTTCTTATATCTCAATTCAAATAGCGCAAAACAAACTTCAATTTAAAAATAAATTTGAACTACATTTTAAATACAAGAGTTTAACTTTTTTTTAAAAAAATCAAATCAAATAAATTAATTTTTTGAATTTGCCCTATAGGACGTAGCTTAGGCGGTAACTAGCTAATGTTTACAGTTACACGTTTTCGAGTTCGATTTCTAGAGAGGTAGCAGGACAACCAAAAATCAATTTAGGTCTGGGTCCGCCTTCCTACTTTTGACAGTAAAGTTTGCAACTTATGTCACAGTTGCATGTCATGCTACTTTTTTCGTTATCAAATTACTATGTTGCTCATTTTCACCTCTCTTTGTCTTCCTCATTTATAGAAAAAGAATTAGCAATTCAGTCAAATTCACTACTGAAAAGTGACATGAACCGCAAACATTCTTTTAAAGTAGGATTTTTCAAAACAATAGGTCCAAAAGTGGCATTTCTCAATATAAACTTAAGGAAAAAAAAAAAAGGCTAAATTTTTTGAATTTAAATTGATTACCAAATTACCCCCAATATATTAATAAGATATATATATATATATATATTAACAATAAAAATTTTGGCTCAAAATAAGAAAAGGTTTTTCCTTCACCAACAACCGCTCATATGTTGGGAAAAATCGCTTTATTCACACACTCACAGGCACAAATAACACACGCAGCGGAAATACGCAGAGCAATAAAAATAGAGAAGACGCACAATTTAAAGTGGTTCGGCAAATTGCCTACGTCCACTGTAGATAGACACTCAATTCACTATTCAATTGGTAGAGATTACACACTCACACTCTAAAATCTCTCACTAACTCAAACCCCAATTACACTCAATTGTCTATCCCTCTTACACAATCCTCTTCTCCCCTCTCTCTCTTTGTGCAACTTATCTCACTCTCTACTCACACATATGATAGCTTGCTCACACACTATGAACAACACAGCAGCACTTCTCTCACAAAGCACAGCCACTGCACTTTAATCGCACACACTCACACACATGCGCACATCACAACACTCTCCACTTTGACGCACACACTCACTGCCGTCACAAAGCTTTCTAATTTTGCGCACACAAAATTCACATCCTAGGTTACATATATAACCAATCACATGGGCTTGTCTATGAATAAATTGGGCTTTGACTTATAAAAGGCCACCAATGCAAATCACTATCTTTCACCCTTAACCACGTCAAGGCAGTTATCTTCTTTTTTTTTTTAATTAAATTTAAGTCAATATTCTCAATATCATATTCTACTCTCTGATGGACAAGACATGAGATGTATATGAGTGGCTTCTACAGTTCTACTAAACCACCGAGTGACTGTGAATCTCAGCTCTAGCACTCAGGCACTAAGTGGGCTTATACATCACACTTTTATATGAACAATTAGTCAATCGGAATGCCATTATAGGCATTCTATTTAGCGTGTCCAAAAGTGGCCTTCTATAAGGGAAAAAAAAAAAAAAACAATTTACGCAACTTCAAAGTGAAATTAAAAAAAAAAAAATGGAGCTGAAGAACAGACCAAAGGCTCGATTTTTATAAGGCCCAACTACTTCGATATAAATATTGGGCCAACTTCTGATGAAGTTTAATAAGTTTTTAGTAGGCTCTTGCAAATTGAGCACAAATAGAGGGGATTTTGAGGAATGCCTTATTCTTAGTATAATGATAATCTATACCTTATGTGTATTGTACTTTTAATTTATACTCCAAAATTTACAATATAAACATAGAGTGAAAATAAAAGAAGCACACTATTTGAGGTATATATTATTAAGTGGTATCAAGAATTGGCTTATTTTAAATTTCTCCCTCCAATTAAACATGTACTAGTACCCAAATTAAGTAGGGGGATTTTGACACTTGAGGAATGTTTCTCTTTTGGCACATATATAACCCATGCCCTTTTTTGAGTTGCACTTTCAATTTATGCCCTTATTTTTACACTACAAACATGAGTAAAAATAAAGTGAGCATATCACTTGGGATATAGATTATTAAGTGGTACTTAGAATAGTCTTATTTTGCAATTCCCCCAATTAAGTCCTCTTTCGGCCTAGAAGAACCTCCAAACTAGACTAGAAGCCTAAATTTTTGCTCCTTTCCACTTAAAAATAGGTAATCTTTTGCCTTGCTTTGTGCAACGAGAATATTATTCAATCTTATTTTTGAATTCAAAATCCGATATTTAAATATTTTCTAAGGATGATAATTTGAATATAAACACGAGACATGACACGAAATTAACGGGTTTGAGACTTTCATAAATGGATCTGGATCTAAAAAAGTTGGACACTGTTATCATGCGTTACCCACACGAAACACTCGTTCCTGAGAGCCAATGTGCTTGCAACCGAGGAGTAAAAGTTTCAGAAGATTAAATAGTCGCGACCGATGGATACCTATCCTGAAATTATAGTCACGACCAGACGTCATTCTCCTTATGAAAGCATACTTAAGCACTTATCATCCTAAAATCAAGAGATAGAATCGTGGGTTGACTAATTTCAAAGAGATAAGTCCAGCTTCTAATAAATAAAGGATATATCCTAATATCTTAAGAGATAATTACAAAATATATTTAAATCCCATTAAGTCAGGATATTTCCTCTTCAAAGAAGGAAAAATTAGGTTGGCCAGAACCTATAAATAGGTCTCATTGGTAAGCAATTCCTCTCTAATCACTCTTAACCTAATGTCTCCTAAATATTTTGGTCGTAGAAAAGGTTAAGAATAATGGCGGGCATTTTGGTGGTAAACAAAATAGCCTTCCACGACTGATATAACAGTCGCAGAAGATATTGGCTGGAATCTTATAAATACTTCTAGGATATTCTGACATTATCTTATTAGCAGCTGATTTTTTTTTCTTTTAGAGACTGATATATCAATCACGAAAACTTGCCACCAATTCACACGATATCTTGGTTCCTTTTTAATGGTTTCCTGGTTGATTCATGAAAAAACCAGTCGTGGAAAGTGGAACAACATAGGCTGAGTTTTTACCCTTTTTCGCCACTGATATTTTCTAAAATCAGTTGAGCCTTCATCCGCGACTGATTAAATCAATCGTGGATACTCCACTTGCGGATGCCCGCATTTCTAGTAATGTTCTTACAAATAAATAAGAATTTGGAATCAAAATTTGAGTAGAGAAACTACGCAATCAAGATCATCTCTAGCCTTGTTAGGAATTTAGACTAGCCTATAATGCATTCTCACAACAATTTTAGAGAAAAAATATGAGAAAGAGTGCAAGAGAATTTTTACTGAAAAATAAATTGTCTATTCTATTGGTATTAAAAATCGTAGCCATCACCTTTATATATTGTAACGACCCATCTTCTTCAATAAGATTACTACAGTACTTTACTATATACGCGAAAAATATTTGTAGCACTTTATTGAATAGAAAACCTCGTGTAAAATTTTTTCTTTGGTTTCATAAGTTTCCAAACATAATTTTTAAATCGCTGGATCCAGACTCAACAAAATAATAACATTTTTATTTTTGAATAATAGAGCGAGGTTCTAACTTTTTCATAAAAATACTAAAAAACGAGATCGGCCCCGATAACCCATCAACACCACCTTCCACGCTCATCGCCGTCACAAGCCTCTACGTCAAGCATGAGCCTTACCCCTCGAATCTGCACATGCGAGAAACTCATAAGCGAAATGCTTAGTAAGACACTTTATTTTTCTCACAAAAATTTATCCCAAGCAAAATGTGATAATCAATAACAATATCACTCATAACTCAATAAATGTTGATTTTCTCTAAAACTCATTCTCAAAATAACTCAAAACTCATCTCAACTCAAATTTAATCATTTTATCTTTTGGGCCCTATGGCGATGTACCAATGCGCGCAACCGAGTAGACGCACGGGAGCTAACCGTAACGTCAAACTCGGCAACTCACTCGTGGGGTAGCTAGCCCCGACACTCTACGTGTCATCATCCAAAAAAGGACTCACTCCCGGATGAAAATAAGGGACTCACTCCCATTGGGACTCACTCCCGGATACACGCCATTATTTTTCTCTTTAACCGTTTAGAAAGAAAGGTAAATAAATCAACTAGCTATGACATGTATGTTTTACTCAACAAGCTCATATCAATCAACAATCAATACGATATCCTCTAACTCATCAAATCATAAACATTCACACAAACACATGATTACAAAATATTACTATCAACTCACAATTCATATCTCATTCTCAATCATCACAATAATCACACTCATAGATAAAGTTATTCAAATATCTCATCATGCTCGGTTTTTCTCATTTTGAACTAACATGTGCAGGTGAGAGTGTACTTACTCGATCCGTGTGCAAAGAAAAGTCGTCGAGGTTAGGTAACCGGTGCCGAGATAATCCCGCTATGCTCGCTGCGATTTCGAAACCATAGACTAAAAATTTCAGAACTGACGACGCTGCTTAGAAAATTCATAATTTATTCTACAAGACTCCAAAAATTACGAAACTTATGGCAAATCGAAAAGGATAGAAAAACGTATCTTTTTCACTATTATATGATATATTTTGAAAGAGTTTTTAGCACTGGTGCCCCCTGACCTTTGCGGGGTATGGCAACTTGCCCCCTAACCTTTTATTTGTAGCCTTTAACCCCCCGAGTTCGAAATCTTTGGCATCCCGTTACAAATCGATAACGCCCGTTCTATTTTGGACGGAATTTCACGTCCATGCGCCCTACACGTGGTAGTAAGAGGGCATTTAAGTCATTGACCGTGGGTGAGAAGCCATGTGCGAATCACGTGATTTAAGTTGTTATAAACATAGATTTGGGGATTTTTAGTGAACTGAAATTAGGTATCATTTTGGGGGGAAAAAAAAAAGAAGAACGAGAGAAGAACGAGAAAAAGGAGAAGTTAGCAAGAACCTGAGGATGAACTTGCAAGAGCCAACTGTGGTTTATCATTGTGGTTTGCCGACGAGAATAATGACGTCGTGGACCGACACCAACCCTGGACGGAGGTTCTACGGTTGCTCTAACCCTAGGGTAAAATATAATTTTTGCAATACAATGATTTATGTTGTTTTTAGTGTTCTTCATGTTGGTAGGTTTTGAAATTAGAGTGAATGTCTTTTGTTGTTTGGGTAGACATTTATTGGTATAGTTGATTTTTTGAACTGTTTTTATTGATGAAGTTTGATGTATTCCGCAGGGGAATGGGGGCTGTAATTTTTTTGGATGGTATGATCCACCAATATGCGCTCGAGGGAGACAAATAATTCCTGGTTTGTTAAAGAGAGTTGATTTGTTGGAGAAAAAAGTTGAAGCAGTAAAAAGAAGGGAGAGGAAGCTGTGGATCAGTTTTTGCATATGTTTTTTTGCACTTATGTGCAAGGTCTTTAGTGGTCAATGATGTGAAGTATGGTGTTGTATTATTAATGACGAACAATTCAAGAAAGCTGTGGAGGTTATGTTTTGGTGTTGTATTGTATTTTCAGAGTACCTGTTAAGTTTAAATATATTATAGTGAGAAGAAGGCAAATCCAGTTCGGAATGTATTAGGCATGTGAGTATTATTTTGTAATGTTGCTGTTAAAATTTGTACAGTTCAATGAATGCAATTTGCTTTTATAAAATTTGTACACTCTCAAATTTGTAAATGGTGGAGAAAATACACAGAATAAATTGAGAAAATAGTATAAATTGAGCATAACATAACTTTTCATGCTAATAATAGCAAGTCATGTATTAATATAACAAGTCATGTAAGGGCTTTACAAAAGGGCTACAAAAGAAGCTGCTAAAAAAAGTGCTTAACAGCTTGAGAGGCATTATGAGGCATTAACATAACCTGTAATTACCCAAAAAAGTGCTTTACAAAAGGGCTACAAAAGAAGCTGCTAAAAAAAAGTGCTTAACAGCTTGAGAGGCATTATGAGGCATTAACATAACCTGTATTTACCCAAAAAAGTGCTTATGAAGCATTAACATAACCTGTATTTACCCAAAAAAGTGTCATAATTTAATTCTAACTAATAGATATGCCCTGCCCTTATAATAATGACAAGTCAACCATCTGATGCCACTTTTTTGCACTTGTCCTTCGAATTGGTCTTGCCCTTATATTTGGAATTAGTCTTGGAATTGGTCTTCGAAGCAGGTCCCATCTTCTTACTGACCTTTGATCCTGTTGGGGCCCAAGGTGGTCTAGAAGAAGTTTGTTTCTTTTGTTGCGTCTGACCACGACCCTATAATTTTTTACACGACTCAATAACATATATGTTCAAAACATAAGTTTTCAATATTTAGTAAAAATAACTTACTCGTGTTGTTTGGCTTTGACTTGGTGGGATTGGAGTTGGTGGGGTTGGAATGGTTGTTGGTGTGGAACCCATTGAAGGATTGGGTGGTGCTTGTGAGGGGCCTTTGTTGGGGTATCCAACGCTATTGTGGTCCTTGCATCCACAAATACGACATGTCATTCGTATGTAAGTCTTTCTTAGCTTTGTCGTTGTTGTTCCAGAAACCCTCACTTCTTCAGGTTCCTTTCTCCTACATTTTTTCGGTCTCCCGGGTTGTTTCTTTCTATCTGGAGGATTTGGCGGTACTGCATTGGTTTTTTTTCATAACTTTGGACCAGGCATAGGCTGCATTGGGGTCTCATAAGCCTTCAAAAAATTTACTTTTTTGTACGACTTGTGAACAAAGTCCAGTGGGTCCAGATCTCGGCTTAAAATGCAAGCCAAAGTGTGAGGACATGGTAATCCTGTGAGCTGCCATCTATTGCAGTCACATGTCCAAGCATTGAGGTCAACTCTGAACTGGTCAACACCATAAGCCCTAACTTCAAATTTTTGTTCACCACAATATTCAGGAATTGAGTTCACTGAGTCTAGCTTGTTCTTCTCAAGGATTTTGAAAACCCTTGGCCCAATCTCATGATGCCACTTTTCTACTGATTCTTTCCTAGCCACAAGTCTTTTGCTTATATACCTTCTGATCATGTCCATACAAGTGATAATGGGCTTATCTCTTGCCTCAATTATAGCTGCATTGAACACCTCACACAAGTTGTTCAATAATATATCACAAGTAGGGAATGTAGAAAAGAATGCCCTACTCCAATGTTTTGGGTCTTTGCTTGCAAGCCATTGATATGCCTCACGGTTAACCAACTTAAATTTCTCTATTTCTTGCTCAAACCTATATCAAAACAGCCCATATAACAGCCAATATTACATCTCATACACATAAAACAGCCCACATAAACAAAACAACCCATATGACAGTCCATATAGCCAAAACAGCCCATATAACAGTCCATATAACCAAAACAGGCCATATAACCAAAACAGCCCATATTAATTATAGACTACCTCAGATAAGCAATAATCAGTCATATTAACCATATAACAGTCCATATTAATAATGCTAATTTATTAACAGCCCATATTAACATTTATCAGCCATATAGCAGCCCATAATAAGAGGCAAAATGTTCAAAAACAGCCTCTGTAATGTTAAAAAAAATCCTAGTTAATGTTCAAAACAATACACAACCCACTTAAGGAATATAAACAGCCCACTATATACCTATTTATTGTGGTTGCCCTTGCTGCATTCCATAGGAACTATTTCAGTTGAAGACCTTTGTGCTGAAGCTTGAAGTTGTTATACAAGTGTCTCACACAAAATCGATGCTCAGAATTAGGAAAAGCAGAGTGGACAGCTTCCACTAACCCCTTTTGCTTGTCCGTTATCCATGTGATGGTGTGGCTGTTTGTAATTTCTAAGTCTTCACTGAGAAATTCTAGAAACCATGACCAAGTTGCAGAGCACTCGGACTCAACAGCAGCATAGGCAATTGGATACATAGAATTATCACCATCAACCCCTATAGCAGCCAACAACTGTCCCTGATGTGGACCCTTAATGTGACAGCCATCTAAACCAATCACACGTCGACAACTTGCTAGCCATCCCTTCTTGCACGCTGCGAAACATATGTACAGCCTCTGAAATTGAGGGTTGTCTGCCTCATGTGACAATTTCATCTTTACTGTTGTGCCGGAGTTTGACTCCTTTAGTGCTTCGCAGTAATCCCATAACATCGAATACTGCTCATTTACAGACCCTTGTATTTTATTCATTGCCTTCTTCCTTGATCTATAAAATTGCCACTTAGACACTTCGACTCCCGTCTTGTTCCTAACTTCTTTAGAAAAGCTATTAAGTTTCCAACTTGGGTCATCAGTCCACTTTTCAGCATACTTCTCAGCCAACCAACGTGAACTAATCCATTTGCTTTCGAACACCCTTGAACATGTATGTTCATCATTAAATGTCTTTACAACCAATGACTTATCTTTCTTGTCATCACCGATCGATGAAGCAAACACAACCCATGGACATCCGTCTTTACAAACTGCCCTCACCCTTCTATTCTCATTCCGCTTGAACCGAATACCCCGCTTACTAATGATAGAATACTCGCGAATGGATTTTCTGAAGTCGTCCGCGCTCGGGAAAACCATTCCAAGGCTGAAACGCGGATTCTCCATATCAGTTTGAGGATTGAACCGCGTGAACGTCCTGGTCTTCGTAGCGCGATGACCCACATCATTATCAGACTCACAACTACTGCTCAACTCATCATTAGACCACTCAATTTCACTATCATAATGCAAGCCTTCAGCAACTCTTGATGATTCTGCCCCCGTTTTGTCTTTCGTTGTCTTTCCTTTCTTCTCAGGCATGTAATCATCTTCGGATTGAGCATAATCAGAGTCGACTAGCTCGGCCTCATCCTCTCTTATCCTTTTCTTTTGTCTCTCTGTTTCAACCTCCACTTCAACGTCATGCAACTGCTCTTCCTCCATTTGTGTTGGCTGCTCATTTTCTACCCCTCTTTCACCATCATCAACATCGGCTTCAGGTTGTACCGACTCAAACAAAAACTCAAATTCTTCATCATTGAACGGATACGACTCGGGAACCTCATCCTCTTCCCTATCCTCATTCTCTTCTTCTATATGCTCATTCTCTTCTTCCATATTATCCTCATCACTTTGCATATCTTCATTCACATCTTCAATCTCAACTTCATCTTCATCATCATCATCAGACAAAACAATAGGCTTCTTCGTAGAATATGCAAAGTCCAACTTTAGTGGTTTTGGTTGAACAACCATGAACAACTCAGCCACTCTATCTTCTCCAACTTCTTATACCATCCCAAAAACATCCATATCATTATCTAACAGCTCAAAACTACCAATTGACCCACTGCCATTAACCTTGTAATAGAAACTCACATTTTTTTCATAACCTAGCCTTTCTGCAAAGTCCTGCAACTCAATCAAACTCATGAAATCCTTTGTGCAGAAATCAAAATATTCAACCTCTCCGTGCTGATATGTTGCCACATTATTTATCACATAAATTTCTCCACCATGATAAACTTTCATAGTGAACAAATCAGGATCCATACCCTCTGCAAAAAAAAAAAAATAAATAAATAAATAAATAAACAAAGAAAAAAAACAAAACAAAACCAACTTCAATCCCTAAAAAAATAATCTGAGAGGTTCTAAATTTCAGCAAAATAATGAGAAATAATATGACAACCCAAATAACCACAAAATACATCTTCAAGAACTACCCTGTTTTCAACAATCGACAAAAACAAAAAATTACAGGTTCAATTGCAGGTTCTTAATGCAAAAGAGAAGAAAAAACCTTAAGTTGTGGAATCTTCACAAATTTCATTTTTTTCCTCTAATCAAAACAACAAACTATCATAAAAACATATTTGGCTTGTCTCATAAGCAAAAAAAAAAAAAAAATAAATAAATAAAAATAAACACTGAAGAACACGAAGAAGACCTTTTAAATCAACAAACAACAAACTCTCTGTCACACACAAATTCATGGGTTTTTTTTTTTAAATTATGATAACCCATAACATCAAAATCACATTGCATCAAAAAGCCCCAAAAATCTTTTCAAAACGAGTATGTGAACTCACTATAATCTGGTGCAAGACCTCCCGGTTCTCTGAGCTTGTTCTGCATTTCTACCGACTTCAAACAAGAAACACGAATCGCGCTGAAAATGCAAGCTTCCCCCCTAACAATCGCAATCGCACTACCGGAGGACAACCATCTCCCTTTCTCTCTGTTTTTTGCTCTCCGTTCATGCACTACGAGACCAAACCCAAAAATAACTCCAAAACTATTGATTCTCTGAAGTCTATTCCCCCCAAAACTTACATCACGTGATTCGCACATGGCTTCTCACCCACGGTCAATGACTTAAATGCCCTCTTACTACCACGTGCAGGGCGCATGGACGTGAAATTCCGTCCAAAATAGAACGGGCGTTATCGATTTGTAACGGGATGCCAAAGATTTCGAACTCGGGGGGTTAAAGGCCACAAATAAAAGGTTAGGGGGCAAGTTGCCATACCCCGCAAAGGTCAGGGGGCACCAGTGCTAAAAACTCATTTTGAAAATATAGAAAGTCCTAAAACAGGCCCGAAATCAGACAGATCAGAATCGTTTTTCGGAAAAACTGACAGATTCTGTGTTCAACTTTAAAAATTCATAACTCACTCTAGAAGTAAGCTTTTCAAGTGATTCCAGTTGCTAAACGACCGCTAACAAGTCTATTTTAAGCACCTAAAACAGTTTTGTCAAATTCGCTACCAATTATTCCCAGTAATTAAAAGAATACAGATAGGTCGCTGAGAAAAATATAACATTCAACAAATCTTAGTTTAACCTTTAAACAAAACTCAAAACTTGTATAAATCCTTTTTTAACATCATAAAATCATAAAAACATGTTTCTAATCCTCACAACAAGCAAAACCCTCAATAAATTTGAACAAAATCTATCAAGAACACAAAATCTCCAAATTTTTTATCCAAAATCCCTAATCGAGTTTAACTCTTATCAAACTACAAATCATGCTCATAAATCTTGAACATATGTTTACCTAGACTCAAGAGAAGGTGTTTGATGACTTAGAGTCGCCGGAGTCTCGTCGGAATCTTGCCGGAGAAGGAAAATAGAGAGGAAGTATCTTGTCTATTTTTTTTTAAGAAGAAGAAGAAATGGAATTGGTTGGTGATTGTAACGTAAAATATTTAGAATTTAAAAATAGACTATAGAGGCTTGAATTCTCGGATGGAAAGGGGTTTGGGCTGAAATTGGGCTCGAAACTCATTTTCGGGCCTAAACGAGTATTTAAAAATGCTCTCGGGGTCATAACTTTTGACTCGGGACTCTATTTTTAACGTTCTTTAGCTCGTTGGAAAGCTCGTGAAAATATCTACTCATATAAATCATAAAACATCATATTTAACTCTTTTATTCAAAAATCTTAATTGTCGAGCATAGTCGATTATCGTCGCACCGTCACCTGTCAAAATACTCAAATCAAGCAAATTAGACAATTACATACTCATGAAAAATAAAATAATCATGTCATATAATAAAGTAACTCAATCATAAATAAACTCATAAAATTGGTAAATTTAAATTACCAAGAAGCGGGTATTACATATATAGTGCTCATAAGAGGCCAGAAAAAAAAAATCATAACTGAAAAAGGAAATATCAAATACAAAAATTTAAAATAAATTTTGGAGATATTTTGGAATAGTATGTGGGTAAATCCGGAGCTAATTTGAATCATGCAGAGAGAGAATCTTTGCCTCGTGGTGCAATTCAATAGAGTTTTTGGTATGTGCGCTCTATACCACAATCTTAAACCCCTTGTTTGGGGTGGACATTTTGCCCATTCCATCCCATTTATTGGGATGGAAAAATAGTTTGAAAATAGTTTGGAATAGTGGAAAATGGTTTGGAAAAATGATGTAAGAATGGTTTGACTTTGCTAATTTCGAGGTGGTATGAATGGTTGAGATTTAAAGATGTTGTATAGGGATTTGAAAAGTTGAAAAAAATGATTGAAAAAAAATGGAATGGAATGAAATGGTTAGGAGGATTAAAAGAGTTGAAAAAAAATGAAAAAATAGAATGGAATTGAATGGTTGAAATGAGTGGGGCAAACAAAGGTTTAATTATCACAAACCATAACACATCGGCTTTGAAAAATTTACCAAGTAAAGGCCTCGATTCCACATTCTCACAGGCATTTGAGAGATTTTTTTTTTTAGTTTGATTCAAAAAATGTCACTCATAGAGTTGGAACATAAATTAATTTTAGCTCAAGTGAGAAGGCAAAATTTGAAACAAACAATTAACCGTCACTGATATATATATATATATATATATATATATATATAAAGGCTAATCAACTACATAAAACAATCCACCAATCAAACTACAACCAACCTGTGGGATTTTATAATGGTCAACAAGAAAATCATTATTGTGAATGAGAGTCATACATTGAAAGTACATATGAAGGAAATAGTAATGTCTTTTTTTTTTCTTTTTGTCTTATTAGAGAGGGATCTTTCTTTCTTTTTCTTTTTTTTTCCTGAGCCTTTTTTATACTTTTCTCTCTCTCTTTTTCCTTCAGTAGCACTCAATTCACTCTAGAGGCGTGACTTTTCGGCGAGATCAATCAAGCACTCCTCATACTTTTTTTTAGGAATTTTTCTTTGCACATCTTCTTAATGAGAATGCGATCATCCACTGTGAGTCCTTCGTAGAAATAACTGACAATCCGCCACGTTTCATACCCATGATGGGGACAAGAATTCAATAGAATTCTCAACATATCGCAAGCTTGGGTTAGAGTTTCACCTTTTTTTTTTTAAGAGATAGCGGAGGTCTATCATTTTAGACCATTGGTCTTATCGTGTGGAAACTATTTTTTGAAGAAATTTATTGTCATCTTCTCCCACAAACCAATTGACCTAGGTCTAAGAGAATTAAATAAGAGCTTAGCCTTATCTTTTAAAGAGAAGGGGAAGAACTTCAACCTAAAAGAGTTTGTGGCATCGACGACACGACTATAAAATGTGGCCACCACGTCTTCAAATTCTCTAATATGTACATAAGGATTTTTGTTTTTCTAACCCGTGAAAGGTTGGTAAAGGTTGGATCATACCGGAATCCTTATGATCCTTTGCAAAATTATTAGCCTAGGTTATGACGATTGACTTTTAATCTATTCCATAATAATTCAATGAGGTTATTATTTTTCAATTGTTGTGCGTTTTTATCATTTCTCACTAGATTGTTTAGGAGACCAACTCAATATATCTTGATTATTATAAATTGATATATTAGGGAATTTTACATTTTTATTATATTTCTTGATTAAAAGTAGCAAGTTATGAAAGAAGTAAAGTAACTAGTGGTGTAGAAATGTAACCTAGGCTAATAATATTGCAAAGGATTATTAACTAGAATAACTGATCTTGCTCAACTTACGACCTGTTTTAATTCTAGATTTAATTAGAGTAGAGTGATGAAATTACAAGTGAATCTAATTTGATCTAATCTTAAGGAATGAGAATATTAAGTTACTCACGATTGTCTACCTCAACGAATGAAAAATCAATTAATTAATCAGAATATTAAGTTACTCACGATTGTCTACCTCAACGAATAAAAAATCAATTAATTAATCAAAGCCAACTGGATTAATAATAGTGGTGGCGAATGACCCCTTAACCATACCTATATCTCATTGATATATTCCATTCAATTTAGTTTAGTTTTTTTTTTTAAATTAAAACCACATCTTTTATATATTAGGAGAAACATTAGTCCCTTGCTATTTAGTGTTTTTGTGGGTTCATCATTTGCTCCCATTCTGCTAGTTATAATGCAAGAGACCGTGATTTCTAAATTTAGCGAGAGTTATAATGCGTCACTAATGCAATGTCTAGCGACATGATGAGAGCCACAATTAAGGTCTATGTTGACGACACAGTCTTGAATAGTCGCTCCACGGTCAATCACATCAAGCACCTTGCACAAATGTTTGCTCGCCTCTGCCGATATAGTATGAAGTTAAATTCGCTGAAGTGCGCGTTTAGAGTTGTCGCGAGGAAGCTTCTTGGATTTATGATCAATAAAAGAGGCATTAAAGCCAACCTAGAGGAGATAAAGGCGTTATTGGTTATGGTCACGTTGAGAAATCTAAAAGAGGATCAAAATTTAACAGCCTGTGTCACAGCTACACCCGAAAGTTTGGAATTCCAACTTGTTCCATGGAATATTACCCGGAACACTTTCCCGGATAATACTCGGAAAAAATAAGGTGGAATGCCGGGTAATTCTCAGATAATTCCAGGTAATTCCCCGGGAATTTTTTTTTCATTTTTTAAATGTTTTTTTTTACTAAAAAGCTTTGTAAAAATTAAATTAATATTGACAATTATTTTTTTAACTTTATATTAAGTTTGATAATTCTGTTATAAGTTAAAACTCAAGTGATAATTTTTTTAAAATTAAGTTTTAATAACACTTTGTAAGTTTTTTTAAATTAACTATTATTTAGATTTATTTATAAGTTTGAAGTTTAAATTAGGAGTTATAAGTTATTTCTCAACTAACGTTTAATTTTATTAATTGTAAATGCATTTTGATTGTGTTTTAGTTTTATTTATATATTTAAATAATTTTGTAATTAATTTGATTGTTTATAACTTCTAAGGTTGAACTAATTTTTGATTTTATAAATTTGATTTTATCTAAGTTTTTGGTAAGTGTTATATATTATAAATTATAATGGTAATTTAAGTAATAATATGTTATTTGTAAAGAATAAGTCAAGAAAATTGTGTAGATTAATTACATAAAATATTAATAACAATTGTCTTAATAATTTAAGAATAGTACAAAATTAAAAATTATGACAAGTAATAAAATAAAATTCAAACAAAAATCCCTGCCGATATTCCGAGGAGGACCTTTCAAGGGAGGGGGCTAGGCGACATCATTGGAGCGTCCACTCTTGAACCCGTTCAAATAGCTCCGCTAATTCTCAGTCTTTGCCCACTGTCAGAATCTTAACCATCTTTGGCGTTAGTCGGCTTCGATGAGGATCTATAAGATTGTCAGCCATGCTAAATGCAAATTCTACAAACACTGTTGATATGGAAATCGATAAGATGTCACGAGCCACGTTAGTTAGCACGAAAAACTATCCTGAATGAATCAGCCACCACGCTATCAGATCCAGATTGTCGTGTGTCACGTCGTTGAATTGGACATTTAAAAAGACGTTTAACTCGTTGTGCTCGGGTCGTACTAGTGGGCTCATGCTTGACGGCGATTCGTCCTCTAACTGACTCTGTTCACGGAGTAACCTTCAACTGGCTGATGCAGGCGACGTCTGCGCAATTGGGGCCTGTGCCGCAGTGCCGCCATATCGCAACTCGTAAAGCTTGTAGGCCTATTGCAATGCATTTGTGTGGCCTTCCAGATTACTCGGGTAATTAGGACCTAGTTGCCTTTTCAGCAACTTTAAAAGCGCCTTCAAACCAAGAACTCTACTTCGAAGATCTAATAAAACACTGAAAGCGTAGAGATGCGGTAAGGGATAAAAAATATTTAAGGAACTTCTCTACCATAACAGCGACGGCCCTCCCGAGTCGTTGGTGGCCCTTGTATGTCTTCAAGACTTCGCCAATGAGGATCAGCTCGTGCATGAAAAGAGGAGCCGTTGGGTGCAATGATTCGGACAGATTCGTTGTCGCCGTGTAGAACACCTGAAGGAACGCGCATAGCACGGTAGCGTCGTCCCAGTGCCCATCGCCGAGCACATTCTGTCTCCGCTCGTTATTGTACCCAACGGTGAACACATCGCGGAACGGAATTAGACTCTGTAGCATCAAGTAAGTGGAATTCCAATGACTGGGAATGTCCATGGCTATCGTCTTAGGCTCCAAACCGTTAGTGTTGCACGCTCTCCTCAATCTTTCCTCGCATTGGTGCGAGCCATTCAAAAATAATACAGCGCTCTGAATTTCTTTAAGCGAGGACTGAAGCTCCTTCAGGCCATCTTGAACTGCTAGGTTCAGGATGTGTGCGACACAACGGCTGTGGAAGAAGAATGAGTCAGACATCGGGTTCAATTCCCCTCAGAGAATTTTAATAGCTCGGTCGTTGGGCGATGCGTTATCCATTGTGATGGATATAATCCGGCTTGTAATGCCAAACTCCTGGATCGCTTTTAATATTTGTTCAGCGATTTGTTCTCTACCATGACCTTCATCCATAACTTTGAACTCGATGAGTCTCTTCTCTGCGTTCCAATCTTTATCGATGAAATGACTACAAATACATATATAGTCGTGAGATGTCCCAATAGACCATACGTTACTCGTCAACGCCACTCCTTGAGATGTCTCCACAAAATGCCCAATAATCTCCGTCCGTTTCTACTCGTAGTACGTATCCCCGATTAGTCGTCCTACTTGGGCGCTGATAGTTACTATGGAACGATGTTCGTATCAGTCATTCCCAAGCTGGATTGTCGGTAAAGTTCAAACTCGTGTCTATCGCAATGATAAATTGAGCAAGGGCTCGTCGATGTCGGTCCGGGTCGAACGATGAGGATGACCCGGCTGCAGATGTCACCGTTTCCTCACTCACAGGTACACCGTCAATAAGTTGGTCACACTTTCCGATGTGATAACGTAGGTGGTTGGTCCCTTGATTGGAATGACCACTCAATAGCTTCCTGCACCCTTTACATTTCGCGTACATTTTGAAAGTGTCGTCCACCTGTTGTATTTTTACTTCTGTCATACTCTGCCACACCGCAGACTTCTTTCGCTTCAGTCGCCGAGCTCGGCCTTGCGGCTCCTCATCGACATCCTCCTCGTCCCCCTCGTGATCATGCTGAGCTGGGGCTGATGAACCGGCGGCGTTCGCTCCGTCTGATGACCCACCGGCGTTCGCTCCGGCCGATGACCTGCCGACCTCAGGTCCGAATAAGGTCTGCGCTGTTGGCGGTAGACAGCGCAGACCTTATTCGGGACCAGTGTTGGCCCGGTATATGGGGGCGCAAGGAAAGTCGACGGCATCCCGCTCGGAGCAAATCTTGGTCCCCCCTCCCCCCCTCCCAAAAGTTGAGAAAATGTCGGCATCTGCTTATAATAACCGTCCGTCGGTGGATATTGAGACGTCGTACCGCCCCGTCCTGTCTGTGGGGCCAATTGTAGAGCCGTCGAAGGAGCACCCAATCTATGGCTGGCGCGATCGAGCGCACTATCTAAAAAGGTATGCGGAGGGAACTACTAGGCACCAAAGAATTCATTCCCCTGCTGTTACATCACCTCAACCCACGGATCATTTGGTTGCGTTTGGCTTATGTGGGTTCCTTGAGTATCGCTGTCGCTGTACTGGGCCTGCGAGTCTTGGTGATACATTGACGATATCTAACAACAAATAAATACAAACAAGTAAGTAGTTAAATAAGTTCGATAACCAATTAATTAAAAGATAACAATTCAAAAAGTTTACTAAGTACTAAGAAAATAAAATAACCTTAATTTAACTAACATATACTAAGTAAGTATTACAACTAATATTTAACGGTTATATTACTAAAATAACCGTTATATTGCTAATATTTAACGGTTACATTACAACTAATATTTAACGGTTATATTACTAAAGTTTAATAACAACTACTAATTACATAAATTTTTACTAAAGTACTAATTTTTTTTTATTCAAAAATTTAACTAAAATAAGAAATAATAATTTAACTTAAGTGAATTTTAACTACAATAACAAGTACTAATTTTATAAATTTTAACTAAGCTACTAATTTAACTAAAATAACAAATAAGTATTTAACTAAAATTTAACAAAAGTTTAATAACTACTAATTTAATAAATAAAATAACAAGTACTAGTTTTATCAATTTTAACTAAACTACTAATTTAACTAAAATTTAACTAAAATAACAAATAAGCAATTAATTAAAATTTAACAAAAGTTTAATAACTACTAATTTAATAAATAAAATAACAAGTACTAGTTTTATAAATTTTAACTAAACTACTAATTTAACTAAAATAACAAATAAGTATTTAACTAAAATTTAACAAAAATTTAATAACTACTGTTGTAAGTGATTTTTCGCCCTCGATCATAGCTTCGGGGGCGGAGTCCCCAAAGAGCAATCAATGCAGACACGCTCTCGTTTTCAACGGCCCAACAATGCCACGTCATCACAGGAGCGATCCCCGGATGAAGAGTGTTCGAGGATTGGCGAAGATGACCCTCGATCTTGTGCCATCACAGATAAGCTGGAGAAGCACCACCGGAGGTGGCATTAATTTTATGACAAGACCCTCGAAGAAGGATTGACGAACAAGAAGGCTAAAGATCCTCGAAGATGATCCACCCCCGCGAAGCTAGCCTCGGAGAGGAAGCAAGGACTTCGTTGAAGACAGAAGGTTTGACCCGCAAAGCTGGTGACCCCCAACCGAAGATGAAGTTCGCGCGTGATAGCCTAAGTCTTTCTTCTGAACTGGACAGCTACCCCTTGATTGTGGGATATCTGACAGTCAACCCCGTGAAACCTAGGACAAGGATTGTAAGGGTATGGCTTCAAATTAATGCATGTCTTTAGTTGGTAACCCAATCTCGTAATTTAAGGGATTGAGATTGACTGTGTATTTGGTCACCTAATCCCACGATTTAGAGGATTGGGATTCAAATCTCATAAACCCCTCCTTATCTCCTGGCTTAGATAATGAAAGGAAGGAGAAGGGAGTCGGGGTTGTGAGAAATTTTGGTCGAACTCATTGCAAAAATCTTCTAAGTAATACTAGAAAAGTGGATGTAGGCTATTACTCCGGAGGAGGGCCGAACCACTCTAAACCTCGCCGTCTCTTCTCTCTTTCCGCCAGTTTCTTCCTTTTCATTACCGCACCACCGTCTATAGGTGCGGATCACGGCGTTGGTTCAAATTCCATACCAACAACTACTAATTTATTAAATAAAATAACAAGTACTAATTTTATAAAATTTAACTAAACTACTAATTTATCTAAAATAACAAATAAGTATTTAACTAAAATTTAACAAAATCTTAATAACTACTAATTTACTAAATAAAATAATAAGTACTAGTTTTATAAATTTTATCTAAACTACTAATTTAACTAAAATAATAAATAAGTATTTAACTAAAATTTAACAAAAGTTTAATAACTACTAATTTAATAAATAAACTATCAAGCACTAATTTTATCAATTTTAACTAAACTACTAATTTAACTAAAATAACAAATAAGTATTTAACTAAAATTTAACAAAAGTTTAATAATTACTAATTTAATAAATAAAATAACAAATAAGAATTTAAGTAACATTTAACAAAACTATAATAACTAGTAATGTAATAACTAAAATAACAACTCCTAATTTAATAAATTTTACCCTAATAATTTAAACTAAATTTAAAATACTAAATATTTATGTAATTTTGTAACTAATTATAAAAATAAATATTACATCATTTTACTAAATATTATAACTAATAATGTAACTAATAATAAAACTAAGACTTATTAGTTATTATACTATATTAAACTTAAAAATAACAAAACTTACTTATAGCGGTATAGGAGGCCGGCAAGCACACAACAAAAATAAGAGCAAAACAAAAATTAAGAGCACAACAAAAATGTGACTCAGCCCTGAACCGGTTTGTAAAGAAGGCGATAATTTGAGAAAATGTGATAGATAAAGATTAGATATATATGTGTGCGTAGATTAATGGGAAAAAAATGAGTAATTAGAGGACAACTGCTAGGATTTGTCTTTAATCACTATAAATATCTTTATTATGAGAGTGGGTAAGAGAAAATATGATTAATAAAGATTCGAGAGAGAGCAAAGAAATAACGAGAGTTAAAGATTGTGGTTTTAGCCTCCAAATTTAATTTAACAATTAGTAGGCATTAATTACCTGCCAAAAAATTTTATATTTATTTTTCACTTTCATCTTTAATCTCTTGTTCACAAACCTTGTTGTTGCTACTAGCATCTTCAGCACTATCTCATGCATAGTGAAAATCTCAATTAAATAATATTTTTTTAGTCAATTCCAACTCGATTTCACTGTTCTAAATTAGCAACACTATCTCAGGTCAATATGCAAATCCGGCGGTTAATAACCGAACGGAATTTGCATACCGGGTAATGATTGGTTAATTAACCGGAATTACCCGATGCCAATTACCGGTGAAAATCTGGTTATTCATCGGAAATTGGCACCGGCTAATGCCGGTGAATTAACCAGTCATTACCCGGATTTTAATCGGAGAGTATTTTTTTTTGGTTGTTCCCCAGCTTTCCCCACCATCACCGCCGCCTCCCCCACCTCCCCTGCGACCACCTCGACCTCCCCTGCAGAGCACCCCACCACCCCAGACCTCCCCTGCAGAGCACCCCACCAACCCAGACCTCCCCCTTCTTCTAATTCACCACTCACGCTCACTGCACCACTACGCACAACACCACTCACGCTCGTGACTTAACAAATTTTGCATTCCACCGGTTAATGACCGGTTAAAATTCGGGCAATTTTTCTTTTAAAAAATCCGGTGAAAATCCGGTTAATAACCGATTTTAACCGTCGGTTATTAACCTGATTTTCACCGAAAATTTTTGGCGGTATAATGTGCTGGTGAATTAACCGTACCACATTTGCATGCTTAATCTCAGGTGGTTCAAAATTTTAAGAAAATAGCCATAATTTTAATCCAAACCATAATAAATTTTCTTACCAATTATAGCTGTTTTTTGTTAAAAAAATTTAACTTTAACTACATAAAAAAACTCACCTGTACAAAAGACTACTAGCCTAACAAAGAAGTGATGTCACAATTATTTAGCTCTCAAAAAAAAAAAAAAATTATAATAATAATAAAAAATGCTGGCTGTGGGGTTCGAACCCACGCGCACTTATGTGCAGTAGATCTTAAGTCTACCCCCTTAACCTCTCGGGCAAACCAGCTTGTGATTTCCATTTCACACAAAATAAATAATTACCTTTCAATAACATCCTCTCAAAGTCTCCGAAGCTAAACCATCCAACGACCCGTCGTTCAGTTCGTTCATTCGCTCTCTATAAAAACTTTCCCTTCTTGTTTTTCATATTTCTTTTTTCAATCCAATCCCCACTGACACTGTACCGTTGTTCGTTGGTCAAGCAAAAATGGCGGAGCACTTGGCGTCGATATTCGGGACGGAGAAGGACAGAGTGAACTGCCCATTCTACTTCAAGATCGGCGCTTGCCGGCACGGCGATCGCTGCTCTCGCCTCCACACGAAGCCCAGCATCAGCCCCACGCTTCTCCTCTCCAACATGTATCAGAGACCTGACATGATCACTCCCGGCGTCGACGCCCACGGACACCCCATCGACCCTCGCCACATGCAGACCCACTTCGAGGTCTCTCTCTTTCTCTCTCTTCTTTTTTTTTTTTTTTTTTTTTGGGGTTCAGGAAGCGATTTGGGTTCGTTGTTGTGATTTGGGACTGTTGATTTGTGCTTTGGCGTTGTTCGATTGATCTTTTGCGCTCTGGTTTTTGAGTTTCTGAACTGGGTTTTGTGGAATTAGGATTTTATGCTGTGGGATTAGGGTTTTTCATCTTTGAGGTCAATTTTTTTTTTCTTTTTATTTTCGTTCACTTTCGCACAGGAATCGATTTGGGTTCGTTGTTGTGATTTAGGACTGTTAATTTGTGCTTTGGCGTTGTTCAATTGGTCTTTTGCGTTCTGGTTGTTGAATCTCTGAACTGGGTTTTGTGGAATTAGGGTTTTATGCTATTGGATTAGGGTTTTTCATATATCTGTTGTTTCAGGCGTGGACCCACTTCGAGGGCTTTTTTTTTTTCCTTTTTATTTCATTCACTTTGGCTAAGGGATCGATTTGGGTTCGTTGTTGTGATTTAGGACTCTTGATTTGTGCTTTAAGACGTTGTTCGATTGATATTTTGCGTTCTGGTGTTTGAGTTTCTGAACTGGGTTCTGTGGAATTAGGATTTAATGCTATGGGATGGGTTTTTTTTTTTTGTATATCTGTTGTTTCATATGCGGACCCACTTCGAGGTAATTTTTTGATTTGATTCACTATATTAAGGTTTTTCATACAGCTGTTGATGTGATTTAAGACTGTAGATTTGTGTATTCACGTTTTTCGTTTGATTTATTGGGTTCTGGGATTTTGAGTTTCTTGAATTTTTTGAGCTGGGTGTTGTAGAATTAGGGTTTTTCATCTAGTTATCAATGTGCGTAATTTGCCAAAGTGATTTATCATGCCTTTCTGAGTAATTTGCTCTTTGGGTTTTCAGTTGCTCTTCCTTTTATTTTCTCACTGCTGGGTTTCTGTTTAAGTAGAGTTTTATTTGTTAATTTGGTTCATCTCAGAAACTTTGTAGTGCTGTCACTGTCAATTTAGAAGATTATGGATGGATTACTCACAACCCTGTTCAAGTTATGCCTCTGATTAATATGGAGGTTCTTTTCCCTTCCATCAAGTGAGGGTTCTCTCTCACGTAATTCAATAGAATTAAATAGGTCCCTTTCCTAAAGAGAGGGGCTGAGAGACGGAGCAGGCCAAGTAGCCTTCGCAGACTAAAACTCTAGATTGCATAGAACACATTACCAGGGATGTTAGAGAGAGCCAGTCACTTTGTTGTAGGCTTGCTAATCTTGCAAGAATGTCGCAGCGTGGTTCACCTTGATAATTTTCTTAGTTTGTATAACGTGACTTGCATTGGAGTTGAGACAGCCTTTCTAGGATACACACTACCTTGGGATTGCATGGCCTTTCCTTTTGGGTTCACGCCATTGCTTTTCTTATAGTTGCGTGTTCATCGAGTTTTGTTTCATTGTTAGCTGGTCCTTATTACTCATATTTAGCTTTTGGAATTTTACTCAGCAGTCTTCCAAGTAAGAATTTGCTTGTTGTGAACTGGGTTCATGTGGAATGAGAGTATTATTTGTTGATTGGTTTTTCTTGCTGTGTAGCCGTTTCGCCTTTTTATAGCTATGGCTTGTTTTTGTCCTGTTCAAGTTTTTAAATATTTTGGTCTCGTGAAAATGCAGGAGTTTTATGAAGACTTGTTTCAAGAGCTGAGCAAGTATGGCGAAATAGAAAGCCTAAATATCTGTGACAACCTAGCTGATCATATGGTATGCAATTGGGATTCTTCTTTTTTTTTTTTTCTTTTTTTGTTTAGATTTATTTTACTTTGTGGATTTTGATTATGTAAAATGGTGGTTGTTTTGGGGGAAGGTGGGTAATGTGTATGTGCAATTTCGAGAGGAAGAGCACGCCGCAAATGCACTTAGGAACCTAAGTGGAAGGTTCTATGCAGGTTAGCTTGAATTTTCCATATAGTTTAAGTTGTTTATTATTTGATGAATCAAACATATCACATGCTTAATTCGTTAACACTTGCGGAATTGAATGCTTAGGACGCCCTATCATTGTGGACTTCTCGCCGGTGACAGACTTCCGTGAAGCCACCTGCAGGCAGTATGAGGAGAATACATGTAACCGAGGTGGATACTGCAACTTTATGCATCTGAAAAAGATTAGCAGGTACCATTCATTGCATCTTTCTTTCTTTTTTTTTTTCTGTTTTTTTTTTTTGGCTTTGCACTTGGAAGTTGAAATACCCCTTCTTTGTACTTGTGATGGATGATCCAGGGAGTTGAGGCGTGAGCTGTTCGGGATGTCCCGTCGCAGGCATAGCAGCAGTCGGAGCAGGAGCAGGAGTCCATACAGGCACCGAAGCCATGAAGAGCGCTCCCATGGAAGTCGTAGTAGAAGGCATGATGACAGGGACCGTTATCATGAAAGCCGTAGCAGGAGGCATAGAAGCAGAAGCCCTGGTCATCGCAGCAGACGCAGCAGAAGTAGAAGCCCGAGTAGGAGGAACCGTAGTCCAGTTAGAGAAGGAAGTGAGGAGAGACGAGCCAAAATTGAGCAATGGAACAGGGAAAGAGAACAGAAAGATGCTAAAAGATCCAATACCGATGGAAGTATCAGTGATGATGGGCATTCTAATGGATATGTGCAAAATGGCAAGCAACAATATGGCAATGAGCAACAGCCGCATCAGCAGGAAGAACATGAACACTGATATTTTAGCTGTTCTTGTGGTCCGTTTCCTATCTTTGAATCCTCTTTTCTGTTCTTCAGCTTGCATAGGACACATTACCATTTTTCAAATGCCAGGCACTTAATTAAGAGCAATGTTATACATTACTAGTGGTGATGTTTCATTGCCACTATGTGACGGCTCTGATTCATTGCCACGTTAGTGGTGATTTCTTCACCAGTGGTAATGTTTGGCATTTTTCCTTAATAAAATAGCTTACTGCCATTTTCCACTGTGCAGGTGGTGTGCAGGTTCACAATTCTATGATGTGGAATGTGAAATGTTTTTCCCTCATTTTTATTTTTTCAATCTTCTAGTGGCATATTAGCGCATGATGGCATGCTTGTTTGCATTATTTTCTTGATCAATATGCTGAACTTGATTTTGATCCTTAGATTTTCTCGAGTTTGTTGCCTTTAACGGTTGTTATATCCTAGTACCGTGAATCTTTAAACCAAGCCTGCCTTAGGTAAACAAATCCTGTTACTGTGAATCTTTAAACAAGCCCTGCCTTAGGTGAACAAATCCTATTAATGTGAATCTTTAAACCAAGCCTGCCTTAGGTAAACAAATCCTGTTACTGTGAATCTTTAAACAAGCCCTGCCTTAGGTAAACAAATCCTTGTATTAAGAAACTTTAAACTAAAGACTGCCTTTTCTTTCTTAAAAATCTGCTAAAAGAGTTTTGTACTCGCATTTATAAAGGGTTTGATCAAGGACTCTTTTCACGTTGGTGATAAGCGTATTGACTTTCTAAAGTGACTCATGTCTGAATCACTCTCTCCTATCAACCATGAGTTACTTGAAGCCTGCCTTTTTAAAGTGGCTTTGTTTGTTTCATTTTATTTTATTTCTTTGTTTTCTTATAATGGGTAGTGGGTCAATTTTATTTTAGGTTCTGACTAAAATCCTTTACTAGAAAACAAAATTAATTTATGTTTTCACCTTTGTTCGCACAGTGCGTGCGCGCTTAACCGAAGTTCTAAAAGTCTTAACCGAAGTTCTAAGAGTATAAACTGCGCATCTTTGAATATATCCTTTTTTTTTTTTTTTTGTGTGATTCATGTCATGCATGCATTATTTACAGTCAGGTTGTGATCACCGCACATCGAGGCTAGTGAGCGAATCGAATCGTATCTTCAGTTTTGTTTTGTGAGATTTTTCCTCAAGTATCTTCCCCCATTTTATTAATTTTAGAAAACAATTTATGACCTTACATTTTAATGTACAAGTTTTGCAGGTTCAGGTATCCCTGCTTCTCAGGTTCAGGCCTTGTTTTCAATTACAGCTTACGATTGGATTTGTTTACAGGTTGTTGATGCAGCGTGTCAGGAAATTGCAATCCGTGTTTCGAAATTCCGGCAGGATATCAAAAATTCTTGTGGGCTTCTTTACATCGCTAATATCGCACAGTTGTGGTACGATCTCGTGGCATGTACGAGTGTCGGGCGTCAAGATCTGTATCAGCATTTATCTGTTGTGTTATTTGCAGTTTTTTGCTCTTATTAACCAACCCTATTTTATGCTTTTCCTTTTTTGTTTCAAGTGGAAAGCAGAAGAGATGCTTATTGTCATGATGACCTTGAAAGGAAAAAAAAAAAAAAGGGTGACAATTAATCGTTGTGAAACTTGGGGCTATGTTACAAAACAAAAATCCAATATAATTCAAAGTACTAGTAAAAGATCTAGTTTTAATTCTGTTGTTACAATTGCTTATTTTGTTGTTACAATTGTTTTAGCGCATGGTTGAAGTTTATGCAATTTTAGTCTCAATATTTATGGACATCAAAAATCAATTCAAATTTTAATTAAAATTTCACATGCAAACTTGGTTTGCAATTGACCTATATATGATATGGATGGTAAGCTTGGATTTAAAAGGTGGTATTGAATAAAATCACTTAGACTTGGTAAATTGGGCAGGCTTGACTTCGGGAATAAATATCATTTTTTGATAACTTATTTTGAAAATTACCACTTTAGAAGGCGGATTGCATTTCAGGTCATTTTTTAACAATAAATTTGACTAAATTTATTTATTTATTTATTATTATTATTTTCTTTTTCAGATGGGGAAGACGAGAAGGGAGTAGGGCAAAATAATAATCTGTTGATGGAAAAAGTGACAAACATAAATTACAAACTTGAATGTTAAATGTGACATCAAAATTTCTCTTTTTACCAGGCTTTTTGAGCTCTAGGATTGGTCTGACCATTTATATTGATAAAATTTGATCTAATGTCACCTTTGTCACTCAAGTATGTAATCTATATCACTATTGCATTTCATGTCCATTTATTCATCAGTAATAAGTAATTATTACTTCGCCTCTTTCTCCACCCGTCTTCCTCATTTCTTAAAAAAAAAAAAAGGACTTCGGTTAAATTCACTACTAAACATTGGCAGATAATGCAATTTGCCCTTTCTATTGATTCCTACCGATTGGATTAGAAACAATTCTTGAATAAGGTATTCAACTACATGGATGAATAGGGAAAAAAAATCTTTATTGGTTCTACCTCCTGGTTTTATGAAGAAAATGAATCTTTTTATTGAAGGATTAGAAAAAAAAAATGGGTCTGGATTTCTTGTGGGAATGGTTTGAACAAGCTGAGCTGTGAACATATACATATATAAGAGTTTTAGAGGATTTATAAATTTTTACTAATCTAGAATATTGCATATATAAAATGACCACAATATACTTGTATATTGTTTAAGAAGAAAAATGAACAATTTAATTTGTTTTCCAGAATTAATCCAAATATCATATGTATTTTTATATTAAAATCAAGAAACTTAAACATCGCTGGCATCGTAAAAGCCCTCCTATCTAATGTTATCTCTCTTTTTTCAGTTGGGGTAATTGCAAAACAAGGTCATTTTTAGTGCCATTTAATAATCTATGCCCTAAATAGTGTACTCTTTTTGTTTCCCCTATATGTTTATAGTGTAAATTTTCGGGCATATATATTAAAAGTACAACACGCATGGGGCATAGCTTAACATTGTAGAAAAAGAGGGAATTCCTTAAAATCCCCATTTTCAGCTTCATACTCTTGATTGGCACCCAAAAAAAAAAAGCCCAAAATATAAATTATATTCAAAATGTAATTTAAAATTTTTCTTAATATAAAGAAGAATCAAACCTCTAGAACAACAAGAAGCTCAATTAAGGATGTTTGAAATATTTCAAAACATAGAAAAGAATCACAACTCTAAAACAACAATAAGGCCCGAGTATAAATTATATTCAAAGATATTTCAAATATTAAAGAATATAAAGAAAAATCAAAACTCTAAAACTGCCATAAAATTAATAGGAATTACTAAAAGATAAACTGAATAAAGTATACAAGAGAATAAATAGAAAGATAGATACAAGAGAAGAAATAAGGAGAAATTAAGTGCATTCATATTATCATTGCGTCTTATATTTGTGTGTGTCTTAAAAAATACATATGGGTATTTATAGATGTACATTGAGGTAGAAATAAAGAAACAAAATATTCACATTTATTGTAGGGATTTATAAAATGTCCACCATTGGCTATAAGGAAATAAATCCCTGATAGTTAAAGGTGATATTAACCAAATATTCATAACACTCCCCCTTGGATATCACCTTACAAAGAACGTGCCTCGTTAAAACCTTACTAGATAAAACCCAGTGGGACAAAAATTCTAGTGAAATAAAAAGAATACATTATTCTTTATACGCATAATAGACTGTCTCGTTAAAAACCTTGTCTAGAAAATCCAATGGGACAAAACCCGAACAAAGGGAAAAAGAGTACCGTACGTGTTTCTCTCTCCCTCATGACGATATCTTTGATTGTTTAATATTTCATCGTTCACTATATAACCAGTTGACGCATCCACGTATCTTTTACAATATTAAGATTGTTCAACAACAACTCTTCGAGTTAATAAATGAAACTATCTATATTTTCACAGTTACATCAATTGCTCTTCAGGAGCTCAGCTAATATTTTATGATACAACATATTAGTTGTACTCAATACAAATATTTTATGACAATCTCAATCATATTTGATATTCATATGCATATTTATGAGTTCTAATATTTCAAACTAAAAGAAGTATCTAATTGATTAGATAGTTTTAATAATTCTCATCAGCATATGAGATAATGGTACCGATATATACGAAATATGCATTTCAAGGTACTTCAAAACTATGATGTATCTTACTAACAATTGATTGAGTCTTTGTCCATTCAATATAATATAACTAATAACTAATATATATACGGATATCTAATTTGAACTGGAAGTACTTCTGGACTTTTCTTTTACTTAATAGATAATAGATAAGCTTTCACTAAATCTTGATTAAGTCGAGATAGCTTTTTATAGATTTTTATTACATCTTATTATAAGCATGTTAACTCTTCAAGTGTTTCTCTATACAAATATCTTTGTATTTCTGAACCAAATGTAGCGCGCGCTTTCAATAACATGCTTATATATTTTTAAATATTTCAAAAATTAAATTCATACAAATATTAATATGTTGCAACTTTCACATAAATTAGGGCGCATACAAAATTTGTCAAGCTCGTCGATTTAATAGCTTATCCAACACATATGTATACCCACTCATATTTTGTTTAAGTTTCTTTAAGAAACTATTTCGTAACAACTTTATATTACATATACCCTACAAGTCTTAAATGCTCAAATATTTAGACTGCAGGCCCTTAATACTTGTCTGAATTGCGTCTTTTTCTAAATTTTGGTCAATCATATCTACGTCGAATTTTCGACGGATTATAGTTACGATCCTCTTTCTTGTAGTTTTGATAAGTGTGATCATAATGACTTCTATGACCAATAATAAGTCAACAAATTTATAAAATAATGATCAAATCACATATAACATATTTCTTTTTCTCTCATCTTTTCTTTTTAAAATTTAATTTGTATCACATACTATATGTCTGTGACAATCTACAGCACAATCATTAACCATATCACATTCACTTCTTGTGCTGATACATGTGATTTTCTAAAGTTGCCATGTATTAATATCATTAATACCATAACTTTAACAAAGTACTCTATAAAGGTTATAGAGTATTTCACCTTATTTTAAATTCTCTTTTTCTTAATTATGTCAAGAAATTTTGTACAACATGTACATAATAAGGAAGTCAAAACTCTTTCATGAGCTATAGTAAAATTATTGAAATCATATTCAATAATTCCTTATTTCCTCTATCCTTCATGATATACAACATGTTTGTATCAAAGCCTTTGCATAGCTTTATCAATGAAAATATTTCATAAATTAGTGTGACTCTTGTTTATGATAGTTTTACTTCTAGTGAATTTATTTGACCCAATATAAAAATTTTGAAAACTCATGAGAATCTTACCAAAATATCAAATTTATTTGGACTATTTTAGAGTTCATCATTGATATATTTACTTCAGGAAAAGTTCATGATCATTTTAATATTGTAATATTCGCTTAAAGGAATACAAGCTTGTTGAAATTGATGACTTTGTCAAAAATATTGGTTGACTAATATTTAAATCACTACGTAATTAATCAAAGCCAATGAATTAGTGAATAACTAAATAAGATCATTCATGCTCATAAATTTAGAATAATTCTTATATTCACTATCTCAAATGCCCATGAAAAGTCTATGACCAACACTAATAGGGCAATTATATTTCATGATTTACCATGATTTCAATTCTTAATTATACATGATAACACTCACTTTAAGGAATGTTGATAGTCATCAATGTGCCTTCTATAATATTTTTTTCTTAAGGAAATATATAAAAGATTAATTTGGATTAGCGAGAAAGAAGAAATATAGGAGCTCAAGTTGAATGAGCTACTAAGAGCATTCATTTGCTCATGCAATTTCTTTCTCATTCTCAAAGTTTGTTCAAGTTTTTGAACTAATTGCTCTCTGACTTCTGATTTGTAAGTAATTTCAAGATTTTGAATCCTAGTCGCCCTTTTTAACTTCCAAATTGTTGATTTCAAGCTCTCAACCTTTTAATATTTGTCGATTTGTAATTAAATTCATGTTTAACACTAATATCATTGCTAACAAAGAAGCACGTCATTTCTTTGTCGTTCTCATGGTTTGTTCAAGCTTTTGAACTAGTCGCTCTCTGAATTTCAATCTATAAGTAATTTTAAGATTTTGAACCATAGTCGCTCTTTCTAACTTTCGATTTGTTGATTTCAAGCCCTCAAGCTTTTAATCTTTGTCAATTTGTAATTAAATTCAAGTTTAACACTAATATTATTGCTAACAAAGAAGCACGATATTTCTTTCTCATTTTTAAGGTTTTGTTCAAGCTTTTGAACTAAATGCTCACTGAATTCCGATCTGTAAGTAATTTCAAGATTTTGAACCCTAGTCGCTCTTTTTAATTTCTGATTGATCTCAAGCTCTCAAGCTTTTAATTTTGTCAACTTGTAATTAAATTCATGTTTAACATTAATATCATCGCTAATAGAGAAGCACAACATTTCTTTCTCGTTCTCAAGGTTTGTTTAAGCTTTTAAACTAATCGCTCTGAATTCCGATTTGTAAGTAATTTCAAGATTTTAAACCCTAGTCGCTATTTTTAACTTTTGATTTGTTGATTTCAAGCTCAAACTTTTAATCTTTATCGATTTGTAATTAAATTTAAGTTTAATATTAATATCATTGCTAACGGAGAAGCGCGCCATTTCTTTTTCGCTCTTAAGGTTTGTTCAAGCTTTTAAACTAATCGCTCTCTGAATTTCGATCGGTAAGTAATTTCAATATTTCGAACCCTAGTCGCTCTTTTATTTGTTGATTTCAAACTCTCAAGCTTTTAATCTTTGTCGATTTGTAATTAAATTCAAGTTTAACACTAATATCACTGCTAATAGAAAATTGCGCCATTTCTTTCTCTTTTCAAGCTTTTAAACTAATCGCTCTCTGAATTATGATCTATAAGTAATTTAAAGATTTTGAACTTTAGTCGCTCGTTTTAACTTTCGATATGTTGATTTCAAGATCTCAAGCTTTTAATCTTTGTTAATTTGTAATTAAATTCAAGGTTAACATTAATATTATTGCTAACAGAGAAGTGCGGCATTTTTTTCTCGTTCTCAAGATTTGTTCAAGCTTTTCACCTAATCGCTCTCTAATTTTGATCTATAAGTAATTTCAAGATTTTGAACCCTAGTCACTCTTTTGAACTTTCAATTTGTAACTAAATTCAAGTTTAACAATAATATCATTGTATTGATTTCTACATTATTAACAATGAAGAAGAGTAATGTTGATTTCAGTGAAGTATTGTATGTTTTTTTTTTTAATTTTTTAATTGCAACACGCAAGATTCACAATTTAATTACTCCACGAGTGATTTTTTAGAAATAAACATGAAAGGCCTAACTTTGACGTGGATTTTCAAGATAATAGTAATGACAAACTTATATGTTTTATTAACTTGGTTCATACTAGCATGTAAATGTTCAATGTAAGGCTTGATTCACTAGTCTTGCTATTATAGTATGTTTACACTTAATCACTTAAAGTCATACCAATGGCATCATTCCTATTTTTGCTAGCAGCTTATGGCTTTAGCTGTCACAAAGTTGTCAAAATCACAAAGATCATCCTCCGCTTCCAATAATCTAAGAGTTTGTATCAAGAAAAAGAAGCTTGTTTGACTAGGTTGGATTTTGTTTTCTTTTTATTTTTAATTTTGAAACTGTTTATATCTTTAACATATAACATAATTTCATGTGTAGGGAATTGTGACTTCTGAGTTTGTACAATGGCTAAATATGAAGGATGATTTTGAGAAGCACCTCTGATTGAAGCAAAATTAAATATCCAACCTGTTGCATTCGATTACTTTAGTGTTCGACTCAATAAACTGCTAGAGTCTGTGTAGCTGTAAGTTTAAACATCTTTTGGATTTAAGACACTTTTAATATATATATATATATATATATATATATTGTACTTATAAATGTACAAAATCTGCACTCTTGGATTGAAAAAATGTGGATTGTAATTGGAAAAACTGTGGATTGCGTATATAAACATGATGTTGCAAGGTGTAATTTGGTATTACACTTAGATTATCTTGAGCTATAATCAATTTAAAACTTACCCACTCTCTTAAGGAAACTTCAGGATCACAACTTATTTTGGTGAACTGAATGACAATTACAATGAGCTTCAAGCACTGATTGAAAATTACTTTGAGTTAAGTTCAAAGCTGAGGAGGTGCACCAGTGGTCAGAGTGGGGTTGAGCCATTTTGAATGAATGAAAAGATGCTACCATACAGCCCAAAAACAAAACATACCTTCAACTATGCTTTAAAAAAAAAAATTACGTACGGTAGATAGCATTGTTGAAATGTTTGGTATAATGTTGAACCATGAGACTATTGTCAACACAAACCACAAATTCCATTTCAATTGTTATAGATAAGGGCTACATTTTTCTATAAGAGGCTTTATAAGATAAATTATAGCTCATTGAACCTATAAGCAATAATATTTAGGGTGGTGTATAAGGCTTTCGAGTCATATTAGATAACCCAACACAGTGATTAATATTTTTAAACCACCGTGTTGGATACAATTAATATTATATCTATTTATTATATCATGTTATTTTCTATAATATTTTATTTCTGAAACAACGAAGTGTTAGATGACACGCAAATTACTTTTAGTTTTCCCTATACCGCTTAATAGATCGAACCCTTAACAGTCCTCGCTCTCTGTCTACTACTTCACTCTTAATAATAATAAAAAATAGATTATATACAAATTATATTAGTTTATGTGTTAGAATGAAAACAATACATTATCAAGCATCTCCAATGCAATACCAAATTGATGTGCCAATGCCAAAATTTAGCATTTGAGTGAGAAAATTGTTCTCCAATCTTATGCTATTTTCAACGCCAAATTTGACAAATGCTAAAGTTGTACTATATTTAGCACCAAGTATAGCATAATGCCAAATTTTCTCATTTAAAAATGAATATTGATTGACTACTTTTATATCAATTAATGTGCAAATAATTATGATTGCAATTTTATATTATAAAAAATAATCTCTTATATTACTATTGGCTAACATTTAATGTTTTTTATGAGTTGTGAAACTAAATAATAATAAAATAATAAAAATAGCATTTAAATTGGCACTAGTGCATTGGAGTATTTTATGTCAAATATAGCATTTTGATCATTTTTTGTGCTAAATTTTGCATTAAAATTGGCATTTGCAATAGAGATGGTCTAATAACATAAATAAAAGGTACTCATAAAGGCCGAAATTTATTGCTTACGTATAGCCGGTTCTTCCTCAATAATTAAAATTTGTCTTTTCTATAGGGGAATTCATGGCATAGTTTTTCAAATCAATTTGAAGCTTCACAGCCTCGATAAAGTTACTCCTTTATCCATTACTATCAAATAGATGACTGTTCAGAGCTCATTGGCCTGAGTCTCACTGTCATTAACAAAACACCAAAAATATTTTTAACATTTTCAACCAATACTCTCAAGAACGTAGTCCACTCCACTCATAACTAAACAATCTTATACAATAAAGAAGATGCACATTTTTTTGTTGGTGAGTTGCAAAAATATGTCAAAATTGAATGATTTTTTTTAAAAAAAATAATACGTGTTTAGCACTTGTAAAGAATTTCATGACAAAGAATCTTGACATATTTGTAGAAAATTATTAACATTTCAACTTTTGAGTGAGAAAATTGTTCTCTAATCTTATGCTATTTTCAACGCCAAATTTGACAAATGCTAAAATTGTGCTAAATTTTGCATCAAGTATAGCATAATGCCAAATTTTCGCATTTGAAAATGAACATTGATTGACTACTTTGGTATCAATTAATGTGTAAATAATTATGATTGTAATTTTATATTATAAAAAAAATCTCTTATATTACTATTGGCTAACACTTATTGTTTTTTATGAGTTGTAAAACTAAATAATAATAAAATAATAAAAATAGCATTTAAAATGGCACTAGTGCATTGGAGTATTTTATATCAAATATAGCATTTTGACAATTTTTTGTGCTAAATTTTGCATTGAAACTGGCATTTGCAATAGAGACCGTCTAATAACATAAATAAAAGGTACTCATAAAGGCCGAAATTTATTGCTTACGTATAGCCGGTTCTTCCTTAATAATTAAATAAGGAAGATTTGTCTTTTCTATAGAGTAATACAGGGCATAGTTTTTCAAATCGATTTGAAGCTTCACAGCCTCGATAAAGTTACTGCTTTATCCATTACTATCAAATAGATGACTGTTTACAGCTCATTGGCCTGAAACTCACTATCATTAACAAAACACCAAAAATATTTTTAACATTTTCAACCAATACTCTCAAGAACGTAGTTCACTCCGCTCATAACTAAACAATCTTATACAATAAAGAAGATGCATATTTTTTTGTTGGTGAGTTGCAAAAATAGGTTAAAATTGAATGAGTTTTTTTTTAAAATAATAATACGTGTTTAGCACTTGTAAAAAATTTTATGCCAAAAAATCTTGACATATTTGTAGAAAATTATTAACATTTCAACTTTTGCTCTTATAAATTAAATGTTAAAAAATTTCTTACAAATCTGTAAAGAGTTTTTGTTCTAAAATTCTTGACAAGTGTCATTTTTCTTAACATTTTGAAACATATGCTATTGTTTAAAAAAAAATTATCCCTTTCTTGTTTTAGTATTTATTGGTCAAAATAGAATTAAAAGAAAAATACTAAATGGGTAACAATTAGCAAATTTTGACATATGCTATTACTTCCGAATTTATATATAGCCTTAAGTATGAAATTTACAAGGAATGTCACTTTTTACATATTAAAAAAGTGTGCAAACAAATAACTAAAGCGACATAATTTAATATTAAAAGCATTTAAGTAGAATAAATATAGACTGCTGAATAAGAGTTTTATTAACTTTGAAAGTCTTCTTTACGTATTATACAAATCTGATATTTATACCAGTTTATGAAACAAACCAAAAATATAAGATAAAATAAAATAAAATAGCTAAGACTCCTAGAATTCAGAATTTCCTAACTACTTTGACTTGGATTACATCAACACTCCCTTACAAGCTGAATGGTATAGATCATACAATTCTAGCTTCTCAAGAAATCTTTCAAACGTTGGTTTGTACAAGCCTTTTGTCAAGATATCAATTGTTGGTTGAGTTGTTCGCAGATAAAACAATTTAACTATTCCTTCATCGATATTTTCTTTGATGAAATGTCTATCCACCTCGACATGTTTTTAGTGGTCGTGGTAAACTGGATTGTGGACAATAGAAATCGCAGCACGGTCATCATAGTAGACATTTATTGGAAAATGTAAGATGATTCCTAGTTCTTCCTACAACATCTTCAACCACAAACTTTCACATCATCCATGCGCGGTGGATCTTAATTCGGCTTCCCTACAACTTCTCGCTACTACTGTTTGCTTCTTGCTTTTCCAAGTTTCGAGGTTCCCAAAAATATAGGTGCAGTACCCCGAAGTCTAGTGCCTATCGTTTGGGCAACTGGCCCAGTCAGCATCCGTGAATACCTTTATACTCATATTTTCTTGTTTCATTAACATCAAACCTCTTCTCGGTGACCTTTTTAGATATCTTAAGATTTGTTTTACTGCTTCCATATGATATTCATTAGGCAAGTGCAGGAACTGACTTACACAACTAACGACAAAAGATATATTAAGTCTAGTATGTGCCAAGTAGATTAGTTTCCCTATTAGCGTTGAAACTTATACTTATTGACTAGTTTATCTTCTGACTTAGCTTCACGTTTAATATTTGGGTCTATTGGAGTGTCTAATGGCTTGCAACCCATCATGCCAGTGTCTTTGATTAAATCCTAAACATACTTCATTTGTGAAATAGAAATATCAGCTTTGTTTCGTGATACGACGAAATTTTTATATATTTTGTTATTTAATAATCTCATAATTAGGACATTTTATGATTAATTTGTGGTTAATTTATTGGATTTTTATTTTATAGATCTAATTAGAGGTGTGCGCGCAAAACTGAGCCAAAACAGAGTAAAAGGAGACAAGAATTCGCATTTAAGTATCTGCTCACAAATTACAACATAATTATCTTATTCATTTCAGAAGATTCATATGACACTTGCATATCAAGTTAAAGATCTTCGAAAGAGCTTTCCAACGGTAGGTAATATGCATCAATCGGAGTTCAAACAACGAAGTTATGATGAATGAAAAATTAGTGCGCAGTGGTCGCCGATACGGGGCGCCGCAACACCTCTGCACTATGACGTTAGCAACCCCCGAAAAAGTTGATTTTCACCCAATTTCGAAGGTAGAAACTAGAACTATAACTAGAAGCTTAGGAACTACGAAAAGTAACTTTTGAGCACTCAAAATTCATCAAAGAAGAGGAAACTGAACATAAGGAAATCAAAAATTTGACGGTATTGTTAGATACACCAAATTTAGACCTCACGGTTTTCTACACTAAAACGAGTATAATGAAGAGTAAGGATTTATCCCACAGAGACAGTTGCACTCACTGATTTTTAACTATATAGAAGGTAGATAAAAGGGATTTGCAATTGATTAAATAAATAAAAGTTGTTAAAGTAAATATAAAAAAAAATCAATAATAAATATACGAGTCAAAGGACTTCTATCTACCACGTGCTCGACTCTTCAAGACACCAACAGCTAGATCTTTGATCACAGAGAAAAGACAGTCTTCAAGGCAAACAACTAGAACTAACAAATCAGTCCAAAACAAAAGCAAAATTTTAAATAATTAGCACAATCACAATAACAAGGAAAAGGTGCGAGAATGTGGAAGACATGAGAGAGGAAGACATCGACAAAACCGTAAAGCCAATTAGCAACCCAATTTACGGAAGAGCCCTCAAGACCCGAGGCAAGAGCTAAGTCATAAAACAAAGGTGAATGTCATCTCAATAAATTGAGCACAAATTAACAAAAACGCCCTTAATGATTTCAACAAAGGCAACTAAATGGAGGCATCTTTGCAATTTTACATCTTTGCAATTTTATGGGACATTGTAGAGTCTTCATTTTAGTATATAAGACTCCATTTTAGTACATAAAAACAATGAGCAGTTCATTTTATTTGGACACCCCTTACAATTGTCATGCTAAATTTATGAAGTTCGACCAAATTTTATTTCCAACTATTCAGATCCCATTTTATATCTAACCTTGCTATGCTATTTCGGAATTACTTCTCTTTTGCGTCATTGAACTTGTATTTCTGACTTTATATACATACGGTTTGGGATTTCTCTCCGCAACTTAAAAATACTTTTTATTTTCGGTATTTTAACATAAAATTATTTTCTTACATTTTTTCAAACGGTCCTTGGGAGGTATGTTTTATCCTACAAACTTAAATGATATGAAATACAAAAAAGACCGCCACGACGCTACCATAAGTTGTATTAAAGAACCAATATTTAAAATCATACAAAAAAGTAGGCTCCGCCATCCAAAGCAAATATCGACCATATAATAGATCCATCAATTCATAAAAAACTAAAAAACATAACATTAATATGACGAAAAGACCGCCACGATGCTACCAAAAGCTTCTCACTCCATGCCAAAATTTCACACATTACTTGTAAAAAAAATAAACCCACAACTCTCTCTATCTAAATGCATTGGTTCCTTTTCTCCATTTTCTTCAACCATGCTTTGCCTTTGTGTGAGACTCAAGTGCTTTATCAGAGCCAAAACTCCTGCATTTACAAACCCGCTTATCAAACATCGATCAACCAATATGATAAACTAAATATTTCGAAGTACAATAACACAACTCAAAGTCTTGATTATTATCATACTTGCTGCAAGATTTGCAAGAGATGCTGCCTCCGGTCTTTGGTGTCTGTGCTTTCGATTTATCAGTGGCAGGTGTGGCTGGGGCCTTCCCGGCTTTCTTTGCGGGGTGCGGTGTTGCGGTGTGGCCTCCAACCTTCTTACCATCTGCAACAAGTACTTCATCATTACATAGAAAGTGGAAATAATACACAAAACCACCTAATTTTTCCGCATGCAACTAAGATGCAGAACGAATAAATCTCCATGTCTTGACCTACGCATATCATCCCAGAGAATACAAACCTAAACTTATGAACAAAAATGGATTGAGCGGATATAGAAGATATATATGAAATACAATATATATTTCAAAGTGAAGACCCTCTTGCTGAATCATATCCCGAGAAAACAAGCCTATCTAGGACTGTTGAACATACGATAGAAAAGGGATCAAGTAGACATAGCAAACTGCCTTAAGCATCAGATGTTTCAAATTCAAAGAAAAGAAAACACAAAAGACAACATCAGATAAATAGAAACCAAGAGATTACCACTCTTAGGAGAGGCTATCTTTGCTTTCTTGGTAGAAACAGGAGTTTTGGCTGCTGAATCATTAGCCCTTTTCTTGCTTGACTCAGGCTTCAAGACAAATGAAAAACATAATAAATAAACAAAATACGGAGATAAAGTACATGACAGCACAAATTTTCAGAGCAAAACTACAAATTATATCAGCAATAATGACTGGTTAATTACCTTCTTAGGGGTCTCTTCATCACTTTCATCGTCACTATCATCTTCGTCGCTATCATCACCACCAAGCATGTCCTACAAGGGGACAAAAAAGAAAATCAAACCCCTACACGAGGAAAATGATCATCTTTTTCTCAAAGCAATCCACTTTACATATTAAAGCTTCCCTTCTAATTAGCTATCTAGTTAGCTTTATGCCCCTCTAAAACTTTCATTTTGATGGAAAATTATAAATACCCTGTGAAATCTTCAAGTTTACCCACTTAAACTAAGATACCTCATCAGAACCATCTTCAGAATCATCCTCATCATCTGATGAATCATCCTCGCTATCTTCATCCTCATCACCTTTGCTTGGCTCTACAACTTTTACTTTTGGCTTTTCAGAAGGCTCAGCTTTGGCAGCAACACCTTTACCAACGGAAGCCTTAGCTTCCTCAACTTTTTGAGCAACCTTTCCTGAAAACAATGATCCAAAAGGTCGAATAAACAATTCAGCAAAAATTCAGTATTCTAATACAAACCAAAATGAAATATTTTCAAATCATTATGAACCATTTTGGACGCCAGCAATTGTTGGGATAACATCATCTTCCTCTTCTGAATCATCAAAATCTGCACACAAAAATATTAATAATCAAAATCTACACCTAAAAACTAAAATTGAAAACAATGATCAACGAATAGGATAACATGGTGGAGAAACGAAAATTTAATAATACTAACCATCAAAATCCTCATCGTCCCCCGTGCAACCCAGCACCTCATAGTTAAGGAAACAATAGCCACATGCCAAATAAAAGTACTTATACAAACTCAAGGTCATTGACTGCCAAGAAAATGTAAATATGATCCGAACCTAGCAGGATTATGGCACTCTAAGATAAAGAACTAACAGCAAAGATATACCGATGCAATTAGCACATAACAGTGCTCGCATGCTATAGAATAAGGGAAAAAATTGAAGGATATTGTTCACCAACAAGGGTCTGATATCCACACAAGTGAATGCTCCCATTTTTCCAGTTGTGCGAAAGTTCAAATTCCTTCTCGAAAACCAAATCAAATGACAATTGTGGGAACTTGTCCACGGAAAGGTTTCCCAACACAAACTTCTGGTCACCAACTTTCACAGAGAGAAGAATCGATTCGTTTCCTTTACTCTTTGTCTCACCCAAGCAAGCCTATGTAACAGGCACACATTTCAAACCATTTTTAGAGAAACATATCATGTAATTAAGTTGGATAAGAAAGTTTTGAACTAACTCTACAGTTTGATCAAATAAACAATAACAAAGCTTTTACCTGCGAAAGGTGCAAAACCATGCCATCCTCGGGTTCAACTTTAAGAGGCTCTCCAGCCTTGACTTCGACTCCTGGGTATAACACCAAAATATTTTAAACATCAGAAAACTTTTTTAAATCGTGTGGGACAAAGAAAATTTCATCCAAAATCAAATCAATGATTTGAATATACACCCTAAAATATCAGACTTAAAACGTATCCATGCATAATAGAGATTTGTCCCGGGAAAAAAATGCATTGTCAATTCTTACAAACATTACAATGAGGCGCCAAATATATCCATGCCTAATAGTTGTATATATACCCCAAAATAACAGACTCAAAATGTTTCTTAGTTTTTACTAAAGCATTTAAAGGTCATGCCAGACTCACAATACACCCCAAAAAACAAAATAGCCCATGTCTCTGCATTTCTAATATAAACGACATGATTCACAAGTGACAACTATATAATGGCTAAATAGCTTTTAACTCTTTCGAAAACTTAAAGAAGTGTTAAAACACGTCTCAACTGAACCCAACAAAAAAAAAAATCAGAAAATGCTTTTTTTTTCCTAAGCAGACAAATGATCAAACATTTCTCAAACAAACCCACGAGAGAAAACAATTTACTCAGCACTCCTAGAAAACAGAGGATGAGAAACAAATATGACACTCAAAGCTATCACATTTATTGAAGGAACAAATATAGATATAAAAAAAAAAAACAACGAGAAATCAGAAGCGCATATTACATTCAAAAACCGCATAAAATACATGCAAATAAAAAGTAAAACCAATATCGTGTGAAGAAATCAGAAGCATATAGCAAAATAACAAATCTAAAGAAAACGAACAAGGCACACAAAAACCCTAGACGTGGTGATATGGTTTAGAACAAATACGAGATAGAGAGAGAAAGAGAAGGCTCACCCCAGAACTCCATTGAAGGCGATAGAGAAAGAGGCGCGACTAGGGTTTTGGGAGGGTTTTGGGAGAGAGAGAGACAGAGATTGCGCCAAAGTGATGAAAGCGAGAGGCGGAAATGATAGGAATTGAAGGAGCTTTTATAACAAAGTTGCCGCCCAGATAGAGTTAGGGTTTTTTTTTCTTTCTTTTCTTCCTCGTCAAACCCTAATTTTATCATAATTTGTACTTTTAGTCATTCTTTTTCGGAACGTTTGTGAATGGGTCCTCGATTCATAAAACCATGGCTTTGACGTCCCTCAAGGAACTGACTCTCCTAAGGTATGCATTCTTAAAAAGAACGATTCTGAATAATTGGATTTATATTTATCCAAACTTTAGACTAATTTTTTACGAATTGATCATAGTTTTAGAAATTTAAGAAATTAACCATTTTTATCTTTTATTTTATCACAATCGATGAACATTTTGATAATAGTAGGTTTGGTTTGCTTTTTTAAGTTGAATAAGCCGAATTTTCGGAAATTTTTTATTTGATTTTTGGATGATTTTTTTAAGTAATTATCATAGATACTTATATCCATTAAAGTATTTAATGGCTATTTCCTTACTTTTGATATCTTATGGCTAAATCCTTCAAACTTTACCTTCATAATGGTTAATTTCGTAATTGATCTTTTTAAGATTTAGAATTATTTTCTACGGTGGTATGTATCTTCTCAAATTACATCAAAATATCATCAATTTTTACTAAAAATGACTGAATTATATGTTGATTTATTGTTGTTGTATAAATTTTGAATTTTCTAAATTTATCAAAAATTAAAAGAATCTCGAGGTATTTCGTCTGGGGAAGGACGAAACGTCCGTCCTCTTATTTTCATTTTTTTGAAACATGTTTCTTTTTGGGTAAAAATGTATAAATATTAAGAGAATAAAATTATAATTTTTAAAATGGGCCAATTAAGAAATTAACCATTTTAAAAGTAAAGTTTGAAGGATTTAGCCCTAGAATGTCAAAATTAAGGAAATAGCTATTAAATACATTAATGGACATAAGTATTCATAATAATTACTTAAAAAAACCGCCCAAATCAAATAAAAAAAATCTCCGAAAATTCAGCTCATTCAACTTAAAAAAGCAAACCTAATCTACTATTACCAAAATTTTCATCAACTGTGATAAAATAAAATATAAAAATGGCTAATTTCTTAAATTTCTAAACTATGGCTATTCCCTAAAAAATTAGTCTAAAGTTTGGCTAAATCCTTAAAAATCTCCTTTAAAAATTAATGAACTAATATGATTTTAAAATAAATAAAATACAAAAAAAAATATATATATATATATAGTCTGAAGGAAAAAAAATTAAGAAAGTAATATTGCGGCTTCAACGCGTCTCTAATATCAAAGTATTTTTTTTACTTTTAATATTACTTTGTTTTTATTTTTTTAAATTAGAAAATAGTTTTCTTTATTAAATATAAGGTTTTTTTAAATAAAATTTTCCTTTTCCTTTTCTTTTCTCATTTTATTCTTTAATCGAGTTATTGCAAAAAAAAAAAGAAGTTATTTACACTTGCAAAGCATGAGTTAAAACTAGCATTTTATAAAGTATCTTTACTCGAACAACTGGAAGACCCAACCTAAATCAAACCAAAAAAAAATTATGGAAAAGTTTATGTCAATTTAATTTAATCTGAACCTATAAATGGTGGGTTTGGTAAAGGTTCTTGGCTTTTGAATGCAAAGCCCAGCCCAACTTGAACATTTTAAAACCTATATCTAAATTTTGTAAGAGTTAATATATCGCTTTTATTTAAATTCATTTATTCTCTTTAGAGCTTAGCCTTGAAAAAAATACTTAAGTTGATACATTTGATCAGTCAACGGTTTAGTCTTTTTTTTTTTCAGAGACAATTTTTGTTTCATTCTCTTCTTTACTTATTCACCATCTATCTTTCGTTCCGTTTCGTTTCTCGTGTAAAGTCATGATTTTGTCTCCTCATTAAGTTGCTTTTTTTTTTTCTCTATTTGATTATAAAGATGTCAAAACATGATTCAGAAACTAATTATTTTGGAGTTATTTGCTTCATGAACTCTTTTTTTTTTTTTTTAAGTTGAGTATTGTTCAAATACATAAAGTGCTGGCACATCAACTCAATCCAACCAAGCACAACCCATTATGTCTTTATTTAGGTTGTCAATTTTTTTTTCTTATTTTTGGGTTATGGAATCTTCAATTTAAGCCATTTTGGTTCATGTTGAAAAAATATCAAAAATACAATCAAATCCAACTCATGTACAGGCTTAGATTGAGATGTGAGAGATTAAAAATGTGGAGGAATTAATACGATCCTTAGGTTTGAGATAAAGAAGAAGGAAAAAGGGATGGAGAGAGACATTTTCCCTAAGGACCCACCAAATTGCATCTTATAACGGTGGAAAACGTCTTCTACCGATGAAGTCGGATGACACCGGCCTTGAGCTAATCGTTGACATCGCTTGTGAACCGCAACTGATGACTATTATCCTCGATTAGCGTGATTGAGCTCTCGTGACGGTTGATTAAGGCCTAGGGACTCAACTTGGTTCTTTCGTTCAACAACAACACTCTAGTCGACCTGTAAGTAACTTTAATTAAGTTAACACCTTATAGCTCATGAATTTGAAGGAACGGTTACTCATAGTGGTGACAACGAGGGATTCGAGCATCGCATGCTGGTTTGTCTGTAAAAACGGCTAAACCTTGGCTCTATTACCAAAGTAACGACCCAATACTTAAAACAAACATAATAACAATAATTTTCTTATAATATTACATAATTTATAATAAGTATGGTATTCAATGTTCTAAAATTACGGACAAATTTGAACTTTTTAAATCAAATTACGTAATTAATCTTTTACTTATAAAATGGGATTTAACCGTGTTCCCACATCATCCAAAAACTAAGTCTCAATGTGAGGTTTCAAAAGTGCAAAATTTAAAATTTAAAAAAAAAAGTCTTTTGCCAATGGTTAGCTGCTATCCACGCGACACTCTCAAGGTCGGTCCCGTATGCACCCGCCGTCTTCAACCGTTGTCACCTAACCTTGAAACGTTTCCTTAATTTACCAGCAATACAAGCACATTAATAAGCTACAAGCCCAATAAGTGGATAATAAGACATGTCATTGGTCGAATCAAATACTATATGATGTGCATAAAGGAAGAGCACAACATAAGTGCTCAACACCGGATCAATTATGAGTATCGAACGATTGATTGACTCGACGAACCCCACTATAACCCTTCTCGAGGATTTCCTTATACTTTATATGTTTCTAGATTTAATCACGACTACACGTGTACGCATAGCTTGTTAGACGTCTTGAATCACTCACTATTGAAGATCTTCTTGCATGATTTCCTTTAAACCCCTATGGGTTGTTTTGGAGTTTATAGTGAGGGCCCTCTAGCGGGCCATTCCGAGTCCTATCACTTTGACCCCCTTGCGAGTTTCTTTGAGACTCACTTACACCTCTGTTTGAGTTTAGTCTTCTCTCAGGCCAATCTTGAATCCAACTATGCCCCTCGTTCAGTCTTGGCCTCCATTCAGGCTAATCTTCAATTCAAATGTGCACCTGTTTGGGCTAGATTTCAGGTCATTCTTGAGTTAAATGTGACTCCATTTGGGATGGGCCTCTATTCAGTCTGTTATTGAGTTTTAATGTGCCTCTGTTCGGGCTAGACCTTCGTTCAAGCCAACTTAAAATTCAAGTATGCCTCTGTTTGGGCTGGCCTCTATTCAAGCCGTTTTTAAATTCAAGTATTCCTTTATTCAGGCTAGGCCTCCGTTTAGACGGTTTTTTGAATTCAAGTATGCTCTTTATTTGGCTGGGCCTTCGTTCAGGTCGTTTTTGAATTCAAGTATGCCCACATTCGAGCTGTGCCTTTATCCAAGCCTTTTTTATTCAAGTATGCCTATGTTCGGACTGGGCCTCCGTTCTGTTCAGGCTGTTTTTTAATTCAAAGTACGCCCTCGTTCGGGCTGGGCCTCTACTGACTCAAGCCATTTTTGAATTCAAATACGTCATTGTACGGGATGGGCCTATGTTCATATCGTTTTGGAACTTAAACTCATCAAGTGCATCTTTTGGGTCATTTCGACACTTTACCCTTTTTTTCACGCACTAAACACATCCGGAAAAGAACAATTTAATTTTTATGGTTTCCTACCAATAGACAGACAAATAAACATATGCACATAGACACAACAATGGAATTCCACAATCCCATACTTGTGGATTTTGATCACGAAACCAAAACTCAAACATAAAAGATTAAAGCACAAGAAATTTAATATCTACGGTCACATACCCACAGACAAGAAATGCAAATATACCAAGCAAACATTAACATTCAAATCTCACGCTTATAACACCAAACAAAATATACATCCACCAAACAAAATATACATTCTCAAGAAACTAGCAATCATCAACTTGATCCATAACAAATCGGGATTTCAATTTAATACATATTAGCTTATACTTATGCTAGTAGGAATGACCTTTATAAAGTATTATTAGATTAATATACTCCAGTACCTACAAATTTAAATCTCAAATGCCATTATAAAAAGTGAATATCCACTTAACAAGCAATAGCAAAGGTGGCATAACGTCCCACAAACTCAATATCAAATGTCACAAGGCTAGCATGATCTCGCAATAGTTAATGTCAATCTCAATGCTCTAATATAGAATAGCTAGCAAAGAAGCACACGATAACGGTAACACAAACTAATAATTGTGTACTGCTATCGCAAAATGGATTTAAAGCCTACTCATGTTGCAATGGATATCCATTTACCAAAGGTCCTAAATTTTTCACCTTCATCCTCACAACTTATTTCCATGTGGCGTCCCTTCTTAGAATTCGATGGGTGACACTTTTGTCCAATACGTGGGTATATTATACTAGTCGCTTCAAGAGAGAGAACGAGTTATTCTACGGGTTCATGGTCTACTCGTAACGAGTCTTTAACCAAGGTTTGACAGACGGGCTGTTGAAATGCTACTTCAAGAGTATTCTGGTCCAGTGTGTCAACGTACTTAGCTTTACCCATCAACTGAACCAACGGATATGTCGTTCAACTAGACTAGGTAAAAATCGTTTGCTCCCATTGGTTTCCTAAAATCGATTTCTAATTAATGTCTAAACTTTGAGTCAGAAATCCGACAGAGTTTTTAATGTTTTTCGAACATCCCGGTCGAAGCCTTCACCTAATCAACTCAGCACTGAACTACGATCGGTCACAAGATTCAACAACCACATATGCAAAATTCACAATCTAGTGAAAATTAGTTTCAAAACATGATATATCATTGTCACCGAGCCTCAGTGGCCATGTACCACAAAAGACAATACTAACAAATAATTTAATAAACAAAACCAATAGTTAAGATGGCATTGTGCTTCTAAACTAGACGTTGTTTCGGCCACCTATTTATACCTTTAGTGAAAAATGGTGAGGGGTCAAACGTCTGTACTTGCTTTGTTGGAGATCCTACATAACCCAAAAAAATTAGAAGCTACCACGATATAGGATAACTAGAAACGACTTTTGTAAAAAAAAAATTAACGACTTCGAGCTTCGAGTAAATAAGAAGATACAACCTCTCAACAATAAGAGGGATTTTTTCTGGAATTTAACCTTAACTCATGGATTTTTCAAGTATTTTCCCTTTTAAATTTGAGCACCATGTTTCAAAAATTAAGAAAATGGTCATGTCATAAACACAAAATGCACGGATGAATTTTATCTCTTATAACTACTTTATGACTATTTAGGAATTCTAAAAATAAGAGTGTTGTCATTGATTTTTTGCCCACGATTGTAGCCTCGGGGGCGGAGTCCCCGAGGAGCAGTTAATGCGAACAAGTGCTCGTTTCTAACAGCCTAATAGTGCCATGTCATTACAAGAGCGTCCCCCGTATGAAGAGTGTGCGAGGATTGTCGAGGATTATCCTCGAGCTTTTGTCCTCGAAGATAAGCTGGAGAAGCACCACCGGAAGTGGTGTTAATTTTATGGCAAGACCCTTGGAGAGGGATTAACATGTAAGAAAGCCGAGGATCCTCGGAGATGATCCACCCCCGCGAAGCTAACCTCGGAGAGGAATCAAGGACGTCACTCAAGACGAAAGGCTCGGCCTGCGAAGCTGGCAACCCCCGATCGAAGCTGAAGTCCGTGCGTAGTAGTCTAGGTCTTTCTTTTGAACTGATCAACTACCCCCGATTGTGGGATGTCTGACAGTCTACCCCGTAATACCTGGGATAGGGACTGTAGGGGTATGGTTTTCAATTAATGTCTGTATTTAGTTGGTAATACAATCCCGTAATATAAGGGATGATGGATGACTGTATATTTGGTCACCTAATCTCGTGATTTAAGGGATTGGATGTCAAATCTGAGGAACCTCTCCCTCTCTCCTGACCTATATAAGGAAAGGAAGGAGAAGGGAGTGGGGTTGGAAAAAAGTTGGTCAAAAACCATTGTAAGAAATTACCAAGAAATACTAGAAAAGTGGATGTAGGCTATTACTCTGGAGGAGGGCCGAACCAGTCTAAAACTCGCTGTCTTTTCTCTTTTTCCGGCCACTTTCTTCCTTTTCATTGCCGCACCACCGTCTAGAGGTGTGGATCACGACGTTGGTTCAAATTTCACACCAACAAAGAGGATTTTTTTTTTGGAATTTAGCCTAAATTTAGGGATTTTTCAAGTAATTTCCCTTTTAAATTAAATTTAAGCATCATGTTAAAAATAAATAAATAATCATGTCTAAATACAAAATACACGGATGAATTTCATATCTTATAACTACTTGATGATTAGTTTCTTCATAATTAAAAATATTGACCATATTTTAAAATCACCATAACGAATGATTATTTCTTATAATTTCCCATCTAGATTACTAGTCATATAAAAGCCAATATTTTTACTAAATTGATAGCAAATATAATAACATCTAGGATCCCATGGAAGAGAAAGAGATCCATATAAATTTCATAATATCAGATAAGGGAAAATATCAAACAAAAATTGCCATATAAACAAAATAAAACTATAATAAAAAAAGATATTGTAATATATGACTCAAACTTGACATATGTACTTTATAAAAAAAACTTGGCTTATGTACGCAAAAACTCAAATAATAATAATAATAATAACAAAAATAGAGTATATGGGCATAAGCTATTGGGCTCCGTACAAAAGCCGTTGGGCTTCAATGAATCAAGATGAAACGCTGTTGGATTCTCCAATCCTGAAGCATATCCATAATAATAAAGGAGGAATTATAAAACAGGACATCGTAATTGTTATCTAATAATCTATACCTCAAGTACACTATATTTGTAATGTAAAAATGAGAATATAAATTAAAAATAAAATATAACAAGGATATAAATTATTAATGTGTTCAAAATAAGGCATTCCTCAAAATCCCTCATCCATAAAATTATATATTAACTTCGCTGTTGCTCATAGATTTTATTTTGTTTTGCTTTCTATTATTTATATTAATATAGAAAAATTATAGTAAATATCTAATTTCTAACACCTAATTAAAATAAGGGCCCGTTAAGGTAATGACCTGTTAAGATACCATCATTTAATATATTGGCCCAACTATCTCAATATTAAGTTATTGGCCTGGTGGACCAAATTCACAGACCCAAAGTACTAAAAATAGCTCTGATGAAACAAACACACCATATTCTCAGCCAAACCTTAAAACAAATTCTCATTTTCAAAAAACCTCTATCTCGCAGACGACTTCGACGATTCCACAAACTCTGACGACAACCTCCACAAAATCCGGCAAACGGCACCACAAAATCCGGCGAACAAACCTAAAATCTCAACTACCCGGCCCCAACCTCCCCTGGCTTCGCCCTCACTGCCGCAACCCCATCATTGGCCGTGCCCACCACCGTCTCCTTGATCTTTTGCCCCCATCTTCTTCACCGTCTCCGATGCACTCTTCGCCATCTTTGCCGGCTTGCTCGTCCAAGTCTTCATTGTTCGGCCTCCTTGCTCGTCGCCGCCTCCGTCTTCTCCTTCGTTGCGTGTGTAGCTCTTCGCCTTCTCCCTGACGCTCTTCACCGCCTTGCTCGTCGCCACTTCCGTCTTCTCCTTTGCCGCGTGCACAGTACCCTTCCCTTTGTCCTCTGTTTCGCGGTCCCGAGACAAAATCGTCCAAAAAATGGTAAGAAATTCATTAATCTTGATAAAAATATTTTGCTGCTTTGTAACATATTTACATGATTTTTAACAAACTAGATTAACTAATCTGCGTTACATAAGTTTCTTTCAACTGTGTTGCAACAAAACTTCCTCTCCTTTCCTTACTAGGTGCCTTTGTCCTCGTCAAATTTCAACCTAATTGTATTTGGTACAAAAATTCCCTCAAAAAATCTCACAAACACAAAAATAGCATCCGCTGATGTGACTGACAACTACAGGGAAAAAAATTGTAAGCTACAACGATCTATGGAGAAAGATAAGAAAATTATGCTGTAAGCAAACGTCCGACTGATGTATCATCTCTTTGTTCTTGCTTTGACGCTACAAAATTTGTTGTACTCTAATTCTCGGAAGTGAAGTTTTAGTGGTAATTTGAGCGGCTATAAGCATTCAAATATCATCTCCCTGCTTTGTTTTCTTTTTTTTTTTGCTTGTGTTTCTTCTGCTTTTGTTTAAGTCTTATATGATATTTAATCATTTTTTCCCATTCTTTTCTGTTTTTCTAATAAAGCACAATCGCAGCACGAGTATCTTCTATTTGTGTGAATGTAACGCATTGACTATCTCCCAAATCATATTCATTGTAACAATTATCATTCATTGTTAGAACATTTGTGTTTGATTTACTTTTGACTCATTGATATTTGTTGTTAGAATTTCAACTAGTTGGAGATTATTTTGTCTATATATGATTGATTAAAGTTATAAGGCAACAGCATTGCTAGTAAAAAATAGAATGATTGATGGTTACATTGATGCTATTTTTTTTTAGATGAGAAAAGCAACAAAAAAAAAACACTAAAACAGAAAGATGTAGAGGTAATACAATATAAGTATTACTATGTTGTGTTTCTATTATACTAATTTTATGTATCTTTTTATGTTATTCAAGATTATACAGGAAGAACATGATGATCAGGGTGAAATGAACCCAACAGAGCAGCGAAAAAAGACCTCTAATCAGCCTGATACGGGAAAAGAGGTGTGTCTTACATGCTAATCCTTGTTTGTTACAATATTTGGTACTTAATGTAACAATGATTATTACTTAATGTTGAATGTTTGCTTCAATTTTGCTAAGCAGGATCACACTTTGTTATATACTAGTTGAAATTACGCGCTTTGCGCGTGTGAAGCACATTTTAATTTTATATGCTAAATTTTAAAATTTATAATTTAAAGTGATTATAATAAAATAATATTTTTTACTAAAAAAATAGATATTATAAAAAGATTTATTTTTTTTACAATTAAAATAGTCAATTTTAATAATATGAAATGAAAAAACTCAAATTTCAAGAATGTAAAAGAGATAAAATAAAAAAAATATTTTTTTTTTGAAGTGAAAAATAGGAAACTAATCAAATTAGAAAAAAAAAATATAATTAACAATAACAAAAAAAAATTTAACAATAATTTTTTTTAGTTAAATACGAAAAAATGTTTTAAAATTTAAATGGGTTGTTAAAATAAAATGAATTTAAATAGATTAGAAATTTAAAACAAAAGAAAAAAAAAAGAAATGAAGAAGAAAAGAAAAAGGAAAAAAAAAGGAAATTTAAAGAAAAAAGAAATGAAAAAGAAAAGAAAAAAGAAAGGGAAATTAAAAAAAAAAGAAAAGAAAAAGGAAAAGGAAAAAAAAAAAGAGAGGGGGGGGGGGGGGGGGGGGGGGGGGGGGGCACGCGCCTCCAAGAGAGTGAAGAATAAATAAAAAAAAAAGAGAAAAGGGGTGGCCTGACGCGGTGGGGCCCGCGCGTCAGGCATTTTTCGTTTAATTACAAACGGGCCCGTGTTTTATACTATTGTAACTTATTTTATTTATTTTTTAGTCCTTTAAGTTTTTATTTTTTATACTTAGGCCCAATTTTTGGGGAAAATTTTTCATTTTTGCCCCCAAAAAACGCGTTTTTTCCGAAAAAAAATGCAAAAAAAAACGCCCCCCCAAAAACGCCCGAAACCGGAACGAATCGGCCTCCAAAAACGCCCGTGCGCCTTTATATTATGTAGATATAGCTTTAAATGGACTACATATTCGATAATAACCATGTCATGATTTTCTTACATGTTGTAGCCCGCAACAAAAAAAGGAAAGGCATCACAAACATCAAACATGGCGGCACAAAAGCGACAAAAGGCACCTGCAAAAGATTCCACAACAAAGTTAGCGCCACAGAAGCGACAAAAAAAAAGTTACAATAGAGGACACTAATAACCCAGACAATCAAGAGACAAATCAGGTTAGCAACAAAATCTACAAACTTTATTTGTTACTTTGTACGTAACATGTAATAACAATTATTGTTACTTGGTTGTATAATTCCTGAAAATGTTATAGTCAGTTTGTTAGAATCCGGTATCTTATTCACATCACAATTATTAATCTTGATTTATAACTTAATTTGTTACTTTGTATGTTACTTTGAATGTTACATGGAATAACAAAACTTTGTTAGCCTAAGGTTAATCTACATATTTTGTTTGTTACTTCATATGTTATATAAAATAACAATTATTATTACTTAGTCGTATAATTTTGAAAATTTTGTAGTCAGTTTGTTAGATTTTAGTTCCTTTTTAACATCATGGTGGTTATACTTGATTTATATGCTGGAACATCAACAATGCCGCCACAACATCGCCAGAAAAAAGTGGCAAATAAAATGGTAAGTACTTTTTTAATAACCATTTTTCCTTTATAAAAATAACACACAAAATTGAGCATCAGTTAATCAGCAACAGTTAAATATTGTAACATGAAATGTTACTTTTTTTGCAGCCTCCTTAGTACCTATTTGACAAATCAAAGTAGAACACACAACAAAAGGTGCTTGTTAGACAACACCTAAATGTGATCACCACGATTGTTCAGAAGTTGAGTACGCTGAACAATTGTATGGAGATGTTTAGAAAGGGGATATTTGGTCATTTCCTCAGCATGAAAGTTGTCAAAGATTTCCCATCTAGAATCGTCCACCAAGCTGTCATGCGTCTCACGCCGGTAACAGACGATGAGTTATGCTTCATTTTTGGCAAAAACAAGCTGTATTCGGCTCTAAGGAATTTGTGATCATAACGGAGCTCAATTGTGAGGACTTGTTCATTCGCCTGACAAAGACACCGAGCCAAGACCAAAAATTCAAGAAGACCTACTTCCCCGTCGACTCAAAGCTTAAAGTTGATAACATCAAATCAGTCTTCACTTCAGCACAAAATATACCTGATGAGGATTTGATAAAGCTTGCCAACCTATACTTTTTGGAAGATGTCCTTCTTCCAAGGGAATCCTATGCGCAAATAGATATGGAGCATGTCAGCTTACTTGACGATTTGAACAATTTCCACTTGCATCCGTGGGGGACTGTTGTGCTCAAGGAAACTGTCAAATACTTCAAGTATACGGTCAAGAACAATCAAACTGGTGATAATCCATTGCCAACAGGATATCACTTGGGAGGATTCCCATATGCTGTTGCTGCGTTCATCTTCGAGATGCTCCCACTTCTTGAGGAACATAAATTTGCTGTGAGGAATGAGACTCACCATCCTTAGCGATTCCTCAACTGGAAGTATGCAGGACGATCAAGCTGGAGAGAGCTTGAGGAAGAAGTCTTCGAGTCGAACAAAGTAAGTATAAAAAACTGTTACTTTTTGTAACAAGAACTACTATAACAATTTCATAATATAAACTTGTTACTATAAACTAAACCTTACCATGGTTATAGTTGCAGCTGCGAATACAAAAGATAATACCAATCGATGAAGAAAACCAGTAATACTACATGGACTGTTTTTTATTGAATGAGTGCAACGACAACAACAACGATAAAGCAACCACCAATGCAATGAATGATGAACCGATCTTTCCTGAAGACGATCTATCTACTAATATTCTATCATCCATATCTAACCAAACACTGGCAAGCATAATGGATATGCTTAAGCAACTTCAAGTGGCCCAAGCTGAGATGAAACAACAGCTAGTGGACATGGACATCAAGCTCACAACCATTCTCGCCTTGTTGAACAAGCCTGATTCTGAACCAAGATATCAGACCCCACCAACAATGACAGATCCGCCATCTTTCTCTCAAATGTCAGACTTTGACATTAGAGACATCAGAAGGCTTTATGAGTTGTTATAAAATTACACAATAGAAAAAGAGATAACAATTACTTTATCATAAATATTCAAGCATCATAGAAATTACTTTCTAGTTGGACAACAATTAACACATCAACTATGAATTGAATAACAGGAGATGATGAGAAAGAAACAAAAAGAGCAGCAGTATTGAGAGCAAGAGCAGGCTCAAAACCAGCAACCTGACAACTTCGTCCAGGTTAAACTTGTAACTTCTCTTGTTACAAAAAGTAACATTTGTTGTAACAAGTTGTCTTTTAATTTTCCATTGTACTTCATATACTGAGAAACAAAAATACTAATGAGAATGAATCATTTTCTCCTGTAGAACTTGAATAATCAAGAGAAAGCACAAGATGTCAGTCAAGACCCTGATCAATCCAAAAACCAGACGAGGCCAAATACCAAACAACCTAAAGTTACTAAAAATCTGTAACAAAAAATTATACATCTTGTGACATGCAGTGTTACAAAATTATTTTATAACAAATATTTTTTTTCTTTCCTACAGACAACTATACGAGCAACCCAAGATACTAACACTGCAGAAGAACCAACTGTACAAGCAACTAAAGATACTAACACTGCCGAAGAACCAACTGTAATAACTTCATTAGCTTTTTTATAACAGTTTTACATTTGTAAAACTTGAAAATTAGATTTATAAATATTATTTGTTGAATATCTTTCAGAACATAAAATGTTACATCTAGTAACATTATATGTTACATTAGAACAAATATATATCTTATGTTGCTTAATTAATATTCACAGGCACTGAAAGCTGCACTAGACAAAGAACCATTGCCAAACCAACAATAGGCAAAGAGACAAAAAAAAAAAAAAACAGAGCAAAATCATAACTGAGCCTTATACCACACAGTTTGAGTCAGTTGCAAAGCCTTCAAAACCAACATCCGCTGAGAAGAAATAAGAAACTGGCAGTGGCACACTAATCTTCAAACTGTTAGATTTATAGGATAGCATCTTTGGGGACAAAGACAACTAACAAACCGAAAAGGACGATGTACAAGAAGCCAAAAAGGACAACCAACAACCAAAACTAAGCAAACCAATATCAACCAAAGCCAAAAGAAAAGCAGCAGCGAAGCCAAAAGAACCAACACCAACCAAACCAATAGAAAAAGCAGCACCAAAGCCAAAGGAGAAAACTGTGACCTATCAACCTAGGAAGAAGAAATGAATCGCAACTTAATTAGACTTCTAACTATGTTTTGCAAAGCTACAAACTACCTAATCATATTTGATTTTTTATATTGTTCATCCTATTATAACTCTTAGTTACTAACTATAGGTTACTTAGACTTCTAGCATATTAGATATGTATTTACAGGTTTATGACATTCAGATCACTCAAACAAAAATTAAAGAAATATATTAATCGTTTCATTTTAAACTTGTAACTTTTATTGTTACAAACAGTAACATTTCTTGTTACAATTTGTGTTTCTAATTTTCATTGTACTTGTTTCAATTTTGGTTATCATACACTGTTACAAACACATTTAACATAAAATGAAAATGAAAATAATAGAAACATATTACTAAAATCAATAAATTATTTATAATAAAAATAGTTTGTTAGATAAGCTAAAAGTAAAAATAGATTACAATTTCGTCCACGTTAAACTTGTAACTTTTATTGTGATACAGTATATAAAAAAAATATTTACAAAAATAGATAGTACAATAACAAATCATAAAAAAAAAACAAAAAAAGATAACATGATGTACCTTCATTTTTCTCCTTCAACGCAGCTGCATTGATAGGTAAATTCTTATAGGAATCTTTAGCATTGCCCCTCATCGCGTTCAATGCAAGTTCACGTCATTTCCAAGCTTTGTAGTAGCTAACATCGACGCCATGGTCCTTCCGCATCAATAAAATGATGTCTTTCGGAGTAAACTTTTCAGCAACCGACTCGTTGACAAATTTTTTATTTCAAACAAGCACTAACAAAGGAACAAGACGCTTACCGATAATGATTATGAGATATGTCTAGCAAACAAGAGTGCTTGTTTATATAATGAGTAATTTTCCAAATATTTTTGTTTCTATTCAAAGACCATGCTCTAAACTTCCATGAACAATTACCAACAGAACAAGACAAGTAAACGCTGGACTAACTCAACTTATCAATAACGAACTCAAAGTTGGTAAATGATCGCTTTTTTTCGCATGATAGTCAACAAATTCTCTTTCGTTGTGAACATATTATTAACCTTGACATCGAAAAAAGAAGGAATATTTTCAATATCGATATTATCCACAAATATATGATCCGCTTCCGTTGAGTTTTTAATATTTTTCGGTGCGACATTGAGCTCAATTGTAACACCCAAACCTGTAGTAACAAACATTATTACAACATGTAACATCAAATGTTACATAGTATAACACACTATTAAAAAACAAATAAAAAACAACACAACTAAAAAAACTAATTGTACCTTCAGCAATATAAGACTGAGAACTCGTTGCAGCACTATTATCTAGGTTATTAATATCTACAAAAGAAACATAAATATTCTACAGTAGATAATATTATAAAAATAATGCAACAAACTATGTTACAAAATTTACTTAGTATGCAAGCGCATACGAGAACTCGAAGTACTCCCACTAGGACCAGAACCAGCAGAACTCACACAACCAAGGCTCAACATTGCTGCATAAGTATGAAAATAAGAGTCACAAAGATATAGCAAAATAGATATCTAACGTAACAATAAATGATACGTCAAGTAACATTAAGACAAACAACACAAACACATAATGGTAGCAAAATTGATGAAACAACAATCAGGAAGGAAAATTATTAACGCAAATAATGAATAAGATTGATGAAACATTGCACGAAAAAAAAATACTTCATGATCAAAAAATACTTCATGAAGCACAAAAAAAAAAAGAGCAATACTCAAACAAAAAACAAGCATTGATCAAAATCAAAAGTAAAAAAAAAAAAAAAAAAAAAAAAAAAGGAACACGATCGGTCATTGATCGGAATGAGAGAAAAACAAGCATTGATCGAAATCGGGAAACAAAACCAAAAATTAGGGAAAAAAAAAACAGAAAAACCAAGGCTCAACATTGCTGCATAAGTATAAAAATAAGAGTCACAAAGATCTAGCAAAATAGATATCTAACGTAACAATAAATGATACGTCAAGTAACATTAAGATAAACAACACAAATACATAATGGTAACAATATTGATGAAACAACAATCAGAAAGGAAAATTATTAACACAAATAATGAATAAGATTGATGAAACATTGCAGGAAAAAAAATAAAAAAATGCTTCATGAAGCAGAAGCACAAAAAAAAAAAAAAAAGCAATACTCAAACAAAAAACAAGCATTGATCAAAATCAAAAGTAAAAAAAAAAAAAAAAAAAAAAAAGGAACACGATCGGTCATTGCTCGAAATGAGAGAAAACGAGCATTGATCAGAATCGGGAAATAAAACCAAAAATCAAGGGAAGAAAAAACAAAAATCAGAAAAAAAAAAAAAAAAGCAAATCGAAAAATTAAAATGCGAACAACAAAGATTAAAATACGAACAGACATGGAAGTCTCTCCTGTGTCCTCGTCAGCATCGTCGAACACGATTCCTCGCCGCCGTCGCTGTCGAACACGATTCCGCGCCGCCGTCGTCGTCGAACACAATTTCTCACTGTCTTCGTCATCGGCTTCAGCGAGTTCCGAACTCTCTTCCTTCGGATTCTAAGCCTCCATCGACTTGAGATTTCGAGATAGTGTTTGGTGACCAAGAAAATGAAAAGGAAAATAAAAGACGAAGAAGGAAATAGAGAAAACTGAAAAAATGGGAAAAAGAAAACGAAAAGCAAAAGTGGGTGAGTGTTAGAAGAAAGGGTAAAAAAGACAATTCATAAATTGAGTAAAACACCAAGAAAATAAAAAGTGGCTAATAACTTAAATAATCTAAAGTCAGGTTATTGCCTTAAAAGTGTAGAAAAAAAAAACAGGTCAATTGCCCAAAAATCTCTTAAAATAAATGTCCATTTTTTAAATAAAAAAATATAGCAAAATACCCAAGTAATTAATTACTTACATTATGGTAATTTACTCGGGTGTCAAAATCATGTGCTAGTAATTAATGTATTGAATAGTTATCCACTTACTTTAAAAACTTGAGTATTTATTTTTATTATTGTGTAAATTTTGAGTACTTTTCTAATTCATCCATTCATAGATTAATACCCGAATAAGTAAGAACCATTAGCTTATAGTTATAGAATGAAAAAATATTTTAAGAAATGTATAGGCTCAGATAATTTTTTTTTTTTTTGGATATAGTAGGTCATTGTAAAAAAAGAAAAAAAAACAAAAAAAAAGGAAGGTCATTTGTAAACTATATCAAAGCATGACCTTTGACAATGAGTGGTTTAAGGTAACAGATCGTTCTTTAATCCACATACAATTTATCATATTTTTGTGATATCTGGAAGAACATTTGTGCATAGCAATCAGCTTTGGATAGATCATAGTTCAATTAATAAATCTTAATTTCATTATAAGTTTAATTTGATTCATGCGATCATGTTATTGTTAGAAAAATTGAATGAAATTGTATGTTATTTCTTTTGGCTTTATTGGTTTTTACGTTAATGAATTATAAAATTCATTGTTGTATGTTAATGCATTTGAAAAATGTATTAAATTTGTATATAAACCATTTCTTGCAACGGCAATAAGCCAAAAGTCATTTGGCTTCTTTGTACTATAGCCTATGTAAGCAATTATGGTTTTATACGTTCGGATGGCTTTTTATATAGCAATTCGTTGGTTTCTCTTCTATGTGTAACGAAGAGGTTGAATATTTAGCAAACGTTATGTTTGCTTTGTGTGAATATATATTTATTTACACTTAGTCTTGTATTGGAACATAGAGGAGAAAAACAAAATAAAGAAAAGATGCTCTTCGAGTTGTGTATTTTGTTTTGAACTTTTGAGTCTCTCTTCGTGGTTTTATTGGTGATAGAGCTTCGGTCACAATTCAAGTTCGCCGAAAGTGGTGTTTTTATCATGCTCAAATTCACCACTGTTAGTCGTTGTATCTTGGAAGACAGACGCCGTGGAAACCTCGAGCACCGACGGCGATGAGGCGAATCTGTTTTAAAGAAAGCGTGTGATACGCGTACCTCGACTTGTCGCCAAACCGTTTTCTCGTCGTCGTCGTTACCGTTTGTGATTTGCTCTACCTTTTTATTATTGCAAGATTATTGTAATGTTTGTTCATGTGTAATTTCGAGTACATCAATTACAGTTTTCTTGTTCTTGTCTCTATAATGATTATATTACCCCATATTGTTATCTAACAGTTATTGTAACCCAATGCATGTTGTGTTTGGTGATTTTTGTCATTTGGTCTTGTGGTGAACTTATCCAGTGATAGCAAACCCAAAACAAATTTTACAGGTAAAAATCTTTTTAAACTCAATTTATTTTAAGAAGGCTGGTTTCAAAAACGTTCATCGGTAAGGAACGATTCTAAACCATCGATTTTACATTTTTCATGGGTGCCATGCCCATAGTGTCCTCTTTTTTGAGCCGTAAAAAACAAAGTAATTTTTTTTCCACCCAAGAAGTCGAGCCTTGTGCTATTTCCACACTACTTTCACACCCACTCGCCTTAACATAGATGACACATTTCCTATCACAAAGCGTCGAGCGCCTGGTCAGTGAGAGTCATTCATGCGAGACGGTTTATGTACAAACTATCCATATGTCTATATTCTCCAATTCACCACAAATTTTATGGCAAAAAAACAAAAAAGAGAGAAAATTTAAATGCAAAATAAAAGAGTAGTACCGGTACAAATGACTCTTATTTAGTTTTTAGGTACAATAAATGGTGTTTGGGTAAAGAGAAAGACAAATCCAAGTTTGGGGTGTTTCGGTCAAAGTGGGAGTTTGTTTCAAGATTTCATTATTCGAAGATGGTGAAGGAAAATCATTCAAAAAAAAGGTGCTTAGATGTGTTCGGTGAACGAAAAGGTCCATTGATTCATGTTTGCTTGAGGTGAGTTAAGCCAAGAAATTTTCAGTTTTTACCTTATCTTAGACTAAGCCTAATGTTACAAACCTATAAAAGTTCTCTTGATCTTCGTGACATTAAATCTACATTAGTGGAGATGAGTTCAACATGTTGGCTTATAGTTTTTCTATTTTCATCTTCATTATGCGATGTGTCTTGAGTTTAGGTTTAAGGTTTAGGATTTAGGTCAAATGTAAAATAAGAGGCTTTAGGGTGTCAAAAGATGATAGAGTTAGGAGCCGAGTATTAGTGGGTTGGATTGTGGTCTTATCTAGATTCGCTTGTCAAAAGGATTTCAAGGTATTAAACGATTTGAGAATATTAGCTCGTCAAGTCTAATTTTTCTCATAAGTAATTTATTTATTTTTTCCATGTATCTTTGCTCCGATTAAGGTGTTTGTATTATTTTTGTGCTTGACGATAAGCAGTCGTTCAAGTTTGATGGTGTGATGAGTGCATGATTTATTCACTCATCTATGGCTCTTTTTATACTTGATTTGGCTTGTGTATTCTCAAGTTTAATTGCAAATTTGATGATTTTTCCTTATGTATACTGATTATAGCTATGAAGTTTTGGAGCATTTTGGACTAAAATTACATAATACAGGGCCATAAGGCACCTTTCCAAAGGCGACGCATCAAAAAAAGCAGCCAAAAAACCTATCCTAGGATAGAATGAGTGGCGACATGTCGCTAGTTTTGTTGAAAATTTCCGAAAATGTGTGTTTCAGTCCTCTTTTGAGCGCATTCAATGGAAAAATCCATTTGAGCTTGCTTTGAGGGTTTTGGTCAAAAAAAAAAAAAAGAGAAAGGGGAATATTGGGAAACTCATAAAAAGAGAGAGAGAAAAAAAGCTAATTTTTAGATTCCGGAGAGTAATTGGAGCCGTTCTTGAATCAAATTTATCGCTAGAGATTTCTTTCCTTCCTCTCCATACCTTTTTTTCCTTGTATTCTACCGTTTATATTTTATTATTTTGGAATTGTAGGCCACATATTGTGAGCTATTTCTTTTATTTGCTAGGGTGTAGATGGATCTCAATTATTTATTGTTATTTCAATATTTAGTGTGTTTGATTCTTAATTCATCGATATTCGTTTATTCTATCCGGGTTTAATTATATCAATTTGTTTGTAAGTGTTTTTTTTTTATGAATTTATTGCCAATTGATTGATTGTATCTTGATTGTGAGAATTGTTACTTGAGATAATAAGATTCACGCAAATGGGAATCACTTAAAATAACTTAGGTTGGTGTGAGATCAAGCGATAATCAACGCCTAAGTAATCAAGATAATTTGAGATGTGAAACAGAGAAGTGGAATTCTTAATTTATGATGAAAGTAGAGCTTAATGAAGGTAAGGTTAACATTTCGTATAAAAATATAGGCTCGGGAACACATACATATTCTTGATGTGGCAATCAAGAGAGAGTATAGAGATACATGTTACTCTAAACTAGCAAATTTAATGTTTTAGAATTAATGCACACTAATATAGGGAAATAGAATCATAATTGAGTGAAATCAAAACCCTAACATGCATTGTTATTCTTATTGATTTTATCTTTAATTTAATTTCTTGTTAATTTTATTGCTTGCAATTTGAATTTTAATTTGTTGTCGAATTTGAAATTGATCACTCAGATAAAATAGGTTATTGAATTACAATAGCCAGCTTATATCCTCGGGGACAATATCGGCGTTCGTTCTACTTCACTACTTAAACGATTAGTTTACTTGTAAGAATATTCATAAATTTTTGCAACACGTGGCACTATACGACGTCAATTTGGGGCCGAGCAGGTTGCTGTGGTGTGCACAATTGGAGAAGTGGGTGAGGCGTGCAGGGCTGTGCACAACTAGAAGGGCAGGCGGTCGCCAGTCGGCCTGAGGTGTGCAATCGCCTAGCGGGTTTTAGGGTTTTGGCTTTTAGGAGGAGAACGGGAGAGGGAGAGTGAAAGAGTGCGTAGTTCTAGGATTTTCAAACGGGGTCAAAATGCAATTTAAGAAAATAACTATTTTTACGATTTTCTTTATTTATTTTCAAAAATTATGAAAAATTACTTGAAAGGCTCCGTACAAAAAGTTAGGAACTTAAATATTAATTCCGTGCCAAAATTCGATTCCTTAGGCCCTTAAATAAATCTAGAATGAAATTCACAAAATAAACCGGAATTGCTATAAGGAAAGTACAAATAGTTTTTCAATGAATTAGAACTGTACATTCTTTCGACTCAAAATTCAGGGTCCAAAAATAGGCTTCTTTTATGCGTATTGAGATTGGAAATAAAACAGAAAAGTGAAGTACGATTTGGGCCGTTACATCGGTGTAGCATCAACCAGATTAAAAGTGAAAAATTGGAACGGGTAACGTTACCCGTTCCATACCCGGAAGAATAAACTGGATAAAATCCGGGTATTATGCGGAATTTACCCGGAAAAAATTCTCAGGTAATACCCGGAGTTCCATAATTCACGCCTAAACCAGATGATGGAGTGGTTGAGGAGCACATTTCTTGTGTTTAGGAAGACGGGACTACGGGAGCTTGATCTAGGCAGGCCCAGTGGTGATGATACACAGGATGACTTAGGACAATAGCCAACAGCTTATATTAAAGACTTTTTTTTTTTTTTTTTACAACGTTTTTGGCATTATATTAGCATTTTCTTTGTTTAACAGCTTGAACAATGGTTTGTTTATATTTGTGTTTTATAATGATATAATAATGCAAATTATAAATTATTAGTTACTAATAATTGCAATAAAGAATACAAATAAATTTCAAAATTAATAATAATTTCAATAAAACCACTAAAGTTGAAAAACTAATTAAAAGAAAAATTATAAAAAAAAATAGTGGATAAAAAAAAAATCAACTATACGTGAGTGGTAACTCAGTATCGAATTCTTACAAGCGCGCAACTAATTTTTCTAGTCGGCACTATTCAATTGCGGATAGTGAAAAGTTTTGTATTTTGTTCCTTTTCTCATATTAAAAATTACTCTATAATACACTAATGTTCCATATCCATTAAAAGAGCTGTCAAGTATCTAGTTAGTGCTTGTCCACATAGAGATCATGAGATAGAAAGTTTGTTTGTTATTATTTTTTTTTCTTTAATGGCCAATGAGTTGGTTTATAATTATCTCTATCAATGAATGAATTAAAGAAGAGTTATAGCAAGAGCATGTTTATCATGCAGGCAAATAGGCAATAATATTTATCAATAATATTAGTGAAAAGTTTTGTATAATGTTCCTTTTCTCATATTAATTAAAAGTTACTCTATAATACACTAATGCTCCATACCCATTAAAAGAGCTGTCAAGTATGTAATAACTAATTAGTGCTTGTCCACTTAGAGATCATGATTCATGAGATAGAAATTTTGTTTTTCTTTTTTGTTTTGTTTTGTTTTTTTTTTTTTTTGGTTTTAAATGACTAATGAGTTGGTTTATATTTATCTCTATCAACGAATGAATTAAAGAAGAGTTATAGCAAGAGCATGTTTATCATGCAGCCGGGACGGAGCAGAATTTTCATAAGGGGTATAAATTCTTTGAAAAATCTCCAATTAGCCCAAATGATTTGAGTTAAAAGAGACATGTAAAGAAAAACTATATATAATTTTTTTTACGCACAAAATTTACCTATAATATAATAAAAAAATAAAAATTTCAGGTATATCTCTCCGCCCCGGCTGATGCAGGCAATAATATTTGTCAGGAACTAGATGTTTTTATCATACAAGCAAGTAGCTCTTATAGCTCCTTCTCACCAATAATTATGGTGGTTGTTGTGGACAAATGAAGCTTCCCTTGTCCAATTTCAATGATCATTTACAACAATAATGAATAAAGCTAGTTGCCATTAAGTGGACAAAAATTTGGGACTGTACAACTTCATCATGATTGATCATCTTTATCATAAACTCTGAATGTGACCAAAATAAGTCCACTTCATATAATAGTTCACATGCTTGCATTTCGCAAACTCTAATCCTTAAACATTAACAAAACTAAAAAATAAAAAATAAAAGTCTAAAGCTAGCTAATTTATTCATCCGTGAGAATCTTGAGAAAAGATCCCAACTAATATTGCAAACTAAATATATATAACTTTGTACACATAATTTAACAAAAAAAAAACATAAAAAATGAAACTAATTATAATTGGCAAAGGAGAGGCAAAATAATGAGATTAAGAAACGAAATAATAATTAGTTACAACATGAAGTCCATGAATTTGAGCCAACTGAAGGCAGACTTGGTAACCACTTGATCGGCTTGCGTGGCACAAGAAGAAGAAGAACACGACGTCGTTTCAGCGTCGTTTGTGGACTTTCTGGGACACATGAAAAAGTTTCTTGATCCCAATTCCATCAGCTTCTCATCTCTGTCCAAACCTGACCCACCAACGCCGCCACAAATCATCAATCACCGTATCATCAAGTCACACGTTTTTTAACCAACACATTTTTGTTCCAAGCTCACAAGTCACAAGCCGAGAGTGGTTCATTTTAGTTATAATTCAAACTAAACTTCGTAGGTTTTTAAGTTTACTAACTTAAGAATCTTTTTACAAAAAAAAATAAAAAAAAATATAAATCCCAATAATTGTTTTAAAAGGGAATCTTCGATAAATGATAGAGTAAAAAAATACTTAAATTTACACAATAATAAAAATAAATATTTAAATTTTAAAATAATTAAGTAATTAATAATTTTATTAATTAATTACTTATATATGTTTTTATAATTAACTTAATTACCACCGATTATTAATATGTAAATAATTGAATCACTTAATATTTTGTTATATTTTTTGAAAGATTAAATATTAAAAATTGAGTATTCATTTTAATTTTTCTTACCTCGAAATTAGGTCACATATCAATTTTTTAATACTAATATATATGTTAATTAAGGTATTATATTTTGATTAGATGAATATCAAATTTTTTTTACTTATGTAATAAATACTCACCAATAATAATACAATACTTAAATAGGTAGAGAAGAAAAATACCCAGAATTTATACAACAATAAAAATAAATAACCAAACTTTTAAAGTAATTGAATTTCTAGTCAATTCATCAATTACTTGCACATACTTTTGGTGATTAAGTTAATTACCACCGCTTATCACTGTGTAAATAATTAAATCACTTGGGTAGTTGGTTATATTTTTCAAAAAATTGGGTAATAATTTAAATTAGGTGTTAAAAATTGAATAATCATTATAATTTCTCTACATAAACTAATATTAAAAATATCGGTATGCTAGCACTACTAAAAAAGTTAATTTGTTCTAAACAAAAATTAGCTAAAGAACTAAGAACTAACTAACTAACTAAACGTGTGAGCACAAAACAGTGTTGAGACAAAACTCATCCCAATCTAAAATAACATATGTTCAAACAAACTTTTAATATTATATTATCACTTGTTGAACGAGACGTTAAAGTCGTTAATAAGGCCCAAAAACAACCAGAAGAAAAGTCATCAACAAGTAATTAACAAGTGGAGATTAGGTCTTACATTCCAAGGCGAACTGGGAGTAGTGGAGGTTGAAGAGCGAGGCCTCCGGCGCCGGCAAGATTGGCCGGCGAGCCTCCTTCACGTACTGACTCAGCGCCGCCGCGATCAGCTCGCCCACGCTCGAGTCCGGCCGTATCAGCACCTGTACGGCTCCCACGCTGCCCTGCACCGTCACCTTCATCAGCAGCTTCGTCATCACCTTCACCGACGACGAAGACGGCGTCGTTTCGACCACCACCAGGCTCCGGCTCGGGAGCAAATCCGGCACCGTTTTGGGCCTCCGGAGCTGGGACGGCGATGACGTGGCGGTGTTTGAATCGGTCAGGCCAGTCCGGCAGTGAAACGACGACGATTTCTCCGCGAGCCTTCCCCTCCGGTTCTTCTCCTCCGATCCTCTCCGGTTACTCTTCGGGCTTGGCATTTTTGTAAATATCTATACCGTGATTGAGCAAATGAGGGAATTGGAATTTTTTATTTTTTGTTTTTGTTTTGTTTTTTTGTTTTTTTGGGGTGTTGAAGTTGTTCACCGTTTACCTCAAGCGCCGGTACCGGAAGAATCTGAAGAGAGGGAAACCGAGAGCTGTGGAGGAGCTTCGGCTCTCAGGTTCCCAGTCACTGGTATCGGTCATAACCGGGATGGCACAGCCGTAAATAAGGAGACAAGCGAAGGGCAAAAGCTTGAAGACGAAGAACTAAGCTCAGACTTGACACGGGATTTATACGAAGAAATGAAGATAAAAAGGAGCGCGATTTTTATTTCACCTCGGTCTCCGTGACCGGGTATTGCCGGTTGGAAGGAGAGAGAAGTGAGCCAGTCAAACGGTCAAGAAAGAGGGTTTAACCGGCTATAGCCCGCTCTCTGTCGCGACAAGGACAAACTCTGTGTGCTTCGGATGGGCTTCGGATTTCGTTTGCCCTGTTCGCGTTTGGCGACTTGCTGGTGCTAACGTGCGCTGCAGCGGGTGAGCGGCGTGGTGGTAGCGTGACACTGGTGACGTGAGATTGGACACGTGGAGTGATATGAGTGGTGTATGGTTGTGCTTTGAGAAAAACCGTTCGATTGGGAAGTCGTCATGACTCATGAGTCGTCTGGTACTGAATAATTGCTCTTCCCGGGGCGGGCTGCTGTGTATTGTGACTTGTGAGTTTAGTGGGTCACATGTGTTTCGCACGTGTTAAGTTTTTAAGTGGATAATACTTAGAGATTCTTCTTAGGATGATTGAAGAATATAGTCAAATAATAATGAGTTATTTGTATAAACTATTTAAATGATTAGTGCAATTTAAAATTAGTTCAGCAATAATTTGGCACAAAAATTATTAAAATAATTTTGAATATTATCAAATCATTCAAATATTCACTCAAGTAATTTATAAATCACCAACTTAAAAAAAACTAATAAAAAACACAATCATACACTATAATAACAATATTATAAGATCATTTCCAATGTAAATGTTCATACCAATACGAAATTTGACGCAAAAAAAAAAAAAGATTGCAAAATATTATATAAATACTATAAGATCATCTCCAATGTAATGTTAATACCAATGCGAAATTTGACCAAAAAAAAAAAGATACAAAATATTATATTTGACATAGAATATTTGAATGCACTAGTGTCATTTTAAATGTGATTTTTTTTATTTTATTACTATTTATTACATAAGTCATTAAAGACAATAAATATTAGCCAATTGTAAGAAACATTATATATACTAATAATGATTTGTTGATATAAGAGATTTTTTTTTATAAATATAATTGTAATCATAATTACTTTTAATTTAATAATTAAGCAATCAATGCTCATTTCAAATGTCAAATTTGGCATTATGTCATACTTAGTGTCAAATTTAACACCAAGTTTAGCATTTGTCAAATTTGACCTCAAAAATAGCATTAGATTGGAGAATAATTTTTTCATTCAAATGCCAAAGCATTGGTACATTAATTTGGCAATGCATTGGAAATGCTCCAAGTATCCCTTAAGTTTAATCAAAATTCTACGTTTGTCTCTTAAGTTTTTGGTAATATAATATTTATCTCTTAGGTTCTTAAATTGAATCTATATATACACTTCGCTATATATGAATTTTTGTTTGTAAAAAAATTATTTTTTTTTTCTAAACTGTTAAAATATTTTACTACCTCGTAAACTATGCTTACAGAAAAATAAGAAAATACAGTTGCAGTATAGAAATTTTATAGGTGTTTTTAGACTAAAAGTTAAAACAATGTATGTTTTTTGTTCAATTTAAAAAATTGAATGATAAAATTAGTATTATCACAAACTCAAGTATAAACATGAGATTTCAATGAAACACGTGGGATATTTATAATATTTTTTGTATAGTATAATTTTTTAAGAATATATCAATTACTATCCTCCGTTTGATACAATTATTTAAATATATATAGTCCTTTAAATGATGCGTTACTTTCTCAATCTCAAAGTTAAATTCTTAATTTCAATCATTTAAATAATTTTGGAATTAAAGAGAACAAAAGGCTAGTATTGAGAGAAAATAGCCAAGCTCTAAAGCTAAATATTTTAATTTTAGAGATAATTGAGTATATAGTCATTTTCTGAATGGTGTTTTAAGAAAATGATCAACGTTTTGATTAATTAAGAAAATAACTATTTTTTTCAACTACACGATAATGTGCTTTACCTCTATGCACTCCCATGTACACAATAGAAGCCTGCGACACAGACAGAAGAATATCAAGGTTGTATTAAATCGTTACAATATCAATGTGGGGAATCTAATAAAACAGTCTTGAATAAAAAATTATAGTAAATACTTAATATTTGAATGCTTGATTTAAATAAATATTTAATATTTTAGAAATAAGACAAAATATCTAAGTAATTGAATATTTGAATTATTTATTTTATAATAGTTGATTAAATCATCATAAACATGCAGAGTAATTGTGTTAAATATTTTACTATCTTTTAATTTACTTTAGAACATTAAGTATTTACTTTAATTATAGTATAAAGATTTAGGAATTTGCTCATTTTATTGGCCTTCTAAAAAAATGGTTGTTATGTCAACTTAAATTAGAAAAAAAAAAGCTATATGGCAATTATTTTCTCACTTATCATGTGACATTTACTCTTGTATTATAAATATATGTATGTATATATTATAGGACCAATTAAGAAATTGGTAATTTTAAAAGTAAAGTGTGAAAGATTTAGCCTTAGAATATCAAAATTAAAGAAATAACCATTAAATACTTTAATAGACATAAATATCTATAATAATTACTTAAAAAAAACCGCTCAAATCAAATGAAAAATCTCTAAAAATTCGACTCATTCAACTGAAAAAAGCAAATCAACTTACTATTACTAAAATTTCCATCGACTGTGATAAAATAAAAATAAATATGGCTAATTTCTTAAATTTTTAAAACTATAACTAATTCCTAAAAAATTAGTCTAAAATTTGGTTAAATCCTTAAAAATCTCTATATTATATATATTTAAAGTATAGTTGAGTTGAGGATATTTAGTGGTTTACGCTACTCTATGAGTTATTTATAAGTTCTTTTAAGATTTATAGTGTGCTTCAACATTTGCTTACGTGTAATTATTTAAAAATGCTATTAAAAAAAACTAATAATAACTAGTAGTAATTCTCACAATCGATCTCATCCGGAATGGCATACGGAATATGATCTCGAAAAGAAAAAGGGAAAAAAAAAAAATGATAATTGCAATAGTATTACGTATACTACAATACTACATCCCATCCCACTAACACAATCACACGGATAAGACTAATATTAATTATGAAGATAACGACACGGAGTTGACAAATTCTGGTCGATACAACCTTGTTGGAGTCTAATTATATATATTGATTGGTCATCATGTTTCTAAACTCTTAACAACTCAAATTGATTATTGGTTGATTTCTATATTTGAACATAGTCTTTGTTCAGCTATTAAGAACCTAAATCTTTAGATACCTTCACGAGGTAATTATTTTAAGAAAATAATTTAGTGTTTGTGGGAAAGAAGAATTCTGCAAGCATGGAAAAAAATTACTAGAAATGGTTAGGTAAATTTGCTTGATAATTGAGATACATTGAGAGTACTTTCTTTTAGAAAGAGGTTGATTATGCTTCAATGACTTGAGAACTTATCACATATTCTAATTCAATTAAACTCAAATAATAAAAAAAAGAAAAAGAAATCATATTTACTTTTTCGTGTAACATGTACATCAATGTTGCAGCCTTGCAGTTGCAGGTGTGGGTCTATCCAGAGTCTTAGACCAGCTGGCATGACATGGCATGAATGAATAAAATATATGCACGTGAACATTAACGTTATAATGTCTAGCTTGAATTATTAGATTTATTTTTTTAAGATATGAGATATAGAAAAAAATAAATACGATGATCTAAAATTATATCTCATTAAAAAAAATCACCTAAAAATTTCTCTTTTAAAATTAATAATTTTAATTTTTAATAATAATTTGTTGTTGAAATAATTTTAAATCGTGTTAAATTATTAATATCCAAACAACCTAGTCTTTATCTATCTTGCCTTGTACAACTCATCTTATTAATTCATATTTATTTCTCGTCCTTTTTTTGTCATTTATCAATAATTGCTTATATATATAAATATACATATATATATATATATATATATAAGAAATTGAGCTCCTTATCTGTGTTTTACACTCGTGTTTTAAAAAAATCTGTACTTTAATTTTTAACTAAATGTTTTTTTTTTAATTTATATTGTCTACATATTATATTCTGATAAGTTAATGAAATATCCGACTAAAGAGATGGTATATCAAAAAATTATCCTAGTATTCATAATATATATATATATATATATATATATTCTTAATCAGAAAAAAAAAAACGTTGTTGATATATTTTGAAACAAAAATTGTAATTTTATTATGTATTTATCACATACCCTTATTTTTTTAGGGAAAAAAAGTATATGGATGAGTTCACTTACTTTTTCATCAACACCCCTAAATTAATGGTTAAGAATATGAAAGGCTGCTGTGAGTTTTATTGTTACTAGTTGAAGCACGCGCAAAAGCGTGTAAAATTTTATTTTTTAAATTCGTGCAAAATATATATAAAAGTAAAATTAAATTAAATATTAAAAAAGTTATATTTAATTTTTTATATATTTTTAAATTTTAATTTTTTAAAATTTTAATTTTTTCGAATTAAAAAATCATGTCAAGAAAGTATATATATATATATACATATTAGCTTTATTAGCAACATAAATTAAATAAAAAAACTGTTAAAAAATTACAATAAGTGTTAATAAAGTAAAAAATAATGGCAGAATTTTTTTAAGACTTGATCATAGTGAAAAAAAAATTAATTCAAAATAAAGAAGAGTAAATAGATGAGTTAAAAAAATGATAAATCAATTAATCGACATACGTGTTTAATATTTAAAAAAATTATGGTAAAAACACACGAGCGTGTAAATTTTTTTTTAAATTAAAGAAAGAGAGAGAAGATGAGAAGGGTTAAAAAGCAAAAAATTTAATTAGTTTTTAGTCCTTCTTAAGGGTATCAATTTTCACTAACAATACAAATTTTTAAAAAAAATTGAGCCAAAAAAAGTATAAGACAATGTGTGTCTATAGATTGAGAAGAAAAGTTACATCTAATGGTGGCGACGAAAAAATTTTCGACACTCGAGTGGCCAAGAAAAAATAATTTGAAATTAAAAAAAAAAATATATATATATATATAGGAGAGAGAAAAGGATCGAAAAACAAAAGAGAAATTATTTTTTGGTCCCTATTTTAAGGGCCTCACACCTCTCTAGAAGCACAAATATAAGTAACTCAAGTTGTACTTTAGCAAAAAAAAATATAATCAAGAGAAAATTAAAAAGAAAAAGGAAAAAAAAAGAAAGAAAGAAGAAAGAAAGAAACGCAGCTGTACGTTTTGGACGAAACGTGGGGACGAAAGTTGAGTAAAGTAGCTTTTATAAGATAGTTATAGAGGAGATTATAGATATCTTATAGTGCTCAAACACTTTCTATACTAACACTGACTTTACTAAGGGCATTGACAAGACATAGTTTATTTATTATGCAACTTCATACGAGAAATCATGATCAGATTTATGAGTCTTAACACATGATATATAGTTTATTATAGGAAGATTTTCAACCGTGACTTTTTTGACACATTATTAATTTATATTTATTTTTATGTTACATTTATAATTTTATTTTTATTTTTACATTATAAATAGGGTGAAGTAGGCAAATACCCAGAATTCATATAACAATAAAAATAAATACCCAAACTTTTGAAGTAATTGGGTTTCTAGTCAGCTTGTGAATTACTTGCACATGTTTTTGGTAACAAAGTGAATTACCACAACTTATCACTGTGTAAGTAATTACATCATTTGGGTAATTGGTTACATTTTTTAAAAGATTGGGTAATAACTTACATTAAGTTTTAAAAATTGGGTATTCACTATAATTTCTCTTATAAATATAGAGTAAGAATCAAAACACCACTTAAGATATAAATTATTAATTGACACTTAAAATATATATTTTTGCAATTCCCGCTTTAATTATATGCGAAGACGGTTTTGTTTTGTTTTGTTTTTTGTTTTTTTTTTGTTTTTTTGCTAATTAAGGAATCGTCCAAATTAGGGTAATTTGGAGGAGTTGTAAGATGAGATTATTGATGAAGGGCATTATTATCCTTTCAGAAATTCAGGCCTGGGCTATATTTTTAATTATGGGAAACTCAGGCTATTATTTAATAAGTTCATTCTACATGGGTCTACTCTAGCAATTTTCTCAAAATAATATTCTACTATCATAATTATCAACTTGATAGAGTATAATACTAGTTTGATATTGTTGCATTAATTAGAAGCTCCTGTTAGTTACGCTTTAAGAGAAAAAAATTAGAGGAAAAATTAGTATTGTAGCAAAAGTTATCAAAATAATATCGTTTGAAAATTAAGGGAAAAAAAATCTAAAAATTAGGTCAATATTGATTCTCACAGCTTCGTATCCGTTTTAAATCATCCATTTTAAATGTTAATTTGTATAGTATTTCATTACGACATCTATGATCAATATTGCTCTCGTAATCAATTACGACGAAATAACAATAATTACTTTTTTTTTTAATATATACTTATATATAGGTTTGGTTCGACGATTTTAGTGCCGTGTCTTTCTAGGGCTTTTAACTACTTAAATTAGCAAGCTATATTTTAAAAAATTTATAAAAATTAATTAATAACTATTGCAAGAGACGTGTTTTAATGCATTTGCGATTCGTAATGTGTAAGATTTCAAATGGTGTTTAATTGGAAAGATTCGCGTGCAAATTTCGCCACTTTGTTGGGGAAATTTTGGTCTTTGGTAGGTTATAAGCATTGATATATTGATGAAGAAAAAATTGCTTTGACTCAATCTCATGTTCTTATCTTTCGAACATTTTTTTTTTAAATCTCTAAGACTGTAACTTTGGGACCATTACTCACTTGAGAGAGAGAAAATAGTTATAAATAATTAATTAAAGGCATATATTGCTGGTTGCAACCAAGAAAAGAAATTAATTATTATTTTTTTTAAGATGAAAAAGTACATTTGAGATATGTATCAAACTGCTAAAAAATCTAACTAATATGATCGAACCATTGAACTAATTTTTCTTATTAACCTTATATGAAAATTCAATTCTGCTTCTTGTCCAACCATTACCACGAAAAAAATAAAAAAAATCTCAGTGTTTCATTTCAAGTTACAAAAATTTGTTTTTGTTTTTTGTGTTTTTCTCTTATCTTACCTTTAAAAAGTTTAAAAAATCACATCTACGAAAGCGTAGAGATTTTAAGCTCAAGATCCAGATTGACTACGTAATTTTTTTTATTTTTCCTTTTTTACTTTGGTGTAGATAATACCGATTGAATTTATAGATCTACAAACCGTATGCCTGAATACTATACTAAATTCTGTCTTTTCTTTTTCCTTTTCATTCTTGTTTCATTTTTTAATTGATGATAGCTTTTATAAATTTAGAAAAGAAAAAAAAATCAAATCTGCTTTATTATCGGAATATTTCTTACAAAATATTAACGAGGACTAATGGCTATTGAAAATTGGGTCTTATAACCCTAGCTTTATTCCCTAACTTAATATTATATTTATTATCAAAATAAATAATTAATGTTGCAGTCCAGGGCTCCAGGCAAACCAATTGAAAATCGCAGGACTTCATGACAATTCTAGTTTTCCAATTAAAATTGGAGCATTATTAACAAATAAATGTCCCTAAAAAGTTATTAAGACTATTGTGTTGTTAACCGTCAACTTGCATAAACAGATAAGGGTTTTATGTATCACATGTTCAACGAAGTTAAAAACAGCTTTTACTATGATTTACTAAGCTAATTAAACTAATTTATAGGCTTTTTTTTTTTTCCTTCTTATAATCCCTTTTATAATATGTATACATACCAATGATATAATGTCAATACTAGTGGAGCATTTTTTTTTTTAATAATTACACGTAATTACATATTAACCACACTATAAATTTGAATCTCCATTAAAAATACTTGTAAGTAGCATGGATTTAAATCATTCTTTTTGAGGACTCGGCCACCTGAACTAACCCTCGAAAGCGGAGCAAATAACTTATTGAAAATCAAATTGAGTATAACTTTCATGATTCATTGCATTTTGAATTTGAGGTGTCAAAATTTCATGGGTGAAACATAAGATTTGTGTCTCTAATTAGTTAGGTACAAAGTTTTATTTATAATAGCCGGCAAACACAATCGTGGCACTCAAAATCCATTGATGTCACTATCATGCTTTTGTATAACAAATTTCTCTTCATATATATATATGTGATCACTTGTATACAAAAATGCAATAAATCACATTCAAGCACTAATGCCCCATTATTCTTGTAGGGTTTCAGCTTCTGACAAATTGTGGCAGTCAATTAAGGACTTGGGCTGGCATTAGAATTTGACCATGAAATCCAAAATTTGTGTCACATTCATATATATATATATATATATATATATACACGTACATTTATATATGGTTTTAGACCCAAGTGGGTGTTTGAAAATGCCCTTGTATCTCTTCCTCAATTCAAATGTACAAATGCATTGCATAGTTATTAGGTCAAGTTGTCAAGTTGGTAGGGTAATATTAGGTATGTGGCTTTATGAATGTACTGGTACACCCTGTTGCTCTTCACATGGTACTAGGATAGAGGAAAAAAAAAAACAACATATATGTACTACTATGAAAATTCTATTATACTACTTAATGTGATTATTCCATAACTTTTTATATTTTTTTAATCAGTAGCTATTTAAAACATAAAATAAAATTTGACTATTTTTATTATTGACTTTTTTTTCTTAACCATACCAGAGACCACTGTCGTCGTGATTTTCATAAAGCTTGGAAAAAAAAACCACAAAATAATAAAAGTTTGTGTATATACACACACGTGTTTTTTATGATTCAGTTATAATTAAATGATTGTTTTTATTTGAAAAAGAAAAAAAGAAAAGAAAAGAAAAGAAAAGAAAGCAAGGTAAATGATTGTTCCGTGGAAGTTCTACTATAGTGATACGTGTACTGGAATGATCAGTCACAATATGGTTGCAGTTCATCGTTTGTTAATTCAACAAAGGTATCACTTAAAATATGAGAAGCTAGTTGATCATTCTTTTCAGCTGGAATTGGTATCAGTAATATCTTTTGCTCCATTTAAACCTAGAGACAAAATAAAAACTTTAATCAAATCTTTGATTTTCAGATCCTTTTTGGATCATGTACTATCGTTTTAGGGTTGTAAATTGAATCACATTATTTTTTGTCACGACACATGTAGATCCTATCTCTGTCCTATATATTAAGTTGTGAAGTACATGAAAATGAGAAGCGAAGATGAAAGCAATCAGACCAGAAAGACACTTCAATTACTTTTTTTTTTTTTTTCTCTCTTTTGTCAAGCAGGAAAAACAAAACTACATTTGATAGTTCAGAGAAAAAAAAATGTAGCAATTACAAAATTGAACTTTCCTTTTTTTTTTTTTGCTTCCTCAAAACTCTGAGTTCTTGTATATTGTTAAATAGGGACAGAAAGTGGATCACCACATTTTGGTGTGTTTGAATTGCTCCAAATAATCAATGGGTGTGTGCAAAAGACAAGATACTGTCTAACTCGCTCTGGCTTCTCCACTGCATGTTTTTGGTTTCTTTTTGGCTATTCACAGTAGCTGAAGGCTGAGATGGAATCTGAGATATGCAGCGTAGGCCTGTGGGAGCTTGAGGGAATATTGGCTCTTGGAGATCAAAGGTCCTCGGGTTTTAAGTAATGTAGGAAATTAAGCTAACTGAATCTGCTTTCTGCGGAAGGTCAGCAGGGCGTTCGGGGCATGTGGGAAGAGTTGCCTTAGCGGTTGACCTACCCTTCTTCCATGACAAAAATGAACATGGGCGGAAGTAGGAAAATATTAAAAATTTATATAATAATGAATATAAATACTCAAATTTTTGAAGTAATTAAATAATAAGTCAATTTATTAATTATTTATATATTTTTTTAGTTGCTAAGCTAATTACCACAGCTACTACTATGTAAGTAATTGATTCACTCGAGTATTTTGTTATATTTTTCGAAAAATTAGGTATCAATTTAAATTAAGTATTAAAAAATTAGGTATTCACCGTAATTTTTTGAAAAGTATTTGGGTTTTTATTTGTTTTAAGTTGGTCCAGGTTGAGAGTCTCAATTCGGGGCAATTGTAAAATATATATATATATATATATATATATTGTTTGTTTGGTAACACTTTCATTTCTTATTTTAATTTATTTAACAAAAATTTGATCAAAATTTTTAAGAACACGCTTGGTAAATCTATTTTCGTTTTCAATTTTTTTAAATTGAAAACAAATTTCAAAATAGAGAAAACAAAAAATTCTTATTGTCAAAATTTTTTTAAACAAAAACTTAAAATCTTAATAACTTTTTTGTGTGTTTTCTCAATTCTACACTTTCCTCATAATTCAGATTTATGTTTCTTATCTTTTCACTCATCCTTTATCAGTTGCAAAAGCACAATTTTTTTTCACCTCGGTCTCCGTGACCATATTGCCAGTTGGAAAGAGAGAGAAGTGAGCCAGTCAAAGGGTCAAAAAAGAGGGTTTGACCAACTATAGCCTGCGCTTTAACGCGACAAGGACAAATTGTGTGTGGCTTCGGATGGGTTTCGGATTTTGTTTGCCTCGTTAACTTTTAGCGACTTGTTGGTGCTAACGTGCGCTGCAGCGGGTGAGTGGCGTGGTGGTAGCGTGACATCAGTGACGTGAGAGTGGACATGTGGAGCGATGTGAGTGGTGAATGTTTGGGCTTTGAGAAAAGAGTGAGGTGTTGGGAAGTCGTTATGCAACTTCATACGAGAATAGTTATTGTGAGTGTAACAACCTAGAACTCAAAATGGTATTTTAGTTCCGAAAAAGACGGACAAATTTGAACTTTTTAAATTAAGTTACATAAACCAATTTTTAATACCAAGCATGAGGTTCATCAAGCCTCACCATAACTAAAGTGGATTTAATTCTAAACTTTACAAATATTGCGGAATTTAAAAATTTTTCCTTGCCAACGATTAGTCGGTAGTCCACATAAAGTCTTACAGGTCGGTCCCGTATACACTCGCTATCCCCGTCGTTGTCACCTCTCCATTTCGTTCCCTTTCGACTTACCTACGAAGTGAGCTATTAGCCCAGTAAGTAGATTAGATCAATAGATCGCTAAGTCACAAGGTAACAATCAACCAAGGGATATCACAACTCAATAATCTAATAAAAAGACGGACTCGACGATCGGGTCATCGTAGTCCGAAGAGTAAATGCCACTCTTAAACAACCTTACCCGCGGAGTAGATTTCAGAAATAGGGTGTTAAACCTGCGCGGGGTATAATACATGCAAAGGAGTTGTGACGTGGAATGGGGTTGGACTTAGCGACCCATTAATTTCGATTCAAAAGTCAATCTCATATCTTGTCTTAAGTTCACAACTCTCTGACTTAGATTATAAAAATACGTATGCACACGATTTACTATATAAGAATTCTTGATTCTATAATATTGAGAAGGTCTCATCAGCCTCACCTCTTCTCTAGACCTCTCACGATTCATTCTAGAATTTAATACACATTTGGTCCCATTCGCAGGTCGTTCTAGAACTTATACACATCTAGACCCATTCGCGGGTTATTCTAGAACTTATAAATATTTTACACCTGTTACGGGTCATGCTAGAACTTAAAAATATTCTAGACCTCTTACGGGTCGTTGCGAAACCTTTTATGACTAATGGTCCCGTCGGACCGTTTTGAAATTATATTCGCAATCACCCCGTCAGGATAAATCGGGGCATGCTATGGATCTTGGCCCTTCGGACCGTCCCAATATTCTTTATGATTGTGAGGACTCATCCTCTTTGGGCCTCTCTGCGCTTTACGAAACTTTTTGCGGCCAGTGACCCCGTTGGGTCGTTTCGAAATTCGCTGTTGCACTTTACCCCGCCGGGCCAATCCGGAAAATCAAATCATAAACTGTGAGGAGCGTCGTCAGCCGGCCTCCTTAAGGTGGGCCGTTCCGAAACCTTTTGCGGCCAATGGCCCCGTTAGGCCCTTTCGGAACCCATCGCAGTAACTACCCCGTCGATCGATCTCAGAATCGACGACACACAGCATATGGAGATGAAGGTCATCTACCGACCTCCTCGAGACCCCTCAGGTCGTTCCAAAACCTCACACAGACAATGGCCATATCAGGCGATCTCGGAACTAATCATGATCGCGACACAACACATATGGAGAGGAAGGTCGTCTACCGACCTCCTCGAGACCCCTCGGGTCGTTCCGAAACCTCACACAGACAATGGCCTCGTCGGGTGATCTCAAAATCGACCATGATCGCGGCCCCCTTCTAGGCCCTTTAGAAACATACGGTGCTCCTGCAATCCTTGGCTTTATATCCGACCGTTCCAGAACTTATGAGTGCCTCCACACAAGCTGGGCCTTATTTCAGGCTGTTCCTTGAGTCTATCTAGGGCGCTCACAGTGACGAGGAGGAATCGTTCGACTCGACAATATTTCAAATGCACTCGAATTTCTACAAAACATTCACAAAATGACAAATTGTGCTACTTGGCTATATACTCGGGCCATTTTTTTTTTATTATTAAAAATGACACTTCTTGGTGAATTTTAGATTTCCAAAGCGATGCAAATTCACAAAGTTTTGTAATACCAAAACACTCGAATTATCAAGCTCAACACAGCCACGAGACATAATGAAACACCAAGCCCATATAAACATGTTAGCTTAAATTAGTACATTTGTTGCAATACTTTAAGCCACAAATTGATTGGAAATTTAAATTCTCGTACGACAAAACCACTAGACAATTTATTAGAAAATCTTTGCAATTATAATCCCACATAAAATAAAATTTTTCCAATGATAATCTTTTCAAGCATAAATTTCACGAGTAAAGGAATAAGACCAACCCAATAGTTTATCAAGACCTGAATAACCCCAACACAAATCCCACGCAACTAGATTACCCATGACAAGGAACTCGATATAAACGCAAGCCTTTCAAAAATAAGACTCGATTCAAAAACACCAAAGACTCTAAAATCACGAAATCACTGTGATAACTGAAACAGATTTTAAACATAAGAAATTTCTAAGTTTTATCTTAAATTCAACCAATCCAACGATATCTTGAAACACGCACAAATACACTTAAGCTCATCATAAACAAACCATCAAAAGCACGCCAACGAGCACAATTTTAACCTTGCCCTTATACGTTTACAACGGTGTAAATTTCAAAACTGAGCAACTCAAACATCATCAAGGTCTTCACATTATTTCCTAACTACAAGTTCATATTACACCTCTTGATAATTTCATTTTCAAAAATGACACAATTCCACGAATTTCACAATGCCAAAGTACTACAAATGGCAAATTCAACAAGTTTATAATTTCCAAGACTTTGAAACGGTTGAACATACGAATCTCGCGTAAGCACCTCAATTCAAACCAATATATTTTCCATGAAATTATCGAACCAACCACAGAAAACATTTGGATTAGTAACAACATCAATAATAAATCACAACGAGCAAAAGAGTTCGACCACAACGGCTCACCTAGCGTGAGGGGCAACAACTCGAATGTTTGGTGCGATGAACTCAGAGCGACATTTTCAAAGGGTCGACTGCAATGAGCTCAGTCTACGCTTGGCGGCACTCAGACGATAAATAGAGGTGGCTCACAGCATATAGCGGCGCTGGTTCCGCCAATGTGAAGCCGCGTGAGACGGCAGCGAGGAGGCGCGAGGCTGTGGGACCTCGAGCAGAGGGCGTCGGCATGTGGTGGCTGGGAGCACGATGGAGCTCGATTCACCGGAGCTCGCGTGCGGGAGGCGCGACGTGGGTCGATGTAGTGTGCGTTGGCTCGGGGATGCACGGAGGAGCTGTGCAGAGACGGAGCGAGCTCGAGTAGAGGGGAGCACGACTGCTCGGTGCGCGGAGTAGATGCGTGGAGGCGCGAGGGGGAGCTGGGGTTGTTGGGGTCAGGCGGAGTGGCACGCGCTCGGGGCGCTGTCTATGGGAAACATATCTGGTACAAACTTTTTAACAACCCAAAAACCCAGTACAATATTTATGCCCAAAATCTAGTATGATTTATAAGATAGAGTAATATTTTTCTCTAAAAATACGGACAAAATTGAACTTTTTACATTAATATATCCATTAAAACTCTTATTACAAAAGCACGGGAATTCTCCGTATTCTCACAATGACCAAAAGAGTTACACTACAACAATCCCAAAATTTTGGTTGCTCAAAATTACTTTTTGGTCGCCGGTACTCGAGTATGCCCCCGTGCGGGCTAATCTGAACTCGCTCATTCCAACCAATGCCAGCTACTTCAATCGATAAGTAAAATTCAATGTCCATGGTCCCATACCCATAGACAAGCAAACAAACGCACACATACACACAAATACTCATACACACAATCATAGTCATGACACAGATAAACCTATAATCCCATACCTGCAGATTTGTTAATTAATAAGACAAATAGGAACGTGAACCCATACTCGCGCACCCAAAGCAAACACTAACATGTACAAATTAACAATATTAAACATAGAGCATCACATGTTTATGGGGATCCCAGCACATACACAACCAATTCAGGCATAGTAAAGTCTACTCGTATCAAAATGGAGATCCACTTTTTTTTTTATAAGAGAATAGTGGAGATCCACTTACTTGAGTCACTAAGCACCTAACCTCGGTCCACTCGGTCTTTCCTTAGTGGCATCACTCCTTGGAGTTTGATATGTCGCAATTCTGTCCAACACGGGAATTAGAAGGTCAACGCCACGGTTTACTAGTCATTGAGAAAGAAAAAAAAAAAACTCTACAGGTTGACGAGTCCTAGACAGAGGGACGATAAACAGGTCGTCGAGAAACTCCTCTAGGGCTATTCTCGTCTTGTGTGTTGCCGCCTTAACGTTAGTCGTCAATCCCGACTAACGAGTATGTCGCTTGACTAGAATATGTGAGAAAAAGAAAGAAAAAGAATATTTGATCTAATTGATTTCAGACTTAGTTTAACTAAGCATTTAAACTTCGAGCCGATTAACCTGGCAGTCTTCCCTTGGTTTTACTATTATTAGTTATTACTGAGGGAAAAAAAACTAATAAAAAATTATACAAATAACACATATCAATAGTAGGATGTTATTGTACCAAAGTAACCTTATATTTACGAGCATGTGTCATTCACATGTCTATTTAATAAAAAATTTAGACGGAATAGAGTAACTGATATATTTTTCAATTTTTGAGTCCTGGGTGAAACGTTTTGAAGTACATGGGGCATAATGACACAATCCCCTAAGTACATGGGTATTTATAAAGTTTTTCCAAGAGGGTATTCATCAAAATGCCCCTTCAAAATATAAGAAGCATGTTGATTATTCTTTTAAACATAAATTGGTAGAGACTGAGTTTCAGAGCTAAACTCATAAATTCGGTAACGTCACTTATCAGTAATATCTTTTGTTCCATTAAAACCTGGAGACAATTAGAAGTAAAAACTTAATCAAATCTTTGATTAGATCCTTTTTGGATCATGTCCTATCGTTTTAGGGTAGTAAAATTGTAAGCAACTTAGATTTATTTAGTTCATTTTGAATTTATCTGGTAATATTTCAAATAATGGAGAGGATAATTATCCATTCTATAAAAATAAGATTAGATTTATTTTCAAATTAGATTTGAATTAGGATTATGGTTAGCTCGAATTAGATTTGAATTAGGATTATGGTTAGTTACTCCATGTATTATATAAACATGGGTTTTATCAATAAAACACACATAAATTTATTCCTAAAACTTACAAAAATGAATCACATTATTTTTTAATATAAGAAATTAAAAAAAAAATCATTCTTAATGTCATTTAATAATCTATTTTAAATAGTGTGCACTTTTGTTTCCAGCCTATGGTTATAGTGTTAATTTTAAGGCATAAATGGGGTTCCTCAAAATTTTCAAATTTAATATTAGTTGGTAATGAGCCTATTATACACGGTTACAAACTTATGCCATGCCACGTAGATTCTGTTTCTGTACTATATATTAATTTCGTAAGTATATGAAAATGAGAAGGAAAAGGAAAAAAGAAAAAGAAAATTGCTGAGAGCAGTCAGACCTGAAAGACACTTCAATTACTTTTTTTTTTTTTTCTCTTTTGTCAAGCAGGAAAAAAAAAACTACATTTGATAATTCAGGGAAAAAGAATGTAGCATTATAAAATTGAACTGTTTTTTTTATCCTCAAAACTCTGAGTTCATGTATATTTTTAAATTGGGACAGAAAATGGTTCACCACATTTTAGTCTGTTTGAATTGCTCCAAATAATCAATGGGTGTGTGCAAAGACAAGATACTGTCTAAATCGCTCTCCGGCGCCCCGTGCAACCAAGCAAGACTTCTCGACTTTTCATGTTTTTGGTTTCTTTTTGGCTTCACAGTAGCTGAAGGCTGAGATGGAATCTGAGATATGCAGCGTAGGCAGCGCGCTTTTCCATTCGAGTGGTTGTCCGCTCGGAGCTTGAGGGATTGGCTCTTGGAGATCAAAGATCCTCGGGTTCCAAGTAATGTAGGAAAGCTAACTGAATCTGCTTTCTGCGGAAGATCAGCAGGGCTTTCGGGGCATGTGGCAAGAGTTGCCTTAGCGGTTGACCTACCCTTCCTCCATGACAAAAATGATTGTTGCAACAAGGATGGGATCTGTAACACCAAAGGAGATATTTAATGTTCAAAATGTACCTGAATTTCATTAGTCAAAATCCTCACGCTTATTTTCATTCCGAAAAAATGTGAAATATGTAGCACTAGATGATCCTCGAATACTGAACAAATAAATTATAAGCACAAAGAATAATTAAGATGGCCAATGCTGAAAAGACGAGCACACTTCTAGGTATACCGTGCTATGTCGTTGCTTAGGATGCAAGAAAATAAAACCGTCCAAACATCTGGTCGAAAGAAAGTTTTTTTTCTATTATCACATCAGCTAAAAGTAGTTATTTTAATCCATTAAATATGAACTAAGGTGTATTAGTAATTCAACCAAATAATGAGGAAAACAGGAGGAAGATAGAAATTTATAACTCACTCCAGAAACCAAGCTACTAGTAGCAAAAGATAATGAAGATGCTGAAAATGGAGACGGCCTCGGCTTGCTTCCCTCTTGGCCGTTCTTATTTGTGTTCTGATCAGTGTTAGCAGACCCGAAACTCGATGGAGCATCGTCCTCTTCGTCGTCATCACCATCTTCCTCCTCCTCGCCCTCTTCCTCCTTATCCCGTTCTGCTACCGCTTCTCCGTCCTGTTTAGCCTCGCCCGAGGCCTCCGGAGGAGTATCTTCTTTCTCCTCCTCCAAACCCATGTCTGCCTTCTTTTGTGCTTCTTTCTCCTTCCTCTTCAAATCTTCATCAATGTCCTCAATGAGCTGTTCCAGACACTGTTCAGCCTCCCATAGTTCTAGTTCTTTCTTAAGTATCTCCAAGTTCAACTCCCTTTCCTCTTTTTGCTCTTTTGCCCATTTCGTTAATCTATCAATGTATGGCTCGCACGCTTTGTCAACCCAGGCTAAAAATCGCATGAAGAAGTTTTCCTTCTTCTCATCAGTTTCGCGTCCGTAAAAATCGTCAAAGCCAAGGGGGAGGTACTCGATCTTCTCGGGGTCAACTTTCCCATCTTCCGGCTGCCAAAATAACCGGATTCCGTACTCCTCATCTTCAATATAATTAATCAGACGTCCAGTTGGTGTATGCAGGATTATGGGATTGAAATTCTGCTCAGCCTGTGATGGATCGTCAGGATCGAGCTCAGGACCATTGTTAAGGAGAACAAATTCTGGCTCATCATCTGGTAAATGAAAAGCAATGTTGTTCAGATAACCAAACAATTTGTACTATATTTTCGCCATTTTCCCTTGTAAACGATCATCAAAGACCTTGAAAAAAAAAAAAAAAAAAAAAAAAAAAATAGAAAAAGACAGACAGCGAAAAGCAAGCTCACCAGCAAAGGAGCTGAAAATTAAACTGATAAAAAGATATACTGTAAATCTACGAATAGGGAGATCCTTTCCAGCAAGAGAACAAGACTAAAAAACCTAAGCCTATTAAATTTCATTACCTTGAAGAATTTGTTGCCTTCTGCACTACGTCTAAATAAAAAAGCAGCAAGGCCCAAAGAGATGTGTACGACAGTTTATTAGGTAATGGTGAAAGTTAATGCTTTTTTTCCCTTGACAGGGCAACGCTTTCCCTTGACAGGGCTACGCTGAGCAGCAATAACCCTATGTAGACAAGAGACCCCTAAGACACACTACCAAAGAGGAGATTAGGAATGGTGAAAGGTTTGGTCGCTTAAGAAATGACAAAACCACCAAAAATCATTAGACTTTTGTTTTTTGTTGCTAGAATGAAACAACAAGCAAACGAATTATGTGTGTGAGAGAGAGATGATAATTTGTGGTTAGATATGCACTCTCGATGTTTCGAAGTCAATCAGTATAAACAAGATTGGAGAAAAGAGTAAGTAAACATATATATACCATGTGCCCACCAATACTCAAGCTCAGCCGGCATAGGTAATCTCAATGGAGCTCTATAGAAGGAGTTTAACCACATTTCCCTTTCTTTATCCACCTCATGCACATACACTTTCCAATAATCCGGGACCTGCCAAGGAAAATTATCCATTTATACATTTGCAAGCTTCCCATGTATACACTTGACTAAACATGGCGGCTTTCATTAGTCATTACTTCCATGCGTTGTATAAGCTAAGCTACACATTCTCAAGCACTGAAAAGGACTTACTTCATAAAATTGGTTTATAAAGCCCGGCGCCATCCACACATCTTCTTCCTCATAAAAATAAGGATGCTGGGGATCATTATATGGGCCCCTCTCTTCCCTAACCACTGAAAGATAGAGTATACCCAGAACATGAATAAAAGAAGGTGGTCGGGTAAAAAAAAAATGATATAATCACATCTGTGGGAAGTGACAGTGATGGTTAATATGTCTAAACCCAAAGAAACCTGGATTAAACAAGAGCCCAAGGTTCGAAAAGCATATATTTACCCTAAAGGGATGGATTGTTAGTTTGTGGGAAATAAGATATATATAAAAGGTGATAATCATAGGACTATTAAACCCAATCAATTAGTAAGTCATTAATATTTCTGCACTCATCCATTGATTTGGATTACTCTCTCCATCGCAAAGACCCATCAGATTGGTTGCGACAAGTATACAGAAGAACCTTTATTAATATCCTCTGTTTGTAACTTTTAATCATGTTTGCTCAAACGAGATTATGAAGTTGGCAATATTCTGCAGCTCGAAGTTGACATGAAATTTTTCTTAATATCTTTGTACGAAGAAATCATTACTAGTACTTAAACTACATACTTCCATCAGGCTTGTTTACAAACATTCGGGCCTTCGCAGCAGCTACTTCCGCTATTCCTGCATGCATCTAAAAAAAAAAAAAAAGGAATATGTAAGGGATGCTAATTTCTCTTTCCCTCTCAAACCTTTATAGAACACACATAAAAAGTTATAAATCAACAGACCGCAGCAATCTCATCATCACAGCCGTAAGGCTCTTCCAATAGCTCCCCAAAGTAGAACCTTCCCTGCATGCAAGGGGATTTGCATTGACTTCAGTAAGGCGCTAAAAGTAATAAAATGTATTCAAACCATTAGAAGAATCAATGTATTTTGACACCACACACATACAAACATAAGAAATTTTCCTGAGCAAAAAGAACAAACGACAGGCTATCCATAGCAGACAGAAGAAAACAATAAAACAAAATAAGAAATTATAACAAGTCTTTCCACAATCAACATTGATATACTTTTAATTTGATCCAAGGCATTGCTTACAAATAGAAAAGAAAAAGAACAAGAACAAGAATACAGGCACGGGCCAAGGAGTTTTTTTTCCAAAATTTTTGGTGGGTATCTTCAACAATCAGAACAAGAATTAATTAAAACCTTCAAAACAAAGGCGAGTACTTTTATGCACATACAAAGATCATACGCTCATTGATTTCATATAGACCGCATCCGTGCATCCTGCCATGCTTCCACTGACCAGCATATCGGTACCGACCTTTCTCCCTGACATAGAAGATAACTATCAATGACAAGGCCATCAATCATTCTGACACCACAAAACGTCTGATTTACTTGAAAAGAAACTAGTTATAAATATGATTCCAATGTCAATATCAAGCCTGATTTACTTAACAACATTATCTACAAATATACAACCCAAAAGAATAACTCACGGCTCGCTTCCGAATAAACTGATCCACTCCTCAGTCTCATAAAAAGGTATTTCATACTGGTCTCCAGCCAAAAGAAGACTATCTTCCATATCCATCTCCAGCCATCTTTTGTCTTCTGGTTCCATATAATCTCTTGATATTATATGGCCTTGCGCCCGCATCTGCTCTTCGTGCCTGAAAAGAGGGGAATAAAAATCTCAACTTTATTTTTTCTGCAAAAAGATTTCCCATGTTCTGATTGCTGGGCGCGACATAAGGTATCGGCTTTTCAGCACGGAGAGAATTAGGAATGAAAACATACTTGGAACCTGGTATGGGTTCTATATCAGGAATATCAACTTCAATAACTCCATGACCCTCGAATTCATTTCGAAGCCATTCGCCTTCATACCTATAAAAATAAAGCACTGTTAAAGAAATAGATTAAAAATAAGTTCAAAGCCCGAACCACATAAAGTTTTCTTAACTTACTAAAAAGACTAATTGAAACAGTCGCAAAGTACAACCATATTTGTATGAAACATATTTGATTATAAGTTATATCTGAAAGCTTCTGAAACTACATAACAGTACTGACTATTTAGTACTTTCTTGCTATCTTGAATTTTTGTTTTTTTTTTCCTTTTTAGCATAGATATAATATCACGTAAATATATATATATATATATATGGGAAATCTAAAAAAAAAAGCCATTTTGCTTAAATCATTTAAAAATATGGCCAATGTTTTCATTTATTAAGAAAATAGCCATCAAGTTGTTATGGATGGTGAAATTCATCCATGCATCGTGTACTTGAACCATGGCTATTTTCTCAATTTTTTGAAACATTGGCCAAAATTTAAAAAGCATTTTCTAGAATGGCTTATTAAGCATATATATATAAATTTGAACTTTCACTAATACTGAAAAAGTTTGCAGTACAAATAGGAGAAGGAGGATAAGGAATCCTCCAAGAGCAAGGCATTATCAGCTTAACTCTTAAGTTACATTACAAGCCCTGTAAATCTTGCCAGCATAGAACCACTAGATAAACAAGTTTTCTAAAAGCTTTATGAGTTGAAGCGCAAAGGGCCACTAGGTGCTTAACTTTATTGTACAGCTCTACAACTCTAAGTTCTTTTTCTCAAAAATTCTCCCATTTCTCTCAATCAACACAAAACACAAAGTTGCCAAAACATTTTATTTTTGCCATACTAGATACGTAATTCCCTTGGAGAGTCTAGGCTTGACCTTTGGAACCCAAAATCCTTCATTAAACCACCAAAGGTATTGGGACATAGTGTATGATAAACTGTTCCATTTGGGGTTGCTTACTGAAATTGAACCTAATGCGAAAAGAAAATGTAATCAATCTCTCGTCTCTACAAATAAAGGTCACTAACTATGTTACCTAAACGAAGTATGACTTAAAGTTTCAAAATTCCAAGTCCATCATGGTGTCATCCAGAAGAAGAACGGTATTGAGGTAGGCAACACTATGTAAAAGAACATTCATAACCGGAATGACTATAAGAAGAGACAAACCTGACCAGCCCCATTTCAGCAACATAAACACCTTTTCCATGAGCCAAGTCATCCCAAACAGTGCCCTCAAACCTTGTACAAAAAGAAAAGTCAGGTCAACTAGAGCACAAAAAGTTCGAATGGTGAACACACCACGACATCATATAAAACAAAATTTGATATGATGAGAAAATATAGAACTGACATACCAAGTAAAACTGATCCATAAGATGCATAGTTTTAATCAAAGTAAATGCTTCTATGGGAAATACATCAGTTGCAATAGCTGATCTAAACCAAGAGATTACATAAGATTGAAGGGTTCCTAATATCTCCCGTGTGTTACCAAGCAATGCCATAACTAAATTCTAGACAACAAATGCAAAAGAACTAAAGAACTACGTAGAAATCTAAGCACATCGCTTCAGCAAAGGAAATTAAAAAAAAAAAAAAAACCCCTCAACAACCATCAACAAAAACCAAAAGAAAACTAAACCAACTAGCTAGCAATCATTCTTAGTTTTGGAATAATTACTTCCTATAGCCTTTACTTTGGTTACGATTAGCTCGTAGAAAATATCATTGAACAAATTTAACTTCTATCATGAGGCCTATCATAAAACTCAACAACTTACACCACTCAAAACAGCTCTGGGAGATACTAGCAAGCAATTTCCACGAAAAATAACTAATTAGTCGAACTAGAAAGCAACTTTTTTTCTTCATTTGGACTATCACAATACAGCAATGTATCACTCCAAAACCAAAACCCAGAAGACCTTTTCCAAAAATTCATCAACCACAGCATACAAATCTCACAATCACACTCACAACTAACAAGCAGGCAAGCAAGCAATTCCACTTCCAAAAAACAACAAAATTCCCAACCAACGCCACAAAATCACTAAACCAAAAAAGGAAGAGCAAAGAGTACTGACGTGCTTCCATCAGGGAAAACGTAGCTGACCCAAGTGAGGAACTCCTCAGTCCTGTCCAGCTCCTCGATGACAGCCTTGGCGTTGGCGATGTCGTGGTGGTTATCCGGGATCACCGGGTACGGCCTCCGGAAGGGCACGTAGAAGGGCTGTATCGGCGGGTCGCGGCCCTCGGCGATCTCCTTCCGGACGATCTCCCAGTCCTCGTCGTCGGCCCACTTGGGGTCCCACCCGGGCTTCGTCATCTCCAGAGGAGCGTCGGCCCAGAGCTCCCTCAGGTCCTCCTCCTGCCAGTTCTCTGGGTCCTCCGGGAAGTCGAAGAGGTCCTCGTGGAACACGTACTCTCTGTCCTCCTCATTCCTCTCCCTCCTCGCCCTCTTGCTGTTCAGAACCTGCTCGAACAGCCTCACGTTCGCCTCCGCCGAGTTCTCGTCCATATCGGCGCCGGCGCCGGCGCGGGGGGCCTCGTCGCCGGGCCGGACGTAAGTCAGCGGAGGCTCGTCGTCGCCCGAGCCGGAGGAGCCCGAGCCGGAGGAGCCCGAGTCGGAGGAGTCGGAATCGGAGTCGGAGTCGGACTCGGCGTCGTCATCGTTCTGGGTGTTGTTTTCTTCTTCTTCTTCTTCTTCTTCTTGTCGTCGTCGTCGTCGGATTCTTGTTCATCTTTTTTGGGTTTCTGGGATTCTTCGTCTTTGGGTTTTGGGTCGGAGGAGGCTTTGGTTGGCATTGTTGGGAGGGTTTGTTTTGGAGATTGGAGAGGATAAGGTAGAGGCCAGAGGGTGAGTGTAAGTAAGAGCGAAATGAGAAGTAAGTGGCGAAGGTTTTTGTTCTCTTCTGAGTGTGTGAGTGTGAGTTTGGGTCTGGTTTTTGTTCAAATTATTTGGGGGTGGGGGTGGTTTAGTATTTAGTAAGCAAAATATTTAAATAAAAAAAATAGCCACGGTTTACAAAACGATTTTATAAAATAGCTACAGTTTGAAAAAATTTAAAAACTAACCATTTTAGTAATTTTGACACGTGTCAAAATTTCTTACAGTAATTTTATGTGTAATTTTGTTATTGTCAGAAATTTTTTACATGTATTATGGCTAGTTTTTAAATTTTTTGAAACTGTGACTATTTTTTGAAAACACACAATTCAAAATGGCTATTTACCTAACTGCCTAAAAAAAACAAACAAACAAACAAACACGGGTGAAAGTAGGAAAATATTCAAAATTTATATAATAATAAATATATATAAATAAATTTTTAAAATAATTAAATAATTAGTCAATTTATTAATTATTTATACATTTTTTTAGCCATTAAGTTAATTACCATCAGCTAGTAGCTACTACTATATAAGTAATTGAATCAGTCTAAAAAATTAAATATATATTTAAATTAAATGTTAAAAATTAAATATTCAATCTAATTTTTTGAAAAGTATTTGAGTTTTTATTTATTTTAAGTTGGTCCAGGTTGAGAGTCTAAATTCGGAGGAAATGTAAAAAAAAGAAAAAAATATATATATATATATATATGGCCAGTTAAGCAATTAGTCATTTTAAAGATAAAGTTTGAAGGATTTAGCCATAGTTTCACGAAATTAGGGATTTAGCCATAACATATAACATTTTTTGTAACATGTAACATATATACGTGTAAAAAATCTAACATTAAATGTAACGTTACATTTAATGTTATACTTTTAACACGTATATATGTTACATGTTAAAAAAATATTACATGTTATGGCCAAATCCCTAATTTCGTGAAACTATGGCTAAATCCTAAAATTTTACCCAAAAGTTTGGTTTTATTTGTTTGGTAACACTTTTATTTTATTTTATAACAAAAATTTGATTAAAATTTTTAATAACGCGTTTGGTAAATATATTTTTGTTTTCAATTTTCTTAAATTGAAAATAAATTTTTAAAAATGGAGAAAACAAAAAATTCTTGCTGTCAAAATTTTTTTACACAAAACCTTCAAATCTTAATAACTTTTTTGTGTGTTTTCTCAATTCTACACTCTCCTCATACTTCCTATTTATATTTCTTGTCTTTTCACTCCTTCTTTATCAGTTAGAAACTATCATATTGTGTTTTTTTGTTTTTAAAACAAGTAACAAATAGTGATTACCAAATATATTTTGTGTTTTTAAAAATTTTGAAAACAAAATAGTCAAAACACTTCTAAATTTTTATTTATAAAAAACACAAACAGAAATGTTATCAAACATAAGTGTCTTAAAGAGTGAAAGTAGATATACAAATTAAAAATATAATATAAATTAGATATAGATTATTAATGTGTCATCAAATAGGTATTCATCCAAATTCCCTCTAAATTCTTATAAAAATTGAGCCTTTTTGTTTGAGGCTTTTATGCGTTTGAGAGGAAAAAAATAGAAAATTATTCATTTTTACTCTGAATTATTACGTTTATTTAAAGGGAATTTTAAGAAAATAGCCACTGTTTACAAAATGATTTTAAAAAATAGCCACAGTTTCAAAAAATTTAAAAACTGATTATTTACCTAATTGACCCTTATTTAAAAAATATACAATAAATAATAATTTGACTATTAATTATTATACACATTAGCAATGTTTATACTTTTGTTATTTTTATTTATATTTGTTTTTTTTAAGGAGCGCTTTTTAATTTATATTTATACCATATACGTATTGTGCAATGAGATAGAAGATATCTTTACCACTTCTAAAAGGGTGAATGAGTTTTTCGTAGTAGTTTCGGCCATTTTTTTCAAAGCGGTTTTGTGGTTTTTTTTTTTTTGTATTTTTTTTGGGTTAAAAAAAAGCGTTTTTTGATGGTGTAAATGAATTTTTTCAAAAAAAATTGGGCCCATGTGGTAATACATAAAACATGTAGGGCTAATAAATAATTAGAGAGGACTAAAAAGAAATTGCAAAAGAGGGCCTGACATGCGTGCCTCACCCGCATCAGCCCTTCTGACGCGCCTGATGGCACATGCTCCCAGGCGCCAGTACGCATACTCCCACCCTCACCTATTTTTTACTATTATGCCCCTCTTTATTTATTTTTTAGCTCCTAATTTTTATCATATTTATATTTAAACCTAATTTTTAAAAACAAAACTATTTTCCCCCTAATTTTTTTTTTCATGTTTTTTTCTTTTTCTTTTTCTTTGCTTTTTTATTTTTTTTCTTTTTTTTTTGGGTTCCATTTTTGCTTTTTCCTCCACCATTTTTTCTACATTCAAATGTTAACAGTAAATTTGTAATTGAATTTTTTTGTTATCAACAAATTTAAAATATGACCAATTTTTTTTGGCCATTTTCAAACTCATGTTTTAATAAAATAGCCTATGTTTCCTAAAATTAGCAATCTAGCCACCAGCCTAATAATTTCAATGCGAACGGACAAAATTACCCTTTACCACTTTCAGTCAATTTCCCTAAAATACAGAACTTGTGGTTTCACGGATACACAAACAAGAGCGACTTGCTAACAATTTCACCGTCGCTTCTCACCTGTATTCAAAGCAAAAAGCCAAAAACCACGGCGAGATTCAGAAGCCTTTAGTGGCCGATGCAAAAATCACAATGAGGGAGCAGAATCAAGAGGCATACGACAGCGGCCATGGTGTCATTACAGCTTGTTCGATGCCGAGGATGACGATGTCGTCCAAAGGCGTGGAGACTAGGGTTTGAAGATTCGATAGAGCTAAATTCAGCTGCTTTGAGCAGCGAGCCAAATATGATATGTTGAGTGAAGAGAAATAAAGAAAAGGAAAGGTGAACTGGGGGTTCGAGGTTTGAGTGCTCTGAGTATGGATAATGAGTTAGCAGAGTCAAAGTTTCTACTTGGTGGGCCTACGCCAACACTAATTTCATTCCTCCTTAGACTTCTACTTGTGGTGCCACTGGTGATACTTCTAGGATTTTAGTTTCTTGAAAAAGTTTCTCTGCTTTGGTTTTAGTACCGACCTTATATTCGCAATACGCAATAGAAACTTCTATACTACTAATGCTTATCCTTTAATTGTGTGTTTTGCTTCTTCTTCTTTTTTCTCAATCATATGTAGTATGAGATTTGGATTGTTACTACAACCTGTAACAAAATTGTTATGTAACAAATTTCGATACATATGTTGTAACGGACAAAGGTGTAAAAAAATGCATGGCAAAAGAAACAAGAGATTTTTAAGGATTTAGCCAAATTTTTGGTTATTTTTTTAAGAATTAGCCATAGTTTCACGAATTTAAGGAATTAGTCATTTTCGTTATGTAACAGTTTTTGTTACACGTGTAATAAATTTTGTTACCCATGTAACAAATTTTGTTACGCCCAGTAATAATTTTTGTTACACGGGTAACAAAAATTATTGCACGTGTAACGAAAATTGTTACACGTGTAACGAAAATTGTTACACAACGAAAATGGCTAATTCCTTAAATTCGTAAAACTATGGCTAAATTTTTGAAACATGAGCTTAAAAATGGCTAAAACCCAAATCTTCCCAAGAAACAAATGTGTAACAAAATTTGTCTATTACGATATGTATCAAAACTTGTTACAAATTTAATAAATATGTTATCATTTGTAACAAAATATGTTACTATATATTGTAACAAAATATGTTACTATTTGTCCAGATTGTAGCAAATTTTGATATAATATGACATATGGTAATAAAATTGTTACGATATGTATTAAATTTTGTTACAAAATGTGTAACAAAATTTGTTACAGTTTGTAACATTTGTTACTTTTTGTAACAAAGGACAAAAAAGCTAATACATATTGTCTAAAAAAGAACAAAAATAAAAAAAGACTAATAACTTAATTATAAGAAAATCAGGTCAATTCTTAAAAACTAAAGCTAAAAACAGGTCATTTAGCAAAAAATCTCTTTAAAACAATATATATATATATAATATTACACTAATATTTATTTATAAATTTAATTAAAAAAATAAATTTAACGCGCATTAGTAGAAAGTATATGTCGAGATAAAAAGCTATAAAGACCGAAGAATGTCTATTTATAACGTGAGTGATTGTTTCTAGATATTATTTTGTTTATGAATTTGAAAGTTTTAATTTGGGGTTGAAATTTGATCCATAGGAATTTAAACATTCAAATATTTCTATTATCATTTTTTTTTTTTACTTTTCTAATCTCAATATAATATGCTTAAATGTCAATCATTTAAATCACCTCAAAATTTGAAAAGACAATAACCATTTCAAATGACTCATTTTAATAGTTTTTCAAACAAGAGGTTAACTTTGATTATTTGGATTAGTTTACCAAGAAGAAGTTGAATTAAGAGAATGACATAATAACAATCTAGTTGTACAACAATTCTTTTTCAACACCATATTTGTCAACTGCCATGGGGCATAGCTTTGAAGCTGTCGAATTTGAACTTGTATATGATAACATTGCTGATGATTACAATAGAAACACGTGAAACATTTTCAAGAGTATTTATTTACCTCTTGTTTGGGTTACACATATAAACATTCCATCTATTTCATTTAATATGGTTTGACCAAAGCATTTGTTTTTAGAGGAAAAACAAACCATTTGAATAGAACTTAAATGGTTATAAAAATATCAAATGCTTTGGTCAAATCATTCTGAATAAAAAAAATGAACGGGTATGTTTAGATTTCAATTCAAAATAAAAAAAATTCAGATCTAAACTTTTTTTCTACAGTACAAATCAGTGTTTGAGATTTTTTATTAAAACCTAATTCAAGTCTGATATCTACAGCGTTTGGATTGCAATCCGAATAAAAACGTTTCTTGTTTAAACCATGTTGCTACAGTTTTTATAATAAAAGTCAAACTTAAATCTTGTTACTACAGTAAATTTTAGTTTGAATTTTTATACAAATAATAGTTTGAATTTTGTAACTCAAATCTCACTTTAAAAAAGACATATAGAAATAATAGTTTGCATTTTTTTAACTCAAATCTCGTTTTTAAAAAAAAAAACTAATTCCAAACAGTGGTTTGAATTTTTTAACTCAAATCTTGTTACAAAAGTTATAACCAAATATTGATTTAAATTCTTGACTCAAATCTTTAAATTTGGACTACTTCAACTCAAATTTACAAATCTTTTTTTTTTTTTTTTGTTTAGATTGCAATCCCAACGAGCCCTTGTTTACATTTAAATAGGTACCCTAAACAAAGGGTTAGGTTTGAAGCATTCCTTAGAATTAGAGAGGTAAGGGTTTAGGTGTTCGGATGAGAGGGTACAAAGTTAAGATATGTGGAAAACCAGCTTGTATAGTATGAAATTAACCTTGGTTATTTTTTACAACAAGAAAAAAAAAATAAGAACAAGGAAAAAAAAAGTTATTCTCTATCATATTACCTTTATAGTATGGCAAAAATTTGACGATCAACAATTGTTCCCACTGATAAACGTTATTGGGCCAAAATTCAACCCAAGGCTTAAGGCCCAAAACTTTACCGAACAAGTCGATGACAGCCCAGCCAGATGGATGTATAATCGGTCCAATGAAGAACTCAGGGTAAGATGGCGGCGACAACCGCCAGAGGGACCAACGTGGGCGTGCAACAGCCGCCCAAGGCCTCCGGAACCGGCACGGGCTGCCAACGGCTGCCCAGGCCCCCACGCTCTGTGTTGGTCGACTGCCCGGGTGCCCAATATGGTGCAGTCAGCTACCCAGGCGCCCAGTGACCGACAACTGCCCTGCATACAGACGACGCACGTCCGTGCCTTATTTTTCGCGATCGTTATTTGCCCATAATCTCGTCGCTGATTTATATAAAAGATCAAGCTAAATTGTCGGAGAGATTCAGGTTGATTATTCCCATTCCCGATAAGAAAATTTCGAGGATGCAAAACTCGTTTCATTTTCGCCCCTTGGTCACTAATATAAGTAAAGCAAGATTTTCAACAAGAGGTTTAGATTCACTTTTTGTAACAAAAATGTATGGAATAAAAGTCGAAGCCTTTTTCTTTACATTTTCATTCTTTACACGTGAAGTTGGTGACGAAAAATTGCATCAACAAATGTATACCATTTGAGGATTCCCAAAACAAAGAAAAAATTCAAAAATATTATTTTATTTAATAAAAGTTATATCAAGAAAAAGCCAAGAATTATTATTTTATTCAAAAGATAATAACTTCTTGTAATATATCATATTTTTCCGCTAGATTTGAGGTAAAATATCATTTATGTTTGGTTTTAGAAATTAAAGAATAAGATTGAGATTGCAAAAAACATAAAGATAAATATGAAATCAGTAATTTTACAGAACAAAAAAAAAATACCATAATGATATGGCATATGCATGTAGTAATCATTTATTGATCATGAAATAAGCACTTCTTTTTATTTTTATTTAATAAAAAATGACGCATCATTGTGACCAAATTTTTTAATGAATTGTTTTATATATTTTTTTCATTTAGTAAAATAAAATCTAACTAGTTAACTCTCATATAACATTATGAATCAATGACATAAACTGACAAGAAAATTTGTCAGAATGATGTGATATTAATTCATTTGATTATATAATACACGTAATAAGGCACTTTATCCAACGATTATTCTACACATCATTCTGGTCAATTTTTGTGGGTCAAAAATTTTATTTCTTTAATAATTCTCTTTCCATAAAGACACATTATCTTTTTGTCTCTTATGTTTTTTTTTTTATTTGCAAATCTTTTTGTCTCATATGTGCACATACATATACACACATTTTTTTTCTACAAAGGGTGCTTTTTGCTTTTCTCTCATATATGACAAGTAGAGTGAGTGTGTGGATGATAGAGAAAAAAAGAAAGGAAAAAAATGAAAAAGACAAAGAGTCTATGTGGAAAAATAATAAGGGGTGGAGTAGTTATGGTTAAATAATATCGGGGGTATTTTAGGAACAAAAAATAGATGATTTAAAATTTTAAAAAGGTAATTTAATTTGGGCTATTGGTTGAGAGAGCAAAATGAGAGGTGCAAATTGAAACACCTTTCTAATTAAAAAAATAATCATTTTATTAACTAAATGATGTTGTGATTTTATCTCTTTGCCCTTAAATCTTTATGGTTAATGACTAATTTTTTATTTCTTTGAGACGTTGGTCGTTCCTTTAACACACTACTATTATCATATTTTATTTTCTAAATTAAAAAAATAAACTACGTTGAATTAGAGATGAAAAGAAGAAAGAAGAAAAAACGAACAAAATAAGATATACTTCAAAACAATCTTGTTAATCTCAATTTGAACATAATTTTGATGTTAAATTTGAAAAGACAGTTGATAAAATAAAAATTTAAGATGTAATATGCTAATGTTTGATGTACTTTTTAAGCCATTATACGTCATATAACAGGGATAGAGCACAAAATATTGGCTACTTTTATACATTTTTAAGCAATTAAATTGCCTATAATTTTTTGAAATAATATACATATTGATGTTGGATTTTCATCAATAAAAAATCACTATCGTTGATAGATCATATTATTATTTTATTAGTATCTTTCAAAAAATAGTATATTATTTGAAAGACACATTAATATCACATTTAAGACATGATATGATAAACTATTAAAATATTACAACAATGATTTGTTAGTGAAAAAACATATGTATTGATATAATATATATTGATAGATAAACAAATAATATATGAACACAGAGGAAATACACCTGTACAAAATAAGAAAATATCAAATATAATTATCTTATCTATGTCACAAAAATAAGGTCAAGAAAATTAGGAATTGTTCGTACCGGCTCAAAAAATAAGGCTATAATTAATTTCTTTTTAAAAAAAATTCTAAATACTATAAGTAATTTCAATATGAAAAAACAATGATATTGTTTAAAAATTAAATAATGGATAATAAAATGTTGAATTAGGAAAAAAGACTAAATGAAACAAACTTAAGTAAAACAGACTAAAAAAATGTATTTATTAAATAATGATTACCTCATAAAATCGGTATAAAGAGAAGTCAAATATTCCACAACAGCTTCAGTAAATTGCTTGATCCTTTTCCAATTATTAAGAGTGAAAATTATGTGATAATTTTTAGTTTTTACTCCATCAAGTATCACAATATGAGTATGAATTATTTATTTTGAAATTATGGATTTGTTGCAATTTTTAGATCCTATTATGTTCTTGCAGTCAAATATGTTTCGTATCTTTTCTATTTTTTGGTCCGTGTTTCAAGGAAATAACCAATGTTTACAAAAATTAAGAAATTAGACATTATTTTAGAACAAATTATGGGCGTAAATGTAAAATTACAACATCATGTAAGCATCATGTAGTTAAATAAATGATTCTTCTTAATTAATGAAAATATTGATTATTTTCTTTAAACATCAATAAAAAAAAAAGGATTAGTTAGGTAAATAGCTATTTTGGACTGTGTATGCCCTTTTAAAAAATAGCCATAGTTTCAAAAAATTTAAAAACTAGCCATAACACATATAAGAAATTTCAGACAATAAAAAAACTACACATAAAATTACTGTAAAAAATTTCTAACACTTGTTCTGAAAGGGCTAGTTTTTAAATTTTTTGAAACTGTAGCTATTTTTAAAATTATTTTGTAAATAGTGGCTATTTTCTTAAAATTCTCATAAAAATAATCATTTTCTCAATAATCTCGTTTTATTATTATCATATTTTTTAAAATTATACAAATCAAATAACCACAAATTGATAAAATTTTGTATTTTTTAATAATGAGTTTATTTTATTTTGAAAAAAGATAAAATTCTCAAAAATAAAAATAATGCATTCAACTAGCTACTATAAAAAATTAAAAAAAATAGAGTAGTGGTAGACATACTAATTTTTTTAATGTCAATCTACGTGTCATATTATTATTATTGAGTGTTTTCACATGCTTAAAAGGATTTGATATTCAACCAATCAAAACATAACATTAATTATCGCATCAATTGGTATTAAAATGTTAAAAAAGAGTTGGTATATCTAGCATTGTTCAAAAGAATAACTTAAAAAACACTTCATTTGCAAAGATTTTGTGGCTATATAATTTCAAGTATAAGTTCAGGGCTGATTTACAAATGTAAAATTTAATGAATTGATGTATGCAAAAGATATTTTGGCATTGCTCTATTATCTTAAACCTCTGTATTTCTACTCTAATAGTCTTAAGGCCAACAATTTGAGTTTAGACATGAGACACGACACGAAATTGGCCGGTCTGGGTCTTCCTTTAATAGGTTTGGGTCTTAACGAGTCGGACACGATTAAATAATGAGTAAACACGACACGAACACGATAAGACCCTCTAATACACGATTATTAAATTAATTATAAATAAATATATACGTTTAACATTCATTTACATGTACTTAAAAATATTTATTTTTTACCTTATAATTTTCATCCGTGTGACATAAGAATTACTGTCCTAATTATATACATTATCAAGACTAGGCCTATATATTTTAGATTTATAAAATATAATTAAAAATTTGTTGATTTTAACTCAAATAGAGCTAATTGGGCCAATAGACACGAGAGTAATACAGCTTATATAAACCGAATTAGATGTGACTAATAAATAAATCATAATTAGGTGACACGATTAACACGATATTTAAATGAGGCGTGTCTGGGTCTTTTTTCGGACACGATTAATAAATGAGTCGTGTCTGCATCCAACCAAAATTTCTTACACATTATTTAGACACGACACGAATACAACATGCGACGCGAATTGTCACCTCTAAATATCCTGCTTTGAACTGTTGAAAATCATTTTAGCACTGATTTTGGACAATTGCAAACCATTCAACCAGTCAGTAAAATTTCTAAGCGAAAGGACAGAAAAAAGTATTAACTAGTCAGTAAGAAAAGTAATTATAATAGAGTGAATTAACTAAATAGGTCATTATAGAAAATGCTTTTTAAATTTCAGCTAGTGTTCAAAAAATTAAGAAAATAATCATGAATTAAGTGCAAGATGCATCGATGAATTTCATCATCTATAATTATTTCATGACTATTTTCTTAATAAATAAAAAAAATTGACCATATTTTCAAAGAGCCAGTTAAGCAATTAGCCATTTCAAAGGTAAAGTTTGAAGGATTTAGTCATAGTTTCACGAAATTAGGGATTTAGCCATAGCATGTAATATTTTTTGTAACATGTAACATATATACGTGTAAAAAATGTAATATTAAATGTAACGTTACATTTAATGTTACATTTTTTACACGTATATATGTTACATGTTACAAAAAATATTACATGTTATGGCTAAATCCCTAATTTCGTGAAACTATAGCTAAATCCTAAAAATTTACCCAAAAGTTTGGTTAAATGCCTAAAAAAACTCTATTTTCAAATCACCTAAACAAAATGATTACTGAATTGCAAAAATATGCTAAAATTGAATGGGTCTTTTCAAAAAATCACAAATGTTTCAAAAAAAATATATTTTTTAAAAACTATTGTTAAGAATTTTATGACAAAAAATAACAAAAAAATATTTACAAATTTGTAAGAAAATTTTTATTACTTCAAAATAGTGAGTAAAAGTTAAAATGTTAAAAAATTTCTTATAAATATATACATATTTTTTTGTTATAAAATTTTTGGCGGTGACTATTTTTTTAATATTTTGAAACATTTACTATTTCTTAAAAGGGCTGATTAGGTTATTAGCCATTTATAAGTCCTCATTTTTTTTAAATTAGCCCAAGAATTCATAGTGGTCAGGCCCGTTGAATCCCAAGTAAAATACCGAAACTACCCAACAAGTTACAAACAAAAGAGACGCTCAACGATAAATTTCTGAGCCTCCACCCAAACACTAAAGTTAAACGATGTGAAGGCTTCTGCTGGAGGCTACAGTCGAGCTGGCGGAGTAAGAGTTCGTTGTCAACGGAGAAGGTGTTCCGCAGAAGGCCATTACCGAGCCGATAAAGGAAGAGTTCCTTGTCGATAGAAAATGAGTTTCGCTGGAGGCCATTGCCGAGCTGATGAAGGAAGAGCTCATTGCCGATGGTTATAAAGTTCTGCCGAAGGCCATTGCCGAGCCAATCGACGTAAAGGAGATACGTGATTCGAAGGTACACGGTGGTTGAAAATGGCGCCGTCGCCACGCAGTGCCATTGGAAGCCATTGCCAGGCCTGGAGTTTGCATCTGTTTGTTTCACAAGACAAACATAAGAAGCTCGTTTTGGTTTTTGTGTTATTGATTAAAAAATAACTGAAGAGAATTTTTTGGGCTTTGATTTTGATTTGTTTGAGGATTAAGTTTTAATTGAAAAAATGTTGAGTTGATTGATCTTCTGGTTTCATGAGTTTTAGTCAAGAAAATGCTTGGAATTGAAACATTATTTGTATTCAATTTATTTGTTACTTTGTTGAATGAAAATTGAAATGCAAAACTTGCATTTACAAAATGGTTCCTCAATATTCAAATACACATTCAAATTACTTTTACATATGATATCTGTAATTTATATGTATATAAATACCCACAAACAGGCACGGATCCAGGATTTGATTTCAGTGGGGGCACAGTTTTGGACAAAACTTAATTGTATAATTAGAAAATATAACATTTTTTAACTTATAAAAAAATTACAATCATTCTCGACAAAATTTCATTCTTTGATAGCGTTTTTTTTTAATTTCAACATAAACAAGTGAGTATTAACATAATTATATGGTGTTTAAGCACATAAATATATATTTAATTGTTATACTTGAATTTATTATAAATATATAACTTATAATTATCCTATTAAGAAATTTACATTCTATTATAGAAATTAAAATTGCCTTTTTGAGTTCTATTTTTAGTGTTGCTATTGGACTCTTTGGCTATGATCAAAATTTGAGAAAATAGTTTAAATCTTTTAATTATACACTTTATAGTCCTTGAACCATCCCTAAACAATATAAATATATAAAAATCTTGATATTATAGCACCTTAGATTGCAAACAAATTGAAAATATCATGGTATAGACTATAATAGTGCGATAAAACAATACAAATTATAGAAGAAAGTTCCACCACACAAATTGAAAGTAGAAGTAAAAGGAAAAGTGACAGCCTCTAATTTTTCGTACATCTTTTTTGGTCTCTCAAGCCCCAATGGTGTAGAACAATAAATATTGAAAGAATTCAAAAACAAAAAATAGGAAAGAAAAAAAGTCAATAAGCCTTTTAGGCCTTAAAAAAAAGTCTTTTAAGAAGTGTCATTTAATAATTTATATTTAAGTGGTGTATTTTTTTTAATTTTATATTTATAGTGTAAAAATATGGTATAAATTAAAAATACAACACAAACACATCTAGTGGGGGCACATAATTAAAAACAGATTTTAAGGGGTGTAATAAAAATTTTTGGACTAGTGGGGGCACCACAAACAAATTCAGTGGGGGCACTTTGTCAATTTATTAAACATTTAAGGGCTTTAGTATATAAAAAAAAAATTGTCAGTGGGGGCCTGTGCCCCCTCTGGTCCTTATATAGATCCGTCTTTGCCCACAAATAATATATGATATCTGTAATTTGTATGTATATAAATACCCACAAAATTATTTGTAGAAGTCTTCTACAAAGTAGCTAAAGTTTTTCTTGAATCTTAGTGTCTCTCAAGCTAGTAGAATCATTGTGGGTATTGGACTATTGGTAGTTGATAGTTTTACTGACCGAATGTTTGTGAGTAGAGATGTAAATCGTGTCGTATCGTGCCGGCCCGGCCCGTTTATCTTCGTGCCTATTGTGCTTCGTACCGGCCCATTTATTAATCGTGCTCGTGCCGTGCCGGCTCACGGTTCAAAATAAGCGTCAAGCCCGGCCCACGGGCCATTTATAAACGTGTCGTGCTTTTGTCGTGTCGTGCCGTGTTTGGACTGTGCATCCGTCGTGCTTTTACGCGCATATGTATGTTATACTAATAATTTTGTACTTATTTCATGTTCATTTAAATAAAAATTATTTAATTAGAGTTACTACATTTGTTTTGATGCAAACAGAATACATTATTTAATACTAAAATGAAATGAAAGAGAAAGAGTTAGTGATTAATAGTAACAAAATAATATTAATATTTTGTTCAATATTAATTTTATTGAGAAAATATAATATGTTATAGAAATAAAGACAACATATAATATTTTTTTTGGTTGAAAATTGAACTATATATACATAATATGTATTAGAAAATATAAATTTTATGCAAATTTATGTCGTGTTTTATCGTGCTCGTGTCGTGCTCGTGCCGTGCTATCAATCGTGTCCGTGCCGTGCCTAATCGTGCTCGTGCCTTAAACCTTTGTCCAAGCCCGACCCGCCAATTTATCGTACCGTGCTTAAGCCCGTTAATTATCGTGTCGTGCCACTAAAAATCGTATCGTGCTTCGTGCTGGCCCACTAGGCCCGACCCGTTTTGACATCTCTATTTGTGAGAATTGCACAGAATTTGTAACCAAGATAGCAAAATTATAATTTTATGGGTAACAAAAAAAATCAAAATTTATTACCCAAGTAACAAAACTTTTTACAATAGTAACAAAATATAAATTTACGGGTAAAAAATTATAAAAGAATTTGTTACAACTATAATAAAATTAGAAATTTATACGTAGAAAAATTATAACAAAATTTGTTACAGTTGCGACAAAATTTCAAATTTACGAGTAAAAAAATTGTAACAAAATTTATTATAGCGGTAATAAAATACAAATTTACGGGTAAAAAATTGTAACATAATTTGCTACAACTGTAACAAAAGTATAAATTTACGAGCAGAAAAATTGTAACAAAAATTGTTACAGCTGCGACAAAATTACAAATTTAGGGATAAAAATTATAATAACAAAATTTGTTACAACGGTAACAAAATACAAATTTACGGCTAAAAAATTGTAACAAAAATGTTACAGCTGCGACAAATTACAAATTTAGGTATAAAAAAAAAATTATAACAAAATTTGTTACCAGATCATTTGCTTTAAAATATTTGATAAGTTTAAGTCATTTTTCATGTTTATGTTTGAAATAAAATTTGTTATGACAATAACAAACTAAAAAGGCTTACCACTGTAACAAACTAAAAAGGGCACGGGTAGGAAAGAAGTTGTAATTAAATTTGTTACTTAGTGAAACAAAAATACAATTTTACACGTAAAAAAAAAATATTATCATTATAACTAAATTATTATTTTACGAGTAACAAAAAAATCTAACAAAGTTTCTTATTATCACCGTAACAAATTTTGCTACAAGATTTATTACCATTGTAACAAATTTGTTACAAGATTTGTTACCATTATCAAAAACTCAATTTACATCGTTAACAAAAAAAAAAAGAAATAAATAAATACTTACTCAAAATCAGAAACTCAATTTGATATCCCAAATATATTATATAGATAGACTATATCAGAACACATTTTATAGCTCTAAACCTAGAAATAACAATTTGATCCCAAAATATTATATGTATTTTGATAAATGGGCAAATATTGATACTCAAAATCTTCACTCTTCATGTAAAACTTAAAATACTAATTTGAGGCTTAATCCTTAAGGCCATTTTTCACCGCCCAGAGAAAACACGAGCTTCAAAATTTTTCTCTGACATATGATATTTGATGTGGACTAACAACTGATCCATCGATTTCTAGTTCGCCGCCGTTAAGCTAATCGCTTGCTAGACGAAATCGGGGAGAAAAGAGGAGGAAACTCACTGAGTGTGACAGAGGTGGAAACCAAAAACAAAGAAGCGAACGCAACAGTGCAGGAGAACTAAAGAACTAATGCTGAGGGACATTTTTAATCAATGCACAATATCTATAAATTAAATTAAATGAATAAATGATTAATCCTTTAATTTCATGAAATTAGGGAGCCAAAAGTCTAGTTAAATACTTAAAAATCTCTTCTTAAAAACGTTAAAAAAAAATTGCCTACAATTTCCGTTATGATTTCTCATATCACAACAAAAGATTCACCTTTTTTTAGGTTATTAGCTCAAATGGTCCTTGAACTTTTTATCGTGTGACAATTTGGTCCCCGATCTAATTTAATTAGTAAAAATTTCCCTCTAACTTTCTTTTGTGTGACAATCAATTCTAAATTAATGATTTACGTCTAATTATTGACAGTTTTTTGTACACGCCTTTAACTATCTTGTGAGTTGTGTCTTTAACTGCAATGCCCAAAATTACCCTTATTAGTGTACAGAAACAAAATAAAAATTAGAAAAAAAAAAAGAGAAATTAGAGTGAATACCCAATTTTTAAAACTTAATGTAAGTTATTACCCAATCTTTTGAAAAATGTAACCAACTACCCAAAAGATGCAATTACTTACACAGTGGTAAGTTGTGGTAATTCACTTTGGTACCAAAAGCATGTGCAAGTAATTCACAAATTGACTAAAAACTCAATTACTTCAAAAGTTTGGGTATTTATTTTTATTGTTATATAAATTCTGGGTATTTGCCTACTTCACCAAAAAAAAAAACCCTCCTAGACGGAAGCAGTACCCAGAACACTGATAGTTGTCGTATGAAACAAAAATTTCCAATGCATTTCAAAACATTCAATCACATTCAATGAAATACCACGTACATTAAAACAAACTCAAATTAACCATTTATCCAAAAAACAAAAACCCCAAACTATATAAGGCCATATAATTTATAGGATATGATTATTTAGATCACAGAGGAATATTATAATTTAGTCTCTGTTATGTAAATAGTTATTTTTTACTTTAAAAAATTTAAAAATTAGTCATAATATATGTAAAAAATTTTTGACAATAACAAAATTAATAACAAAATTACAAATGAAATTTATGTTAGAAATTTCTAAATCAAAATTTTTTAAAATGATTAGTTTTTAAATTTTTTTTGAAACTATGACTATTTTTTAAAATCATTTTGTGCGCTGTGGTTATTTTCTTAAAATTCCCTATAATTATTTATAATCTCAATTGGTTAATATATCAACACATATACACGCATATGACACACACACACATATATATATATATATATATATATATATTCATTCAGCTATTTAGTTTTAAATTTATTTTTTGTTTCGTCGACAAACCCTATTGGAGTTGGAGGAGCTAGGTCTCGTCCTCTTCGGTCCAAAGCCTCTGGCAGCCAGGTCCTGAGTTGCCGGAGCCTCGCCGTTGGGGATCGCCAAACCCCCGAAAAACCCCAATCTGACGACACCCACCGAACCCCGGCGACCTGCCATAAACCCATACACAGTTGTTTAATTAAATCGGCCGAGAGAGAGAGAGAGAGAGAGAGAGAGAGAGAGAGAGAGAGAGAGAGAGAGAGAGAGAGAGAGAGAGAGAGAGAGAGAGAGAGAGAGGGTGTTTTTGGGTTTCGGCGGCGAAGATCTATCGGTGTCGGCAAGTTGGACTTCTGAGGTTTAGTATAGTTTTAGTCAATATAGCAAAGTGAGCTTTGCTAAAAGTCGTGTTAATTAACGAAAAAAATTCACTTGCTCTACGTCGGCGTTGGCCTCCTTGCTGGAAAAAAAAAATCCCATGCAAAGAGAAAAACATGGAAAATCCCATGCATGGAAAGAAAGATGCGGAGAAAGGTGATTCTTGGGCTCCAAACACCCCAATAAAGACATATAGAAGAAAGCGATTTAAAAAAGATAAACCCAAGGGTGTTTCTTTGTGTGTTGTTTCGTTGGAAAACAACAACGAAGCAAAGAGAGAGGAGTTTTGTGGCCATGGCTACGAGTCCAACGACTTTGGAGTATCAAAAGAAGATTGTTTTGGTTTAGACACCAATAACGACGTAGTGCTAATGCCATCTGACTTAATTCCCATGTCACCATGCCAAGGTTCAATTCTTGATCATATATATATATATATATATATATATTTTTTTTTTTTTTCAGATCATATTTTAGTCAATATTATTATTACTATGTTGTAGGACCCTTTTAGGCGTTTTTTGATTGAGAATGTTATTTTGTGGCAAAAATTATTTTTCCGTATCAATTTGGTTTCTAAGTACTAGTCACCAACAAATATACTTCGAAGTATTGTAGACTAATAATCAACATATATTATATTAGACAGAGAGCTACAAGAGATATTTGTAATTGTTCTTTCTTGTTTTCTGAGAAGCTACTTTCTTTTGTGTTCTTCTAAGTTTCGAAAACTAATTTGTAATGGTACTATGGCCCTGATGAAATGGTCCTATAGTATATTAAGTGGTTACAAAAGAATTCTTTATGACTTCCTAAGAACCAAGTTCTTAATTTGATAGCATTATCACAAGAAGGAATTTAGAAAGCTACTAAAAGGGTGCAAATTTACCTTGATTTGTGATACTAAGAACTGATCTTAATTTAATGCCAAGATTAATATCCAATACAGGTAGGAAAAATTGTCACATTTGTAATAGCATTATTTTTTATATTACAATCACCCTCATCGTTGAGGTCAAAGAAGAAAATGACTTGAACTAGATTTGTGGTTCCATTATAATATTGCAGAACTTTAAACATTGTTTTGGTTTGGCAGCGGGAGGAGTTTTTGGGAATTTCACAAGCGATGAGGATCTCAACACTAAGGTAGTCCTAATGAATTATGAAGCTCATGAAGAGGCAAAGAATCCAGAAACATGCCAAGGTTATATTCTTAATCTTCTTAAGATAATTACTAGTAATGAAGTTTACATCATGTATTTTTGTTTCCGGGCAATAAAATGTCATAATGGAGAATATTGTTATAATGTAGCAATTAATTTTGCCATGTAGAATTATCTTTGTTTAGGAGCTTCATATAGAAACTTATAAGTCGCCAAGTTTGTTGACCAAGATATATTATGCTTTTTGACATTAAAGAGAGACATCACAAAAGTTAGTGAGACTTAATGCTTTGTGTATTTGTGTTTTAAGAGTTACAAGATATATTTGTAATTGTTCTTTATTGTGTTACGAAAATTTCGAAAAATAATCACAAAGGGCAGTTGCATTACTAGTTGATTATTAGTTTGATCTATATATATGTAGTTCTATCTTCACCGCGTAATATAGGTAGTGAAAATTATCAACCAGTGATTAGTTTGATCTATATTTGTGATTCCATTATATAATTACTAAACAGTTGATGAATATTGTTTTGGTTTGACAGCAGAGAGTAAACTTGATACGAATATCAATTTTGAGAACTACGAGGATCTCAACGGAGTTCTAATGACTTCCGAAACTGATTTGGAAAAAAAATCAGACTTCGAGAACTTTATTCCCATCTCGTCCGTCATTGAAACACACGAAGGTTCAATTCTTACTCATATTTTACTAATTATATTAATATCAAGTTTTTACATCATAGATTTGTTTGTGGTCCTAAAATGTATTAAAGCAGAAATTTACCATACAAAATTTGGATAATAGTGAGAATTGTGCCGTTAGAAACAAATATGTCCTAGATATGTAGACTTTATACCTTGTAAGACCTACTCAAACGGAAAGTGAAAGGTGTTTTTCTTTCTTAATTATGTTGAGAATTGTATTTCATAGCAATTAATTTTGCCTTAAAAAGTCTTAGATCACAAAAGATCATCAATTTGAACATCTATATAAGTTAATTTTTATATATTTTGTAGAATTACATTTTAATTTTAACAGACGTAGTTACCACTTATAAAAATTAAGCTGATTGTAATTTTTTGATAAACAATAACAATTTTGCAAATACCAGAAAAAATAAAGTTTTTTTAAGTTAAAAAAAATTAAAACATCTAAAACTAAGCTAGAAATAAAAAATATCTTATCAAAAGATTATTTGAAAATTTCACAAGGCCCCTAAGAATATCCACAGCCTTGCGCTATTACTCTGCTGCAACAGCATTTTAAAGCAAAAAAGAGCTCCACCTTGCTCCATTTGCTTCATTTTAGTGCAAATGAATATTGTATGGAGCAAAATTTATATAATTTATTTAATCAATTTTTTATTTCTCATGATATAAGAAAATTATATTTTAATATATAAATGTTTTATTTTAATGTATGATTAAATGTTGTTGTATAATTTATAATATTTTAGTGTTAATTTACATTGTAAATAAATATATTAATATTTAGCATAAATTTACTAGTTATTGAATAAAATTTTATTCAAGATACAAATATTAAACTTGAAATGTGAAATTTTGATTAGAACATAAAATACTAAAACTCGAAAATTAAAATCTACATAAAAACTAGAGTTTTTTTAGGCATTTAACCAAATTTTTGGGTAATTTTTTAAGATTTAGCCATAGGTTTTTGAAATTAGAAATTTAGCCATAAAATGTAATATTTTTTGTTACAAAAACATATATACGTGTAAAAATATAATATTTTATGTTACATATTGTGCCAGTTTGGCATTGCTGTGCTGATATAAAAAGTGCTTCAAACTCTGCTGAAGAAAGAAACTGCTGGAGTTATAAGCATGTAAGGTGTTTGGATATTTTATTTTTAGAATTGCTGTGGATATGTAAAATTACGAAAAAATAATTTTAGAAAATTAGTTAGTTGAATATAAATTAAAAAATTAAGGATATTTTAGTAATTTAAAATGGAGAAGCAGTTTCGGTTACAGAAAAGCAGCATTTAATCTGCTTATTAAATTATACTACGTAAAAGCAAAAACGGTTACATGCTTCTTTAAGAAGCAGGTTTACCAAACGCCTCTAGGTGCTTTTGATTCTTTTATAATCTAAAAGCAGCCTCCAGAAACAATGCCAAACTGACCCATTATATTTTATATTACATTTTTTATACGTATATATGTTATATGTTATGAAGAATATTATATGTTATGGCTAAATTTCTAATTTCGTAAAATTATGATTAAATTCTTTAAACTTTGTTATTAAAATAAGTAATTGTTTAACCGGTCTTAAAAATTAAAACTTGAAAAATTACAATGAAAATAATTTTTAAAAAAGTATAAATTAATTACTATAATAAGACGAAAAAAATACGAGAAAAGAATATTTTGTATAGAGTAAGAGTTGGAGTAACGGTTGGAGTTCGGAGATGATTGATAAATTTGATTCAGAATTTGAGTTAAAGAGCGTGGATGCTCTAAATTGTCTTGAGCCGGCCCTGATACACAGTGATAACAACTCTTCTTCTTCATTATTTATTTATTTATTTTAATCTTAAATCAACAAACAAGAATAAAAAACGCCGCCGTGCGCAACTCCACGGTCCTCCCGCACCTCCCGGCTCCCCCCGTGCGGCTCCACGATCGCCAGCCTCCTTCGCGACGCCCCAAACACGCCACGCCGCCTCCGGCAGCGAGATTCAGGCCCTCCTGCCGCGACCCAGCGCGCGAAGCCCATACCCACTCGCCCCACCACCGCGACCTGAAAACCTCTTTTAAACGAAACCCTGCGACTGCGATGGTCCTCCGCGACCCGAACCTCTGTCGCCAACGCGAACCCCGAACGAACCCCCGCCGCGAACCTCGTCCGAACCCCCCCTGAGAACCCCGCCCTCCCCGCCGCCGCCGCCGCCGCCGAGAGCGAGAGATCGGTAAGAAAATTGAGAGAAAAGAGGGAGAGATAATGAGAGAGAGAGAGAAAAAAAAAAAAAAAAAGGTAGAGGGTGAGGGAGAGCTCGAGAGTCGAGAGTTTCTAATCTGGATTTTAGGTTTTTTTTTTTTTTTTGTTAATATTATTGTTAAAATAAAAAAAAATGTTAAAATAAGAAATATAAGGTGAATTTTATAATCATTTTGGTGAGGGTAATAATGTAATTTAATATAGTACATGATGTGAATTATAAGCTTGATACCTAAACTTGGTTGCCAAGTTTGTTGACCACACACCAATATTATACGCTTTTTGACATTAAAGAGAGACATCACAAAAGTTATTAGTGTGACCTAATGCTTTGTGAATTTGTGTGTTAAGAGTTACAAGGGATATTTGTAACTGCTCTTTATTGTTTTTGGGTTGCGAAAATTTCAAAAATTAATTACAAAGTGCTCATTGTATTGTAATTGCAGTTGCGTTACTAGTTGATTATTAGTTTGATCTATATATATCTGTAATTCTATCTTAACCAGATAATAAAGGTAGTGAAAATTAGCAACAGTGATTAGTTTGATTTACATTTTTGATTCTATTATATTGTTACTAAATCGTTGAAGATTATTTTTGTTTGATAGCAGAGAGTAAACTTGATACGAATTTCGCGAGCTACGAGGACCTCAACGGTGTTCAAATGACTTCTGAAGCTGATTTGGAAAATATGTATGACTTCGAGAGTTTTGTTCCTATCTCGTCAGTCGTTGAAACACACCAAGGTTCAATTCTTACTCGTATTTTTGTAATTATTAATATCAAATTTTTACATCATAGATTTGTTTTTGGGTCATAAAATGTATATTAAAACGGAAATTTATAGTAAAAATTTTGCATAATTGTGAGAATTGAGCCGTTAGAAACAAATAGGTCCCACAATCCTACGTGTAGACTTTGCACGTTGTAGGAACAACTCAAACTGAAAGGTGTTTTTCTGATTGTGAGAGAGAGTATTTTTCTGAATTATGTTGAGAATGGTATTTTATAGCAATTAATTTTGCCATGTTGGACTAGCCTTGAAAAGTCAGAGATTCTTTATATGTTAGACAAACAAAAACAAAAAAAAACAAAAAAAGACATTAGAGAGACATCACTTCTTTAGCGAGACTTAAACACTTCGTGTACCTTTGTTAGAGTTACAAGAGATATTTGTAATTGTTCTTTATTGTTTTAATGAAATTTTGAAAACTAATTACAAAGGGCACATTGTATTGTAATTGCAATTGCATTACTAGTTGATTATTAGTTTGATCTATATATCTGAAATTCTATCTTAACCACTTAATATAGGTAGTGAAAACTATCAACCAATGATTAGTTTGATCTATATTTGTGATTCCATAATATTGTTACTAAACCGTTGAAGATTGTTTTGGTTTGACAGCAGAGAGTAAACTTGATACGAATTTCGCAAGCTACAAGGACCTCAACGGAGTTCTAATGACTTCTGAAGCTAATTTGGAAAAGAAGTCAGACTTCGAGAGCTATATTCCCATCTCGTCTGTCATTGAAACACACCAAGGTTCAATTCTTAGTCGTATTGTAGTACTTATTAATATCAAGTTTTTACATCATATGTTTGTTTTTGGGTCATAAAATGTCTACTAAAACGGAAATTTATAGTAAAAAATTTAGATAATTGTGAGAATTAAGCCGTTAGAAAAAAAATAGGTCCTACATGTAGACTTTGCACTTTGTAGGGCCAACTCAAACTGAGAGGTGTTGTTCAGATTGTGAGAGAGAGAGTAGTTTTTTTAATTATGTTGAGAATGGTATTTTAAAGCAATTAGTTTTGGCATGTTGGACCAGCCCTGAAATGTCAGAGATTCTTTCTCAAACTGCAAGTGCGTGTTTGTGTTTATGCAGGTCATGAACAAAGTGAGGAAAAAAAGAAAGATGATATCAATGTAGTCTCTTCGACTGTGAATTCGGCAACCTCTATGACACCAACCACCGGACTAGAGACTAATTCAAAGAAAAGGAAAAAAGATTGTATAGACTTGAATAAAACACCGGGGAAGACACCAAGAAAAAAGGTACATATGCCAAAAATCCTTGGCGAAGGCAAACGGAAACGTCCAAGTCCAACACAACCCAAGACACCAAAACCTTCAACACCAAAGCGCGTCTATGTCAAGAAAAGCGTATCGGTTAACAGAAAGAATAAGAGCAGCCTTAATAACTCGGTTAGCATCTCAAAACAAGTCGGTGTTGTGGAAAGAGTTGAGGCAGATTTGTCGTGCAAGCGTAGTCTTAACTTCGATAAGGAATTACCTTTGGAAGTTCAAAACAGTAATGCTCAAGTAGATGAAGCGAATGCGTCTTTAACGGAGTCTATTGTGAGCCTAAATGCGTTAAGCGAGACATTGACAATGAGTCTAAACTTTCCATCCACATGCAAGAAAAAAAGGGCCGCGAGAAGGGGAAAAAAGCTAGATGATATGCCAGGCCCTTCATTTGTGGTTAAGACAAAAAAGAAGAGATCAAGGCTTCGTACTCCTAGGAAAGACCTGTCAATATTTGGGCAAAGTCTGCCCCATGAGAACTTAAAAATCGCTCCCCACGTAGAAGATCTTGCTCATGAAAAGCAAGAAATTGAGATTTGTCCGATGCTTGAAGCTAAGATAGATGCTTTATCTACTGGCAGAGCTGAATTTGGACCTTCCTCTCTCGAGTTAGAGTTTGATAATGGCAAGAGAGAGGAAGGCCCGTCAGAGAATTTGGATCTCCGGAGTGATTACAAACCGATAGGTATTTTTGGTTTGGCATAAATTTTAATTCTCGTCTCTAAACTAGTTCATGGTGATCAAAATATATCTTTTGTTTGTAGATGTTGCAGAAGAAAAGGTGAATGATAACTGTCTTGCAATGAAGCCAATGTTACCTGATTTGAACCTTCCAAATGTTGAAAATGAAATAAGCCTTCCGGAGCATGAGGACGGGTTATTCGCTGCCCAATCAAGTGGTAAGGGTCTTCTTGCAAACGTTCCTCAACCCGAGCATGGTGCGCAAGCTCCACTTCTTGAGAGAGCCCGGAATGAAAAGTTGGATGTTTCTCTCACTGAGATGCCGGGACAAGGACAACTTGCTGTTGTTAAGAAAAATAAGCTAAAACTTATGTGCGAGATTTACGCGAAGCAAATCCACGAGTGGAGGCTCAAGACAAAAGCAATTTGTAACGGGATCGAAGACAATGCGGACAATGAAGCAAAGGAAAAATTGGAAAATGAAAGAGCAGTGTTCCGTGGACGGATTGAATATTTCACAGCTTGCATGCATGTATTTCTAGGTATACATATTCGTTTTTATCTTTAGATGAAATTTATGATTGAATAAAATGTTGGATTCGCTAACAACATAACTCCTTACTCAAGCAGGCAACAGGAATTACTCACAATGGAAAGGCTCTGTGTTGGACTCTGTAATTGGAGTTTTTCTTACTCAAAATGTTTCGGACATCCTTTCAAGGTACTATTTAAACTGGTTGTGACATACTGAATGCGTATAAGATTTGTATATTTGTATATAAATATTTTGTTACGAACTGAAATTTGTATTAATCGAAAACGGAATACAAAGATAAATTTGTAGACGTTCGAGAGGTCTACTAGCTCTCCCACCGGACTTTCGAGAGGTCCGTTCTCTCCTAAAAGGAATTTCTTCCTTTCTACTAAAATCTCATACAATTTCCATGCCTCACCTTCACCTTAACACTCATATTTATAGAATATTAACTCTTAATATGTTATGCCCCAAACCAGATTCAAGCAATAATCACAGCTAAGAGTAAAAATCAAGAACACTGAAATATATTGTATTAATTGAAAACGGAATAAACGGGATACAAAGATAGATAATCCACGCTTTCGAGAGGCTTGGTACTCTCCCACCGGACTTTCGAGAGGTCCGTTCTCTCCCTAAAAGGAATTTTTCCTTTCTCACAAACTCAACACAATTTTCATACCCCACATTCACCATTAACACTACTATTTATAAAATCCTAACTTCTAATATTTCTAAATTCTACCCCTAACTAACTACTAATTACTATTTAACCTTCTTATCATAGTTCCTAACATTACCGGCCGCCCCAGAACCACCTTGTCCTCAAGGTGGTGGCCATTCTTCAGTTTTTTTTTTTTTTTTTTTTTTCGAGCAATTGAATATTAGTCCAAACAGACCCCTGCAGCTTCTTCACTTTCTTCAGTTGGGCTTTAAATCAGTCCATTCCAATTGGGCCCATCAGAGTGGCCCATTAAGAAAGTCCAAAAGGACATCAGACCGTTCATCACCTTTTCACTCTAATTAGGCTCATCACCTTCTTCACTCTAATTGGGCCCACTAGACTTAAGTTGATCTTTAGGTCTCCTCCACGTCGATTCCATCTTCCCCACCAGGTTCATCATTGTGCGGCTGTTCCACTCTCCATAACCACCGCCGACGTTCCCTTAGCCGCCGCTTCGTCCATTAATCCATGGGCCGAAGTGACCTTTCCACACGCCGTCGTTTCTCTCCACCTCGCCGCACCTTGCCTCCGCCTCTCTTCATCATAATCCCCACCTTGCCGCGATCCTCGTCGCCACCTCACCTCTGGCCCACTCCTTTGTCGCCACCTCATCGCAACTCGCCGCGACCACGCCTCCTCGCAGCCACCGTCTTGCTCCTTGCTGATTTCATGGTACCTCGCCGCCGTCACGCTGCCCCGCCGTCCACGGGCACGAACAGCCACGCACGGCTTTCCTCGGTCCTTCACGAAGGTTGCTGCATTCATCTTCTTTGCCGATGCCGACGCCGACGATCTCACGTGGCTCGGACTTTGGTCAGCCTTTTGTCGTTGTGCCTTGCCATCACTTTGCCGCAGCCTCAACCATCGCCCTTGCAATGGCGACATTTTTCCTCGATCTTTGACAAACGAAGTGTCCTCCTCCTCCTTCTTCTTCTTCTCCTCCGTTGAGTCCGACGGAGTTGATGTTGCAGCCCTTCGCTCGGTCAGAATTTGGCCGATCTGGTCGTCGATCTCAAGGTCGACGATCTGGCCGTGCTTCATGAAAGCACCAAGTTGGTTGTTCCCTGCAGCCCCGAATACAACTTCCTCGATGAAGTCTGACGATTTGAGCTCAACCTTAAAACCATCAGTGCTGATCAGATCTGCTTTGCTTCCCTCGTCACCGAGCAGCTCTGGCCCGTCTTCACCACCGTCCAAAAGCGACGCCTCGATCTCCTCGTCCTCGATTAGATCTGGCTCGTCCGCAGCAATGACGCTCAGACCTGAATCGTTTCTATCACAGACTGAGTCAACATCCATTACCGAGAATGATTCACGCAGCGTCTTCTTCATCGCTGCCTCCTCCTGCTGTTGGCTCAACCTCAACATCATCCGATCAAGCCTCTTGGTCGCGCTGTTGAGTAACTCCTTCATTTCTTGAAGTAACTCAAGTTGTGCTGGATTGAAAGCTGCCATTGCTCCAAGACCAAACTGCTCTGATACCATTTGTTATGCCCCAAACCAGATTCAAGCAATAATCACAGCTAAGAGTAAAAATCAAGAACACTGAAATATATTGTATTAATTGAAAACGGAATAAACGGGATACAAAGATAGATAATCCACGCTTTCGAGAGGCTTGGTACTCTCCCACCGGACTTTCGAGAGGTCCGTTCTCTCCCTAAAAGGAATTTTTCCTTTCTCACAAACTCAACACAATTTTCATACCCCACATTCACCATTAACACTACTATTTATAAAATCCTAACTTCTAATATTTCTAAATTCTACCCCTAACTAACTACTAATTACTATTTAACCTTCTTATCATAGTTCCTAACATAATATTTCTAAACTAGACTCATAACTAACTACTAATTATTATTTAACCTCTATTTCCTAGTTCCTAACATATTTGTGCTATTGTTTCTCCACAGTTCCGCGTTCATGATTCTCAAGGCTAAATTCCCTGTCCAATCAAGCAGTAGTGATCATGAGAACTTGAATATTTTTGACAACCAAGAATTAGTCGAAAGTCGCACAAAAATTAGTGAGCCTGCAGATGAGTTAGTAGGTATGGAATTATTTGCAGACAAAGAAGAGCATATTGGCGACGTAAAAGATATTGGGCTGAAAACTCAAGAAACATCCTCAGAGTTTCCACATTCAGTGTTTAGCGATTCGTGCTTGGCCACAGAATGCAGCTTAGAAGAAAATATCAAGATGGTGGACAGAGTGGACATAGACAAGTTGAAGACCTCATTTGATGGGTTGTTGAGAGGCCTTCAAGAAACGTCGGACGGGAAAAGTTCAAACTCAAAAGAACAACACTCTAGCGAGAAGAAAAAGACCTCTAAAAAGAGGGAAGAAAAAGATAAGGAAGTTGAAATTGATTGGGAAGAAGTAAGGAAGAAATATTTTAGAAGCAGAGAAAGACCCGACGAACACAAGGATTCAGTAGATTGGGAAGCTGTTAGATGTGCGCCGGTTAAGGAGATCGCAGAGGCCATAAAAAACCGCGGTCAGCATAACAACATTGCAGACCGAATCCAGGTGCGTAACATGATCTTGTACAAACTGTTTGTAACAAATTTTAAAAATGTTAGTTTGTTTATCAATTGTAGTCTTGAAATTTTATGAACTCCGTCGTAGGAATTTCTCAACCGAGTTGTTAAACTACACAAAACCCTCGACCTCGAATGGTTAAGAGACACCCCACCTGATTTGGTCAAGTAAGTAGCCAAATTATTTTTGTCATCAATACAACTCTAAATATGCAGCAATACTTCAAAATTCTGATGCTTGCGAATTCCATTTTTCACGCTTTCAGGAAATATTTATTAGAATATAACGGACTTGGCTTAAAAAGCGTGGAGTGTATTCGACTTCTTGCGCTTCAGAATGTAGCCTTCCCGGTACAGTTTATAGCCGAATCTGATGTCAATTACTACACATTTTAAATCTCATAAACTTAATTATCTATTTATTTTGCCAAGGTGGACACAAATGTTGGTCGAGTAGCAGTTCGTCTCGGTTGGGTTCCTCTTGAGCCATTGCCTGAGGAGCTTCAGCTACATCTTCTACAAAAGTAAGTGGATATATATAATCTTGAAGAGACATTACTGTATTATGTCATTTTAGAATAAATTTTAAGGTTTTTATTCTTATTTTTATTCAGGTATCCTATAATGGATTCGATTCAAAAGTATCTTTGGCCGCGACTAAGTACCTTAAATCCACTAGAACTGTAATCTCAAAACTCTCTCTCTGTAATAATTTGTTTCTCTCTAATGCATACTGAAATTATATTAACTAAACTAATACTCATGTTAATGTTTTTTTTCCCCCTCTTATGTAGATATGAACTACATTATCACCTGATAACTTTTGGAAAGGTAAGCAATCAAACAATCTCCAAATTAGCAAAATGAAAAAAAAAAAAAAAAGGTTAATATGCTTTATTTCCACTTCCCTTTGTATTCTCTTTCTTGCAGGTTTTTTGCACCAAGAAAAATCCGAAGTGCGGTTCTTGTCCACTGAAAAAGGAGTGTAGGCACTATGCTAGTGAATATGCAAGGTACACATCAATTTCAATTTTTTAAATCTAAGTTATATAAAAGTGTGAATATTGATACATAGAGTTCTAAATATATGAAGGGTTTAATTGGCTCTAGTAGTTCCTAAACTTTTAGACTTTACACATTTTAGTCCCCGATCTAATTTAATGGGCAACAATCTCCCTGAAGTAATTTTTTTTTTTGACAAATGCAGTCCAATTGGAAATGAAAATAGCAAACAAACATAATAATACAACTCTAGTTTGTACATTGTCAGAGCTCTAAATAGATTATTTATGAAACAAGGCTATAAAAACACCATATTTCTTCAGAATAAAGGCGCGTTCACATCCATTGGAGTGCTTTGGTCGTTCAACTCTTTGCTCGAAGAGATCCACTTGAACTTTGGGACTTGGGGTGTAATATGGAGAAGATGATGATAATATGGAGTTAGATTGGGAAATTCATGTGATTAAATGACTCGTGCACAAATTCCGTCCAACATTGACGGTAAGTTACCAATTGGACAATTTGTCAAAAAAATTTAATTGAGAAAGATTTTTGCCTACTAAATTAAATAAGGGACTGATGTGTGTAAAGTCAAAAATTCAGGACTGCAGGAGCAAATTACCCTGAAATTATGATAAAAAGAAAAGAAAAAAAAATTAGTGGGATTGAAATCTTGTTTGGAATAACGTGACAATGAAAATCCATTTCAAACAATGACATTTTTTTAGATAGGATTGGGATTAGAATGCTATTAAATTACAGAGTTATAAGTTATTCTGTACATATATTTTTCTTAAACCCCTAATGAGGTGGGGTTTTGCGGGTGCACGTTTTAATAGGTTATTTTGCATCTTTTAATAGATAGTGAAATAAAGAAAATAACAATAGGCAAAAAAAAAAAAAAAAAAAGGATTTCATACCTTGACATAAAAACTAATAATGTACTTTTTAAAACATTTGATTTGTTGGTCATATAATGATGTATATGCATGTTTTTGGTCCAGTGCAAGACGTTCTCTACCAGAGCCAAGAAGGAAAAAGAAATCAAGTCCATCACCTTCGGGAGTGGCTATACATCCACCCTATCTTCTTGAGGACAATCAATATGCAAAATCATCACAACATACGCCTAATATGTGTGTTCCAATTATTGAAGAGCCCTCATTACCAAAGTTGCCACAATGTCAGACTCAAATCTGGGAACCTATGATTGTTGAGCCCTCGACACCGGAGTTGTCACAATGTCGGACTATAATCGATGAACCCATAATTGAAGAACCCTCATCACCGGAGCCTGAACAGATAGAGCCACTAGAAATAGACATAGAAGATTTCTTTTCTGATGACGATCCCGACAAAATCCAGACAATTGTAATCAGCAAAAGACAGTCTGAAGCAACAACAGCTTTGGTTCCTTTGGCACCTGAAGTGGCTGCCTACCCAATGCCCAAATTGAAGCAAGTTAGCCGCTTAAGGACGACGCATTTAGTGTAAGTTTACGTTTCAACTTATTGCATACTCGATTTATAATTTTTTTTTTTTAAAGAAGAAAGCAGTGCATTTATAATTGATAAGAAAAAAATGTGCATGTTGACAATACAAATCTCCAGATAAAATAAGTACCATAACTTGGCTTCTAGCGCTTTAATGCATCTATGAATTTATTTTTTGCAAATTAATAATCTATTATTAGCACCCTTGTTTGAAAGTGCTAAAAATCCTAATGTCGACATTGTAATTCCAATCTTCTTGTAGCTATCTACTACCTGATGACCATCCTCTTTTGACTAAGGTAAGGTATCCAAGCACACTTCTAAAGTTAATTTTCATGTTTCTTTGTTGATGTATTTGCCTTCGTTTTCTGGGACGCAGCTAGATAAACGAGATGATAAGGATCCCTCTCCATATCTTTTACTTATATGGCCACCAGGTACAACATTGCTTCCGGTAAAATATTATATATGTTGATGTTAGAGGTATGCACTTAGAAACTCCATAGCCAAAAGTGCCAGAATTACAAACTATAATCGAGTTGAATTCGAAGCTCCCAACATTGAACTTGGGAGCCTCACTTGAAAGCAACGCCAAACAAACGATTGAATTCTTTCTTATCAAACTATTTTGGGATATGAAACTACAGAGGAGTCATGCAGTTCCGAAGAGTGTGGAAATGTCAGTAGCTCCGTGAATGACGACACAATCCGTGGAACAATTTTGGTAAGTTGAAAGAACTAGACATGAAAATTTTTAAGTGTATGTTCATATTGCCATTTGTAAAATAGACTGCATCTAAACCAATGCTTGAATAGATACCGTCTCGAACAGCCATGAAAGGAAGCTTTCCACTTAATGGAACATACTTCCAAGTTAATGAGGTGAGTTTTCTTTAGAAAAAAATTCCCCCATTGGCTTTATTTTTTCGATTGAATCAAAATACGGCTCTTCACGGGCAACACAAACACGAGCTACAAAATGCGTGCAATTCATACGCAGGTATTTGCTGACCATGAAACCAGTCACCATCCCATTCATGTGCCTAGAGAATTGTTATGGAACCTACAACGGCGAACTGTGTACTTCGGCACCTCAACAAGTGCAATTTTTGGAGGTAAATAAACCTTGAACATGACAAGAGCTTTCTACTAATTATCTTTTTTTTTTTTTTAGTTTCTACTGTCCAACACCTTTCTCATGCTTATGATATTTCTATTAAACATTTGCACTACAGGCGTGACAACACAAGAAATTGGGTACTGCTTTTGGAAAGGTATGTATTTTCCAAGTTTTTAAATTAATAATTAACTAAAATTTGTACTTGTGCAAGTAATTCATTACTAGTGAACTAATTTGTCTTATCCTTTCATTGTATTATTTTGACGCATCTTCGTGAGAGCAACACTTTAAAGTTTAAACCATCTCAGAATAATTACAAATTTCTCAACGAAACAATAATAGTTTGCAAGTTTTGATAACCAAATGAAATTGAAAATCTTATGCTGAAAACAGAGATAAAGTCAATACAAAAAAAAAATAATAATAATAATAAAGGTCAGTTAGGTAAATAGCCATTTTGAACTGTGCGTTTTCAAAAAATAGCCACAGTTTTAAAAAATTTAAAAACTAGCCATAACACAATGTAAGAAATTTCTGACAATAACAAAATTGCACATAAAAATTGTTGTAAGAAATTTCTGACACGTGTCAGAAATTTCTGAAATGGTTAGTTTTTAAATTTTTTGAAACTGTGGCTATTTTTTAAAATCATTTTATAAACTATGGTTATTTTCTTAAAATTCCCTAATAATAATAATAATAATGTTATGTTAGCTAGTGTTATACAATGAATTGCTATCTTATGTCTCGCACCTTAAAACCAACTTCAAGGGAAAAGAAAAATATTTCTCAATTATCATACCCTTTTTTTTTTTTTTTTTTTTGTGTGTGTGAAGGATATATGTGTGTTAGAGCATTTGAGCGGAAAACGGGCCTTCCAAAGCCTCTTGCAGACAGACTCCACATTTCAACGACCCAACAAGCAGCGATTCGAAAGAAGAGAGTAAAAAAGAAAGATGAGTAAAAAACAGCTACATTTTGTGGAAAACAGCTACATTTTGTGGCACTTTCTATTCAGTCATTCATTTTTTTCTATAGTGTATATAAAGAACAACATTATTTTTTTCTCATTAGCTTTTATTTCTCTTCGCTCTTATAATAGTGTCTAAAACAAAACAAAAAAAAAAAAAAAAAAAAACCAAGCAATACCTTTTGGCTTTACAAAGCGTTCTCTATTCTTTTGGATCAAATCCAAACACATTTTTTTTAGACAATGAGATTGTGGGAATCTAAATTACCACTGTAACATAATTTTTTTTGTCTTTCATTAATTTGATTGATATCAAGGTCATCACATTAAAAAGAGAAATATATGAAGATCAAAGCACCAAGTGGAAGTCAACTTTTGAACAATGAGCGCACATATATATATATATATATATATATAAACAATGCATGATTTTTATGACTTTAACAGTATATGTCTGTAGGTGTGGCCAAATCAAGTGAGCTCTATTTAGATCTAAGTTTCACTAGTTTGCAATATAATAGTCCTTTTAGATCCAAATTCCAAACTTCATATTAGTTAAATTTGACTTTTGAGCCAACTCTTATCAAGCTGATGTCAGCCATATAGTTTATAATATAAGCACGGCATATATACACACACATAAGAAATTTATCACGATTTACTTTTTAATTCCGAGATGATAGTTGTTACTACTATGATAAATAAGTAACGCAAAAATATATAACTCTTTCGTTGATGTTTGCTAAATACACGTTTTCAGAATTCGGTTTACAAACTTTTTTTTTTTTTTAATAAACCCGTACTAACATTAATCATTAACCTAGTTAAAGACTTTCTCAATGAGAGAATAAAAGAAACAAAATGTAAAAACTAACGCTTCATGTTAACTAGTTCCCCTTATTTGGTACCTATTTTAATAGTTTTTGACTGTTTTAATTAACCATTTGTACTCATTCAAATAGTTTTTACTTTTTCATCTCAAGGTTAAATGCTTTAGGTGTCATTTGGATATAAATTAAATCGCAACAAATTAGATTACCATATCAGGGGCGGAGCTAGGTGAGGTTGAGTGGGGGCAACCACTCACACTCAAATTTTTGAAAATCAAGTTTTGTACTGTAATTTTTAAAAAAATTATAAATATTCCCCCGTAAAATATTTAAAGTTTAAAATCTGCTCCCATTCAAAATTTTGAAAACTAAACTTTAAAATCCCTAAATAATCTTTGAATTTTACCAAATTTCTTGTTTCATCCTTATGATTTTAATAATTCCTAAATAATCCTTCAATTTATTAAATTCCGTTCAAATTATCATTTGCCTCTAATTTGGTCAAAATTAAGACATAAAAGACATTAATGCCCTTAGAAAAAGACAAACACAAATATTTTTCTACTCCTCCACTACGAACCTCCCCGTTGGAAACTTTCTTCTCGTTCTCCCTCCTCATGCCCCATCATTTTTTTTTTTTTTTTGTGAAGATGTGTAAACCTACCAAAGAATTAGAATCACCCACAAAGCTAAACTTTTGGACCTGCAATTCCCATCAGCTTAAACATCAAAAGGGCAGTAGAAGTGAATCTATTAGTCAAAATGGGATAAGAAAAATGAGAAAAATTTTCAGATCCAACGTAAAGGAAGGGATATGTCTCATGAAAATTAATTCAAGGTGGAAAAAGAAATAACAAATGGGAAATTTCTAAGCAGGATTTATTTGATGATTTTGTGTGCAATGGAGAAAGGTTTTGTCTGTGTGTTTAGGAAGAAGAGGAAAGTTAAACAAGGCCCTTCGCAACCTCTGCGACCTTTATCCCCTTCGCGACTGCCTTGACTTCCACCCCTCTACGACCTCCGCGACCTCTATGCACCTCCACCCCTCTACGGCCTCCGCGACCCGCCACCCCACCCCACTGCGACCCTCTACCCCTCCGCGACCTCCGCACCTCCACGCTTCCGCGACCCTCAACCCCTCTGGTGACCCTTAGTTTTTTAATTTTTAATTATTGTTTTAGTTTTCTGTTTTCTATTTTATTTTAATTTTTGAAAATTTGTTTTTGTGTTATTTTTTTTTTATCTTAAGGGCAGTTTGGCCATTTTTATAAAATTCATGTGTTTTAGTCAACCCAAATCTGACATGAAGTATGTTTTTGGACTATATTTGACAACCGAAGGATTATTTAGAAATTATGAAAAGCGTAAGGTTGAAACTAGAATTTAAGTAAAACTCAGGGGTTATTTATAAATTTTTCCAATTTTATATTATAAATTCTTAAAAGATTATGAGTTTACCCCCACAAAAATTAAAATTTTTTTAAATTCGCCAAAGAATTGACTAAATTTATAGACATTACCCCCACAATTTAAAATTTTATTTTTTGAATATGCCCTTACTGAGATAAATCCTAACTCCGCTACATACCACTGCTACATTATCACTGTTTCTAACTCAAATGCAAAAAATTAGATTTATATATTCTTGCTATATTAAAAAATAAACCTTTTCAATTCACAATACAAATCTTCTCTCTTACAATCTCAATTCAATAACTAAATATTGGATTCACATATCAATGCTACATTACCACTGTTTCTAACTCAAATGCAAAAAATTAGATTCATATATTCTTGCTATATTAAAAATAAACTTTCTCAATTTATAATACAAATCTTCTCCCTTATAATCTCAATTCAATTACTAAATCAAATTCTTATTCAAACATCAATTTGAACTCAAGATTTTGCCAAATATGAAAAATAAAAACACTAATAAAAATAATCTTAATTTTGTATTTGAGATTGCTATCCAAATGACCTCTAAATCTTAACAATTTAAGAGATTGTTTTAAATGCAAAGTTTAAATTATTTTGATTTGAGTTATTATTTGGCAAAATTTTGAATTCAAATCGATGTTTGATAGGAGTTTGATTGCAGGATTTGAACTGAGATCGTAAGAGTGAAAATTTGAATTGAGAAATTAAAAAAGTTCCTTTTTACTGTAGCTAGAATACTTGAATACAATTTTTTATTTTTTGTATTTAAGTAAAAAAATATTAGTAAAGTAATAAAGATGTTTGAATTCAATTTTTGTATTTAAGTTTATTATCCATATGACCCAAATCACCTTAAAACTAAAAAAGCTAACAACTATCTAAGGTGTCGTTTGTCATACATATTCAAATTGTGGTAATTTGAACTTTTTTATTTGAATTAGAAAATTTGAATTGTGTAATTTGAACGAACAATTTATATTGTTATTTGGCTCAGAAAATCTAAATTGAAAATTTATTTCAATTATTATTTGGGTAAATATAGAAATATGTGATTTGAGTTATGAAAATAGTGGTTAAAATGTCAAATAAAAAAGTACTATTGAAACGGATCCAAACTGTTGAAATTTGAGAGTGAGTATAATTTAAATTTTAAAGGTTGGGATGAGCTTTTGACATTCGGATTTTTTCAAAAAAAAGTTTCCAAGACAACGATTTAAATTGATAAACTCATTTGCATTGTCCAGAACGGATTCAGATCCGTTTAACAAACAACACCTAAATAATATCATTTAAGTAGTTGTACCAAACAAGAAAACAAGTCTCTTGTGTTAGGGGAACAAGTGCAAAAACATGAAAAGTAGAGGGCCCAAAAAAATATGATGTTTTAACGCCTGATAGCTTTCATGCCCTAAACCTAAAGCCATCCTAATCCCAAGCTTTTGCTTTGGAACATCATTTCCATATTTTCCTTCTCTTCTCTTCCTTCCTCAGAGTCAACTCTCCAAAACCCTTCTCTCTCTCTCTCTCTCTCGTCGCTCTCGCCAACCCTCAGGTAAGCTAATTCTAAGCTTCCTCTTTGAGTTTTTTTTTTTTTTTTTCCTTCGATTCCGAGCGATTGTCTGGGTTTTAGCTCGAGCTATCTGCATTTCTTCTCTGTATATTTGTGTGAATTTCTCGCTCATTATGAGCTGGTTTTGCTGTCAGGTTTACGAGTGAGACATGGCTGGCGGAGAGAAAAAGAAGTCCGGTGGTGGTGAGATAGTTTCACTTTAGTGGATTTATGGGAATTGTGTGTTTTTGGATCTAATGGCGTGTTTGGCTTTTTCAGGGGGGAAGAAGAAAGAGGTTAAGAAGGAGACTGGGCTGGGAATTTCCTACAAGAAAGATGACAACTTTGGAGAGTGGTACTCTGAGGTATATTTGTTCTTTTTGTTGCACAGAAATGGGATTCTTAAGATCTTTTTACCATTTTTATATTTGGTGATTATTGAACTATTAGTTTTCGGTTCTCTCTTCCAGTCTCAAGTGAGAAAGTCTGTCTTATTTTGAAGAAATGTGCTATGAAATTGAGTATCTTCATAGCCTTTGGTTGGTGTTATAACTATGAGAAAATGCCATAAAAATCTGATGTTTTCAAAAAAAAAAAAAAAACAGATTCATCTTGTGTTTTATGTAATGCCTAAAAAACCCTTTATTTATCAAAGTAGATAGATCGTAAATGTACCTTGTAAGGGAAGTCGGTCAACTATGGCGTGTAATGCGAATGTTGTTTAGGTCTCAACAGCAAATTTCCTTTCTTTAACTTTAGTGCGTTAAGTATGTAATATGTAAGTATATGCCACTAACTTGTTTTTCTTTCATGGTGTGTGTGTTTAGGTTGTTGTACACGGAGAAATGATTGAGTATTATGATATTTCTGGCTGTTATATTCTCAGGCCATGGGCGGCGTCGATCTGGGAAACTCTGCATGTGAGTTTGAAACCATTTTTGTGTTTTGATGTTATGGTTGGGATTCATGCTTTGACATCCCATTTTTGTGCAATAGATTGTCGTTTGATCATTGATTATGTTCCCATTTGACCATTTTCCATTGTCCATGAAGGTCTTACCTATTGAGCTGCTGTGAAGCAGTTAATTTGTAATGAATATCTGCCTCTGAGTTTTCATGTTGGGATTATGATGTGGAACTTTTGACTATATTTTGAAAGATGTCAATGTGCAGGATTTTTTTGATCCAGAAATAAAGAAAATGAAAGTAAAGAACTGCTATTTCCCCCTTTTCGTATCTAAATCTGTCTTAGAGAAGGAGAAGGATCACATAGAGGGCTTTGCACCAGAGGTGAGGATCAGAATTTATTTTTGCCCAATGCGAACTTTTAATTTTTTTTATATTTTATATTCTGTGAATTATCTTCTGCTTTTGCTTTTGTTTATATTTTCATTTTTAGGGGTTCCATAATTTGGGTTTGGGTGTTTTTGGACCTTAGCATAAGTTCGTATGTAATTCCTTGCTTTCTAAGAAAATTAGTTTGAAGTTTTATCCTGTACAATTGGAGCTTTATTTTGATGAACATTTCCCCCTTTTCTATTGTTGCTGGTGCATCTTCTAGCCTGCAAGCGCAAGTTTAAGTAATCTGCTTCTTTTGATGAAGCTAATTCTATTTCCCAAGTTTATTTGCTGCGAAGATTGACCTAAATTTCACCAAATAGTTTTAACTTTTTTCATGCCAATGAAAGTTTGTACCCTAGATCTTCTTGTAAAACTAAATTTTACATGATTTTGGCATGTTAATCAGACCCTACCTTGGTTCTCTTTAGGTTGCTTGGGTGACTAGATCTGGAAAATCTGAGTTGGAGATCCCCATAGCTATTCGTCCAACTAGTGAAACTGTAATGTATCCCTCTTATTCAAAATGGATAAGGGGACACCGGGACCTGCCTTTAAAACTTAACCAGTGGTGTAATGTTGTTCGTTGGGAGTTCAGCAATCCCACTCCATTCATCAGGTTAATTTCTGCTAGATTTCCTTATTCTTAATCCCTTAGCTTTTTACACCATATCATTAGCTAGTTGTGGATTTGATGCTTGCTCTATCCGGCAACGTCTATGAGCTGAATAGGGGCAAGTGCTGACATATCTTTGTACTCTAGGACTCGAGAGTTTCTTTGGCAGGAAGGGCATACTGCCTTTGCAACAAAGGAAGAAGCAGATGAAGAGGTATGGAATTTAATCTCTTGGATGTCTTATGTGCTATTGTACAACCTTTATTTTTAAAGTTCTCTTTGTTTATCAAAAAATAGGTCTCTTTGTTCATTTTAGAACTTCAATGGCTTACCCGGTTTATTCTTTAGGTACATATGTTGCTTATTGTTACCCTCGTTTCAGAGTCTCTTATTGTTAACTTGAAGATCAAATAAGTATATTTTATATGAGATTGATGTTTGATTGAACATTGGCATTCTTTTATCTTTGTCCATTGATTATGAGTTCTATGTTTTACCTTTTACATCATCTATAAAAGCCCTTGCATTTACAAAGCTGAAAAGATGACAAAATCTATATAATAATTCTGTATATATTTCCTTAGTTTGACCAAATTATTGATACAAATCCTTTTGTAACACGGTGGTATCTTTAAGGTTTATTTTCACATATACAAAATAATAATAAAAAAGACACTTAGAAAAACTTAATTGCACCGCACCCAATTTGAGCTCTTAAAGCCAAAAAAAAAAAGGTATGATTTTTTCTTTGGGAAAATTTTGTTGGGCAAAAATTGAGCGGTATAAAAGGTGATCAACTGTTCATCCTTATTCATGTTAAAATTTACATATTGATACTTGTTATGAAAAAAACGTCAGTCTGATGGCCATGTTTGAATACCATTTGAAGATATGAACCTTACAATTCTAGTGAGCTTCAGTAGACTCTATTGTGGGTTGTGGGCCTTTGCTTATTATATCAGAGAACTATGACATGCCTTGAAATTAAATTTTTTTTAGCAACCACCCTTGTAGTGCGAAAAATATCATTTCCATTTCTATTCACTTTGTACAAGATTTTTACCTCGTGACAGATTCTCCCAATAAGCGCTTTTATGCTTACTGTTATGGTCTCATTTCTCTATTAAACAGTTGATTTAGTTTGTTGTTGGCCACATTATTCATTTCATCAGGAATTATGTTTAGTTTCCACTTTGGGCTCTTTCTTAGAAATGCAAGTATTTTTCTTTTTCTTTTGTTTTGTGTCTATTTTAACGCTGGGAGGTACATTGCTCTTATCTATTGTATCAAGAGTTCTGCAAAAAATTAAATTGGTGATTTACCTGATTGTATCTCGGTAAATATTAAATAGTTGATTTTTAATTTGTCTTAAATCAGAAGGAAAAAAATTATGCTTATTGTGTATAACTAGTACTAAATACCTAAATTCTCATTTATTCAAATATCTATTTACAAGTGGTATATGTTTAATTTGTTATACGTTCCAGGTTCTTCAAATTTTGGAACTATACAGACGTATCTATGAAGAGTACTTGGCTGTTCCTGTTATAAAGGGTAAGAAGAGTGAGTTGGAGAAATTTGCTGGTGGACTTTACACAACAAGTGTTGAGGTATATGCGCACATTCTTAATCTATATATATATATATATGTGTGTGTATATATATATATATATATATTAATTGTTGAAAAAGTGAGGTACGTGTATACTGTATAATTCTATATTTCCAAAAATCTCTATACTAATATATTCCCTTATATATACCAGGCATTTATTCCGAACACAGGTCGTGCCGTTCAAGGTGCAACTTCGCATTGCTTAGGTCAAAATTTTGCAAAAATGTTTGAGATAAACTTTGAAGATGAGAAGGGGGATAAGGCTATGGTATGGCAGAATTCTTGGGCGTATAGCACTCGAACGGTATGTCCTCTTATTTGTTATCTTCTTAAACAGAGTGGTTGTCACTATAATTTCAAATCAAAACTACCGCAAGAGAGGATTTAAGAATTCTCGGTCCTTCCCTTTGTGTAATTTATTTATGATTATTTGACGCTCTGCTTATCAATATAATGATAACTGACCGTTATTTTTCCACCTGTTTGGTTTTCTGATATGTTAAGATTGGGGTCATGGTTATGGTTCACGGGGATGACAAAGGCTTAGTGCTGCCACCGAAAGTTGCTTCAGTTCAAGTTATTGTAGTTCCTGTTCCATATAAAGATGCTAATACTCAAGCAATTTTCGATGCGTGCACTGCTACTGTGAATACCTTGAACGAAGTAGGTATTCGTGCTGAGGCTGACTTAAGAGACAACTATTCTCCTGGTTGGAAGTACTCAAATTGGGAAATGAAAGGTGTTCCTCTGAGGATTGAAATTGGGCCAAAAGACTTGGCAAACAATCAGGTCGGCCAGTTTTCTTATTTTTCTATAAATTCTTAGTTTGCTGATGTTACTAAAGGAACTTTATTTGTCATTGTTGAAATGAAGGTGCGTGCTGTTCGCCGTGACAATTCGGCTAAAGCAGACATTCCCATGTCAGACTTGGTTCAGCAAGTAAAAGTACTTCTGGAGACCATTCAACAAAACCTGTTTGATGTTGCAAAGGAAAAACGAGATGCATGCCTTGAAGTTGTCAAGACTTGGGATGAGTTTTCAGCAGCACTCAACAAAAAGAAATTGATCTTAGCTCCTTGGTGCGATGAAGAGGTAAGATCATTTTAGTAACATTCTCGTTAGGTCTATAGGCTACTTAATCATTTTAGTGCAATGCCTATTTATTTATTTAATTTTTCTGTTTCGTGGGTTCTCCATATTTGTGGTCTGCTCTTTATTTATTTGTTTCAAAATATGTTATGTTGAACTAAAACTCTAGTTGGGTTTTGAAATGCATAATATCTAGTGCCTCGGTTGTTGAATTGGAGGTCAATGTTAGTTATGCAACTGAGTCTATGTTTGGGTCTTCGTCATTCTATTTGGTTTGCTTGATCATAATGAACTTGATTATTGGTATACATCCTTCACCGTTCTCGTTTATGATATTGCTGATATATAAATCTCTAGTATAATATTTCATCTTGTATGATTTGATTTCTATTAATTGAGTTGGAAGCAATTGTGTTTGCTAAAGCGTTCTTTTGTTTTACCTTTTTCATGAGATTGATTGTTTGTCCTGACTTTCCAGGAGGTGGAGAAAGATGTGAAAGCAAGAACAAAGGGTGAGATGGGAGCAGCTAAGAGTCTTTGCTCTCCATTTGACCAGCCCGATCTTCCTGAAGGTAGCATTTTTCTTTTCGTGCTGGCTTTTACAAACTAATTGTTTCCGCTCTTCCGTCTCCTGAGCTTTTTATATTACGTTTATGATAAGCGGAAGGATGAAAGTGGATACAACACTAGTTCTAGATGGTTGAGTTTATTAATAAAACTAGCGAATTCATTGTTGTGAGCTGTTACACTATTGTGCACCAGGATGAGATGATTTTAAACATGATAATATTATTAACCTATATGCTAAAGGACTAAGGAAGTGGGTGTTTAAAGTAGAGTAAAGCAAAAAATCAGTTTCAGAGGTTATTTTCTTAGTTCTAGTTCACATGGCTCACTTAAAATATTTGTTTCTTCCTGAGACTCTATTTTAGTTGGGATTTCTTCAAATTTGGGGGTGCTTTCTTCTAGTTGATTCTTGGATATGATATAGATAAGATTCCAACGGTAATTCCCTACTTGGTGATTGATTTTAGGAAAAATTTTATCTTTGCCCCTTGTTTATATGCCTGTGTTTAACTTTGCTTCCTATTTTTTAAAACATAAGACTCGTCCCTCCTGACCTCTGGATGCATCTTAAAGTGACCATTCTGTCTATTTATTTATTTATTTTTGTTATTTTTTTAATGGGAAAAGGACATCTGTTGCATTGTTAAGTGGTATGGTGCGTGTCAACAATGTATTCCTATCCCGTTTTCCATTAAAAATAAACAGAAAGGGCATTTTGAGAAGTGCAAAGATCAGGTTGAAGGTGCATGAATATTACGTTTGAAAATATGGGGGGTAAAGTGAGACACATGCATAAAATAGCACGAAGAAGTATAATTTTTCCTTGACTTTATTCAGTTGTACTTGTCAGAGTTATTATTAAGATGAGGGCTGTATTGCATTTCTCGATATGAAATGTTTTGTACACCTGTTTGAACGAATTGGCCAATTGAATCAGTTTCCATGAAATGCCTTTTTCAGTGCCTAAAACGAGTCTCATATGTTGTCGAGCAGATACTGAATAAGTGAATTTTAGTTTATTTATGTGCTAAGATGGAACATTGTGTTCTGATTACAGGTACTCTGTGCTTTGCGTCGGGAAAGCCCGCTAAGAAATGGACATACTGGGGCCGGAGCTACTAGATTATCAAATTTTGTTGTCAACTTTATTGATTCTCATGTCCTGAGCTTGTATTGGAGTCCCTTACGAAACTGGTCTAACATTGGGGAATGTTGTCTGGACATAATACTGGATTTTTTCATTTCGTAGGAGGGGGGGAAAAAAAGAAAAAAGAAAAAAAGAAGATAAAAGTACTGAGATTGGGGACAGTCCCACTTCCTTTTTTCTGATTTTGGTATTCAAAGTTCTCATATATTGTTTCTTTTTCACATTGACATTTCTTACGTCAAGTAGTTCGTATTTTTGAATTTTCTAAGGTGTATCTTGAAACAGATTTTTGGAGCAGTTGAGAAAGAGTTTGAGATCTCTCTTGGGACGGTTGCAAAGCTATACCAATTTTAGGTATGAGCTTATTGAATTTTAAGGACGTGTTTTGAAAATTGTCAACGGTTAATGGCAACTTCACATATGCATTTGATTAGCTTCTTTTCTTATCGCCTGGAAGACGGTCTCCAAATCCTTTTTCATTATTTATCTACTTGTTTCTTTTCCTCCAATTTCCCTGCGTCTCAACTGGCCGATTCAAACTGAAAAAAACTATTATTAAAAAAAAATATTATTATTATTAGTATTAATTTTTCCCATTTTGATCGATGCAACAAATATCATAGAACACATTTGAATCCATTAGAACTTTTTTTAAACAAATTACTTGGAAGGATCGAAGGATTTCAAGAACAAAGAAAATATTATGAAATATCTCAAATAGCATATAGAGATTATTAAGTAAATGACCTGTTTTTAACTTTAGTTTTAAGGAATTGACCTGAGTTTGTTATAATTAAGTTATTAGCCTTTAGACAATATGTATTGACTTTTTTGCCCTTTGATACATGAGGTTGGAAGAAGAGTGATGATGGATAAAAATGAGATTTCATAGGGATTTGAGGTTAATAACTTAATATTTGAATTCTTAGGCCATTTTCTTAAAACATAGACTTTCAAGTGGCTATTTAACAAATGAGCCCATATTTCGGACAGTTTTGGTAACTGGATTGTATTCTATCCTATATGCGTATAAGCTTATATAATTTGCGCGTTGCAAAATACTATATAAAATAATGCAGAAAAGATCTTGGACATTAGTGTAGAAAATACGGTTGAATATGAAAGAAAATAATACAATTTGTAATGTATTAAGTGTGCTTTTTGCATTAGTTTGAACATGCCAAATACCGTGTTATATTCTCAAATAGAATACGATTGGGTTTTATAATACACCAAACGTATCTGAAAGTGCTAATTTTATGTTTTAACTTTCAAGCTTATATAAGTGGTAAAAACTAGGCCTACACAAAACATTGGGAATTCGACCGGACTTCACCGCCGACCAAAGACCCGACCAGATAATTGCCAACAAGTCACTGTCCGACTTAAACTTGAGAAAAACTTGCCCAAACACTCTGTGTAGACAATCAGTTTCGGGTGCGAATATCAGATGTCAGACGATACCGGACTCAACCGAGAGGATTTATGGAGTTAAAAAAATAAAAATAAAAATAAAATGGGCTTAGGGTAATATTGTTTCACTCCTCAGTCCAGCCGCTGTTCCTCCACGCCGTTGGTCCTCGCTCGTCACTATTCCTCCATGCCACTATTCCTCACTCCATGCTGGTTAACACAACAGTAGAATCGTTGTTGTCACACACACACGCACACACACATATATATATATATATATATAATATGATTTCAATCGTGTATATAATATATTTTTTTAGAAACAAGGATTATAATAACAATACTCGAATACATAATGTGATTTTTAATAGAGTGGTATTTTAGTTCCAAAAATACTAATAAATTTGAAATTTTTACATCAAATCTCTTAATCAAGCCTTTGCTACCAAAGCACCGTTTCAACCGAGTTCTCAAAACATTCAAAAACTAATTTCAACGTGGGGTTTCAAAAGTGCGAATTTAAAAAAGGTCTTTCGCCAACGTTTAACCGGCGGTCCACGCGACACTCACGAGGTCGGTCCCGTATGCACCCGTCGTTTTCCATCGTTGTCTCCTAACCTTAAAGCTTTCCCTTAACTTATTTTCAAAGCAAGCTACTTATGAGTTAGTAGCCCACTAAGTAGATTTTATAATTTGATTATTATATCACACGCCATACAATAAACTAAAAGAATCATAACATAACATTCGCTCAAGGATCGGACTTATCAAGCAACTAATTGCAACTCAAAAGTTGATCTTTTCCTTTTCTAATCTCACCTCAGTTTCTCAAATTTTCAATTTATCTCACAAAGGTACATGTGCACACGGTTCATTAATTAAGGATCCTTAATTAACTTTCTCTCGTCCTCTCGAACCGTTCTAAAGCCTCTTACTGCCAATGGCCCCGTCGGGCCGTTTAAAAAATTTACCTTTTTTCACACACTAAACACATCCAAGAAAGAATAATTTAATGTCTATGGTCCTATACCCACAACCAGACAAATATAACATATACACATGGATACATACGACAACATAATTCCAATATTCCACAATACCATACTTGTGGATTTTGAATACGAAACGAGATTCAAAGCATAAAGATTAGAGCACAAGAAATTCAATGGTTGTAGTCGCATAGCCACACACAAGAAATTCAAATATAAAAAAACATTTAACACTTAAATCTCACACTTGCTAGCACCACCTGCATAATTAATAAACTAGCAATCATTAACTCGATCCAGAGCAAATCGGGTAACTCGCTTCAACTCAATACATATTAGCATATAAATATGCCATCAGAAACAAACTTTATAAAGTATCACGAGGTTTACATAATCTCGTACCTGTGGGTTTCAATCTCAAAGGCCAACATAAAAAGTGGCTAGTTGACAAACGGTAGCCATAGTTTATAATTCACTATTGTCATGGTGTAATAGAATTAAACATACTCGTGTGCAGTGTGCTAGTAAAAATTCACTTTTTAGAGGTCTTAAGCTCATTACTTGGGTCCTCATGGCCTTTCCTACAAAGTTCCTCCTTCGTACTCGATTGGTAATATTTTTTTGTTTAGACATGAGAATAAGAGTGTCAATCATTGATCTGTATTAATCACCCTAGGAAATATTTGTATTCTCTAAATTCACACCGGTAGGGTGAGTTGTGGGAAATCCACTTTAAGGACTCTATAGTATGCGATTGACGCGTGTGTTGAAGACTCAATCTTAATTACTAAATCATAAAATGAGTATAGAAATTCAATAAGTAAGGACAATTTTTTTTCTTCTAAACGTTTTCTCAAATGATTTCAAATTTTATAGTTCTTCGAGCAAACAATCTGACAGAGTTTTTATTATTTTTTGGACATCTCGGCCGAAGCCTTACCAAATATAATCAGAGCACCAAAATCAGTTTGGTCACAAAGCATTTTAACATTGCGTAAAGATAATTTTCACAGGATATAAAAAATAAACCCAGAACCTAAATCAACTATCAACAACAAGTCTTATGATCGGGTACCTGGGCATGAATATATAATGTAATTATTATATATAGCCTGTAACATTAATAGTAAAATAAGGGTTGCAATTTCGTTATCTAGATGTGTGCGACCCTTCTCTTTATACCTTTAGCGTGAAATAGTGAGGAATTGCTCGTCCAAGCTTACTTCGTGAAGGCCCTAAGTAACTCAAAGTAGTTAGAATTTAAACCACATGCTTATACTATAATTAGTATCAAAACAAAGCTTCTATCATTTTGGTGCTTAAAAGTCCACTAACGACATTCTAAACAAAAGGAATACGATCGAAACACATGTTCACTGAGAATGTGAACTAGACAACAAACACACGGAGAATCTTTTTGAAAAGATTTCAGCAAAGACACCAAACTCAAAATGAGAGGTTATAGTTAAAATGCTAACATATTCACAGATATAATTTTAATGCAAATAATATGTCAAAACAATTTATTAGGTCTTAATTTCAAAATAGATCGAAAACAAGACCCAAACTTAAACTAGGATCATCTTGAAATGCTAAAGGTGAACTTGGAAATTCAACATCAGTCTCAAAATGAATTATTTACACAGTCTATTGCTAATGGTAAATCTCAAGGCCAAAACCAACATAATTATATATTCAAAATGCTAGAGACTAGATCATACCACATATAAATCCAAATCAATCATAGCGAAATATATATGAAAATTCGTTGCATTGATTCAAATCCCACAAATCTCATTTACAAATCACAAGTAAGTCAAAATATCTTGCGCCCTCAAAATCTGGATGTTTAAATATCTTTAGGAACATTCATGGTAATATATCCTGATTTAAAGTGACAAGGCTCTCAAAATCTGGATGTTTAAATATCTTTAGGAACATTCATGGTAATATATCTCAAAATCTGGATGTTTAAAGTGCCAAATTAAATCTTCTCAGTAACAATCAGAATCAAACGTGATCTCCATCAAATAACTTCATTCTATATGCAAGATCTCCCTTCAAATTCAAAATCTTTCCTTTTGTGCATGACACCCGTATCTCTTCAAATCATGGCATAATCTAGGCGCAAATCTAGCTGATAATAATCTTTTAGAATTCAACTATCCTTTGCGTTATTCATTTTAAATTGCACATGATCGTATCTCAAGATGTCAACAACTTCCACAAAGTTCTGAGCGAACATCTTCTGAAACATCCGGTGAAACACCAACGAATGTTCCACAGAATCCAGGAAGGAACATTCTCTGGAACACCGAAATGAGCATCATCTCTTGCTTTGTGATTAACACAATAATATCTTCAACTGCATACAACTAAAACAAAACATGTTTTGCCAAAAATAGCAAACACAAATATACACTAACATTGTCCCACTAGGTTTTCCTAGAGAAGGAAAGGAGATAATGAGAAAAATATGGAGAAAATAGTTATGTAAAGAAAATGAAAGAAAATATGAGAGCAAGGGAATTATAGAGTGATTAATAAAATTTTCTTAGTCGATTAATTTATTTTTGGTCTATCATTCCGCTTTATTATTCCAGTATTATAATATATAGTTTTCACAACGCGAGTATGATTTGCTCTTCTTTCTTTAACAATGCATGAGTAACTTTTTATTAGCGTATTATTGTTATTATATTTACTTTATATTTATCTTGCGATTATTTATTTGCTATTTGTGTAATTACTCAAGAGTATAAATACTCTCTTTCACAACAATGGGATTATTATCTATTTAATCAATCCAATATTGTATTAGAGCCTTAGGCACAAAATTTATTTTTTCGTCAAACAATCACACGCTGACCTTACTGCAGCCAGCCGGCAACTCTGCAAGTCGCTCACCCAGCTGCTCTAATTCTTCAAGACTTCTACGACTTCTGCCATTTTCACCATGTCTTCCTCCCCCGCGTCATTCGAAGCCACAATTACCACGCAGCCACCTTAGTCATCTCATTCGCCGATTCGTTCCCAGCACTTGTGGCATTCAACGCCTACTCTCAAATTCCGCTGAAATTAACTTCCATCAATTATGCCGCATGGAGAATACAATTCAATTCTCTCTTGCACAACTATAATTTGTTTGGTTTCGTTGACGGATCGATTCTATGCTCACTGACAACCACCACCTCGCTGGATTCACCAACACCGATTCCCAATCCTTCCTATCTCCATTGGTTTAGGCAGGATCAATTGCTTCTCAATGCAATTATGGGCTCTCTTTCTTCATCGCTCGTCCTGTTTGTCTTAGAATCAAAGACATCTCATGAAGCGTGGACGACTCTCCTTAAGGCATACGCAACCCTGTCTCGTGGTCGCATTCAGCAGTACCGCAGCAAATTGAATCACCCTAAAATTTGTAATCGGTCTGTCACTGAATATATGCAAGAAATCAAGGCCAATATTGATGCGCTCGCGTTGATGGATGTAAAGGTCAACTTTGATGAATTGTCGATCCGTATCCTTGAAGGCCTTGACAATCGCTACGAGGGGCTTGCGAATGATATTTAGGCTCGAGAACATTCGATTACTTTTGATGAGTTGCTCGAAAAGCTTCTCAATCATGAAGCAAATTTAACAATTGTGTTGCCATCCTCTAATTTGCCTGAACCCGCCACCGCGATGGCTGCACCGCTCTGGTCCAACTCGCGGAAACAATCTCGCGGTGGACACACCCAACACGGTGGTATTCCGCAATTCGCTGCCCCACCGTTCCGTCCAGCCACGCCCAGTCTAGGACGGTCGTGGTCAACGAATCCTACCATCGGTCAGCCGTGGACTCAGCCACCACAGTCTCCCACCCACCTTTAGTCGTGGGGGTTATCTGGGTAAATGTCAAATCTGCCGCCAACAAGGTCACTTTGCCACGTAGTTTGGGGTGTACATGGACTCGCTCAACCCGCTGGCCCAACCCAACCCGAAAAATTAGGCCCGAGGACTGAAAACTAATTTTCAGTTCCTATTTATAGGAACCCGAATATAGTGGGCTGGGTTACAAATTTCTTAGTTTGGGCCCCTAAAACCCAACCCAGTCCGAACTATTCAACCCTTATACTCTTAAACTATTATTCAGCCCTAAATTCTTCTCCTCTCAGGCTCTCACTCATCACTCCTCTTCACTTCTCAGTCCTCACCTTGCTGACAACATCAACATCTGCTCCCTCCCTCACTGCTTATCGTCGAGCCCCTTGAGCTTCGCCGTCCTAGCCCCTCGAGCGTCACCGTCCTAGTCCCGACCGTCGCCGAAGCCCCTCGAGCGACGCCGAAGCCCCTCCAACGTCACCGAGCCCCACTGAGCGTTGTTGAAGCCCTCTGAGCATCGCCGAGCCCCACCGAAGCCCCTCGAGCGTCCTCAACCAGCCCCGAGCCCTCTGAATATGAGGTAAAAATCTGGTTTCTCTTTGTTATATAGCCATGTTGTATATGAATGGCTATAAAAAACTTGTTTATTGTTGTGAATCTGTGTAAATTTGTGTAAATTGTACATTCAAACATATTTAAAAACTTTTACATTCAAACATATTTGAAATTGTGTAATTCTTTTTGTTACAAAACTGATCGTATTTTATTCCAATGAAAATAAGCATATATGTATAATAATACACTGAGTAATCAGCAGTAAATAGAAAATATCTTCCTAAATCAATCCCTAAAATTAAGAGATTCTACCAGCTATTTTTATCCCCATATTTAAGGGATTATAACCATATTTACATAATCATAACTACCAAACATAGATTTACACCACTAACCCCACGTTTTCCAACACTTTTTTTTTTTTTACATAGCCTTGTGTTTATTGTTGTGAATCTGTTTGTCAAATAGGTATAGCCATTAATTTGTTTGGTAATTTTCCTTCGTACTTTGGTTTTTGATTTTGTTAATATTCCTTTGTAATTTTCTATTTGGTAATGTTCCACATGAATCTGTTTAATTTGAATATGTTTTTGTTTTTGTTTTTGTTTTTGTACTTGTGTTTGTATATGAATGACTATGTCTATGCGTTTATTGGTAATCTTCCTTGTTATATTATCGATCTGTTTGCTTGTTTGTTTTTTTTTTTTTTTGTTTTTGTGATGTTCATGTTACTCTTTCTAGTTTATTATATAAAATGGAAAAATTCCTCTGCTCAAGATCAACTACCCCAACTTTAAGTCATCTGCCACACCACTTACACAAGAATCATCATCCAATCCAACTCCTTTACAAATTCGAAGTTCAAAATACCAACCCCGAAATCTCCTATAAAGCCATGTTTAGTTATAGACTTAGAGGGAGATAGCACAGAAGCAAGAAACACGAAGAGGAAACTAATTAGAAAGTCTCCTGCTTGGGAATGCTGCACATTGGTAGAGCAGGGTGACCTAAATGATCCTAGGGGTGTTTGCAACTATTGTGAGCAAGACTTCGCTTGTAGAACGTCAACATGTGGAACAAGTACTATGTTGAAGTACCTAAAGAGATGCAACAAAAACCCTTTTAGGATTCAGGATTCGAAGCAAAAACTATTGAGTTTTTCGACTAAAAATAATGCTAGTGGCAGTGGCAACCTATTAGCAATAGGGTATAACAAACAAGCATGTAGGAATGCTTTAGCTAAGATGGTGATTATAGTTAAGCTCTCATTTAAGACAGTGGAAGGGGAGGGGTTTAGATAGTTTTGCCAAGCTATGCAGCCCAAGTTTATCATTCCTTCTAGAGTTACGGTTGCTAGAGACATTTTGCAATTGTCTGAGGAAGAAAGAGTTAATTTGAAGGCTGATTTGAGTAAAAACTATAAGTGAGTGTGCTCGATAATAGATGGGTGGACTTCGTTGTAAAACATGCAATACATGTGTCTCACTGCTCACTATATTGATTCTAGTTGAAAGAGGATTATAAATTTTTGCACCACGCCAAATCAAAAAGGCGAAAGTATTGGGAAGTTGATTGAGCATTGTATTCATGGTTGGGGTCTTGAAAGGGTATTCACTGTTACCATTGACAATGCTTCAGCTAATGACACTGCTATTAATGTTCTTAAAAAAAGAGTTAATTGATGGAATGTGGCTGTTATAGATGGTGAATTTATGCATCAACATTGCGTGGCTCATATACTAAATCTAGTTGTCTCTGATGGTTTAAAAGAACTTCATAGCTCAATTGTTGCTGTTAGAAACGCCGCGGTGAGGTATGTAAGATCATCTCCAGCAATACAGCAAAAGTTTAAGCTGTGTGTTGAGAGAGAAAAGATCATTACAAAGGATCCTTGGTGTTAGATGTGCCAACTAGATGGAATTCAACGTACATGATGCGAAGTGCTGCCCTTATGTTTGAAAAAGGCATTTGCGATATGAAGAAGAAGATGACAATTATTTGTGTCATTTCTTTGAGGAGGAAAATGGTAAAAGAAGAATAGAACCGCCGATGAAGGATGATTGGGAAAATGTGAAAGTGTTTGTCAAATTTCTCAAGACATTTTTTGAGATCACTTTGAAGGTTAATGCATTGCTCCATGTTACTTCCAACACTTTTTTTCATCATGTATGTTCCATTTTACTACAATTAAATGAATTATCTGAAAGTCAAGATCCTTTGTTGTCAACAATGGCTAGGAACATGAAAAAAAAGTTTGATAAATATTGGGGAAATGCGGATATAACATCAATTTTTTACTTTTCATTGCTATTGTACTTGACCCAAGATATAAGCTTGACTATGTGAACTATTGTTTGAAAATGATTTATGATCCTGTCACTGCTTCAAATATGTCCAAAAAGATTAATGAAACTTTGCATCGCTTGTTGAGCTTTTATAGTGGAGATACAAGTAATGAAAATGAAGATAGAGTTCATGCAGCCCAAGACATTTCTTCAAATCAAAATAATTTATTAAGTCAATATTTGAAACATCGAAGTGGCATTGCTGAGAAAAATAATCTTGAGAAAATACTTATTGGATGAGAAAGTGAACCCAATGGTTGGAAATTTTGATATTCTAGCTTGGTGGAAAGTTAATGGTGACAAGTTTAAGGTGTTATCCCAAATTGCTCGTGATGTTCTTGCTGTCCCAGTTTCTACAGTAGCTTCTGAATAAGCTTTCAGTACTAGAGGTCGAATTTTGGATCCATTTAGGAGCTCTTTGAGTGCTAAAAAAGTGAAGGCTCATGTTTGTGTTCAAAATTGGTTAAGGTCGTTTCATGAGGGGATACAACCTAGAGAATATATGAACGAAGACAAAGCATTTGAGGACCTTTTCTCAGGAAATAGACAATAAATAATTTTTTTTATATCTTTCTATTTACATTTGCAATTTATTAACTTTTGATTTTGAACTTGATATTTAGATATCTCAACTTCTAGAATCAAAATAGCAAGAGAATCTGAAGAGTCTATGACAATAGACTAACAAAATGGTGACGGTGCTAAATTTTGGTTTTCTTTCATTTCTCAGTTTGCTCATATTACATCTATTGACATGGTTATTTTTTCTTAATAGGTTTGAAGATATATGAAACTTTATGGATGAGATTGAAGCTATTTTGGAAATTGGAAGAGTTTTGGCTTGTAGTTGTTGTTTGAAGATCGATATGCAGTTTCAGATTTAGCTTGTTGAAGGTTTAATATTTTGTTAGTTTGTTGAATGTTTAATGTTATGTTTTTGAGCTACTTTATTGTTGTGACAGACTTCTTATTGTTTTTGAGCTGCTTTGTTTTTGTGATAGACTTGTTGAAAGGATCTGATGGAAATTTTATACTATTATGGATATTGGCAATTTTATTACTAATAACCCAACAACCCAACCCAACCCAACCCAACCCATTTTACGATGGTTTGACCTGATTTTTTTTTTCTATACTTGGGTTCAAAAATATTTAACCCAAGCTCTAAGGGTTGGGTTCATAAATTCTCAAATCCAACCCAATCCAACCTACATACACCCCTACACGCAAGGTTCTCTTTATGTCGCTGCACCGTGGACACCGTGATCTGCGACTTCGGCCGCCTTCACTCCTCGTGCGCACACCGCTATGTACCCGATATCTTACTCACCCTCCAATGAGTGGATTTTGGACTTAGGGGCGCCTCTTATCACATCACCATTGACCTCGCCAATCTGTCGCTGCACACTCCGTACACAGCGACCGATAACGTGGTCATTGATGACGGCTCTGGCTTAGCGATCTCTCACACTGGTTCCCCTCTCTTTACCCACTACCTTTACTCCCTTATTATTAACCAATGTACTTTATGTCCCTTCCATCACCATAAACTTAATTTCCGTCTCAGCTCTTTGTGTAACTAACCGTATCAATGTTATCTTCTTTGACTTGTTTTTCCGTGCGTAGGATCGTCGTACGGGGACTACTCTAGTTCAGGGAGTGTGTAAAGACGGAATCTACATGTGGCCAAAGTGTGCTCAGTCTAGATCTAGTCTTCCTGTTTTGTCGTCTTCAGTCATGTCAAAAGATTCAGTCTCCATTTGGCATTGTCGCCTTGGGCATCCGTCTCTTCCTATTTTTCGCAATATGTTATCAAGTCTTAGGGTGATTTTTCCTTTAAATGATTTAGCTAATTGTAATTCTTGCAATATTAATAAAAGCCACAAATTGTCGTTTACCAACTCTACTATTACTTCGTCCGTGCCTTTAGAAGTTTTATATTTTGATATTTGGACTTCCCTGGTCACTTCCTTTGACGGGTTTAAATACTATGTAATTTTTGTTGATCATTACACTAAATACGTATGGTTTTGCCCGTTAACCCGCAAATCTGATGTTCACCAAAGTTTTTCCAAATTCAAAAACTTAGTTAAGAACTCTTTTAATACCTCAATTAAAAAACTTTTTACTGACAACGGTTGTGAATATCTGGCTTTACGTCTTTTTCTAGCCTCGTCTGGCATTAGTCATCTTACCACGCTACCTCACACTCTCGAGCACAATAGTTACTCAGAGCGTAGACATAGGTACATTATTGAAACAGAAAACACACTGCTCCATCAAGCATCTGTTCCCGAATCCTTTTGGCTGTTCGCTTTTGCCAGGGCCGTCTACCTCATCAATCGTATGCCCAAACAAAATCTGCAATTAAAATCCTCGTTTGAAATGATTTTTCAGTGTCCCTCATACTTCACAAAGTTCTGTGTCTTTCGGTGTTTGTGCTATCCCTGGTTGTGCCCCTACACAAATCATAAACTTGATCCAACATCTATTGCGTGTGTGTTTCTTGGGTATTCCTTGACCCATAGTGCTTTTCTCTATATTGATCCGACCACAAATCGGGTATATATGTCACGTTATGTCAAATTTGTGGAGTCCATCTTCCCTATTTCCTCACGTTTATGTCTTACCCAAACATGTTTGTTCGAGCACACTACGGTCTCACCATCTTCTAAAACCACGCTTGCGTCATGGGTCTCCCTCGACGATCCTCCAAAACCACAGCCGCCTACTCGAACCACTTACCCACCACCAAACGGCCACCGCACACCCAGAACCCCATCTTTACGCCAACACCTGGCCACCCCTCTACCGTGCCGACTTCGGCATTGCCTCCTGCTGGCCATAATTCGGTAATCCCACCTTTCCTTTCCCCTTCCGCAGGAATCTCTATTGGAAATCCCATTCCAAGCACTCCCGAAATCCAGCCACCCAGCCTACCACAACCATCGCTGGCCAAACCATTTACCCAAACCCATCCTATGACTACTTGTTCCCAACATCATATCACTAAACCTAACCCGAAATTCACCATGCTTAGTTTCGTGCCCTCCCAAACGGAACCAACTAGTGTCACTGAAGCCTTGAGAGATCCGTATTGGAAACATAATATGGTTGACAAACATACTGCCTTGCTCCGAAATGGCACGTGGGAACTTGTGCCTCCGGATCCTGCCTAAAATCTTGTTGGCAACAAATGGGTGTTCAGGATCAAGCGAAATCCGGATGGTTCGATTGAAAGGTACAAAGCGAGACTTGTTGTGAAGGGATTTCATCAACGACCGGGTTCTCCAAGACCTTTAGCCCAGTTGTCAAACCAACTACCGTTCGCACAATACTTAGTCTTGCACTACAACGCAAATAGGCTTTGCGTCAACTTGATGTCAACGACGCTTTTCTCAATGGCACCTTTCAAGAAGAAGTATATATGAAACAAGCTTTGGGAATGTGTGGCACAACGTATCCTGGTCATGTTTGTTAACTCCGCAAAGCTATTTATGGCCTCAAACAGGCTCCTCGTGCCTGGTATGATGCTTTGCGCTCCTTTCTGCTTACACTTGGCTTCATTATGTTGCGTGTCGATACGTCTCTATTCATTCTTCGCCGCCCGCAATGCACAATCTACTTCCTCGTCTATGTCGACGATTTGATCATCACCGGCAGCGACCAACTGGTAGATGCTCTCACCAAATCGCTTCCGCGTCCTCGTCTTCTTAGTTTATGCTCCAAGATTAGTGTCTCCTATGGATCACTATCTTGAGGGGGCATATTAGTGTATTATTGTTATTATATTTACTTTATGTTTATCTTGCTATTATTTATTTGCTATTTGTGTAATTACTCAATAGTATAAATACTCTATTTCACATTAATGAGATTATTATCAATTTAATCAATCCTATACTTTTGTCATTTTTTAATTCTTACGATAAAAATAATATGTCATAAACTATCTCTTATTAGGGGAGATTTTTAAGTAGAGGACATTTATGATAAACTATCTCTTATTAGGGGAGATTTTTAAGTAGAGGACATTCATAAATGAGGAATAATTCTAAATCATTAAATTTATTTTTAATTAATGGAATATCTCACAATTTAAAAAGTTAATTTGACGATCCAAAATTTTTTTCCGCCAATGAACGTCCATCGTTTGAAAATTTCCTCGGGCACAAAAGCAATTCACCAACAATGAGAATCTTATAACTTTCTCATTTAAATGTTAGGAACTAAGATAAACAAAATACTAGTGTCTAACATTTTGGTTGTAACAAAATTATATTTATTATTATGGCGCTGTTAAAGAAGCTGAGAATAAATCATGTGTTTAATATATATTATATATATATATTTCTTATAATGCTTGCACGTGATCTTCTAGCAGCATTTTATTGAATCCATGCAATTCAAAATTTCAACTGCTGAAAGTAACTGATTATTTAAAGATATAGATCACCAAAAATTAACTCATCCTAACCTCCCAAGTCCCAACTGTATTTATTAAATTGCTTTTATAGTTCTAACTCCAAAATGACCTACTAGCACAAGCTTTAAACCTTTTCCAATGGCTTCCCATCTTGACAGTTAACTTTTTTGGATGCTGCAACTACTTTTGACAAATCTTTCATATTTTCTTGCTTTCATTTTTTTTTTGGTACTACCTTTCCCTTCACTATATGGTGTTGATTATTACTTTTCGTTTTTCTAAAAAGGTTGTTAAGAGTGTACCAAAAACCCTTGTCATGACAGAAGCCAGTCACTTCGTTTTTATTTTATATATATATTGAATTTATACTTTGGCCAAAAACCAAAAACATAGTAGTAAATTAAGAAAAGGTTACAAAATGATAGCAACACATTAACTAGCCAGAGTAGCTATTTGTTTATTTAGAAATATATAGTGAAACTTAGGACTTGGTTTGCAGCAGTACTACCAACGCATATTTCATATGTCCAAAGGATTTAGATAATTTTACTACAATATTTTGCAGCTGCGGTTAATTAAGGACTAATAATATAGATACAACAGTACTGAGTAAATATTTGGAAAAAAAGACTAATAATTAGTTAATAATTAAGGAAGAAACTTTTGGAGATCTCAACTCTCAAGGCTTATGGTGCTGTGTGTAGATGTAGTCCAAGTGAGCCTCTGCAGTCATCCTTCTCTTCAAACACTCTTCATCTTCTTCTTTTCCAGTACAGTCCTCCAATCCCATCAGCTCCTAATAGTAATAAATATAGTCCAAATACAAAAAAAAAAAAAAAAAAAAAACCAGGAAAAAAAGGAGAAAAAGAAGTCATGTATAACTAGGGTTTAGTTTTGATGAAGATACAATAGGAAAGGAAAAGAAACAATATTATATATAAATCAGAACCATACATCATGATCAATACTGATTTCTTTCAAACTTGTCTCCTGATGATCTGCTTGTCCTGCAAAATCAAGCCAATAATATTTATGTATTAATTAGTAATAATTAGCCAGTATTTAAAAATGGGGTGGCTAGCTTGTACATACCATGTTTGGTTGCCAGGGAAGTGGCAGAGAGCTTTGAGGAAGAAATTAAGAGAAGCAAGAGCAGAAGGAGAAAGCTTTGCTTCATGGTTTGATCTCTTAACTCTTGTGATGAAATTGTTCAAAATCAGTGTGAGAGTGATGAGCATTTAAAGGAATAGGGGGGGCTGGGGTGGTGGGAAAGAAACAGATAGGGCGTGAAAATATATATATTATATATAAATATATATATATATATAAATTTTATCATGTAAAAATTGATTTGAGAAACACACTGCCACTGAGTCTATGTGTCACATGAAGGTCACCTTCAAATGAGGCATAGTTAAGATGACCTCATCAAGTGGGCCAAATCAGCACCAATATACATATATACATGTATATATATATATATATATATCGTTGAGTTTATAATTTACAAGAAAACACCATCCCTATGTGACAACATCACTAATTGATTTTGTTGCATGTGTGTATGAGAAAGAGAGAGGGAAAGAGAGAGGATAGCTTTGGTCATTGTCTGCCATAGTGGTCCAAGAAAGGCAGAAACAAAGACCTAAGAATACTCCACAAACCAATGCAATGTAGTGATTGACAGATGACAGTGTTAAGCAAGTCAACCTTTTAGACTTGCTGACAGCTGTTGTCCATCAAAATATAGTACTACTGTGTAAAATATTTGTGTTGTGACTTGTGAGTGATATTAGTTCGATTTACCTATATATCATGGTCAACCATATGACAAATCAATTATTAATTTTGACTTGATCAGAAACATTACCAGTCACCTTACAAGAAAATTTGAAATTCTTTCCTTTTTGTTCCATCAAAACATCGAGATTTGTAATTATTATTTCTGTTTATTGACTTTTTGTTTGGCCCACCTATTTTATGCATTTCATTTCATTTTATTTTTTTTAAATTTTTTTAATCCTTTAAATTATTATATTTCATTTCATTTTTTTAATAATTTTTTTAACTTTCCAAATCCCTATATAATATCTAAAATCTTAACCATTTATACCACATCAAAATTCGCAAAGTTAAACTATTCTACATCATTTTTTCAAATCATTTTCAAACCATTCCAAACAATTTTTAAACTATTTTTCCATCCCAAAAAATAGGATGGAATGACTAAAATGGCCACCCCAAACAAGGAGTTAATCATTTGAAATTTCATTTACTTAAATCTATTAGTCAAGATCATATATTATTGGAGAAAGATAGTATTATCCAAATTGGTTGAACAATACTGTGATGAATGATGAGTATGTAGTTTACACACACATTAATTGCATTTTTGGCTTGATTCAGTGTGTTTTTCTCAAATTTGTAGTGGGCTTGATGTATTTTTAGTTTATGTAGCTTTTCAGGTTAGAAAAAGGGTAAATTGAGGAATTTGGATGCAAAAACGAGAAGAAAAACATCGCCACCTAAAGATGGAAGCTTGGCGATACACTGCCGTAATTTGGCGAGGACTCGTAGTTGCGATTAAGATTCCGTGCTCCTAAAGCAATAAGAATGGAGATACATCACCATGACTCGGTCGGTGATACATCATTGGTACCTTTGGAAATCTGGTGATGCATCACCAATGGACTTGTAATACATTGCAAGTCGCGAACGAAAAATGATCATTCTACGAGATAATTAAATAACGAAGAAAAAACCTCATCTGGTGATCCAATGTCCAAGATTAGCCCAAAAATTAGGGCCATTGAGGTATAGAGCAAGAAGGATCACGAAGAGAAAACAGAAGATAAAAAAAAAAAGAAATTACCAAGAGAAAATGAGATTTTTCGGAGGCATGGATTATTGGAGATCCTTCAACAATCGTGATGGTAAGGCAATCTCTTCAATTCTAGTTGCCTTTTCAATTTTTTATGATTTTATTTTTTGCATATATCATGAACCTTTTATTACACTATAGGATTAGTATTGGTTTAGTTATGTGTTGCTGATTTCTCCTCTTGGATAGACTAGCTGAACTCAGTAGATATAGTTTGGCTTTCAATTAATAAATCGATGCAAATTTCTATTCTCATGTATTGTATTTATTTGTGGTTCAATTTTGGATGAAGTAGGCAAATACCCAGAATTTATATAACAATAAAAATAAATACCCAAACTTTTGAAGTAATTGAGTTTCTAGTCAATTCGTGAATTATTTGCACATGCTTTTGGTAACTAAGTCAATTACCTCTACTTACCACTGTGTAAGTAATTGAATCACTTGGGTAGTTGGTTATATTTTTTAAAAGATAGGGTAATAATTTAAATTGGGTGTTAAAAATTGGGTATTCACTATAATTTTTCTTTAATTTTATTGTAATGTTGCAATCGAAAAATTGGGTAGAGTTACTAGCCCTAGGTGAGCGAAGATTATGCTCGAGAGAGATATCTTTCGAATCAAGATAGTAAGTAACATAATTTGAGTACCATAGTAACCAGAAAGGATAGCGAAGATTAAACCTAAAAAAGTAGAAGGTCATCGGATTTAGAGCTTTAGAGAACAATCTCTAATGATGATAGTCTGAAATGAGTGGACATTTGAGTTAAGATTAACAACATAACGAAACAATAGGCCGAAGTTGAGATTGAATTTTTATTTCTTTCGACTATCACTGAGACAAGAGTTGTTTCAAAGAAATTAATAAAGTTGACAATTGTAACATCGAGGGAAACCAATCGATCCTAGTTAAGCAAGTAAACTCTGAGGCTACTGGACCCTAAAGCTACAGAGATGCCGTCAATCAGGCTTTACGCCAGGATGGTTGGGAAATGATTATCGACTGGGGGCCCAGGGAAATCGAGTTTGAGGATCGGAGGAAAGACTAATTGATATAAATCAAAGTTCTGGACAGGGGCAGTTTCTTCCCTGACAAGGAAGATTTTAGAGTAACTTCTATAAACAATCTCAAAATCAGAGTCACGTAGAGACAAGAGGATACTCGAACAGAGACAACCCAAACAATCGAAACAAGAAACAACCTAAAAAGCAATCGACAAGCAATGTGACTCAGAGGTAGCAACCCTATCAAGGGGTCTGATACACCGCAAATCCAAGATGCAGCTTTCGCCAAGTGCATGAGATTCCACAACAAAGATTATCGTAGAGGCAACCAGTGCTACAACTGCAGGAAAGAATAGCATTACTCGAGGGAATGCCTAAACCGAGCAAGGGCAGAGGCATGAACGATGCAGGAAAGAAGAGCACTATTCGAGGGAATGCCCAAGCCAAGCAGGGGCAGAGGCACGAACGATCAACAAGCAAAAACCCAACACCAGAGTTTACAGCCTTTGCAAAGGAGAAGTGGAAGTTAGACTATTCTTCGTAGTGACAGGTCAGCTTCTTATCATTAATCTCTCTATTTTTACACGTTACTTGATTCTAGTGCATCGCACTCTTTCATTGCTACTAACATAAAAAGTAGACTAGACTAGAAGATAGAAGTGATCTCGCAACCATTTTACACAGTGACTCTGGCAAGAGCCCTGTATGAGTCTAGATTCGGGTATAGGCGTACCGATAAGAGTTAGCGATACGATCTTATACAATAACGTTTTAGTTATAGAAACGAGGGAGTATAAGGTGCGTAGCATGGATTTTCTAAGTTCACATCTTGCGAGAATCGACTCCTACTAGAAGACTGTGCAGTTTTGACCACCCAATAAAGACAACCTCAAATTTAAGGGGACATCGAGGATAACAATTAACTATGAGCATCTATGCACTCAAGTTGATGAAGCTATTCCAAAGCGGATGATGTTGATGCTTGTCAAACATAATGGAGTCAAAAAGAAGACAAAAGATGAGCCAGTCGATATACCTATAGTGTGGGAATATCCATCTATATCCTCGGAAGATTCATCTGGATTATCACCCGACCGAAAAATCGAGTTCGTAACTGAACTCATCCTCGAGAATGCCCCTATCTCTAAGGTGCCACATCGCATGGTGCTGGCAGAATTGAAGAAGCAAAAGACTCAACCGCAAGAGTTAATTGAAAAGGGCTTTGTTCACCCGAGTCATTATTCTTGGAAGGATACAGTGCTTTTCGTTAAAAAGAATGACTGGTCGATACGACTCTACATCGACTACCATGAATTGATCAAGGTCATCATCAATAACAAATACCCGCTTTCCAAGATCAATGACTTGTTTGATCAACTCACAGGAACAATAATATTCTCTTAGATCGACCTAGTTCTGGCCATCATCAGCTCAAGGTACAAGAAGAAGATTTCCCAAAGACGGCTTTTTACACGTGCTGTGGACACTACGAGTTTCTAGTGATATCTTTTTGATTCACTACGGCCCTAGCTGCAATTATGGACCTCAAGAACTGAGTCTTATAATTCGAGATTAATGTTTATGTGGCACTACGTATAATGACCATGGTTATGAACCAAACGTCAACGTCGGGTCAGCAACGTCAACGTGGTTTGGTTCTTTCCAAATTAGGCCCACATCGGGTCCACTAGGTTGGTGCATTATTCATCATGTGGGATTATTCTCTTTAGAAGAATTATTATTTAAGTTAAAATCAAAATTATCTAATTAATAATTTAAAAATGACTAGATAATTCGTGATTCAAATTATTCGGATACATTTGATCATGAGATTTGAATGTATGATAATTGTTTGTTATTAAAAATTAATAATTATTTGAATTGGAGATAATTTAAATATTAAGAATATTTTAAATAGATTTTTTTGTGATTCAAATTATCAGATAATTGATTGTGTAAATCTATGTATATATTAAATTGAGATATTTTAACATCTAAATTGGAGTAGAATTTTGTCACTATCCATAGGCTTGAAGGCAAAATTTCCAATTAGATTTATGGAAGTTTTAATTAAATTAAAAAATAAGAATTGGAGTTGGATAAGGATATACTCCTCCCTCATTTGAGTCAAAAAATTTGCCGCCGAGCCCCCTAAGGAAGAGAGAGGCGAATCTTTAGTCCCATTAGCACTAGAAAAATTATTTCCATACTTCTATAAATAGGTTTCATTCTCGCAAGTTTAAAGCACACAAGTTTCTGAAAAGAAAAAGAGAAAATAAATTAATGTGTATGAGTTTTTTAAGAGTGAAGAATTCAAAGTTTTATTTTGAAAAACCTATAGATCATAAAATCGTTGTTTCGAAGCTTAATTAAACACAACTCTTGGTGTGCATCCATTTAAATTTCGATTGATGATAATGTAGAAAGTCATTTGGTAGAGGATAGTTACAGATGTACTCAAAAGCCGAAATAGTATAAGTGTTGTTTTCTAGCTATTTATTAATTATAACAACACATACGATGATTAGTGAAATTTTTTTAAAACCTACTCTGTAGATGATTTTCATGAAATGTTACTCCATTGTGGGTTTTGATTATTGTTTTTCAATGTTGAAATATAAAAATTATTGTTAGCCCGTCTCCGACTTGTTTAAGCTTTTGAGATAAATCGGTTATTTCACATGGTATTAGAGTGAGAGGTTCTACACGCGAGGGGGAGTGTTGAGATGTAAAAATTATTATTGGCCCGTCTCTTACTAGCTTAAATTTTTTAGATAAATTGGTGATTTAACACTCAAGTAACCTACATCGTCAAGCTAGCTAGACGTTCAAATATGCTTGCGTACCAATTCCTCCAATAGGTAAGGATGACAACAACGCGGACGAGGATCACGGTTGTCCTAGTAGTTTATTGGTTATAATACTTATTTATTAAGGAAGATTTGTGGCAAGAAATTTTACGGTTAATAACGATTTTAGATCGTTAGATTAATCTATTTAAAAAGTTGGGCTTCATAAATAAATAATCTTACAATTCAAAATAATTTTCTACCGTAAGGAATTTTCAAGGATTTTTAATTTATTAAGGTCCTTTTTTTTTTAAGGGAAGATTTGGATTTTAGCCATTTTTAGGCTCATGTGTGACAAATTTTGTTACAATGAAAATGACTAATTCTTTAATTTCGTGAAACTATAACTAATTCTTAAAAAATTAACAAAAAATTTGGCTAAATCCTTAAAAATCTCATTTTTTTCCTTACTACATGTATTACTATATGTTTTTTTAGCGTATTTATGTTCTATAACATTATTCTCGTATAAGGTAACAATTTTTTTTTTTCGCTATATCAAAATTCATTTCCATTGTTGTTTTCAATATAATATGTATAATATCAAATTAAATTTGTTACAATAAAGGATTAAAATATTTGTATTAATAAAATAAAAAAATTAAACTAAAATATAATAAAATTCATTTAACTAAGAAATGTTAAATTCTCATCAATGACTACGAATTTGTTGTACATTCAACGTAAAGAGCTACCCTAACAATTATTTAAACTTGATCATTTTGTTGACTTTTCTGATTTTAAAGTAATTTAAAAATAATTGTCTATTATTACACGTGATTCTATCGTCCAAGCTGTTTAGCTGCGGCACAAGTCATCAGTTATTTTTGGTGACAAATCATCCCATCTTTTAACAGTTCCGTACTAAAAACCCACATGTAGATGTGAATGAAAATTCTCCACGTGTAAAGCCATGCAAGATGTATTATTAGTGGTAACACCACTCATGATATCTAGTGGCGTTATAAGTGAGGCGACCAGCCGACCACCCCATTTCTCCTTTTATTTATGGGGGATTTTAAGGAATACCCTAATTTTAATATGTCGATAATTTATGTCTTATATGTAATATATTTTTTATTTATATCGCAAAATTTTTATTATAAATAGAAAGTAAAAATAAAGGGAGTATATTATTTGGGTTATAGATTATTAAATGACATAAAAAATGACTCTATTTTGCAATTCTTTCTTTATTTATTTCGTTGAGGAAAAATACAAAAAAAAACCTCTCTTATGTGTTGTTTAGGGAAGAGGTACGCGATGATCAGACGCGGGTGTGGCGTCTGTCCAATCTTGACCATTGATGAGTGTGAGCTCCATAGTGGCTGTGGGTCCCATAGTAGGTCTCAAGTGGGGCCCACAACCATCAATAGCTAGGATCATGGATAGACGCCACATGCACGTTTCTCTTTAGTATTTTTGTTGGAGTAAATATTTAAATCATTCCATTTGTAATGATTTTGACTTTGTAAATTTTGGAGCTGGTATAAATGATAGAGATTTAATAAGGATATTGCATTGAGATTATGAAAGTTGAAAAAAAAAAAGAATGAAATATTTTAGATAGTGGAGGCAAACAAGGCATTATATTATTTTAAAATATCGCAACTATATTTTCAGTTTACAATATTACAAAAAACATCATACGATACGATTTTTTTAATTAAGTTCAAAATTATATATATATTTTTAAGTAGAGAGTGTATTTCTTTCTAAAATACTTTAAATATTTCAACTGTCAATAAATTATTCTTATTTAAAATAGTCATATTATCGATTCTGTTTAAGAAATAAAATACACTTTGATCAGTGCAAGTATAGTTTTGAACTGAGTTAAAAAAATCAATAAATGTATTTTGTAGTACGATAAAAAAGTTTGTGGAATTTCCCCTACCGTTATGATCACCAAACACTTTGTATCACGAACTGACACATATATTTCAACTATGCATTAGTAATATAAAGAAGTGACAAGCTTTTATGAGTTTTTCTTTTTTATTTCGTAGTGTCACATGTGATTGTTTGTCATATGCCTAGAACTCCTAATTTAACAATGTTCCTACAAATGGGTAAAGCTTATATTCCACTATGCACTCATAATTGGTTCTTATCATAAATCTCTCTCTCTCTCTCTCTCTTTTTTTTTTTTTTTTGGGCTCCTAAAGTTGGAAGGCCACTATCATCTTTTTGCTTTTGTTTTTTGTTTGTTTTTCCCCAATAATGTGCGTAGATATGTTTTTGTTTTTTTTCTCTAAATTATAAATTCAAAATGGAGATTACGCTTCTAATCTTTTCGAAGATACGAATCTATATCTCATTTCTTGTTGGAAACCTAAAAAAAATTAAAAAAAAATTGTAGAAATAATTAATTAAGGCCAATATCAATGTAAGGATTTTTCAAATTTTTTTTGATTGGGTTCGGAATCTGTGAAAAATATTTTATTATAAAGATGCAATAGTTCTCTTGAGAATCGAGTTGGAATTTTGAATAGGTTCATGTGTCTGCTAGGACCAGACAAGCAGTGTGCGATTGGAAAACATGATCATCAATGAACTATTTCATGAGAAGTACTCATTTGACCATTTTTGATGAGACAGTCTCGTGAATTGAAACTGAACATAAATGATAAATCATCCTCAATGGCACAGAGTGTGTATTTGATAAAATCATAGTTTAAACTAGATTTTTTTTTATATATTTTTTTAATTTTTACTTTACAGCCTAAAAATGTGTACAATAAAATATAGCAATAATTATGCTTCCTATATCTTAAACGTGATATTATTCTAAAGACATTATTAAATATATAGTCTTTCTTTTCTTATGATGTTTTAAGAAAATAATCAATATTTTCATTATTTAAGGAAATAATCATTTTTCAAACAATATGATGGTATAATTTTACTTTTATAAAAACACTGAGGAATAATATCCTGTTGTCGTTCAACACCCCGAGGTTCATCCACCAGCTCCAAGTGTGCCATTTTCTATGTTTCTTTGTTATGATTCCTTCTATTTTAGTTATTTTTAAAACAAATTAAGGTTATTTTTAATGTTTTTGGTCTGTAACATAAACCTTTGACTGCTTTGGTTCCCTTTGTTTCAAAAAGGGGAGGGGAGAAATAGGTTAGGTTCATCTTAGGGGATTTTTATTATTTATTATTTATTTATTTATTTATTTTGTTCTCCGGTGCGTTGCTTGGATAATTATCATATATTGAACATTGTCATGCAGAGGAACTTAGGGGGAGAAGATCTTGACTTATCATGAATGACTAGTATAAAGCAAGATGTTTTTGGTTTTTGCATATTGTTTTTTTCGGACAGTATCGCTTTCACTATGATACATTATGGTTATACGGTTTTGACATATGATGAACTATCATTGCAAGGTTTTTATAATAAAGGCACCAAAAGGAAAGATTAATTATTAGGAATAAGTATTCAGTCAAAAAAATATATATATATTATTAGGAATAAGTGTATTCCTTATTTTGTGGAGAATATTATTGTCACCCTTATCAAAATAATGCTTAATTTGAATTATTTATGCATGCGTTAGTTGTTAAAGTTTGTCTGAGATTTTGTGTTAGATTTATGTAAATAAATTTGAATTACTTATTATAAGTCTTATATGATTTGTTTATGTAGAAAATAACAAAATCCATGATTGTGGAATTGTCTTGGCAGACGCCGCGATTTTCTCGGAAACTAACTGAAATATCGAACATGTGACAACTGTGACCGACTCAATAGAGTTCTGTGATTTTCCCATGATCGCTTGAGATATCAGTCACACGTAAGAAAGATTTTGGCGCTAAGTGCCATTGGAGAAAATTATAAAGTTAGACTTCGCACTAAATCTTAGTTATAGGGTTGTTGAGAATTGAGATCTTTGTAACGAAGTTGTACTATAGAAATCCTCTAAAGTCTCCATTTGAGACTTAGAGAGATTATTTTGAGCATCTATTGCATTTTGAGTGTATTAGGCTTGTCTTAGTCTCTCGAAAAGAAATTTTTGTTCTCTATAATTAGGTTAAGCTCATAGTGGAAGAAGAACCAAATGCAGCGTGCAATCAAAAGTAGGACATTTGGTCTGAACGATCAGAGCGTGGAGCAAGGTGTCTTAGGTCCAAAGCTGCGCAAGTGAAGAACATTATGAATTACATCTTAGTGGTAAATCAGAGAGTCAACATAATTTAGTGTCATGTATTTGTAATATGATCTTTTTAGTTCCAGTGTCATCTTGGTGGTAGATAAAAAAAATATGGTAGCACCATGATTTTTTCCAATCTGAGTTTTTGGCCATGTGATATAACCATACCTGGTGCCAATTCTCTTTACTTGCTTTATATATATTAGAAAAACCAGACTGTATCTCAACTGTTTGACATGACAATGCTGATAATTTTCGTCTGTTAGATCTTTAAGGTGTATTTATTTTGCTTCTACTAATCATGCCTCTTGGTAGTTTGTGAAATTATCTCATCATATTTAGAAGTTGAAGCTAAAAATATTAGATGTACAAACTAATTGATCCTTCATTGGATAGGATTGGTCTAGACTCCAATTGGATTGATTGGATTAACATTGAAGCACCGTGTATCTTTCAAGGTTTTGAGGTAAAATTTTACAAATTGGTTGTTGGTGTGTGAAAGTTCAGGTTGTCAAACATGATCATTTCTATCTCAAAATATGTTGCATTGCTTATTCTAAATCTAACAAAGGAAATATGATAATTAAACATGATCATAAAATAACTTTATTAGAGACTATGATCCTATTAAATCACGTGGTTCGCATTTCTGATAATTGTTGGACCGACCGAATAACCTCGAGCACTCAACAAAGAAAAATTCTCCTTTTCTCTTCAAAAATCTGATCAAGGCGGTCCAGAGATTACTCTTTTCCCCATGCTTATGATATCAAAAAGCGCAAAGCTAAAACAACGGGTAGCTTTTGTATCGTTGGAAGGAGATTTAGACCGAACTGTGGCTAAAATAACGGGTAGCTTTTCCTGTACTTCTTCGCCATCATTTCAGCCTCGGAAAATACTCTCTGTTAAAGGAAGCCATTTTTAGAATTTACTCATGACAAAAAGAAAAGAAAAAAAAAAGAAAGCGAAGAAATACTAGAATTTCAATTAGGAAGATCACCAAGAGTTGAATAAGCACCCCTTTGTTTGATAAAAATAGGCCAGGTTCACTTTCAACGTCATGAAAATCCATGATGCGTATAAATCACATAGCATTCAACTATTTAAGGCCCAAATATTTCAACAGCACTTCTCATATCAACGTATAAAAACCTGGGCTTTTTTAAAATTGCTTTGAGTTGCATGGCTTTCATTGCTCACATGTTAAAAGGAACGAGTGACAAGAAAATGCCAAAAAATCTTAAAGGAGCTTGGTCAATTAAGTTGCATAGTAAAATATTCGCAACCATTAATCAAACACGATTCATATCCATGTTGACCTAAATTGTTTCCTAATATCTGCCATAGACATATATCATTTGGCTAGTATTGGTTTTCATGGTTAGACATTGTTTTTGGATTATTTTGGCTAGTATTATATATGGTTACACAGGTCGAAAGTTCATATCTTTCTAGTCAAAAAGAACAAAGGTCAGATATTTTTATACCGATTAGCATAAAAAATGGATAGTTTTGTCTATCTTGCATTTAGCAATGCAACAAGGCATTGCCATTTTTGAAGCAAAAGTGATTTAAGAAAGAACTTTAATACATCATTGATAATATATTCATATCAGTCTTGTCCAACAATATGACACCAAGGAAGTTGATTTTTCGTTACTAAAACATTTAAATAAACAAACAGAAAATGTGTATTAGCTCCTTTTGTCAACCTTAGATCATCTGTTCTCGATATTATACAGAGTAGTTTATATGGTTTGAACCGACTGAATTCAAATTTTAGCACATTATTCATATCAACTATTTTTACAAAACAAAGTACCTCCATAGTAAAGCACCAAGAAGATATAAAATGCAAAATCGTAAATCCTTTCCAGCTTTGGAAGTCTTAATAACCTCATCTTTTTTAGTTTGTCAACTTAGCAACATTAATTACTGTAAATAAGACAAAAAAAAAAAAAAAAAACTCGTATATTATTTCCCTTTCAACTTGCAAACCTTACTTAGTTAGGCATATACGAAATATCTGATTCAGACAAAAACTCAATAGATTAATTTCCACAATAGAATTGAAGTATCATTAGAGAATTTATATTTATCAAATAGAAAATGAAAAAAAAAAAGTGAGTTTTTACCTTCTGTTAGTTTCATCTATCCTTATTTGGGCTCCAAATGGGAAAATTTTCCTAACTGTCCCCTTATGCAACAACTAAAATGGAACAAAAAAAAACACTACAAATAAGTTAATAAAAGCATTTAGGAAAAAGGAATATTAGAAGAAAAAAATTAATAAGAACTATATAAATATACCCAAATTTCCTTTTTCACTTAGTATCAAGTCATTCTTCTCTTCGTTTGTTCGAGTAATTAACACTCTCATGGGAATCCCCGCCTAATATCATTAAGAACCAATAAACAAACAACATATTTGGTACTTTTGGATCCAAATATGTAAACATTTATCCAATATACATTAAATAAATAGATTTTATGGTTTACCTTACTAATGACTAAGTATCTCACAATATGTGTGTCAAAATAGAAACCACAAACTAAAGTCTAAAAGAACACATTTGAAACGCAAAAATGCCAAAGAGAAAAAAATTTCTCAAGTAAGGTTTTTGGTTTACAGTTATTCACTATAACTTTGATCAGAGCTTCACTGTCAAAACAGAACCCAATTTTAAGAGACTGAGTCATCATAAAACTGAAAATGAAAAAATGTAATACACGGCAAGCTAACCTCTAATCTTGTAAGAAGCCATTCCATTCTGTGATTCTAACCTTAAGAGGCTCATTGATTTGTTTTATCTGAACTCCAAAATAAAAATAAAAAAAATAAAAAATGAGAAAAATTTTCAGACAAAAAGCTTGAATTACTATTAAGTGACAATTGCTAATGTATTGCAGCAACAAAAGTTGAAAGAACAAATATGTCATTACATCAAGAATCCCAGTTCAAACTGAAAAGGAAAATGATAAAAAAAAAAATAATGAACTAAAACCAAAGCATAATAATAATCACAATCCCTGAATTCTTTAAACGTTCTCAACCCCGAATTTCCAAATTTCAAAAATTAAGGGGAAAAAAAAAAAAACAAAGCGAGAAAAGAACTTGCCTCACTCAGTGACTTTGTCTTTTAGGGAGCATTTGGTGCAACTAAGGCGTACTTTACACGTACGCATCGTCGTAAGCAGCATAGGAGCGAGTATTTTTTTGTTCCGATTATTATTCTCAGATTAAATTTGTACCATTGACAGCAATGAGTTGCGATCAACAAATTTTAGTGACCTTATGATACAGTAAATAACTTTATTGACAGTTATTTTTGGTTGATTGTTGAACAGTTGCGACTTTTGGAATAATTGTGACTGTTTGAGAACAATCACAATTAAATTAAAAACCAAAAACCTTTTTTAATAGTTTCTATACAGTTTTACTTATTTTGATAATCTATAAGAGTGCTACTTGTGATATTGTGTGTGAGTGTTGTATCTTTTGAGATAATTTGTCATTAATCCGTAGTATTAAGTGAGACAAATAACACCTTAAGGAAACTAGTTCTTACGCCTTCACAAAATTTCCCAAATACATTCTGTCTTTTCTGCTTTCTCCTCAACAATCTTAAGGTGTTATTCATTGAGGCTGAAAAGAATGTTGCATCTTTCATGAACCCAAATGACCATCTCTACCGTTTTGATGGGACAAACTTCATCCACTAGAAGGGAAAATTGTTCTTCCTTCTCACTGTTTAGAAGATCGCGTATTTGTTGGACCCAAATCTTGAATCAATTCCGGAGCCAATAGACGATGAACCTGAGGACAGGGTGGAAGAATGCAAGAAGCGTGTGGATGATCACGAAGTGATGTGCTGCGGACATATTCTGAACACCCTATCGGACAGCCTATACGATTTCTGCAATTCCATGCAATTCGGGAAGGAAATATGGAATTCTCTTGTATGTAAGTATAAAGCTGAAAAGGAAGTTACAGATAAGTTTTTTATCATAAACTTGTCGACCATCTATAGCCATTTTGTCCCTACGTTTCGATACCCTTCTGGACGATGCCACCGCTACCCTCTCCTAAGCGCATGTTGTTGCTACCTCTCCTCCTTCAGTTGATAATTCCTCAGCTAGTCCTCCAACCGCACTTTGCTTGTCCAACTTTGATCCAGCTGCACCGACCCTACGATCATGCTGCACCACCCTTCGTGCCGTTCTAGTCATGCCTGTCAAGAATAATGCCCTTGAATCATATTGTAGATTATTTTTTAATTTTAATAAAAAAAATAGATTTTTAGTAAAAGAAGTGGATTTTCTTACACATTTCTATTTTTTTCCCATTAAGTTTTGGACAGAAGGGAAAAAAAATGAGACATTTTTTGTAGTACAAGGTATATGGAAGTTACAAAATAAAGTTAAGGGGACGATTTGAGATACAAACGTAAGTAGAATGGGAATTTGCACAACTTACCAAAATAATTTTAAAAATCGGCGAATATAATTTCAAATAATGGCTTGCCGATAATAATATGGAGTCGACCAAAATTTGGTTGATCTAACCAAAATATTAGCGACCAATTTTCATTTACGCCGACCATTTTATATAGTTGCTAGTATTGTTTTATGGTTGCTAATAGTCATATGCGATCAATTTTAGATCTTTGACGACCATTAAGTTATAATTATCGACGGCCACAAAAGTATCAACCAAATTATCAAACTAAAGTGATTCAAGGCGTATCTTTTCGATATGAATTCAAATGCAAAATTCAAATCATTTTGGTTTGAGTTATTGACTGAAAAAATCTTAAATTTAAATCGATATATAAAATAGAAGTTTGATTGTAATATATTGTAAGAGAAAATTTGTATTGAGAATCGAAACATCAATTGCTTTTTGTTGTAGTATTAATACGTAAATCTTTTTTTTTTTTTTTTTGTATTTGAGTAAAAAAACATTGATACTGCAACAAATATATTTGAATCCAATTTTCTATATTTGAGTTGCTACCCAAACAATCTTTCACCTTAGCTTTATCTATATATATATATATATATATATATATATATATATGATCAATTTGAGCAAATAAAATCTCTTCCGTAGGACATCTTAAACCATAATACTAATACTATTGTTGAAAAGGTCAGAGACACACACGGGCCCGGGTGGGAAAAATGGATGGATTTGCCGTCAGTATTGAGGTAATTTGTTCAACTTAACTATTATCTATCAATATTTAGTGGAGGCTTTTAGAGTCAACAGAGACACCACGAAAGACTTTGTATAATAATGTGGTCAATCTGATCAAGCAAGGAAACCCCACCTTAGTATACTTGCCTTTTGACCTCACATAATTAATGATATAAATTAAGTTTCTAAAGCTAAAATGTCGTCAACTATGGCGCCAGCGCCCAAATTTTCTCATGTTGATTTAATTCCTCAAAAGAAATTAATCAATCAATAATATTATCCAAGTTAGCAAATTTTGCTGTAATTGATTTTTGTTAGTTTCATAAGTATTGGTCAGTCGTTAAGTACTCTATTTTCGCAGAAACACACTTAACCTAATATGATGTTTAGATCATGAAATATCTATCTATTATTATTAATTTATAAAGTTGGCGATTAGAGATTCGATCATGTTCAATGATAAAATAAAAAATGTTAAGACACGCTATGTTTTTTTTTTATTTTAGGATATTACTGACAAAACAGAATATAGAACATTATATATTATAAGTTATGGTTTACTAATTCGTCTTGTGAGCATTAATATTTGTTAATTTTCTCGTAAAGGACAAAGTAGGAGCCTAGGAGGATGGGTACAAAATGACAATGTCAGGGGACTCTCCCTGGGATGAGTTTTAGTTTTTTTATAATAGGTTATTTGGGGTAAATATTTAACTATTTAATTTTCAAATGGTTTGATTTTAAGAATTTTGATGTGATATAAATAATTGAAATTTAAGAATCTTGTATTAGAATTAGGAAAGTTGAAAAAAAAAATGTGAGGGATGAGTAGGGTACACAAGGCATAAATATTCTTTTAGATCAACAAACTATTAATTCTGTAACCAAATATAGTTTTGTTTTTTTGTTTTTTTGGTTTTAATGTCGATCAGCTTTCAATAAGAGAAAGCAGTAAAGTGTTAATTGCCTGTACTAAAAAGTAAAAACTAAAGAGTGTTGAATTTGGTTTTAAATGATAATTATTTTAAAAAAATAAGTATTATATATAGAAAATAACATAAAAATCTCATTTATGTTTTATTGAAATAGACAAAATTTATCATTCAATTGTTTAATACAAACATAAAATATGTATCTTATTTTTTACTCTCAAATAATCAGAGAACATAAATGTGAAATTAAAATTAAAAACAAACGACAATTTTGATTTTTTGTTTTCCCTATTGCCTTTCATTCTCAGTTAAAGATTTGAGATCCCATTAAGCTCTAGATGATAATTATCGTGCACTAGACTTTTGATAAACATATATTATTGTAGATCTGAATCTACAAAAGCATATCCAGCTAGCTGACATTAAATAATGTGCTAAAAAAATAAGAAAAGAAAAAACATTACATAGTGTGCCGAGTAAGTAATATTCGATTTTAAAAATATCCGAAATAAACTCCTCAACTGATTCAGTCCACTAAAGACAACAACTTAAATCTTATTTGATAAGTTCTCACGATCCAGTGATTAACATATAATATAATATTGTTGCTAAACGAGCTCAATTTGATACAACCAAATCTCTTTATTTATTTATATATTTATTATTATTACTAGACTACCATTTCATACTCAATGGTTATGCCTATATAATATGATAATAAGTCATAACCACTTTTATAATATCGTTTTCCTACTAGTATGTCGCAACCAAATATGAAGCATGAGTAATATCAGAGATTCTAAATTTTAGTTAATTAGTTTTAATACTAACTAATTGGCTATTATACATCTCAAAAGAGAAAATTCTAATTTTAAAATAGAAATCTGTTATTCCTGTGGCTGTCCCTATAACTGTCATTCCCAATTACAAACTGACAACTCTATCTTTTTTTTATTTAATATACTTTTTAAAAGCTTATTTATTAATTAAACAAGTGAGGGAATAGCCAATGAGACATCAATTGGGGACCGTAGATTTTTTCTCCTAATTTTATTGTTTAGGTCAAAGAGATCATAGTGTTGGTGATCTCAAGACTTAGTCCCATGTGCCTAAATACACTCAAAGTTTGACCCGAAAATAACATGGAAGACTATGTTGATTAACGAGGATTATGCACTTTGCCAAACTATAATGAAGCATGGATATCTTCCGAATAATCTCTTCAGAAAGCCTTGAAGCCTTACTTCCTGTATTTTCTCTTCATTAATTTGCTTGGATTAAAGCTTGTGGTTAAAAAAATTCTAGAGTTAAGCATGTGGTTTTTGCGCGAGACTTTGAACCTTAGCTTCTGGAGTTCTAACTGGTTCGGGAACAAATATTGTTGACAACCTGGTCATGCTACATTGGTTATTAATCTAAAAAATTACCTAAAATTACAATTTTGATCAAATTACTACATACGCAGCGATAGGGGTAATGTGGTATAACAATTAAACAATTTAATCAAAATTGACATAGTCGATCTCATGCACATGTTGTATCGAAATTTTTTTAGCAATAATTCTTGTATAATTAAATAGAATAAGATCAAGAAGTTATATAATAGATTGTTTTGGTTGATCTCTTGATATCTTCGGTTGGTCAACATATGTTGCGAGACCGTCAAAGTTGGGCTAGCTTGCACCTATGCTCACAACGCGTTTGCCGGTCATGTTTTCAATACTAAAGTCTTACTCTCCAATTCTCAGATCGAGGTTATGACTTGAGTGTGAGCTTTCTCTAGTTTTCTCACATAAAACAAGAGAAGAAAAGTTTCTCTCCTCATGCTATAGGGGGCAAGCGGCTTTGGTATAAGGGAAGATAAATTTTTCTTTTTCATTAAAAATCTAGAGAGAAATTGCAAGTGTTTTTCAGACCAAAAGTTAGAATTGCTTAGATGAATTGTGTGCTACCACTTCAGAGAAAAAAAAAAAAAAGCCACTACAAGAATTAGTGGTTTTAGCCACGACATATTCAACAACGACATCATGTCGTTGCTAATAATAGAGATTTAGCAATGACAAATAGTCCCTAAAGATATATTTTTGCAACTACTCACTGTTTAAAAAAAAATACAATTAACTACAACATGTCGTTACTAAATGTGTATAATTGGCCACGACTTCAATGGTGGGAAAAAATCCCACCGCAATTGTTTTTGGTGAATATAATTCCCGCCATAAAATAAAGTTTGAGCATCGACGTGTCGTTGCTAAAGCGACTGGCGGGAAAATACCCTACATTATTTATTTGTGTAAATTTTTCCCACCAAAATAAATATTTATTGCAATGACATTTACGTCGTTGCTAAATGCTTGTCGTTGCGGATTACTTAACCCCTAGCTGAGATGGTTAAAACATTTTGTTTGATACTTATTGGAAAATATGTCGGTTTTGGGTGTCATCATATTTTTGTCTTAGTGTATATATAAAAAAGAAAAAAGTCAAACCAAAATTTATGCTGTTTATATGTTTAGCAAACTATATTAGGAAAGTGTGCATATTTTCTAATTAATTTCTATTACGCTCAATCCTCTGATTTAATTACATTGTATTGTTGCTAGTTATAATCGTTTAAAGACAACCGCATTTTAATCTGTTTAAATAATATTTTGATTGCACTAAAAAGGAAAAAAAAAATACTGTCAATTTGCCTCCTCCACCAACGTTTGCCCTCTACACTCTAGGCTTTAGGACTTTTGATCTCCACCACCACCATATCCTCTCCGCAATCAAGCTCCTCCACCGTCACCATATCCTCTCCGCCATTGGGCTTCCCCGCCACCACCGTTTTCTCCGCCATCTGGACTTCCTCCACCACCACCATATCCTCTCCGCCATCGGGTTTCTCCGCCACCACCATTTTCTCTCAACCGTTAGGACTTCTTCCATCGCCACCACCATTTTCTCTCAGCCTTGGCACTTCCTTGACCGCCACCTTCTTTTATCCGCGGCGTCGTTATTAAGCACTTGCCATTAGACTTCAAGGTCTTCTCTTTCTCTCTCTTTGATCAAATATATGTAATTTGATAATTGAGAAAAATAAGTCTTTGATCATGTGTATTTTTTTGAAGTTGCATCTGTTATTTAAGCAATTACATTAACAGTTTTTTAGTGTGAAAATAAAAAAAATAAATTATTGATAATATTTTCTATTAGAATCGCTCCATGTAAGTTGATGATGACTTTGTAGCTTTAATTTAGAGATGCATGGAAATCATGTTGAAAATTCATCAGCTTTTTTTCTTATTATTGAAAGAGGTTAGAAAAATAGACTATCTCACATTGAAGATTAAAACTATATATCAAATTGCAACATGGGTTTGTTTAGCAACGACTCATTTTCTTTTTAAAAAATACAATTAACGTTTTTCTTGTCTAATTGTGGGTTTTTATTAATTTTTTGCAAAGTATATCACAATTGGGGATTTTTATTTGAGGATGTATCTACATATTTAAAAATATTTGGAAGGTAAATAATTTTTTTTACTTGTTTGGTTTACTGTTTTTATTTTTTTTATTTTAATGATTAAATTTGGTTATGTTTAATTAATATCTCGGTAGATGACATGTTAGATTGTCTATATGTTTGATATAATTTGTCTTTGAAGTATTTGAAATTTTAAATAAAATAGTGGAATAATAAAATATAAAATTATTCATTAGAATTACATCTTAAATAATTAGAATAATATATGAAATAAAATAATAAATATAAAAGTACTAAATATTATATTAAATTTAGTGTTTTTAATTATATAGAACAATGGCTTCAGATAAAAGTTGGATTCATTTAAAGGATCGATTATGTGATGCGTATTGGGATGGTGCAAAGCAATTTATAGAGTTGGCAAAAAACCATTTGAATGAGGAAGATGTCGTCAGGTGCCCGTGCAAACAATGTGTGAACATGAAGATGCAGAAAATAGATGTTGTTGATTCTCATATTATTCAAATCGGATTTAATCCAGCTTATACATTGTGGAGATACCACGGGGAGGCCGATGAGGTTCCTTCAACCATGCCGACGACGAGTGCTAATAACGAAACAATTGATGAGATGTTTGATGTGTTACAAGATATAGCAAGTGTCCACGATGACTTGACAGATGATGTAATTGCGGCTGATAATGCGGAGGAGGTTAATGTCCCAGATGGTGAGTTTGATGAAATGTACTCCGATATGGAAAAAGAGTTGTGGCCCGGTTGCTCTAGCTTATCAGCGTTGAACTTTTTGGTGAAGTTAATGCATATAAAAGTGATGAATAAGTGGACAAATAAGTCGTTTGACGACTTACTTCAGCTGTTGAAGATTTCATATCCCTCAGATAATAAAGTTCCTGATTCAAACTATGATGCAAAGATGAAGCTTCGAAAGCTTGGTTTGGGGTATGAGGCAATACATGTTTGCAAATATGACTGTGCATTGTACTGGAAAGAGCATGCAACTGCTGAAGTTTGTCCCATATGTGGGATAAGTCGATGAGTGGACTCGCGAACAAAAGGAAAGAAGATCCCACACAAAGTTATTTGTTACTTTCCACTTAAAGATCGACTTCGACGATTATATGGCAATAGACACACTGCTAAGGAGATGAGGTGGCATGCCATTGGGCGATTATATCAGCAACGATTTTTAAAAATATAAGGGATGATAAGTCGTTGCTAAATGTGAAAACTATTAGCATCGACAACAAATTGTCGTTGCTTAATATATTTAGCAACAAGCATTTAGCAACGACTTCATAGTTGATGCTGAAAATGAAAATGTCGTAGCTAAATAATTTTACCAACGACATTAAAAGGATTTAGCAACGACAAATGTTGTTGCTGAAAGCATTGATTCTTGTAGTGAGCCCTTTAAAGGCACGATGTCGGCAAAATTAGTTCTAATAACCTTGTTCCCTCGTAAAGAGACTTTTTAAGGCTTTTGGAGCTCCAAATGAGTCCCTAAGACTTATTATAATATATTATTTGATCAAATACTCATTTGGTATCAAAACAAATTCGCTAGAGTCACTTCGGAGCCCAAAAAACTCTTTAAATGCTCGATTTTGACAAAACTAGTTCTAATGACTTCATTTCAGCGCGAAGTGACTTTTTAAGGCTTGTTGGAGCTCCAAATGAGTCCTTAAGACTTAATTATCATATATTGTATGTTAAAATACTCATTTGGGATAAAATTTATTTTGCTAAAGTCACATCGGAACTAAAAAAGCTCGTTAAAGACTTGATTTCGGCAAAATAGTATAATAAGTCTTAAGGATCATTTGGAAGTCCAACAAGCCTTAAAAAGTCATTTCGCGCTAAAATAAAGTCATTATAATTAATTTTGTCAAAATCGAGTCTTTAAATGACTTTTTTTGCTCCGAAGTGACTCTAGCAAATTTGTTTTGATCCCAAATGAGTATTTGAACATATAATATATGATAATAAGTCTTAGGGATTCATTTGGTGCTCCAACAATCCTTAAAAAGTCACTTCGCACTGGAACAAAGTCATTATAGCTAGTTTTGGTAAAATCGAGCATTTAAAGAGCATTTTTGGCTTCGAAGTGACTCTAGCAAATATATTTTGATCCCAAATGAGTATTTGAACATATAATATATTATAATAAGTTTTAAGGGCTTATTTGTAACTCTAACAATCCTTAAAAAGTCATGTCGCGCTCAAACAAAGTCATTATAACTAGTTTTATCGAAATTGAGTCTTTAAAGAGCTTTTTTGACTCTGAAATTGCTCTAGCAATTTTTTTTTTAATCCCAAATGAGTATTTCAACATATAATATAATATAATAAGTCTTAGGGACTCATTTGGAGCTCCAACAAGCCTTAAAAAGTCATTTTGTACTGAAATAAAGTCATTATAACTAGTTGTCACCAAAGGGTACTATCACTTTGGGAAATTTTCGAATTTCAAAATAGAAGATATCCAAAAAAAAAAAACTATTTTCAAATGATAATTTTATTATCATACAACTATTCTTGTATGCAAATTAGGAATTAAGAAAACCATTCCTAGCTTAATTTGGACATAGTGTGGCCGGTCATATAGAGAAAAATAGGGAAAAATATTTTTTAAAAAATAAATCAATATTTTTCTAATTTATTAAGTGTATGAGAAATACAATCCAATTGAGATAATGAGAAACTACATTTTTTCTCTCCTTAACCATAATATGCGCCCAACCCCTCACACTAGGATATTTTATTTTTCAAATCTCTATGTCATTAGGATTTATAAAAATAGGGTTCTTCCTGTAGTGTATAAAAATAGTAGGGCGGTACCGGTACCGGTACCACACGTTTATTTAATTTAGGTCTCAACAAAAGTGATTTTTCTACCCTCCTATGTGATAAACTAGTTTTGTTGATACCTAAATTAAAAAGACTTGTCATAACACCCTTCTATCTGATAAAAATAGGGTTTTTGTCTAAGATCTATATGCAGGGTTTGTCTTCAGAGTTTGGAATATCTCTTCAACATGTTGGTTGATATTTCTTTATTTGAGAGCTTTAGGGTAGCAGTTGAACCAAGTTTTCAACACTAACATGAATTTCACATCTTTAATTTCTGACCTGCTAAGCTAACTTGGGCGCTTAAAATGAATTTCAACCCTTAATTGCGAATGTAGAAAGTTAAAAATAGGTTTTTTTTTTAATTTTTTTTTCTTTTGTGGTCAATTTGGTTCTCCAGGGATCAAATTGTTTTTGAAAACAAGAAAAGTGCCCTTTTCATTTTCACTTGCTTCAATATGGAGTTTGATGATCAGATAGGCTAATCTTCCTGGCGCAGATTTAGTGTCCAAATATTCACGATCCGATCTTTTTACTCTTCACATACTCGGAATCAATGGTCATCGTAGCTCCGCCCAAGATCGTTACTATCGACTTGATTCCTCTCCCATCCAGGACGGATTAATGTTATCATAGATGCTCTATGTCTAAAGGAACATCAAGTATCTTGTAGGCTTTTCCGTAATAGTGGTAGATTTGTGAAAGGCTTTTGAAACGCAGCTTGTCACTCTCTAACCATGTGTTTGGGAGAACCACAATTTTGTGAATTTCGATGTAGTATACATTATTGAAATTTAAGAATATTGTATATATTGTGATTAGAAAAGTTGAAAACAAAAGTTAGAATGGAAAAGGGAGAATAGAGTAGGCAAACAAGGCATAAACAATTTAAGGTTTCAATGTAGAGAGACAAGAAGAGAGAGAATCATCTCGAGGACAAATGGACTTCATCGGGATTGTCTTAGACTTCTCCTTCTTGTTGGTTTATGACATGAACGATCATTTTTATCAATTTTTTTGAAATTCTTTGTTGATATTTTATTTTTTATTTTTCATTTTTTTTACTGTTAAAGACCTAGGTATCTTTTTCCCTTTGTTGTCTTTCCCGTTGGATTTTATTCTATGGTTTTTGATGAGGCTCCATTCTCTGATGCTCTTATAAGAAGTGAAATTAGACTCAATTTTTTGAAAGTATTTTGTTTTTTGTTTTTCTTTTTTCCTGTTTTAGGTTGTTTTGGTTTCGAATAATGTAATTTTTCATTTTTTTTAATTGATATATTGAGTAGAGGTTGGATAGAGGACGAGGTCTTAATAAGAGAGTGTCAACCTAATAGGGATGTCTTGTCTCTCGTATCGAATTCCCTCCCTCTCGTTCAAATTATTTGATTATAATAATATCCATCCGGTAATAACTTTTAAACCTATTTTGCTATAATTTTTCATAGAACTTTTTATTTTATTTTTCTGCAGGACTTATACATTTTATACGATTAATTTTTAAGAATTTGAATGCGATGAATAACTAATATTTACAATTACACATTATATATTTTATTCCTAAAGAGATAGGAGATAGAAGAAGTACGAATTTGACGTCGGCCAATCTTTTCTATTTTTTCATGAAAAAAATAATAATTGAAGGGATTCTTTATTCTACAAAAACTAGGATTTCTAGAAAATCACTGTTAAGGTGGAGGACCCAAGAAGTTATTGCATCAAAGGGTTTCTAATTTAATTCCCCACAAGCCACAATCAATGATCCTGTTTGCTTTTATATTTGTGAAGTCAATTGAGACTATTGGTATCCTAAAATTCATATCAATAACGTTTTAAGTCTGGCAATTCATTTAAGAATAGATATTGGTAGATATACATACTTGTTATAAACCTGTTTGTATACAAATCCAATTTATTTTTTACTGTAAAAATATAGTTTAAGTTTAACTTTTTATTAGTAGGATTAGTAATTAATGTAATAGTAACATAGTTTAAAAAAAAAATCATTCCGGTTACAATTCAAACTACCCAAAAATTTTCCGGAATCCAGCATGCATGATTAGAATGGGCAGTGTTTCTGGAGTAATCTCCTATAAAAATCTGTCAAACCATGTTCGAACTATTATTCACTCAAATATGTATATATATATATATATATATATATTATGAAAGCTTAACTACATTTTCGAGTAACATTTTCTTACTCTGGAACAGTAGAGCTCTTGGATTATCCACAATTATTAATTAACCAAAAAGAAGGGAAGAGAAAAGTTGGAAAGTGCCTGGCCCAGGCAACTCATTTAGAATGCCGATCAAATGAAGGAAAAAAAAAAGTGATTGGACATGTTGGTCTCTATACTCAAGCTGGTCGTGTCCCATCGATTGTCTGGCATTGGTGACAAACTGACAATGGATATAACATTATAGTTCTTCAGTGGCCACAAATTTGAAAAATGACCTTACACCAACGTCACAAATATAATTGCAAACATAACAAAATGAAAAGTTAAACCATAACCTTATGGGTGCGTTTGGGGGTGGGATAAGACAAGGATTGGATTAAATTAGATAAAATAATATCTAATGTTTGGCACAAACAAGTGGATTTGATATATAATTTCAAGTCTTAAGACAGACCCATTTTCATCACGATAACTAATCACAAGTAAAATAATGGGATTACTTAGGATAAAAGAATATTCCCATGAATATTCTTTCTTTTTCATTTCTCGGGAAAATTTTTTGTGGGACCCAAGTTTTTTAGGTATTTAATCAAATTTTTGGGTAATTTTTTAGCTCTAAAATATCGAAATTAAGGATTTAGCCATAATATATAACGTTTTATGTTACATGTAACATATATACGTGTAAAAGTGTAACATTACATGTAATGTTACATGTGTTTCATTTTATGTTACATGTAACGTTACATTTAATGTTACACTTTTTACACGTATATATGTTACATGTAAAATAAAATGTTACATGTTATGGCTAAATCCTTAATTGCTTAACTGGCCCTTAAAAAATAATTTTTTATTCATTCTAAAATTAAATTTAAATAAAAAATAATTGCTATTAATTGTTTAATATTTTTAAATAGTACTTATCATTTATTTAAATTTTTTTGAAATACAATTATAATACAATCTAATACTTTACCAAATACATTATAACACTAAATATAATCTAATTCAATCCTATCATATCTAATCTCACAATACAAGTCTTTTACAATCCAATCCTATCATATCCAGTACACCAAACAGACCGTATAAGAATTGGGAGAACAATGTAGCAACTAGGGAGTTATCCAAATAGGTATGTATGGTGGTTAATTAGGATTACAGGGATATGATAAGATTCGACTAATTTTAGTTCTAATACCATGTTTCATGTTTGTTGTATGGTGGGTTTAGATTTATAGGAGTGGGATATACCAAAATAATCATTGTGTGTGATATTATTCCATGGAAAATGATGAAATTATAAATCTCATAGTAAAATTCTAAAATAATCCTTCAGTTTTACTTGAATTCCACTTTTATCCTTGTATTTTTTATAACTAAAATTGATCATTTTGTTATTTATACTGGTATAAAATTATTCTTTTGGTCAATATTTATGTGTAAAAAGACATTAATACTGTAAACCCCGAAAAATTCAACTACGTTTCGGAGGGCAAAACAATAATTTTTCTAAAGTTTATCGAAAATGTCTCTAAGTTGATCGTAGACTTATTTTGAGTAATGAATGCTCTAAATGACCTTTGTATGGTTAAAATTATTCAACGGCCCGAGTTTCAAACAGTGCCCAGAATTTGCAAAAATTACACTTTTAGCCCAAAATGAAAGTGCTCAAAATAAGTCATGCATTGGTCTTTTGAGACCTAATATCATATTTATTGATGTTTTTGAAGTCATTTGGAAAGTTTGAGGTCATTCCGATGCATATTTAGGGCGATTTCGGTGAAATATCGTCTTTTCGGTGTCATAAAATTCTAAAAATTTCCAGTATAGCTTATTTTAGTATATATTAGTGGAATAAAATTATATTTTTCAAAATAGAGCTTTAAAAAATGATAGTTCTTTAGAGAGGGACCAAAATGCAACAAAACGTGTTTGTCGGGGGGAAAAAAGGAATTTTGACTTTAGGGAGAGCAAGGGCTGAAGCTAGCTCGAATTTTCTGCATGTGAAGATTTAGTTGTCAACCATTAAGCCCTAAGTTGATCCCATTTTCAGAGTTGTCTCCTTGCATGACTTAAGTGACACTTGTCATGAAATTTAGTTAAAACCTAGATGAACTTTGGTCAAAACAAGGTTGTGAGGTTAACTCTCTCATTCGCTTTAGCCAAAAATTCGACCACCAAGCAGAAAAGAGAGAGAGAGGATAGTAGAGGGAAAGAAAAAGACAGAAGAGAAAGAAAAAGAAAGAAGAGGAGAAAGAGGAAGTAAGAGAGAAAAGCTAATTAAGAATCTAAGGTAAGATGAAGCTTATATTCATCTTCCTTGTTCCTTTTTGATGAACCAGAGCTTGTAGCGTTTATGATTAATATCTTATTGTGATAAGTTTGTAGGTATTCCTGAGGTTAAGCAAAGGAAATTCTCAACCAAGAGGAAGCTAAGGTAAAATCCACATTCAAACTCAAGTTTTGAGATTTCTTGGAAATGCATGAGTTATATGTGAAAAACCTTTGGCAAAGTGAAACAAATTAGGAGATTGAGATTTGATAAAGACTTTATTATGAGTATGTCCTGTTGGGCCCAAATTTTTTCAAAGTCGAAGGCCCAAAAGATTCTAAGTTGAGATTGACGAGAAGTCGGCCCGTCAGAAAGCCCAAGTGAGGACAACATCGGAGAACCAAGAAGGCGGCCCGTGATGCAAAAAGCCGACAACACCATCTCGGGTGGCCTGCTGCTAGCCGGCGCCGTTAGGACCCGCCGCCTGACGCCCGCGTGGGCGGCCGCCCACCGCCGGTGCCCACTCGCTGCCCGCTGCTCGTCTCGAGTTTCCGCGCTTCGCCCAATTTCCTCCGAACCAATAGAGTCTCCGACTTTAATTAGGATATTTTACACAATCTTGTACGGCTATAAATAGCCGATGATTGTAAGAGATGAAAACGGTCAATAATATTTCGAGAAAAACAATTATTCTCGAGCTCCAATATTTTCTTTGTCTTTACATTTTCCATGTTATCTCGTATGTGTTAGTTGGTGTGAAATTCTGCATCAACATGTTCCTGTTTCAAGATAGAATCTTAAGTTGAGATGATTTTTGTACGGAATTTTTTTTTTTCCATTGAGTGCCGCCGCGAGTTCCCACGTGCACTGCTGCGAGCCATCGTGTGCCTCCATGTGCCCACGTGCACCATGTAAAAATAAAAAATAAAAAACAAAAAAAAAGACCTGTTACGGGTAGGCAACAAAAGACCTACTACAGATAGGCCACAAAAGACCTACTATGGGTAGGCACAAAAAAGACCTACTACGGGTAGGCACAAAGAAAAAAAAAAAGACCTACTAAGGGTAGGCAAGAAAAGACCTACTATGGGCCAGCATAAAAAAAGACCTACTACGGGTAGGCAACAAAAGACCTACTGCGGGTAGGCAATAAAAGACCTACTATGTGTATGCACAAAAAAAAAACCTACTACCGATAGGCACAAAAAAAAAAGACCTACTACGGGTAGGCAACAAAATACCTACTATGGGTAGCCACAAAAAAGACCTATGATGGGTAAGCATAAAAAAAGACCTACTATGGGTAGGCAACAAAAGACCTACAATGGGTGGGCACAAAAAGACCTACTATGGGTGGGCAAAAGAAAAAGACCTACTACGGACAAGCAATAAAAGAGCTACCACAGGTAGGCACAAAAAAGACCTCCTACGGGTAGGCACAAAAAAGACCTATTACGGGTAGACAACAAAAGACCTACTACAGGTAGGCATAAAAAAGACCTACTACGGGTAGGCAACAAAAGACCTGCTATGGGTAGGCACAAAAAAGACCTACTACGGGTAGGCAACAAAAGACCTACTACTGGGTAGACAACAAAAGACCTACTATGAGTAGGCACAAAAAAGACCTCTTATAGATTGGCACAAAAAAAAAATACGTACTACGGGTAGGCAACAAAAAAACCTACTACGGGTAGTCACAAAAAAGACCTACTACGGGTAGGTATAAAAAAGACCTACTATGGGTAGGCAACAAAAGACCTCCTATGGGTGGGCAACAAAAGACCTACTTCGGGTGGGCAAAAGAAAAAGACCTACTACTGGTAGGCAACAAAAGACCTGGTACAAAAAGGAAAAAAAAATGTTCTTAGTTTCCTTAGTGCGACTAGCACTACATGGAAACTGGGGGGCTAATTTTGTGCCCAACTTATCCAAAGCCCAAGGCCTAAAAGATTCCAAGCTCAGAGATTGGCGAGAAGTCGTCCCGTCAGAAAGCCCGAGTGAGGACAACATTGGAGAACCAAGAAGGAGGCCCGCGATGCGAAAAGCCGACAACACCATCTCGAGCAGCCTACTGCCAGCCGGTGCCGTCAGGGGCAGCGGCCCGCCGCCTGCTCGCTGCCTGCTGCTCGTCCTGAGTTTACCACACTTCACCCAATTTCCTCCAAACCAATGATGGCGAGAACAAAGTTACCATAAATAGATTCTCCGACTTTAATGAGGATATTTTACACAATCTTGTACGGCTATAAATAGCCAATGATTGTAAGAGATAAAAACGATCAATACAATTCTTCTCGAGCTCTAATATTTTCTTTGTTTTAACATTTTTCATGTTATCTCACATGTGTTAGTTGGTGTGAAATTCTGCATCAACATGTTCCTGTTTCAAGATAGAACCTTAAGTTAAGATGATTCTTGTACGGATTTTTTTTTTCTTTACCATTGATGTTGAAGAGAGCAAAGTTGACACGTTTTAACAAAACAGTGGTAAAAACCGAATTTTTCAATCTGATTCTAAATAACGTTTGGTTGTCATATTCTTTTTTTCTTGAAACTAGAATTGTTAAGCTTTCCACAAGATCATAAATCACACCAAAAATAATTTTTCTATAATTAGAAGTGATTTTTTAAAGTTTGCTAAAAATACTGCCTATTGGAACCCTTTTAAATAAACCTTTATGTCGGGCTATTTTTGGAATAATTGAAAAAGTTTAAACCTAGCAAACAGTATCTCATTTGAAAGATGTATGAAAATAATTTCCAAAGCCATTGGTTTTGTGTCAATACAAGTTTTGTACAAGTTATAATGCTCGTTCTCGTAACAGTTGACGTTTTAGCAAGTTTTAGGACTTTTTCTATGAAAAATATAAAATGCAAATAATAGGTTTCGGGAGAGTTGTTAAGTGTTTAAATCACCAAAATAGTTTTTAATCATGTTAGGATTATTTTAGATAGGTTTAAGTTTAGCAAAAACCCGAAAAAGGCACAACAAAGCAGGTTGGCGTGCTGCTTCGCGCTAGCTGTGCGCTACACGCGCACACTGTGGGCAGCGCCCACGCGCTGCTGGGCGCTGCCCGGGCACCACGTGAGTGCTGCTGGGCGCTGCCAAGGCACTGCGGGCGGGCTCCGCATGAGTGCCTAGCACCCTTCTACGCCCCTGCGCGCGTGCCCAGTGCCCCACTTGCGCGCCCAACACCTGCAAGGGGCGTGCCATGGGCCCGCCGCCATAGGCCCAATTAAGCTATTTTTAGTCCCAAACAAGATAATTAGGCTCGTTTTGACCCGTTTGAGGACCCAAACCCAAAATTTGATATTTTTGAATATTTGAAGAATTTCTAATCTATAAATATTCTTATTATTAAGGAATTTAAAGCTCGGTATCATGCGAATGACCTTGGAATCAAATTGAAGTTTGAGACCCCCCGATTCGGCAACTTGTAAGTGAAACCGGTACCTACGACACAAGAACGAGGATGTTTTGCTTATGATTGTTATTGCGTATTTTATGCCTAGTGTTGTAATAAGTAAGTATCGCCTTGATTATGTTTTTTTGATATGGTTGATTGTCCAACAATAATTAGATACTAGGCCGTCCCCAGGTAACGATGAAAAGTTTAAAACAGATAATGGGTCCAACTCCCTCGATAATTAAAAAGTTAGATGGGTTTTTACCCGCTTAAGCTAACTGAAAATGAATGAAATGCTCAGACCCGATTTTATGTTAGTTATCCGGAGTTTTAAATGTGGATTATATATAAGGTTTTAATGTTAAGGCCCAATGTCCCTCGTGAAATAATAATCCACTTGAAGAATGATTACGCGAATAAGACTGCATAAACCGTGAAATTGTTAATGGCACCGCCAGATACTCCCAATGGCTGACGGTGGTACGTCTCGGGCATATGTGTTTGCAGTGAGTTGTGCCCAACACCTATAGAGTTTATGGTCGGGAATTCGGCCCATTCCCGACTGGCGCCTTATAATTGCAGTGGCCATTAGTGGACCCCAAACAAATCTAAACAATGTGAAGAATCTGGATTGAACCAGCTGAGACAAACGTGGAAGTATCAAGAATCTAGATTGAACCAGCTGAGATGTAAACCAAATTAAGAAAGAAAGATAATGTATGTACAATGATGTTTACCTTAAGTGCAAGGGTCTACTGGTATGGGACGGTTAGATCGTTTTTGTGTGATTATCATGTGTTGCATAATGATGTGTTTTCACGTGCATTGCGAATAGAATAGATAGACTTCCGCTTACTGAGTAAAATATCATTAGGTGTTTCTTGTGTTGTAGACACAGATAAGCGACCGAGGATGGAGTAGAACGGTAGATGAAAGTCGAGAGCGCCGGTGAATGTACATATGGACCCGACCTTTGAAGGCTGTGGAATGCCGGCACCTAGCATATTAAAGTTATTTTGATTCTCTTGATAGAAAGAGAAAATTTTTAATTCTGCCATATTTTGGACATTAATTAAGTATTATGTCTTTCAAAGTCTTAAAATGGTCATGACTATACTGTATTATTATTATTTTCCTGTTTTTGAATTTATAATGTCCTAAACCGATATGTAAGCATGGTTTATGAACTGAAAAAGGTTGTGGTCCGTTCCGAGTAGGTCGTGACAAATACTAATATTAAGTTAATTCGCTTTAAGAAATTAATTTGAAATATTGATATTAGAATATGAATTTATTTTATTCAATAAATTAATTATATGGTATTTTTATTGTTTTATTTGAAGGGTAGTAGTCATTTTCAAAACTTTTTAAGCAATAGTCAACGCGAAAAAATAATTTTAGATTGATTTGAACAATTGAAGGATTATATTGAATTATAAAAAACGCTAGGACGAAACTATAATTCAGGTAAAATTCAAGAATTATTTTGGAGTTTTTTCTAAATCTCATGCTCAAAAGTATGGGTCCCACCCTCAAAAAGCAATTATTTATTTGCTTTTAAATTAAATTTAAATAAAAAATTACAAATTTTAAATAATTTAATTTTTTTTTATATTTTATCATTTATTTTTTAACTTTTAAAAACAATATCATAATTCAACCAAATGCCATAACAAACATAATATATTATTAAATAAAATAATTCAATCCAATCAAACTTATTCAATCAAATTTTATGCAATTCAAAATATCAAATGCACCCCATATATATATATATATATATAAATATATATATATATGCACCCGCATCTTAGATATCAACTCTTCTATATAAGAGGGCTTGTGTTACCCGAGTTAATTATGGGGAGTACCGGAGTTCTATTTTTATTTAGCGTCAAAACTTCCGCAAGAATTAGTCAATAATGTAGTTATAACATGATTTCAAAATCAAATCATAAATGTGATTGATAGCGATTAGGGAATTTTTTTTTTTAATTATCTAAAAACACCAAACGTTACCGAAGAAAAAATAAGGCGAGCAAACAAAAGGGAACGCCGACGTAAGTAGGTATGCGTGAGACAAGAGGCGTCATATTGTGAAATGGAGTAGTAGCTCTCAACCACTACTTGGCAAACCACAATCTTCACCTACCACTTCCCAAAACTCTCCCACCAAACCCCTCTCTTCTATCTCACACTTCCTAACACCTTTCTTCTTCTTCTAATTTTTTTTTTTATGTTTATAATCCATGTTTAAGGAAATGACAATATTTTCGGAAATTAAGATACTAGCCATTAGCTTCTTAAAAAACTAAGAGTATAAAAGTAATGTCACGCTAGCATGTAGTTAAGAAAATAACTATTTTCTTAATTAATGGAAACATTCTGTTTTCTTAAGACGTCATCTAAAAAACAGCTATTTGTTCAATAATCTCTTTTTTTTTTTATTTCCTTTATTTATGTGATGATTCTTTAAGGCTTTGTTCCCTAATATTATTATCTCAATTCTTACGTGATTTCCTAAATTACAGCTTAAACTTTTGGTTTTAATAATGCAGCCCCTAAGTTTAGAGATAAGTAACAAAAATCGATAACTTGAAAAAATTAATAAAAATTGACTATTCACCTGCGTCTCGTCGATATCAGTAGCATCTACATCGGTTGAAAGTTTGATTAATCTCCGAAACTGAATTTAAATTGCCCATTGTTGTTGAATTTCCCTATGCGATGTCCAAACTTTAAATTCGTTGCATTGGGACAAGAATATAATGTATTAATTATGTATTTTGAAATATGATAAAATATTGGAAGCAGTAGAAATATAAAGTTCAAGGGTGGACCTTAAAAGGGGGAAAAAAAAAAAAACACACACACACAAATACACTCACCAAACAAACAAACTTTGGAAGAATATATAATGTCAACCTTTTTAGAGTGTGATGAGAGAAGTTGTTTTTTATCAGAACCAATTTGAGGGAGAAATTTGACGTCTATAACTTTTTTTTTTTTTATAATTTTTATGTAGAAATGCCAAAAAGTTGCTGCATTTTGGCCATAAATAAAATTTTAAGTTTCAACTTGAATCCAAAATCACTTATATTATCCAACTTCTTAAAGACATTCCGATTTTTTGTCAGACATTCCTGATTAATGAATCAAAGAACTCAATTTATTAGCATGTGTTACAAATGTACTTTAAAACTTTATGCGATTTAATTAGCCTAAATAGACACTATGATGTCATTCTTAAATTTGTTAATTAAGGGTTTCATTTTGTGATGCAGGATTTGCATAATCATTCTTCCTCAAAAGTTTGCAAATGATCATCCAAAATTAAATGCAATCAAAACCCTTAAAATATTACTTTGTACTTTGTAGTAAAGACTACTTATTTCAAGTCCTTACTTCAAAGAGTCCCATAAAAGTTGTAGAGCCGTATTCGTGCTAGGCATTGAAGTGAAGCATTTCTTCAAGTTGGGGTAAGTTTTAGAATTATGGCCATATGAGACAATTTAGTGGTTTTTGTTTAAATGCAAGTTAGGTATATTAAGCAAGGAAACCAATTATGGTCATTTAAAGCAATGACATGACTTTCAAATTCTTTTGGTTGGTGAGAAAAGAAGCAAGAAAGAAAAAGAAAGCAAAGAAGCTATTTAAAAAGAGTTTTTATATTCATGTTATAAGAGAATTGACTTGTTCGCACTCAAATCCCTTGAAATTGAAAAGTTCAGATTAATTAGGCTCTCTTATTCGGTTTGGTTGGTGAAAGCATGCGCAAAAGGTTAATTCAACAACCCCCAAAGCATGATGATGAATTGATGATTTTGCTCTCCTCATGGCCTTAATATCATATAGATTCACTTCACTAACTGCCTTGCTTTACCAACCGTAATTCAAGTGTAGCATCATTTCATCACTTTTGTAAATATGTTGTGACAAGATTGGTAATTTTTATATATAAAAAAAATTACAAATGTACATATTTTAGAAAATGTATTTAAATTTATCGGCTTTTTATAAAATTATCAAGTTTTAATCACTCTTATCAACAATTTGCGAAATCTTGTTCTAAAAATTCAAGAGATCAGCACATCATGATGTCTAATTGTTATGATTTGCTTTTTCCTTGTAATTATAGTTCATTGTATATATATACATTGATTATGTCTTATCAAGTACCAAATGCATAATTTTAATTTTCTGTCAAAATTCTAACAGATTATTGGTGAAGGAATTTTAAGAAAATAGTCCACTGTTTACAAAATAATTTTTAAAAAATAGCCACAGTTTTAAAAATTTAAAAACTAGCTCTTTTAGAAATTTCTTTTTCTGAAACGTGTCAGAAATTTCTAACAGTAATTTTATGTGTAATTTTGTTATTGTCAAAAATTTTTACATGTGTTATGGTTGGTTTTTAAATTTTTTAAAATATTGTTATTTTTTAAAAATACACCGTTCAAAATGGTTATTTACCTAACTAATCATGTTGTGAAAGTAACACGTATAATATTGAACATTTTCACAAACTACATATCAATTTAATTAGGACCTGATTTTGCTTGACTGGTGAATGGTGAGTTCCAATCTTTTGTTTGGTTGGCGTGAGTGTAGTAGAGGAAGGTGTTTTTCATAGGTCCACCAAATGACATCTTTTCACCAATAAAAAGATATATATGAAATCTGCTATAATTACTAACAAATAATATAATACTATAAATTTATAAATAACTACAATCTATAACTTTAGCTGTCAAATAATTCTTAAAATTACTATAGTCCTCTTCATTTTTGACATGCTCTATGATTTGTATCAATTGAGCGGGGGTAAACAAACTATATAGTACCCTAAAGGCATGTCCACTGTATGTTAGCATTGTTCGTGAAAAAACGAAAATTCTGCTGGTCCAAAATAGAATCCCCCAAAATTTTCCAAAAAATAAAAAGATAATCGAAAAACTTTGGGCGGTTTAGGATTTAACAAAAATATTTTTATACGGTTTTAGGTTTTATAGTTTGAGATTTTACATAATTGAAATCGCCCAAAAACTTAATTAATTATATGTTTTATTTTATTTTATTTTCCATTTGTTTCTCTCTAAAAAAAAAAACATTTTATGTGTTTTTGCTTGTTAATTTTATGCTTAAATCTCATATCAACATATCAAATCCGAAACTACCTGAACGATTTTTGGGCGATTTTGGATTTGGATTCTTGATATTTTGGTTATTTATCCCAAATCAAAACTGCTAAAATGCCGGAATCCCGCCTCAATGCTCAGTCTTACATGCTAAATAACTTTAACATTTCTGCAAAACTTTCATCTCCAATATTATGCTAAATTTGGCATCAAATTAGCATATGTTATGATTTGTAAACTATAAATTTGTCACTGTATATAATTACAAAATTGTCACTAATTAACATTAAGATAGTTTAGCTTAAGAATTTTCTCTCTAAAATTTATAGCTGTGTAATTTTAGGTGTTTCGATCTACACCCCGTCAATTTGCTCCTTATACCCCTCAAATAATTAAAATTATTTTCTAAATTTATATTATTTATTTATTTTTCTTTATTCCTAAAATACCCTTTTAAGTATAATTCCACACTAGTTATATTTTGGGGTTATGATCTTTTTTTTTTTCTTTCTCTTATCATTATTTTTATTTATGTACTTGGATATTTTATTAAAAAGATGAAATCGATAACACTTTTCATTTTTTTTTTCTGGATTTTGAGAGACTGAAAAATTGAAAAGGGGCAAAGATGAAGAAAGTAAATTCATACGAAGACTCACTCAAAAAAAATTGAAATATAAAAATTCATATGAAGACCAAAACTGACATATGCAAATGATGACAAAAGTTAACCAGTGCGGTGTATGTGTGTATATGAAAGAAGAATGGGTGTATGGACTTAAAAAAAAAAGTGTGAAAAATGGGACTCCTATTATGGGAGTGGTGGATTATACTATGGTTTTTTTTTTTTTTTTTTTTTGCAAATAAGGATTATACTATGGTTACTAAGGGTATTTTAGGAACAAAAAATAAATAAATAAATAAGTTAACATTTTTTAAAAAAATTATTGTAATATGAGGGTCAATAAGAAAAATAGAGATGTAGATAAAACAGCCTAGAGGTGTCCAACTAAATCAAACCACAACGTTTTACTAAAACTAAACCAAATCAATTTCTAATTAGTTTGGTGATTTTTCAGACCAAACCAATCCAATTAAACAATCAAAATGAAACCAAACCAACCAAACCAAAAACCAAACCAATTATAACTGGTTTGGTTTGGTTTTTTAATCGGTTTGAGTCTTTTATTAAATATGATCATACAAGTTGAGGAGTTAATAAAATAATATCATTCATCAAAATCAAAGTTCATCATCATAATCTAACACAATTAGATAAGGACTAAATCCAAAATATTTTAAATATCATAAACAAATTATATTAAATATTCAATGTTTTTAAGAAGATTCAAGGGTATTCACGCCTGAACAACTAATGGCTTCCTAACAAAGTTAATTTGCACTAGAAGTTCCACCAAAACCATCCATAAAATATCCAACACCTGATTAATAAATAACAAAGCTATTCACTTCAAGTTCTCTCACAACTTCTTAACAAAAAGGGGGAAAAAAAAAACCCTCCATAGATATAGAGCCAGTTTGGCATTGCTTCTAGAGGCTGCTTTTAGATTATAAAAGAATCTAAAGCACCTAGAGGCGTTTGGTAGACATGGTTCTTAAAGAAGCACGTAACCGTGTTTGCTTTTACGTAGTGTAATTTGAGAAGCATGTTAAAGGCTGCTTTTCTGTAACTGAAACTGCTTCTCTATTTTAAATTACTAAAATATCCTTAATTTTTTAATCCATATTCAACTAACTAATTTTCTAAAATTATCTTTTGGTAATTTTACATATCCACAGCAATTCTAAAAAATAAAATATCAAACACCTTACATGCTTATAACTCCAGCAGTTTCTTCCTTCAGCACAGTTTAAAGCACTTTTAACATCAGCATAGCAATGCCAAACTGGCACATAATATAATTTTCAATACATGTGTACATATAAGTTGGTTTGGTTTATTAATAAGGCCAAACATGAACCAAACCAAACTAATTAAAATTTTAAAAATTTCAAACCAAATCAAACTAATTATAATCGATTTAAAATTAGTTTGATTTGGTTTGGTTTAGTTTAGATTGGTTTAGTCGGTTTGGTTTGGTCTCATCGGTTTTTTGAACACCCCTAAAACAGCCTATCATTTTTCATTTTTTCTTTCATAAATTATTTGATTACTACTTCTTGAAATTATATATATTTTTAAAAATAAATTTTTATGTCCATATTAACAGTATATCACCAACTTATAACAAAAGAAAATTTTAAGAAAATAGTAACTTTTTAGAAAATAATTTAAAAAATTCGTCAGAGTTTTAAAATTTAAGAAAATAGCCATTTTTTATAAAAAATTTTATGCATAATTTTTTTGTAGTAAGAAATTTCTTACCTGTGTAAAACTTTTTATGTATAATTTTTAAATTTCTTTAAAATTATGACTATTTTTTGAAAACATACCATCTAAAATGGTTTTTTAACTGCCTGACCGCTTATAAAGGTACAAATGTCAACTGATATAATATCAAAATCTAAAACGTTGTTAATTAAGTCATATATTAAGTGATTATTATTTGCATACTAGTAGGACAACAATTTTTCAAAAGAAAATAATATTTGATAAAGAAATTTTAATTTGAAATTCAAAATATGAAAGCTTTTATTGTTATATACTAAGATATTCGATAACTAAAACTATGAGTATCAGTGTTAGTTAATCATGTTAATATCTTGATGGTTTGGTAACAATTAATAAGTTAGTGCCATCTACGTGGTGCTTTTCGGATCATCAAACAAATGAAGCTCATTTAGAAATGGACCCAGATCAAGATTTATTATATTTCTGACGAAAAAAAAATAATAAATAAATATGTTGACTGTATGGATTATTTAACTAGGTCAAAGAAAATCGAACCTAATTGATTTCGTTTTGGATATTAATATGCATTATTTGCCTTGGTTTATTTATTAAATATTGTTAAATTTGAATCCTGTGTAGAAAGCAAATATTTTATTGAGTGATTCAGTACATTTTTTCTAATGATTTTTTTACTAGGAAATGGGGTAAAACAATTTGATCAGAAAGTATTTCCAGAAATTAAAAAAAAAACCAATAATATGTAGGCGTGAAAAACTGGAATGCACAGTGGCCGGGCAAAATTTTGCCCGGTAAATTTCCGGGTAAAATCCAGGTAATAGTAATTACCTGGATTTTACCCGGTGGTTCTTCTCGGGTATATACCCGGAACTGTTCCAAAAATATGGAATAACATAATTTTGCCCGGTTATTCCAACATTTACCCGGCTTTTACCCGGTTTTTGATGACTTTTTTTAGTCACGGCACTATGGCTCAATGTATCTCTATGTGACAAATTTTAATTGTTGGGCAATTGTGTGTGGCGTGTAGTAGCGTGCAGTGGCGCAATGCAGTAAAGGCAGTGGTAGCTGGTGGCGCAGTGCAGTGAAGGTAGTGAAGGCAGTGGCAGCTGTAGGCAGGCGTGAATGACCATTCAAGAGCATTCAAGGCTTTGGGCATATAAAAAAAAAATATTTGAACACACACACTGAGTCTATAAATTGAGTTTTTGGCCTTGAAAACTCATCCGGTCTTAAACCATAAAACATTCGCTCCTAATATTTTTGTTGTGCTCTATCATTCTTGTTCTGCTCTTCATTTTTGTTGTGCTTGCCGGCGTCATTGTGCTCTTCATTTTTGTTGTGCTTGCCGGCGTCCTTCTAGCGTCCTGTTATAGGTAAGTTTGGTTATTTTTAAGTTTACTATAGTATAATAACTAATAAAAAACTTAGTTTTATGACTAGTTATAATATTTAGTATAATAACTAATAATTAGTTATAATATTTAGTAAAATGATGTAATATTTAGTTTGATAATTAGTTAAAAAATTACATCAATATTTAGTAGTTTAAATTTAGTTTAAATTATTATGGTAAAAGTTAAAGAAGAAGTAGTTGTTATTTTAGTGTTTACATTACTAGTTATTATAGTTTTGTTAAATGTTACTTAAATTCTTTGTTGTTGTTTTAGTAAAATTTTACTTAAATTAGTAGTTTAGTTAAAATTTATAAAACTAGTAAATTGTTATTTTATTTATTAAATTAGTAGTTATTAAATTTTTGTTAAATGCTTATTTTTTTGTTTTAGTTAAATTATTACTTGTTATTATAGTTAAATTATTATTTGTTATTTTAGTCAAGTTACTAGTTTAGTTAAAAATTAGTTTAAGTGTTAGTTGCTAATTGTTATCGTACTGTTATTTTTGTTAAGTTAAATTATTATTTGTTCTTTTAGTTAAATTTTAGAATAAAAAAATTAGTAGTTTAGTTATAATTTATCCGCATTTGTTGTTGTTATTTGACTTTACTTTATTTTTAGTAAACTTAATAGTTGTAAAATTAGTAGTCATTTTTTTACTAATATTTTAGTTAAAATATTTACTTACAATATTGTAGTTAAATTTAAGTTATTTTATTTATTACATATAACTAGTTATTATAGTTTTTGTTAAATGTTAGTTAAATCATTATTTGTTATTTTAATTAAATTAGTAGTTTAGTCAATTTTAGGCAATTTTATTTTAGTTAACTATTTTAATTGTTCAATTAATAGTAATATTTTAGTTAAATTATAATAATTAATAGTTGTTATTTTATTTTAATTTAAGTTCATTTAGTAGTTGTTAAATTACTAGTAGTTTTTATTGAAGTTAAATAATTTAATAAATATTTTGTTAATTTGTAGTTGTTATATATATATATATATATTTTTTTTTTTTTTTACTTCACCTAATACATCTTAAATTAGGGGTCAAATTTTTAGGTATTTTTAAGAAAATTAGTTCATTTTTTTTACTAATATTTGAAGTCATATTTGAGTACTCTTTTAATTAATAATTTTTCTAACTTATTTTTATTAATTGCTTAGTTGAATTACTTGTTTGTATTTATTTGATGCTAGATATCGACAATGTATCCATACCAAGACTCGCAGGCGCAATACAGCGACGACGATACCCAGGCAACCCACATAAGCCAAACGCAACAAAATGACCAGTGGATTGAGGCGATGCAACAGTAGGGGAATTCATTCTTTGGTGCCCCACAGATCCCTCCGAACACATTTACAGATAGTGCGCTCGATCGCGCCGGTCATATATTGGGTGCTCCTTCGACGGCTCTACGATTGGCCCCACAGATGGGACGGGGCGAGACGACGTCTGAATATCTACCGACGGGCGGTTATTATCAGGGGATGCCGACATTTGCTCAATTTTCGGGGGGGGGGGGGGGGGGGGGGGGGGGGGAGGGGGGGGAGACCAGGATTTGTTCCGAGCGGGATGCCGTCGACTTTCCCTATACCCCCGTATACCGGACCAACACCAGTCCCGGGCATCCACCAATGTCGACCACCAACAGCGCGGACCTTATTCGGACCTGAGATCGACGGGTCATCAGACAGAGTCAACGTCGGCAGGTCATCAGACAGAGTGAACGTCGGCGGGTCATCAGACGGAGTGAACACTGCCGGTTCATCAGCCCCAACCCAGCATGAAGAGGACGAGGAAGAAGAGGACGTCGATGAGGAACCGGAAGTCCGAGCTCGGTAATCGATGCGAAAGAAGTCAACCGTGTGGAATTCTATGACAGAAGTACAAATACAACAGGCGAACAGCACTTTTAAAACTTACGCAAAATGTAAAGGGTGCGGGAAACTATTGAGTGGTCATTCCAGTCAAGGGACCAACCACCTACGTTATCACATCGGAAAGTGTGATCAACTTATCGACGGTGTACCTGTGGGTGATGAGGCGGCGAGATCTGCAGCTGGGTCGTCCTCATCGACGAGACCTTGCTCAGTATATCATGGCGACAGGCTCGAGTTTGAACTTCGCCGACAATGCAGCTTAGGAACGGCTGGTACGAAGATCGTTCCATAGCCAGTATCAGCGCCCAAGTGGACGACTACTCGGGCAGACGTGATCAAGTATTATGAGTGGAAACGGACGGAGATTATAGGGCAGTTTGTTGAGTCATCTCAACGAGTGGCGTTGACGAGTGACGTATGGTCCAGTGGGTCATCTCACGACTACATATACATTTGTAGTCATTTCATCGACAAAGATTGGACCGTTCAGAAGAGACTCATCGGGTTCAAAGTTATGGATGAAGGTCATAGCGGAGAACAAATCGCTGATAAAATCTTAAAAGCGATCAACGACTTTGGCATTACAAGCCGGATTATATCCATCACCATGGATAACGCATCCGCTAACGACCGAGCTATTAACATTCTCCGACGGGAATTGAACCCGATGTCTGACCCATTATTCTTCCACAGTCGATGCGTCGCCCACATCTTGAACCTAGCGGTTCAAGATGGCCTGAACGAGCTTCAGTCCTCGCTTAAAGAAATTCGGAGGGCCGTCATTTATTTGAACGGTTCGCACCAACGCGAGGAAAGATGGAGGAGAGCGTGCAGCGCCATCGGTTTGGAGGCTAAGATGATAGCCTGGGACATTCCGAGTCGGTGGAATTCCACGTACTTGATTCTGCAGAGTCTTATTCCGTTTCGCGATGTGTTCACTGTTTGGTACAATAACGAGAGGCGACAGAATGTGCTCCACGATGAGCATTGGGACGACGCTGCCGTACTATGCACATTCCTTCAGGTATTCCACACGGCGACAACAAATCTATCTGCATCATTGCGCCCAACATCTCCTATTGTGATGCACGAGCTGATCCTCCTTGGCGACGTCTTCAAGACATACAAGGGCCATCAACGACTCGGGACGGCCGTCGATGCTATGGTATCAAAGTTCCTTAAATATTTTTATCTCTTACCGCATCTCTACACTTTCAGTATTTTGTTAGATCCTCGAAGTAGAGTTCCTGGTTTGAAGACGTTTTTAAAGTTGTTGAAAAGACAACTAGGTCCTGATTATTTGAGCGATCTGGAAGGCCACACGAATGCATTGCAAGAGGCCTACAAGGTTTACGAGTTGCGGTATGGGGGAACTACAGGACAGGCCCCGATTGCACAGACGTCGCCGGCATCAGCTAGTTGGAGATTACTCCGCGAACAGAGTCAGTCGGAGGACGACTCGCCGTCAAGAATGAGCCCACCAGTACGACCCGAGCACAACAAGTTAAACATCTTTTTGAATGTCCAATTCAACGACGTGACACACGACAACCTAGATCTCGTAGCTTGGTGGCGGATTCATTCAGGACAGTTTCTAGTGCTTACTCACTTGGCGCGTGACATCTTATCCATTCCCGTATCAACAGTGTCTGCCGAATCTGCATTTAGCATGGCGGATAATATTATAGATCCTCATTAAAGCCGACTAAAACCAAAGATGGTTGAGATTCTCACAGTGGGCAAAGATTGGGAATTAGCGGACCTACGCATGCAGAATACGATAGAACAACACAATGCGGAGCTTTTTGAACAGGTTCAAGAGTGGACACTAGAGTGACGTCGGCCGGCCCCCTCCCTCGAAACAAAACACCTCATAATGTCGGCGGTGGTACCAAGCTATGGAATATTTTTTTATTACTTGTAAAAATATTAAATTTCGTACTATTTTTTAATTATTAAGACAATTGTTATTCATAATTTATGTCATTTAGGTAAGACAATTGTTATGCATAATTTAGGTAAAATCAATTTTATAAAAATAAACAAGTTAATTAGACCTTACAAGTTATAAACAATCAAATTAAGTACAAAATTTTCTAATTATATCAATAAAACTAACACACAATCAAAATAAATTTACAACTAATAATATTAAACATTACTTGATAATTAACTTATAACTCCTAATTTAAATTTCCAAACTTATAAATAAACCTAAACAATAGTTAATTTTAAAAAACTTACAAAAACTTATAACATAATTATCAAAGTTATAAATAAACCTAAAACATAATTTTAAAAAAATTATCAAACTTAGGTTAAAACTTATAACATAATTATCAAACTTAATTTAAAGTTACAAAAATAATTATCAATATTAATTATTTTTACAAAGTTTTTTATTAAAAACAACATTTTAAAAAATTACCGGAAAAAAAAACTATTTCCGGGTAATTACCCGGTTTTACCCGGGAATTACCCGGCATTCCAAGAGATTTGTTCCGGGTAAATACCCGGAGAAGTATTCCGAGTAATTTTCGGGTAATTACCCGGAAATTACCCGGTTCTTACTCCATGGAACAACATGGAGTTCCAATATTGCACGCCTAATAATATGTTATGTAGATATTTTTCACGTTCTTTAATAAGAGGAAAACACTCTGATGCTGAATTTTCAAGCGCATGATCGATTTTAAATCATTGGATGTGCTTTTATAATAGGTTCTGGAAGAACCTTTTTGTTAGCAGGTGTTCCTTCTTGGTGACAGAACACTTCCAAGGAATATAGGTAAAAATTTAAAACCGAGGTAGTAAAATAAACAATGTGAACAATAACCAAAAAGTGCAGCAAATAATAAAAATGACACAAGGAAATCGGTTACGCAGTTCGGCTTTTGCCTACGTCTATGGGGCCTCGCCCAGATAAAACAATCCACTAGAAAATCTCAAACGAGAATGCTCGGACTTATACAAGACTTCGACTCCCTCTCAATCTTTATCGCCGTCTCATTGTCACTCCTAGCGATCTATCATTGACGGGATCCCCTCGCCTTACAAACAAACCCTTGAGGATACCCCTCGTCTACAAATCACACATTCCGTGTAATCTCTCGCCAATTTCCCGTTACAAAGTTCACTCAAACATATACTCTCACCAGCACGGTTTATAGAACACCGTGTGAACACCACTCAGCAGAGTAAAAACATGAACCCAGAAAAATACAAAAAGCACTCAGCTCACTATTCTCTCCAGGCGACTTTCGTGCTTTTCTTCTTCTAATGATTAGATCAAATAGATGAGGAAGATGTAAAGATGACCAAGAATAATCTCCAATAGGATAGACAATAATGATGTAATCAAAATTTGGTCAAAGATAATTATTTTCGGATCAAAATAATCATCAATGTCAACAGCTATTATCTTCATGCGTTCCAGCTTTGTGTTCGATCACCGCGTGATATATAAGGTAACAAATCTTTCAGGTCATCTCTTCACACATGGACTTGCCATTTAAAGAATTCGTGTTCGAACTCCGCGTGATATATAAGAAAACAAATCCTCCGGTCAGCTCAGCGCACACGGACTTTCCATATAGACTCCGTGTTCGAACACCGTGTGTTATATAAGGAAACATTATCACCAATATTCCTCAATAAATTTCTGATTCATATTTCTTCAATGATGCGCGAAAATCATCATAATGAATCAGAATAAATGAGTACAAGACAACCAATATTAGTCATAGAAAATAAAAAATAATTATGAGCAATTCAAGATGATTTTACACAATTAAAATGCCAATCACTATAACACTAACAGGTTCTACATCACAAAAAGATAAATTCGATGTTTTAAATTATTTTCTATTGTAATGAATTCCCTAGCTGAAACACTTCCTTTTTAAGATCTTCAACTGCCAAATTAAAAAAAAAAAAAAAAGTAATTTGTCATGTTTCCCATCACTAATAGGCTAACAATTTTCAAATGGTTTTACATTTTAAACAAGAAAAGAAATACTTAGACTAAATAGCAGCTTTAAAGTTTGCTTTTCTAGACACGATTGACAAGGAATGTCTTTTTTAGGGCCTTTCTGAAGACTTTGTAGCCATTATCACAATCAAAGGCAACAATGTTATGATACAACCTATTTTTTCCTCTATACCTATGTTTTGTTGAAATAGCTAGTCTAAATTAGGCTGTTAGCTATCTACAATGTAATTGATAAGTGGTGCTAATGCTATTTGTCATTTTGATAATATATATATATATATATATATATTTCTAAATGTAATGCTATTTTATAAGATAAATTTGACAAATGTTATGTTTGTGCTAAATTTAGCTCCAAATATAACAAAATTCTAGAATTTTTACATTTCGAATTCTCTAATGATTTATTAATTTTCAACACTTAATGAAAAGTCATGATAAAGTTCTACTTTCAAAAAATGATTATTGTTATTTCATGTAGTATTACTACTCAAAATAATAAAATTAATAAGATGGTATAAAATTAAAAATAAAATAAAATGGCTACAAATAGGTCCGTTAAGGACAAAAGAATAAACTGGCGTGGTATTGTTGTCCATTATAGTGGCAATCAAATTATCAGCAAAACCCAAACGATAGAGCATAGCCCGAAGAAAAGGCTATTCCATTCTATCATAGGCTTTGCTTATGTCAAGCTTCAAAGCAATAGCACCTTTTTCCCTTAAACCTTCCTCTTAGTGGAGTGTAAAAGTTCAAAAGAGGAAATTATCAAAAATAAGTCTGCCCAGAACAAAAGCACTTTGACATTCTGATATAATCAAAGGAAGCAACCCCTTGATATAATTAGTAATAGCTTTTGTAATAATCTTAAGAGTAGCATTGCAAAGACTAATCAGTCTGAAATTCGAGACTTTGCGGGGATACGTTACCTTAGGGATGAGGACAATATTAGTCATACTCACGGACATTGCTGATTTAGAACCATTTATCACCGCCAGAGATAACCGAGTAACATCATTCCCCACAACAAGCCAAAACCACTGAAAAAATAGGGCATGAAAACCATCAAGGTCAGGAGCCTTAGTTGGTCCCATTGCAAAAAGTGCTTCCTTAACATCATTCTCTCGAAAACTTTAACCCGAGAAAGCCTTCTGCTCCGCACTTAGGCACCGCTCAACATTGCTAGCAACCCGTTCATACGAAACCAAAGAAGGATGAGAGAAGGAAAAGATGTTTGTAAAGTAACGAGAAATTACCCCCAAGAATCTCAGCATTACTCATCACCCATTTACCAGACTCGTCCTCCAAACCCTTGATAGCATTTCGAGCACGACGACGAGAATCTCGTTGATGGAAAAACTTGGAATTTTGATCCCCACCGTTGAGCCATTCCATATTGTCTTTAGCAGTAGTCCTCAAGTTCAAGCAACCTATGAAGCTCACGAGATACCTTTTTTACTCGCAGCAGTTAATCTTCGGACCTCCCGCCGTTATTCAACCTCTCCAACTCCTTTTAAGCCGCACTAATCCTCTTGGGGAGATTCCCAAAAGTTTTAGAGCTCCAAGAAGCGAGAGCAGTTCGGCATGCCCCGAGCCTCCTACCAATTACAGGATCTTGCAGAGAGGCTAAAGAATTCCTCTATACATTTGCAATGACTGTCTCACACTCGGTATGAGATAATCATATGGGATCAAAATCCCATCTTGTTGACCCCAAATGTTTGTCTTTGCAGTCAGAGACAACTGGAGTCAACCCAACCAGCAAAACTCTGTGGTCAGATCCCCAGAAGTCCAAGTTAGAAACCAAGGCTAACGGAAAGAGACTACACCAGCTCGCACAAGCAAAGACTCTATCCAGACGAGCCTGAACATTCGACGAAGCTTCTCTTCAATTATCCTATGTCAACGATTCACCCTTGAACCCCAATCTTCTAAACCACAGTAATCAACCACTTCTTGAAGAAGACGCATATTTCCTTCACATCTCGTAGAATCTACTACATGCTCGTGTCCAAACAAAATCTCATTAAAATCACCACCACAAAGCCATAGCAGAGAAGAGCAATGAGAAAGACGTCGAAGAAGTTTCCAAGAGATCCGTGAAAAAGAACTAACCTTCCAGAGGGCTTAGACAAGGTTACCCCCTTTTTCAATATCTATTCTTAGTTTGTGCAGAGGGTTTTTCAGCTTTAATCCGCCAACAAGAAAGTTTGGGATTATCTTAAGGCTTCTCTTGTTGTCGTGCAGCTCCTAAAGTGAGTCTTTTTTTTTTTTTTTTGCTGATGATAGTGTGATGTTTTTTAGAGCTTCTCGAAATGACTACCATGCGATTCGACATATCTTGGATTCTTATCTGGCGGTTTCTGGACAAGTTATTAATATGGAAAAGTCGTTCATCTGTTTTTCTCCAAATATTGCAGACAAAGAGGTGACTGATTTAAAACATATTTTGGGCATTAGGTCAGTCAATGATCTAGATGTTTACTTGAGGTTGCCTGTCTTTACGAGTTGCAGTAAACAGAAAGCTTTATAGATTATGAAATATAGAGTTCGGAAAAAGCTCCAGATTTGGAAGAAGAAGTAATTCTCCCCTACAGGAAGGGAGATTCTTATCAAAGTTGTGGCTTAATCGATACCGACTTACACTATGAGTGTTTTCAAACTTCCTTCCATTTTTATCAAAGAACTTCAAGCTCTGACTGCCATATTTTGGTGTGGTGGCTTTGAGGAGTCCAGGAAAATTCATTGGCTTAAATGAGATGAATTTATTAAGCCTAATTATGAAGGGGGTCTGGGATTCTGTGATCTTGAGTGTTTCAATGAAGCTCTTATTGCTAAACAGGTGTGGCGAATCCTAAAATTCCCTAATTGTCTTATGGCTCGCCTTCTTCGTGCTAAATATTTTTTTCTCCTTGATGATGCTTAATTCTCAAATTCGTAATGGCAGCTCTTACATTTGGCAAAGCCTTTGCTGGGAAAAAGAGCTTATTATTCAGCGAGTGCAATGGCAAGTAGGGTCAAGAGGTTTTAGCGTGTTTGATGACCAGTGAATTCCTTGCCCTTTGACTTTTAAGCCCATCACTAAACCTTCGGAAGAGTTTTCTGGTCTTATAGTGGCAGATTCTAATCAGCAATGGAATGAGGTCCTTATCAAAAAAGGTTTTTGGGAATGTGATTATGAGTTGATTCTGAATATTCTATTGGGCGCCTCTCCACGTCCATATTCTTTGATATGGCATTATGACAATCGAGGGCTTTACTCTGTCAGAGTTGGTTATAAAGTTGCTTTACAAAGCAAAAAGTTGGAATCTTTTTCAAACGATTCTAGATTTAAACCGTGGTGGAATAAGCTGTGGAGTCTCTCTATGCCTGGAAGGTTAAACATTTTATTTGGAAAGCCTTTAATGGGATTCTCCCAGTGTGTGATAATCTATAAAGAAATGTATTTTGATCTCTCCTTTTTGCCGCCCCCCCCCCCCCCCTCCCCGCGTGATTGTGTTTTTGAAAGTATTTTTTATGCTCATTGGTCGTGTGAAGTGGAAAAAAATTTCTAGAATTTTACTGTCTTTAGCAAATGGCTATCCAGATGTAGGGAGTTTTCTTTTGGTGGTGTCTGCCTCTTTATGCTTCAAGTTCTTAATCAACAGGAGCTTGAATTTTTCCTTGCATTTATGTGGGTGTTTTGGAAAGATGGAAACTTGTTGGTATTCCACAAAACTTCTAAAAGTTTTGAGCTGTTGATTGATTAAGCTGTGAGTTACATCGATGAGTTTCAGAAGTGCCAAGTTATTAATCAAGCTGCTGTCAAATTCTCTCCAGCTGCTATACGTTGGATTCCTCCTAAGTCCGGTGAGATCAAACTCAACGTTGGTGCTGCTGTTTGGCAAGATCAACTTTCTTGTGCTGTAGGAAGGGTGTTTAGAGATTCAGATGGTGTGGTTCTTGCAGCCTTTTACCGTACCTTTAAGGGCTCTTTTGCTCCGCTCATTGCAGAATGTTTTGCCTTACGAGAAGGTCTTATTTTTGCTCGGGATTGTGGTTGGCACATCACGATTGCTGAGACTGATGCTAGTCTGGTTATTTCTCTACTCGATGAACGCTCCTTCACTGGCCATATGGTCCTATTATTGAAGATATCCATGATATGACTATTAGTCTTAATGTTAATTATGTTCGTTGTCCCAGGGCTCCCAATTCTATTGCCCATTCTTTAGCTCAGGCTGGCCTTAAATTTGGTCTTTCTTGTATCTGGGAGGACTCTTTGCCCATGTGGCTGGGTTCTTGTACTCTTGGCGATTTGTCGTTGTGATTTTCTTTAACATAATAGTATCCTTTTCAAAATAAATAAATAAATAAATAAATAAATAAAATGGCATGAAATTAGCACAAAATAGCATGTACATGGGTTGGATTGGGCTATATTTGAGATACCTATAACCCAATTCAAAGAGCTCGGGTTGAAGATTTTATGACCCAAAAATAAATAGAATTATGACAACCCGCCTACATAAAATTCAAAATGGGTTGGGTTGGGTTGGGTTATCACTTGTCAAGTTGTCACTAACAATTTTGATGTATACAAATTTCATATGTTTGTACACTACTAAGCTTAGACAAGATCCTAAAAAAATATTTTAAAAAATTGATGAAATTAATTGCCAAACAATACGTTATTAGAAAATCATATTTTTACATTATTAGAAAATCATATTTTTATATCTCTATAATTAAATAGAGATAAAAACTAATGAATAGACAAAATCATCATGACTTATACATGTGAATTAAAATGAAAGAGAGATGAGTCATTTAAGTGAAAAGAATGAAAAGAAAAAGTTTTGAAAAACAAGGGTGAATTGACAGATGAGTAATGATGTCAATCAAACTATTACTTTTTTAAGCTACTCTTAACAAGAAAGTATTCATATTTTCTAATTTATATTACAATAGATATAAATTTTAGATAAAGATCTTAAAATATTTGTATTAAGTTATGTTTCTAGGGTTCAAAAGTCAAAAACTAAATATACTCGAAATGAACTTTTTCGCTTTTTAAGTAAGATCTTTTTGCTCAAGTTTGTTTACACCCTGCCATATATGCATTTGAGCAAGGAATGGTCTTCTAAAAGTGCCAATTTGAAAAGTAACTTGGAGCATCTCTAATGCAATGCTATTTTGGTATGCCAATGCTAAAATTTGATATTTTCATGCAAAAAATATTCTCAAATGCAATGCAATAATTGGCGTCAAATTTAGCAAATGCTATTCTTGGTGCCAATTGCATCAAGTATAGCATTATACTAAAAATTTAGCATTTGACATTGATCATTAATTGGTTAGCCTTAATATGTTTGATAAATCGTTGTGTTTGTTATTCACGTTGACTAATTTATACATTAACCAATGTTTGGATATATTCTAAAATAAAGGAAACTAATAAGAAAAAAAAAATCAAGATAAATACGATTCTAATTCTAATACTTATACGCCTCCTAAAGATGTTGATAGGTCAGAGACAAATCTTGCAAATTAAGTCACAAAGGCGAAACCTAGATAAAGGTTTAGTGAGTGTGTCTGCAAGTTGATCCGCTGAAGAGACATGTGACACTATAAGATGACCACTTTAGACAAAATTCCACCCGGAGTGGTAGTCAATGACAATATGTTTCATATAATAATGAAACATAGGATTCACACATAGATAGGAAGCATCGATATTATCATTGTAGAGTACCAGTATTATTGAGACAGAAATGCCAATCTCTTCTAGAACAGACCAAACATATTGTATTTCTACAGCTGCGGAAGCGATGGCCTAGTACTTGATCTCAGTGGAAGATCGGGCAATGATGTGTTGTTTTCTTTATTAGGGCCAAGAAATACCACATAAGCTTTGGTGCAAGTCTGATCGTCAGGATCTCCAACCGAGTCAGCATCAGGGAAGATATGAAGTGGAAAAAAGGAGTCTTGACGGAATTGAATACCAAATTTGCGTGTGCCATTAGGATAGCATAGAAGATGCCTAGCAGCTTCCTAATGAGTTCTCTATGGACAATACATGAACTGCGACAACTTGTTTATGGCAAATATAATGTCCAGACGCGTGAAAAGAAGGTACGATAGGCTCCCAACAACCTATCGATATAGTGTGGAATCGATAAGGTGGTATTTTCATGGAGATGAAGCTTTATAGATGTAAACAATGGTGTTTGGAGATCAACTTGTTTGTCTTGACTTGGAGATCTAAGAGATACTTGTGCTATGAAACAAGTATACCATCATTGGTGGTAGTAACTTCAACCCCTAGAAAATATGTAAGTGGGCCTATATCCTTAATTCAGAGCCGAGATATGAGTTGTTTAACAAAATACTTGTGAGAATCAAATCGTCAACATAGACTAAAAGATGCGCAGTAAAGTTGTCCCTAGTGATGGTGAATGAGTTAACAAAGCCAACTACAAGTAAAAATGATCTAGTTCATGATATCACGCCCGCGATTCTTGTTTAAGGCCGTACAATACATTGTTTAGCTTGCACATATAAGAAGGAAAATTTGGATCAACATATCCCGATGGTTGAGCCATAAGAACATCTTCCTCAAGGTAATAATGTAGAAAAACACTATTAACATCAAGCTGCTAGAATGACCAACCACGAGATAAGGCAACATTGAGAATAAGATGAATTGTAGTCGGTTTTGTAATAGGGTTGAATGTATAATGATAGTAAATCACAAGCCGATGATGAAACCCTTTAGCGACAAGACAAGCATTATAGCTAATATGGTGCCATCAAGGTTTCGTTTCACTTGGTACACCCACTTGCAGCTAACAAGATTCTGAGAGTCATCCGGTGGCACCAAATCCCATGTTCCATTATGGAGCAAAGCATCAAATTCCTCAGACATAGGTAACCGCCATCTAGGGTCTTTAAGTGCTTGTGTTAGAAAAGTGAGTTCAAGGTAAGTTGCGGTAGAGATGGTGACAAAGCCATATTTGGGACTGGGTTTGATAACATTTATTTTGGAGCAGGTAAGCATTAAATGAGTGTTTGTGGTAGGGATTGGTGGTAAAGTAACAGTTTGAGGAACTGCCGGATTTTGAGGTTGATGAGATCCAGCAGTAGGAGAGACTGCGGCATTCAAAAGTTGGTGAGATTTAATAGTATGAGAGACTGCTAGATTTTGGGGCTCTTGAGATTCGGCAGTTGGAGAAATTTTTGGATTTGGGATGGTTGTATGTGGTGACGTGGGATAAGGGAGGCTAGTGTTAACTTTCAATGGCAAAGGATCTTTGCTTACGGGGGAACACGAGACCATTAAAAAGGAGTTACAATCTAGGCAATATGACAAGAAACTATCATCATTACCAGAGGGAGTACCTATGATAGGAACAAAGAAGACAGACGGTAAGGACGAGACCAAAGAAGAGACCGTGTGAGTGTTGATAGGAACAATGAGAAAGTGAAGAATGGGACGAAGTCAATATGCTGAGAAATAAAGATTTTGGAAGAGAGTTGGTCATAACAGAGATAGGCACTCTGAGTGAGCGAGTAACCAAGGAAAATATGTTGTACTTTTGGATCAAGTTTATGAGACCAATATGGATGCAACCAAGGAAAGCAAGAACAACCAAAGACACGGAACTTCGCAAGATTGGGAGGCACGTAAAAAGAGTTTTCATAAGAAGATAGCATGAAAATATTTTGTTCTGGCATACGGTTGATGACGTACACAACGGCTGCAAAAGCAAAAGGGATAGACTTCTATTAGTTTTGCAAGAAGTCAATGAAAGTTACCTAAACGACTGAACTGAGATGATTTTTTTTTAGATTAAACTAAATGGCGAACTATTTTAGAGGATGGATGACCTAAACGACTATGCTGTAAGGACTCAAACTGAACGGAAGAGGAAAAAGTGAGGGGTAATGTAGGTGTTGTTTGAGAATTATGCCAAACATAGACTCTATCCTTAAGTGGCCCTTCACTTGAAAGCAATAAGAAAAGAACACAAAAGACACATGGTTAGTACGAGAAAAAGGAGATACAGAAAGAAGGTTCTTGGTCATGATAGGGACACAAACCACATTATCAAGGCGAAAGAAGTACGAGCCCGAGAGAAGAGATGCAGAGCAAATATGAGTGATAGGCAAACCTGTACCATTACCAATTAGGATGTCATTATTACCGTCATAAGGAGCATGGAGGGAAAGATTGGCAAAATAATTTGTCACGATAAGAACGCCAAAATCAAGATGCCATTTCAATGGATCAGGATAAATGGTGTGGTTACTTATAGTGTAGGCATGCGGAGCAGAGTAGGCCGGCTGAGGATTAGGGTTGCGAGCTTAGGCCGTAGAAGTCCATGGCAAATGCGTGAATGTAGGGTAGCGCTTGGACAAGAGGTCGTCTTGGTCGCAGAGTTGAAAAAAGCCATTATAAGACTAAGGAGCACAAGATCATTGCAGCATAGGCGGGCACGAAGACCAAGATCCTAAGGGTCTAGGCAAAGAGCCAGCAGAAGAACCAACCACACGATTACGAGGGTGGCTTTGCATCCCGCTGAGAGACTTAGTGTTCGCTGTCGCAGGTATAGTCAGAGTAGGATTCGGATTGGCAGCCAATTGTGCCTCATGATTGAGGAGTTTGTCATGAATCTCTAGGTAATTAGGGTGTCGCGGACATAGATTGCATTGGCGAGTTCCATGTATGATTCATCAAGACAATTGAGAATCTTGATGGTGAGATCTTGAACATCAATCGGTGCATTCATCATGGCTAATTCATCACCACGAGAATTGATGCTGTGCATATTCTCATTGATTATTTGAGAGCCCTTGAACGTGTTAGTAAGTTGGGTTTTTAGTTAATTGATACGGCCAAGTGTTGGTTTGCCGTACGTGGTGATACGAATGTTCCATGTGTCACGAGAAGTTTTAACGATGGCAATAAAGGGAATGATGGTCGGGGAGAGAGAGCCAATAATGGCATTTAAGATCTGTTGTTAGCTAATTTTCGTCCGAGGATATCCCATCAAGAAAGCCTTCGCCGAAGGCGAGAAGCTTCTAGAGAGGGATTCCTCATGACGAGTAAACCGCCACGTCATAGTGAAGGTTGACGACCACCACCCCGAAGGTATAATTCGACACATAGCTAAGTCCTCGGAGAGGACCAGTGAGATGGAGATCCTCAAAGCTCGGGGACCTATGGACCCTGCAGCTAGCGTCATGCTCGCAATGGACCAGGAAGTTCGGGGGACTCCGTGAAGCGAGAGAACCCCGGACGAAGGGTAAAGCGCAAACAGCTACAGTCGGATAATCCCGATGATAACTCCTTCTGACAGGCACTGTATAGGCCTCATCGGTGAATGACGTGAAGTGATTAGTTAGTAACCAACCCCCTGATTTTCGAGCAGGGTATGGTCGATTAAGATAAGGCCACCTAATCCCTTGATTTAAGGGCGATTAGGTGGGGCGCATTTAATGCACTTCCCTCTCTCTCTCTCTCTCTGGCCGGATGAATATAAAAGGCGGGAAAGTTGAAGGGGAAGGGGTTGGAAAAACTTACTCTAAAAAAACTCTCATTCAAAAATATATCAAAAATACAGTGGACGTAGACTATTTCTCCATTGGAGGGTCGAACCACTTAAAAATTTTCTTGAGTATTTATTTCCTGCAAATTCACACTGTTCATTGCCGTATCACACACTAGAGATACGGATCACGGCGTTGGTTCAAATTATATACCAACAGCTTGGCGCTAGAAGGAGGGCGTCCGCCGTCTTTGTTAAAAGATTCTTCCTGCCATCTCTATTTCTCGTCGCATTATTTGATCGGAGATCTAATAGGGCCCACCTTGAGAAGTAGCGGTAAAAGTCCTTTGACTGCCGAGCAAGAAGCGCTCGAGAACAGAATCCGGCGCATGGAGGAATCCATGGCGAGGATGAACGGATTGATGGAAACTCTGGTTCAGAAACAAAGTTCCCCTCCGCTCTTGACGGACGCTGAGCACATAAGTGTGCTTCGAGCACGGCGAAAAGCCGAGGAGGTTGCTAATAACCTCCGGAATGCAGACGACGTTGACACGACGCCTGAAGAGGGCTCGTCGGAATACGACCTGGCGCACGAAGCTCTTCATTCCCGCCGGCGTAGGACTGCGCTAGTTCAGAAGTCCGCCCATCCTGGAGGACAGCAGCTGCCGGCCAACCCGGCAGAACCATCTAGACCCGTGACCGAAGGCGTAGCGCCAGTTCAGCCTGGTTCGGTGTTTGCCAGGTTAGGCCCTTTTTAGCGGGACTCCACCAAGAGGGCCCCGGCGCGCACTGGGGCCATCCACGAAGATGTGCGGTTCCCCGTGAGGGAGCGCCTCCGCGAGGAGTCGGTTAACACTGGTACTAGTCATCAGACCGAGGTATCCCAGAAATTTTCACCCGCGGAGATAGAGCGCATTCGCGGAATTCTTGGTGAGCCATCCCGCGATGGGATCCTGGATGGGGACTTCACCCCCCTTACGGAAGCTCTCTTGGCAACTCCCGTTCCCGACCGCCTCAGGCTGCCGAAGGTAAGCCTATTTGACGGAAGCGGGGACCCCTCCGACCATTTAGGGGTTTACTCTTCGTGGGCGCGCGCCTATGGCTATCCAGAAGCCATCTGGTGCAAGCTCTTTGACACTACGCTATCGGGAGAAGCCCGCCGATGGTGGTATCGGCTCCCAGCCAACTCAATCGGAAGTTGGCAAGACTTGAGGACGAGGTTCGCAGCCCAGTTCTTGGGGGGGTCGTAGACACCTCAGGAACCCGGCATACCTCTCCCGGATCAAGCAAGGAGAAAACGAAAGCCTCCAAGCTTGGCTACAACGGTTCACCAAGGCCACAGTAGAAGTGGGACATCTGTCTGATGATGCCCTACTCCTGGCTGCGAGTTCTGCGGTCCGCGAGGACACTCCCTTTGCCTTTTCAATCAGCAAAAAACCCCCGAGGGTGTATGCTGACTTCTTGGGGCGTGCGCGAAACTATATCAACGCGGAATCAGCGACTTCGAAGAAGTTCGGCTCTGCGAAGGCCCTCCGCGGCAACCCCGAAGGGGACCGCCGGAAAGATAAGAGGCCGGTCGAAGCCTCAACGGGCCATAATCGACAACCTCGCGACGAGAAACGACCTCGTGATTCCGGCTCCTCATCAGGGTCCGGCGTAGCTCGTTCTCGCAGGCCGCGGTATGAAAAATACCAGGAACTAACGGCCTCTATCGATGAGATTTTTGTCAACTCGCGGAGCGAGGTTGACTTCAGACCCCCTGCACCTCTGAAGGGGAAGGTGCCGGAAAAGCACAAGGACAAGTTCTGCTTGTTCCACAACGCAGTCGGACATACGACTGCGACCTGCTTCGACCTGAAGGATGAGATAGAATATCTCATCCGCCGAGGGAAACTCGAGGGATATCGTAAATAGACGAATCCCAATAACCGAAACCAGCAGAACCGGGAGATCGACGGCGAGATTCGGACGATCGCGGGAGGCCCATATCCTGGGGGGCACTCCCAGCGATCCATGAAGGGTTATGCCCGAGAGGCGCGACAGGAACTCTCCGGAGGAGTGTTCCAGGTCTCGCGGAGATCTCCACAGCCCCCCCAAAAGAGCGCGAGCACGCTCACATTCTCAGATGCGGATGCCGAAGGCGTCCGTTTTCCACACCACGATCCGTTCGTCATTTCTGTGATGATCGGAAATCATCTCATCCACCGGTGTCTGGTGGACGACGGCAGCTCGGTGGATATCCTTTATTTGGATGTCCTCGAAAAAATGAGGATCAGCCCTCGGGGCTTGCGAGCTGTCGCAAGCCCGCTACACGGCTTTACAGGAGATTCTATCTTTCCGGAGGGAAGTATAGAGTTAGCCGTCTCATTCGGCGAAGAGCCGACGAGATCAACCACCATCTCTAATTTCATGGTGGTTAAGAGCAATTCCTCCTACAACGCCATTCTTGGGCGACCTACGCTAGTGGCGATGAAAGCGGTCACCTCCATCTATCATCTCTGCCTCAAATTCCCTACTCTTGGTGGTGTAGGAGTGATCCGGGGCAATCAGTATGAGGCTCGGATGTGTTACACGACGAGCATTAGAACGGCCCCCGCCGACCTAAAGGGGAAGCGCACCGCCGAAGACGCTGCTTTGGGTGAGGCGACCCTAACTATCGGCATGCCCGAGGGTCGGAGCGAGCTGGATCCTCGGCTCCCGACCCCATAGCAATTAGCGGGCCCGGCCGAGGACACCGAAGAAGTAGACATAGATGACCTTGGCACCACACGAAAAGTCAAAATCGGGACTTCGTTAAGCCCCGAAGTGCGCAGGGCCATCATTGCTTGTCTACGGAGGAACCGAGACGTGTTTGCATGGAGCCATAGTGATATGAAGGGTGTAGACCCGGATGTGATGTGCCACCGTCTCAACATAGATCCTCGGCACCCGGCCCGTCGGCAGAAAAGAAGGCCTCTTAATCCCGAAAGAGCCCAAGCTCTTAAAGATGAAGTTGATAGGCTCATCGGGGCCGGGTTTATTCGCGAAGCGAAGTACCCAGAATGGGTCTCTAATCCGGTGCTGGTCCCTAAGCCAGATGGCAGATGGAGATGCTGTATTGACTTCACCAACCTCAACGAAGCCTGTCCAAAGGATAGCTTCCCAGTGCCCCGAATTGATCAGATGGTTGATGCCACCGCGGGCCATGAGCTCCTCAGCTTCATGGATGCATATTCTGGCTACAACCAAATCCCTATGTATCACCGGGACGAAGAGCACACGGCTTTTATTACTGATCGAGGGTTGTACTGCTACAAGGTCATGCCTTTTGGCCTCAAGAACGCGGGCGCAACTTATCAGAGGTTGGTGAATAAGATCTTTGCGGAGTTGCTTGGAGTCTCGATGGAGGTTTATATTGATGACATGCTAGTCAAAAGCGCGAAGGCTCAAGACCACGTCGAGCACCTGGGTCAGACTTTCTCCGTCCTCAGAAAGACCAACATGATGCTCAACCCAAACAAGTGCACTTTTGCTGTTAGAGCTGGCAAGTTTTTGGGATTCATGGTGAGTCAGCGAGGAATAGAAGCTAATCCTGAGAAGATCCAAGCTATTATTGACATGAGGGCTCCTCGGAGAGGAAAGGAAGTCCAGAAGCTTACCGGATGTATTGCAGCCCTCAACAGGTTTGTATCTCGGTCAACTGATAAATGTCTTCCTTTCTTCAATGCTCTCCGCGGCAGTAAAGAATTTGCATGGACCGACGAGTGTGAGCAAGCGTTCGAAGAACTCAAAGCTTACCTCGGTCATACTCCCGTTCTGGCGAAGCCATTGGCGGGAGAGAAGCTCTTCACTTACCTCGCGGTCTCCCAGCATGCGGTTAGTTCAGTGCTAGTCAAAGAGGCTGCTGGAATACAAGTGCCTGTGTATTATGTCAGCAAACGCCTCCTTGATGCCGAGATGAGATATCCAGAGCTCGAGCGGTTAGCGCTAGCCCTCGTCGTCTCTACCAGAAAGCTTCGCCACTACTTTCTGGCTCACCCGGTGATAGTTTTCACTAATCACCCTATGAAGCAGGTCCTGCGCAGGCCGGAGGCCTCGGGCAGACTTGTCAAATGGGCTGTCGAGTTGACTCAGTTCAACATCCAGTACCAGCCACGGACAGCGATCAAAGGACAGGCGCTTGCCGACTTTATCGCCGAGTTCACGTTTCCTTCGGAGGAGGATCGAGATGGTCTGATCGAACCCCCGAAGTGGAAACTCTACGTGGATGGGTCCTCAAACGAGAATGGTTCGGGGGCTGGGCTCATGCTCATCAGCCCCGAGAATCATCGAATCAGCAGCGCCCTACGATTCGCCTTCAAGGCATCAAACAACGAGGCCGAGTATGAAGCCTTTCTCGCTGGACTAAGGCTCGCCAGAGAACTCCAAGTGGACTCGCTAGTAGTCTACAGCGACTCAAAGCTGGTAGTATCTCAAGTTCTGGGCGAGTTTCAAGCCCGTGATGATAGAACGGCCGCGTATCTAGAAAAGGTCAAGTCCGAACTTCAGAATTTCCCCAGGTACGAAGTGAGGCACATCGACCGAGAAGATAACGCGAACTCCGATGCCCTGGCAAAATTGGCTACTAGCCGAGACGCGGAACTCCTGCGCCTGGTCCCAGTCAAAGTCGTGGCAGAACCCAGTATCACTAAGCCGAATGCAGTAAAGGCGGTCGACTCTCAACCTTCGTGGATGGATGATATTGTTGTCTACTTGAAAGATGATAAGCTACCCGAAGACCGAGACTTAGCGCGGAAGATCAAATATCACGCCGAGCACTACTTGTTGCTCAACAATAAGCTGTACAAAGAGAGGAGTCTCGACCCCGTTGCTGCGTTGCCTCAACAACGAAGAAGCCAAGCGAGTCCTTAATGAAATCCACGACGGAGTCTGTGGAAACCACTCGGGTGGACAATCACTCGCGCATAAGGCGTTGTTGCAGGGATTTTACTGGCCCACGATGAAGCGAGACGCATCTGAGTACTCGAAAAAGTGTGATAAATGCCAGAGATACTCTGCGCTCATTCGAACTCACCCGGAGCGTCTCACCTTCATCTTCTGCCCGTGGCCCTTCGCCAAATGGGGGATCGACATAATCGGGCCACTGCCCACAGCGCCCGGAGGGCTCAAGTTTGCTGTGGTAGCAGTGGACTACTTTACCAAGTGGGCCGAAGCGATCCCTTTGGCCACAATTACCGAGAAGAACCTGACGAAGTTCATTCGCGAGCATCTCATCTTCAGGTTCGGGGTGCCTCAATCCTTGGTCTCGGACAACGCTCTTCAGTTCGACAATCAAGCTGTACGAGACCTCTGCGACCAATTTGGCATCAATAAAGATTTCTCTGCACCTTACCACCTGCAGAGCAATGGCCAAGCCGAAGCCGTCAACAAGGTCATCAAGACCACTCTGAAAAGACGACTCGACACTCTCAAAGGGCGATGGGCAGCGGAGCTGCCCCTGGTCCTCTGGAGTTATCGCACCACTGCCCGGACGGCCACCGGAGAAACCCCATTCTCCATGGCATATGGCACAGAGGCGATGATTCCAGCAGAAGTCAAAATCCCTTCGTTCCGATACGAAAATTTCGATAAAACGGTCAACGATTCGCTCCTTGCCGCGGAGCGAGACATGATCGAGGAACGGCGAGAAGTCGCAAGGATACGGATGGAGGCCCAGAAGCAACGTATGGCGAGGTATTATGACTCCAAGGTAAAGGAAAGAAAGTTCAAAGTCGGGGACACCGTCCTCAGACAAGTTTTCCAGAATACCAAGGAGCCAGGCGCGGGGGCGTTGGGGTACTCGTGGGAAGGGCCATATCAGATCACCGAAGTTCTGCGATCGGGAGCTTACCGGCTCGCGGATCTCGCCGGGATTCCACTGAGACTTCCTTGGAATGCGGAGCATCTCAAGAAGTATTATCAGTAGGCTCCCTTAATTATTATTTCCTTATAATTTTTCTCACATTTGTACTTGTAAATTATTTATGAATGAAAAAATATTTTATATTTCCAAATGCGTCCAATTAAAAGTCTGCGGAGTAGACTATACACTCGGTGTATAAAGGATAGAACCGCGGAGCGGAAAAATCCTAAAAACACTACCCTGTCTTCTTGACCGCTAAAGCGCTCAAGAAGCCGGGGGGCATCCGGGGTACCAGAAAGAAAATAGATGCGCTCTATAGGTACCTCGAAGACAAGTGGGGCTAGAACATGTGAGTTCCGAAGGTCTCACACAGGCCGTACTCGTTGAGACTTCCTATCCCAAAGGTTTATCTTGTCAGGATCATTCCTTCGAAGAAGGAAACCTGTTCGGAGACTAACTTGGGAAGTCAGACTAACTTATTCCTAGAACCATTCTATTCTCCTAAGAAAATAGAAGAACTAGGCACGCTCAAAGGAAGAGTTCCGAGGCAGATGAAGTAGGCCAAAGCGTGGGAAATAAGAGGTCACTCATTATACATATCCTCGGAGAGGATATGTAGTCCCGAAGGGACCAAAACTAATCGCGAATAGCCCCGGAGGGACTATCGTTTAATGAATGTTAGTAAAATCCCGAAGGGATTTAGTTGACTGATCGAATCCCGAAGGGATGATCGGTTAGCTGAGTTAGCTGGTAGATCCCGAAGGGATTTAATCAGTTTAGAAAATGAATGAGGAAATTGTCATTTATTGATCAAGGGAAACTGTACAAAGGGCGGGCGTCCATATAAGGACCCCGACAAAAAAAAAAAAAAAAAAAAAAAAAAAAAAAAAAAAAACTTAAGGCCGAGGCGGGTTTAAGGCCGAGGCGGGTGCTGCGGAGGTGGCTGTCGGGGTCGCGGGTACTCACGGCGGATCTCCTCGACAAAGTCCCATTCGGGGTGAAGGGTCTTGAGTCTGTCCAAAGCTCGGTTAGCACCTGTAAGCATAGCCTGCAGGATCTCGTCCCGGTACCCCGCGCTCTGGTGATAGTTGGCGAGCCAATCTTGTCGTCTCAGCTCTATGATACTCTCGAACGCGGGGCTCTTCTTAAAATCAGCTACTGCGGAGCGTATCCGCGCTCTAACCCCGTTGAGCTCGTGCTCTACCAGCTGTTTGTTCCCCCGCTCCGATTTGAGCTCTTCCTCGAGGGCTTGGATCCGCGATTCCGCCGCACCTCTCAAGGCCCTTTCCTCCTCGAGGGTGGCCCCGAAGACAGCCTTCTCGGAGAGAATGCTTTCTTCGCGAGCACGGCGCTCCTCAGCCAGAGTCTCCCACGCCTCCGATTGCTGGGCCTTTGCCTGAGCGAGCTCCTGCTCGAACCGGACTTTAGTCGCTGCGTGGGCCTCCCTCTCTCTCTCCAACTCCTCCCGAAGCTTAGAGGTCTCCACCTTGAAGGACTTCCTCTCTTCCCTCGTCCTCACCAAGCTCCGGGTAGCGTTTCGGATGGACGTGTCAGATTGAGCCCGGAGCTCGCGAAGCTCATCTGAAAGTCCGCGGACCTGAGCCTTAAGCTTCTCCTTCTCGCATCGAGCCTGGAGTAGAGCATCCCGTCCCTGGGCGTAGATTGCCTCCGACCTCCGGGAATAGGTGAAGTTCGTCAGGAATGCCTACAACAGGTGAAATTAGTAACAAGACAACAAAATAGAATATAAACGTAAAAGGAGTTTACCTTCGCGAACAGCCTCATGCCTTCACGGTTTCCGGCCTGAAGCGGCTCCTCAGAGAGTTGCCTGAAGATCTCCTCTGACCAAAGCTCATCTAGTATAGGCCCGAGCTCTGGCATCCAGGGGAAACCCCCGGATGGGGCAGGCACCCCCGCTCCAAAAGGAGCCCCAGCTGGGGGAACTTCGAAGTCCTCCAACGGATCTCTGGCGGAGTTAGTTCCCACGGGAGGGCTCCTCGGATTCTCAGTGGGATCATCCCCCGGAGACGGTAAGGCTTGAGCTCTCGAAGAAGCGCCCGCCACAGGTGATGCTTCAGCTTCCTCCGAAGACGAGGCCTCGGAAGGAGTGGTCTCCTCCATCGGGCGCTTACCCTTGTCCGTGGTGGAAGACTCGCGGGGAAGGGTCGGTCGGCTGGGCACATTCCCCGAAGGCGATGACCATAGCATCCCGAAAAGCTCGTCTGTAAATAGAACTTGTTAGCCCCTGTTTGGCGATAAAACAGACATGTTTGCAACGAAGTTGCTTACCATCATTTATCTCGATGGGAACGGTTGGACATGTTCCCGGGGCGAACTGGGTCGAAGGCCCAGCAGGCGTCGCCCGGTCTGGTGTGGGAGCCGCCCCTGAAGGGGACGGATCGGTCGGCTCCACCACGTAATCCTCCACGCTTAGTAGAGGATCCCGCGCCAAGTTAGTTGGCGGACTAGGAGCAGGCGGTTGCTCTCTGAAGATGTCCGCGGCATCTGAGAGCACTTGGCGCGCCGCCTCACTAAACGCGACACCCCCGAGGGCTGTCCCGGCAGACTCCGGGTCTTGAGGAACCGCGGGAGGCCTGACCTCTGGAGCCGCGGCAGGCTCCGTCCGTGATCTTTTCCTCCGTGTGAAGGGTTCCTCGGGTGACTCCGAGGCCTCCTCTTCGTTCTCGGCCTCTTGGGACGGGGGGGGAGGGGGAGCAACCTCGATCTTGGAGCCGGCGGGCTTCTTCGAAGAAGTGGCCGCCCTCTTTTTGGTTGGAGGGGGAGTGGTCGTGCTCCTAGAAGCCCCCGCTGAAGCCTTGGCTGGCTTAGACCCCGACTTCTGCCCGCGAAGCTGGTCCGGATCCAGCTCCATGCGGGTCCCAATCCACCCGTGGGAGATCAGGTTATCCTCAACCACGAGGGCCCGAACGTCCCTGGCCTCGTCTGGGGAGGACAGGGCACTGATAATCCGTTCTTCCTGCGCCGCGGTCACGGAAGCACGGACGAAAGCACCTGTTCACAACCACCGGCGTTAATACGGCGGCATTCGAGAAAAGGAAAGATGAAAAAGATCGCGAGAATCCAAACTCACCAAGGACCCGATACGCTCGCGGGAGAGTCGGGGCTCCTTCTACGGAGCCGCATGGGTCGAAATCTCCCCCGACCCAAAAGTTCCTGTCTTTCCATCCCTCGCAAGACGAAGACAGGTTCGTCATCAGGATCTTCTTCTTCTCCCACGGTGCTAAGAAGAAGTATCCCACCTCGGATTTCTTGGACGAGGGTTTGTAGAGGTAGCACACCTCTTCCACGGTTACGTCCTCCTCGAACCACACCCTCCATAGGATGTGCATCCCAGCCATGATTTTGTAAGCGTTGGGGTTGAGTTGGCTGGGAGCAAGACCCCAGTACGCCAAGACCCCGCGAACCAAGTGATGGAGCGGAAGTCTTGCCCCATGCTTCATGATGGCTTTGTTGAAGGCCACCAGCGAAGGCGGAGGATGTGTTGAACGTTCCTCCGCGGACATGGCCCTGGTAGTAATGGCTGCGGAGAGGTGGAATTGTTTACGGATGTGCTCCACGTCGGCCTCGGAGCATCTGGAAACCTTATCATCCGCAGCGAGGGTGGCCGAGGTCTCCGGGGGATGGAGAGTGGCGGCGGACGGTACTCCCGACGGTCGGGCCTCTCCAGCCGCGTTGGGCCGAGAAGCAACGGCGGTGGCGGTAGACCCGGTGGGTCTCTCCGTAACGGGTTCTGAGGCTGAGCCCGGCGCAGCCGATGAAGCTTTCGCCTTCTTCTTCGCTTTTCTAGCCGCGGCAGGCGGTGCTGGCGGAGATACTGCCGGCGGAATGTCAGAGCCGGCTTCGCGCCCAGCGACGAGAGGAGACGAGGGTGAACGAGACATTTTCTTTTCTGAAGACGACGAAAAACCCGCAGAGTCACCCCCAAAAGAAAAGAGAACCTCACGCAAGAAAGAGAGGGCAAGATAGTTCTTTGCAAACGGAGGACTTACCAGTGGGGGCAAGACGGAAATGCCGGCAACACCTTCAAACTCCGGGAAAGTCGCAGTGTCGTAGAAGAGTTGCAGAACGTCGGTGGGCGTCGTGAAGTGGGTGAGCGATTTTGGATTCGGAAAGTTTTCAGAGAGAAATGTCGAAGAAAGCGAAAGTTTGAAGAAATAGAAATGAGGAGAGATCTATAGGCAAAGAAGACAAAAAGGGCGAAGTCACTTCACCTCTTTTCGTCTTCCGCCTCTCCGTTTCACAACATTTCATCTCCGGGCCTCGAGCTCGCTCATGAACCGTTGGATGAGAATATTCCCATCGACATCTAACGATTGGGAAGAATTTCGATAAGAGGTAATTATTACCTGATGTCAGCATATGTTACCGAGAAAGGCAAAAGGTATACTCCCCGTAAAGTGTGTCAGGGCATTAAATGTCCGTCACTCAAACGGCGCGGCTCTTCGGTGGAGAATCGTACCCAGGAAGAAATCTCGGAGGACACGACGCGTGTCCTCGGGGATTGGGGGGCAGATGTTGTTAGCTAATTTTCGTCCGAGGATATCCCATCAAGAAAGCCTTCGCCGAAGGCGAGAAGCTTCTAGAGAGGGATTCCTCATGACGAGTAAACCGCCACGTCATAGTGAAGGTTGACGACCACCACCCCGAAGGTATAATTCGACACATAGCTAAGTCCTCGGAGAGGACCAGTGAGATGGAGATCCTCCAAGCTCGGGGACCTATGGACCCTGCAGCTAGCGTCATGCTCGCAATGGACCAGGAAGTTCGGGGGACTCCGTGAAGCGAGAGAACCCCGGACGAAGGGTAAAGCGCAAACAGCAACAGTCGGATAATCCCGATGATAACTCCTTCTGACAGGCACTGTATAGGCCTCATCGGTGAATGACGTGAAGTGATTAGTTAGTAACCAACCCCCTGATTTTCGGGCAGGGTATGGTCGATTAAGATAAGGCCACCTAATCCCTTGATTTAAGGGCGATTAGGTGGGGCGCATTTAATGCACTTCCCTCTCTCTCTCTCTCTGGCCGGATGAATATAAAAGGCGGGAAAGTTGAAGGGGAAGGGGTTGGAAAAACTTACTCTAAAAAAACTCTCATTCAAAAATATATCAAAAATACAGTGGACGTAGACTATTTCTCCATTGGAGGGTCGAACCACTTAAAAATTTTCTTGAGTATTTATTTCCTGCAAATTCACACTGTTCATTGCCGTATCACACACTAGAGATACGGATCACGGCGTTGGTTCAAATTATATACCAACAAGATCAATTGGTTTTAGCAGATCCATGCACTATAGGCAGGGTTCGGGACGATAGCTATGGTGGAAGGTTTAGGCAGCCATGGTCGGGATTCGTTAACAAAGACGAGCAAATCATAACCAATAGAAGTGAGGCAAATAGGAGACGCCACGCGATGTAATTCGTCGAGGTTAATTGTCGGGGCAATTATGCAACAACGTTAATGGAAATGATAGAATTGAGATTCTGCAAAGGATTATTAATAGTAGGCATGGATGGTGGAGGACTTAGTAGCGTTGCTCGTTTGAGATATCTGAGACAGGGAAGACATAACAGTGGATAATTTGTTGTGGCTCCTGGGATTTTGGTGGTGAGCTATCATTGATAGCAGCGAATATTGTAGCGGCAGAGTTTTTTAGGCATGAGCCAAATATTCTCTTATACCATATAAATTTGATAAATTATTGTGTTTGTTATTCACGTTGACTTTTTTATACATTCGACAATGTTTGGATATATTCTAAAATAAAAGGAAATAATAAGAAAAAGAAATCAAGATATATATGATTCTAATTCTAGTACTTTAATAGGTTTTAACTTTTAACGTTTTACGTAAAAGTAACGATGATTATTATTTTATATTAAAAATATTCTCTTCTTCCAAAGTGTAATTATTATTACATGTAGTATTCTTTAGTATTAGTTATAATATTTATTTTTTTTATTTATGAATTTTGCCATTAAAAAATTAAATAACACAATAAATAACATTTAAAATAACAAAAATACATTAGAGCACTTAAAACTAGTATATGCATAAGATTAATTGTCATGTCAAAGTTAAAAGTTAAAACAGAGGCGGCAAAGCAAATAGAGTACAACACAATCAACCCTCACGGCCTCACCTAATACCATCCACTAAAGACAATTAACTTGGAATCTTGTTTTGTTTTGTTTTCTTTAATTATTATTAGTTTGCTAAATAAAAAAATTGACCATCTTTGTTCATACGAAGTGGAATCTTTTCTCAAAATCCAATTTAAATTTTATTTAAGAAAAACTTAATTAAACTTCACCATCCTTAAAAAAAAAAAAAACACTACCAGTATTTGTTGTAAGAGAATTCTTGTTCACATCACTTAAAAAAATAAAAGTTAATTCGGTTGATTTTACCTACCCACGAAACTCTGGTAAAATTATTTCCCTTGAGAAGAAACCATTAATCAAAAGTCAACTGAGTTTTGAGATTAGGACTTAAGAGTTGAGATCTTAATGCTCAAATCGTACCCGTATTGTGATGAGACTACCTATATAAATATTAAATAAGAATTCCAAGAGAAATTGTTTTTTCTTTTTCGGTTTCTATGTAATATTCTATCAAATTTCAATGTCCTCATACTGAAGAATTAAATCAATAACATCACTAAACAAGAGCAAGATTAAGGTTTAATCTTAGGAGAAAAGGGAAAAGAGATTGCATAATTAAAAGCACAATTTGATATTATTATACACAAAATATTAAATATATCGTTTTGGTTTAGTCGAAATATCATGATCCCCTCAATTTGTTGAAATACAAAAAACAACCTTCGGATTTTTATTTCAATCCAAGACTAAATATTTTATGGAAATTTTAAGCAAATAGCCATTGTTTACAAAATGATTTTAAAAAATAGTCACAGTTTTAAAATATTTTAAAAAAGGCAATGTCCGAAATTGTCGTGTCAGAAATTTTTGACTGCAATTTTATATATATTTTTATTTTTATCATAAATTTCTTACATGTTTTATGACTAGTTTTTAAATTTTTTGAAACTGTGACTGTTTTTTAAAAACACACAGTTCAAAATGATTATTTACCTAACTGATCCATATTTTATTGACTTTTAGTCAAATAATATGTGTCCAATGTCCAAACTACCCTTAAATAAAATGTGTCATTTTAGTTAAAAAGATCAGCAACCAGAATCCTAAAACGTTGTTGCACTTTCCAATATAGCTTCTGTTTTCCTTGTCCCTCCCAACAAAGTTGCTTATAAAGAAAACCTACAAGACCATATAAATTTGTTGATTGAATATATGAATGTACCAACATGAAGGAGCTCCTTTGGCGGCGTGAAGCGGTGCGTCTTTGCGGTGGCACGAAGCCGGTGTAGAATGGCTGATCAGAGGCGGCAAGGGAGAATGGGGAGAGCTTATGTTGGAGAAAGAATGGGGGAAGGAAGAAGAAAAAAGCCTAAAATTTGTTTTTTTTTCATATTTTCTTTTTTATTATTTTAAATATTATTAAATTTATGCTAGGGTATCATACTTTCTTATTTAGAATAAATATGGTCAACATAAGAATAGTCTAAGTGACAAAAAGGGTATTTATGACATTTTAGATTAAATTAGAAGAGTTAGTGAAAACATGGTATAATTATGGTACAAATTCAATAAGTAAGGGGTATTTTCCGTATTTAACAAACTAATAGGAGATTTGTGAAATTTTGTAAAAACTCAGGGATATATTTAGCATTTTTCCCATTATTATAATGCTCTCTACCTACCACCACAAAAGGGCTTTGCTTTCTACTCCCCAAAGGCATCAACATTAAGCCACGAGGGTATCCACATTCTTTCACGTTACAGCCACCAATCATCTCCTCTCCAACGGACAATGTTTGTCAACTAACTTTTTCTTACCCTTCTATTATTCATTCAAATCATATATATATATATATATATATATCAACATTAAAAAAATAATAATAAAAATAAAATAAACATATTTACCCAACAAGGACACTAACCAATCCTGCTCCTTCGCAGAAATGGCAGATATTATAATAAACAAAAGAGAGAGAGAGAGTGTACGAAAATTTCAATAAATTTTGTTGGTGTGCAAATTGCCGAAAAATAAAATAAAATAAAAATGAAAAATAATAACAATATCATTTTGGGGGGTTTCGCTAATCTCCCCGTGACGGACACCATGGAGTCATGTCCATCGGATAGCTTCCCAAAACCCTCAAGAAGGAAGTGAACTCTTGAACCTCGGCGAGGGCGTTCTGAGCTCTGACCTCGGCCATGGAGGCCTCGAAGTCCACGTAGAACATGTACTCGAAGTGCTTGGCCGTGCCGACGTTGGCGTCGTCGACGAGCCTGATGGGTCTGTTCCGGTGAGGCCGTGACTCGATCTTCGTGAGGCTGATGTTCCTGAACGCGAACGCCGAGAGGACCTTGAACAGCACCGAGGTGCCCTTGTCGTGCGCGAACACGATGCTGGTCTTGAACGGCCGGTCGGTCCTCGGGATGATCGGCTCACGCGCCAGCATCACGAAGCGCGTGACGTTGCTCGAGTCGTCCTGGATGCCGTCGGCGAGGACGCTCAGCCCGTAGAGATCGGCGGCGCGCGCGCTGGCGATGGCGGCGGTGTCGCGGAGGTTGTTGGCGGCGACGAACTCGGCGGCGCCGGCGGTGTCGTCGACGGCCTCGCGCGCCACGTTGAGGCCGAGCTTGGTGAGCGTGAGCTCGCACTGGGCGAGCGCCTGGGGGTGTGAGATCACGCGCGTGAGGTACTCCTTCCGGACGCCCGGGAGGGCGAGGAGGCAGTGGTGGACTGGGAGCTGGACCTCGCCGACGATGTGGAGGCGGTGGCGGAGGAGGAGGTCGTAGTTGCGGTGGATGGACCCGCCGAGGGAGTTCTCAACGGGGAGGACGGCGCGGTCGGCGATCCAGAGCTCCACGGCCTGGAAGGCCACCTCGAACTGGTCGCACGGGATGGCCTCGCAGTTGGGGTAGGCTTTGCCGGCGGCGGCCTCGGAGTACGCCCCCGGGACGCCCTGGTACGCCACGCGGAGCTGCGAGCCGTGCATCGGAGCCGGCGAGAGGTCGGTGATGGTGAGCGGCTTGGCGGCGGGCTTGTTGTTGGCGGTGTCGACGTGGACGAGGTTGAGGTCAACGGAGGGCGACTTGTGGCCGTTCACGGCGGTCTTGTCGGCCGGCTGGTTCTGGGAGGCGGCGGAGACGACCTTGCTGGAGAGGATGGCGCAGGAGCTCTGCCAGTCGGCGCGGCTCAGCCCCACGCCGTTGGGGAAGTTGACGGCGTCGGCGGAGCGGTAGGCGCAGGATATTCGGGCCGGGATGGACCGGACCGGGCCGGGCCGGGTCGGCCGGAGAAGCGGCTTCATAGTGTGGCTGCTGGACGGCGGTGATATGGCCTGCATGGTGTTTGTGCACAACAATTCTGACCTAAAAGAAAATGGGATTTGGAATTAAAATTGTATTTTTTTTTTCTTTTGTTTTTTTGTTTTTTTTTTTTTTGGGTTTTGGAATTATGGATTTGTAAGAAGATTTATTCAGCTTGGCTGTTCTCTTGGAGAGGGAACGTCAAGCTGAGAAGGGAAATGGGGGTTGGGAATGGGTTTTATAGTGAAAAGGCCAATGTGAGAGAGAGAGAGAGTAGTAGACAAGTCTATGGGAATTGGGAAGGAGGGAGGGAGGGAGGGAGGATGGTACGTGTGCGTAGGTGGTTCGGTCAATCGCACACCTACCCCCAATTGTTTCTTTTTAGTCTGTCTAATTTTATTTTTTTTACTTTTTTTTTAATTTTATAATGAAAGAGAAATTGTTTTAATTTAATATTTAACTCGTGAGTGAAAACGAATAAAAAAAGGGATAAAAGTGATGGTTCCTGGGATATGCCGTCGGCTCAGAAAATTTGATCATATGCCACAATTAAATGTTTATTGTTGTTTGCGTCTTATAGTTTTTAAAATTTTTTTTTTCTTTTTCATATGGTTTTACTTTTCTTTTTCTTTTTCTTTAATAGTGAGATGGATGTAAAAATGAATTCAAATGTAGTATAAATCTGATTTTTTCTTAAGTTTCTTGGATCAAATCTAGTGAGATTTTATGTTTTATTTCTTTTTTTTTTTTAGTAAAGTGCCTTTTTAATTATCAAGATAAAGCAAATTGATAAAGGAGAGGAGAAAATTAGAAAAAAAAAATACTAATATTAATATAGGAGGGTAAAGCAGGAGTCATGCACTAAATTTCTAGAAAAATATGAAAGAGAGTTAGTATTGCAGATTTATTAAGCAATGCCCTCAAAGAAATGTGACCTGAAAAAAGTAGGTATTTACGTTCTTTTTCTTTTTCTTTTTCTCTTTTTTGTAAGCTAACAATTTAAAAACCCTTACTTTTTATTCCTTAAAATAAAAAGTTGAATAAGTAGTGATAAAGGTAATGTGTTTGAGAGGTTTAATAAAAGAAAAATAAAATTAGTTTAATGATGCCATTCTGTCCTTTTTTTTTTCATGGAGAAGAAAAAGATATACGGTGTCTTCGAAAGATAGTCCCACAATAATAATAATAATAATAATAATAATAATTATCATTATTATTTGTGGTCTCTAAGTTTCTATTTCTCCTACAAGAAAAAACAAAAGGAATACATTGCTGTCCTTTCCTAGTAAAACCTTTCATCTACTTAAATCAAGCAAATAAAATTTATTTATTTTGAAATTTATTCAAGCACTATTCGTACCACATTGTGTCAAGATAATATCAAATTGGATCCCAATCCAATATCATTCCATCTAAGACCTTTATCAAAAGTTTTAGTTTTCACGCTGCGGGTTTAATTGGTATTTAATTTTTTTTTAACATTTTTAAAAGAAATTGCTAATATTTTTAAAAATTTTAAAAATCAGTCATCAATCTATAAATAATAAAATATATAAAAGTAAAGTCACAATATCATCTAGCTTAATTAAAGACAACGATTAGCTGTTTTTATAAAAGTATCATAAAAAATGACTATTTATTTAGTAATGTCTTACACTAATCAATTATCTAAAGTCTCTTTTCTATCAGCTTTGATCCTCATCAACTCCTAATTAACTGTCTTTCCTGCCTAACGCAATGTACGGTAATTTAAACTCCAAATCGGTCCAAACATTATTAATGTGCTCTAACACCACCTTAAAAAAGATAAGATAAATATCAATATAATTCAATCCAATCTTCTTGTATATGTAACGTTTCTATATTAAGTTTTACTAGACTTATCTATCTATAAGAGACTTATAAGAACTTTTGGATGCTTCGAATGCACGTGTATGCTAGGCGTAATAACTCAATTTAAACAAGAAAACAAAATCCACTTCAACAAGTAAATACACTTGTTGGGCAATAAACTCGGTGTCTTGGCTGGAGGCATATATCGATTTACCAAGAACACCGTTAAACATATTTAAACTCATTCCACACGGAAAAAGGAGGGAAGAAAAATAATTTTAAAAAAATCATATATTATAAAGAAGAGTTTGACCTAATTTGCTAAAATGTCATTTAGACCCTTGATCAGACTTAATGCGACTAACTTCTTTTGTAACATATTCATCAAAAAAAGCTTCTTTTGTAACATAATATATATGTTGCTGAAACTTATAAAAAGTTAATATTGCTATTTTCTATTTTTAATCTAGTCATCCAAAATGTTGAATAATTAATATGAACTATGAACCAGCCTGTAGACGTGAGAGATCTACCATCACGTGATTTTTGTTTATGATAAATCCTCTGATCTATACGTAGACTCCTACGAGTTATGTCGAGAGGGTCCTGCAAAATATAAGTGATTAGGTTGCTTTGTCTCGGTCACAACAAGTGTTTCTTTCTCTGAGTACGTTTAGTTCAGACAAGTGGTCAAAAGATATTAGTTAGGACCGTGTACCTTTATTTATAACACATGCAATGGACCCCATCACGTCAGCTCGCCCGGATCTATTCGTTTGAATTAGAAGTTAGGATAGTTACCTGATCACTTGATTTGCCGGATACCTTGTGCTTGATAATTGTTATCTCTCATTTAGATCAAGTTGTTTACCACATGGCACCATCTTAGATCAACTTTTTCATCATATGTCATCCTCTCGTATCAACTCGTTTGATTCTGTTTTGCTCGTTATTATACTCGAGAACGCGTGCTAGGACTTTACCGAGCTGCTACGTGTCTGCTTGCTAGGTATGATTAGATGACACTAGCTCGTAAGGTGAGTCCGTTAATACCAAGCCTAATTTTATCCCATGTGTACATTAGTTGGAATATAACTAAGTGTTAGCTCATCACAAGGTAGTTTTCTTACCACGATGGTCAGTAGTAGTTTGCAGGTCGTCTCCGTGTAGCTCGTTGCCACTTGTCATGTACATGTATGTTAGTTAGGTAGCCGAGGTGATAGCTCATTTGACCAGTACAATGGTCAAGGAAGTAGCTCATTTGACTAGCTTGATGGTCATGGTAGTTGCTCGTTTTGCTAGTCCATACCTAAAGGGTTGCTCGCTTCGCACTGCGTGCCTACTCATCTATCGTTTGCTTGCTTGTCTATTGGTTGTAGCTCGTTGACCACAACCTTTCTCTAGTATTGGTTTATGCTATGTGGTACATCTCTACTCGACCCACATATGGCTTAACTCAGACGTGACGATAAACTATTTTGTGCAAAATCCACCCACCACAACCCTTGTTTTTAAAAATTTTGAAACTATATTTCAATATTTTCTTTCTTTATCAGTTCCCTTAAATTAGCATGTTATTTTAGTACGGAAGCACATGCTTCACTCTTGATTAAAAATAAATAAAAAAAGATAAAAAAAAAAGGACAAAAAAAAAAACTAGATTCTGAGCGTTAATCAACTATAGTGCGTAACTGATACAACTTAAATAAATGGACTTAATTTATATAAATCAAATAAATTAGGGACTTAATTGATACAAACTAAATAAAATGTGGGCTTTATTGTCTAATTTGGAAACTTATAGATCCAAATGATATTTTTTAACAATAGAGGGACCATTATTTACTTAAAAATTAAATGCTTCTCGGATATCCTCTACTGGACATGGATTCGATCATTACTATGCTAAGGAGTCCTATAACTAAACCAAACTACAATCCCCCCATCATACCAAAAAAATAAAAAAAAATTAATTGGCACGTTATTCTAAATATAGGGTGTGATTCGCATTCACTATTGTTATATATATATATATATATATATAGTCCCATACTTATGAGTTAGGAGTTAATTGATTTTATTATTATTATTATTATTATTGCGCTGAGCCGCAGTGGATGTGAGAGGACTGAGATATGTGATCCAAATCTTTGGGCTTTTATTTTGCATGTGGATAAATAAATAGATAATTTGAGGTCGCTCTGCATTTTCTCTTATATAGAGTATGTAAGTATATTTATAATGTAATATGATTGAATCTAAAGTATTTAGTAGTTCATGCGACTACTTTTTAGGTTATTCGTTAGAATATGTGCGATTCAATATGTATGTAATTATATTTAATTCTTAAAAAGGAAAATTAGAAGACATTTTGGGTATTATAAACAGCTGTCTAAGCTTATATCTATTTTCTTTTATGGAAAAAGAGGCAATAAATATGGCAAAGGACCTAAGCCCCATGTGAGTTATGACTCCACTGAACCAACGAGGCAATGACCAATCTATTTATTTTTTTCCCCTTCGTTTTTACCAAAACTAATTGTAAGTTGTAACTACGCCATGCATGTATGTAATTAATCTTTGTTAATAATCAGTTGCCGTGTTGTAAATATATTAACCTAAAAATTCAAATTATTTCATAAATTTTTTATTAAAAGTTCCAATTTCAAAAAAAAAAACTTTAATTATTGAGTAAAAAAACTTTAATTGTTTGTACAATTTGTAAAAATATTTGAAATTTGGTTTAAATTAAATAAATAAGAAAAAAAACTAACAAATTGATATTAAAAGAAAAAAATTGAGAAATTAAAAAGAATAAGAAAAAAAATTTTCTTTTTAAAAAAGGGTTGGATTATATCGTCTTTGAGGGATCTCTTGATTATTCACAAACTTGGAATTAGTGGTAATCCTCCGGATAGCCCTTAAATCATCTAGATTTCTTGGAATTTTTCTCCATGTTTCTAACGGTGCTCTTTGATATGCTTGTGAATTTATTTTGCTTTCGAAGAGGAAATCACCGGTTTTATAGGCACCTTTGGGTGGAGACATACTTTGCCTTTGTAGTCTATCTCTTAATTAATAACAACTCACACAATGTGCCTTGAAAATTTAGAAACAGAAGGATTAGCGCTTCATTTGGCAAAGCAAATTAATGTTAAAATATCTCATATCTACCAAAAAAAGGCAATTGCATAGCAGATAAATTGGCATCATTGGCTACCACTATGCAAACAAAGAATCAGTGGTTCTACTGAAACGAACTTATTTATAGAAACTTGATTCTTTTACATTTTTATAAGTTTAGGAATCCATAAATCTTCCAGCATCATGTACTTTTTTATCTTCAAATAGGTTTTCTAGTTTTTGTTTTTCGTTTTGTTTTTTTGTTTTTTTTACTGTAATTAATTAGGCTCTATTACACTTCAGTTAGATCCTTTAAAAAATATTTTTATTTATTTATTTATTTTTCATTTAAGTCAGTTTCCGTGCGTTGTTTTTTGCGTGTTTCAGGTTGCTTAAATCTCAGATGATTCTTTTTCTTTTCAATAATACATTTGGGCTGTTTAAGTGGAAGAATTGGGAGACAGACTCTTCCTTTATAGTCTAGGTCTTTAGTTTTAACTCACAGAATAGTTGGCTCAGTTGTTTGTTTTAAAAGTGTCATTAGTTTCCTGAGCCAACTAGTAGTTTGCTTGTTGCTTTTCGATTCAAAAGATAACATTGTTTTAAAAAGTTTAATACTTTGATGATTGACAATTCTTTTTTTTTTTTTTTTTTTCTGTTCATTGAGTTTTGCACTTACCTTTGTTTGGAGCAATCATTTTGCCTATTCCATCCTATTTTTTGAGATGAAAAAAATAGTTTGAAAATGGTTTTGAATGGTTTGAAAATGGTTTGGAAAAATGATGTAAGAATAGTTTGATTTTGCGAATTTCGAGGTAGTATGAATGATTGAGATTTAAAGATATTGTATAGATATTTGAAAAGTTGAAAAAAATGGTTGAAACAAAAAAAGAATAGAATGGAATGATTTGGAGGATTAAGAAAGTTAAAAAAAAAATAAAAAAAAATGAAATAGAATGGAATGAGTAAAATGAGAGAAACAAACAAGGAGAAATTCTTGTCTCGATCTTTGTTTTCTTATTTGCGTTGCAATCACTAGTAATTTAGGTTGCAACACTCGCTCGCTAGCTAGCTTCTTGGTCAACTCTAGCAATTCCACTTATTCTTACGCTTACCATAATCACTCATTCCTTTCATTAGATCACTAATTACGTGCGCCCTAGCTACAAGTATCATGACAATTGGGTTGAAATTTGTCCCAAGATTATTGTCGATTTGGTGCATCGTATGATCCGAAAATTCTAATATATTGCACCATGAATCATGAGGGTAATGCCAATCCAAGATTCTTGGAATGAATGGAGGTTTAATTGGTTTATCAAATCAAGTAACACTCATGATTTTAAGGGCCAGTTAAGCAATTCGCCATTTTAAAGGTAAAGTTTGAAGGATTTAGCCATAATTTCATGAAATTAAGGATTTAGCCATAACATTTAACATTTTATGTTACATGTAATATATATACGTGTAAAAAGTGTAACATTAAATGTAACGTTACATATAACATAAAATGTAACACATGCAACATTACATGACTTTTACACATATATATGTTACATTACATATTATGGCTAAATCCTTAATTTCGACATTTTAAGGCTAAATCCTAAAAAATTATCCAAAAATTTGGTTAAATGCTTAAAAACACTCTAATTTTAATTAGCCAACATGCCGTATATACCCTCAATTCAAATGGCCCAAATGGGAGTTACCATGGCAAAATGAGTGAGGTACGTAGGGTATTTGCCCACAAATGAGAGTTACCATGGCAAAATGAGTGAGGTACGTAGGGTATTTGCCCACAAATGAGAGTTACCATGGCAAAATGGGTATTTACCCTCAAATGGGAGTGAGGGTAAACCTCACTACTTTCACCCTCCTTAAAGTAATGAGTAGAGTATGAGGTAAATACGGGTAGTGCCACAGATAAAAGAGTACTTGAATTAACCCTCTTTTTATTAAAAGAAAAAGAAATAATATTATGAAGATAACGATAAGGCTATGTGGGTAAGGTTTATCTGACCCTGCGGGTAAGTCATACCTGCATGCCCTTACCCTTTATAAGAGCAAAGGTGAAAAAAAAAAAAAAAAAAAGGGGGATAAATGAGGGTAAAATTTTTTTACCTTAAAAAAATGAGTGAGGGTGTTACCCGACTCTCTTTGTGGAGGGTAGACTACGAGTAAGAGCTAAACGAATAAGGTTTTATCCTCTTACCCGTTTTGCCTGGTTCCGTTTTTGCCAAATTTAGATGCAGAGACAACCATGAAAGCCTCATCTTATAGTTTAAATTCATTCATTTATTTTAATTCCCTTGACATTTTCTTTTGTTTGGTTTTCTTAAGAGGAGTGCAAAAGAATCTTTTCTACAACTTCCCCTTGTTTGTTGAAATTCACGCAACATGTGGTAGCAGAAAGATGTTTATACTATGACAGTACTATAATTTTAATCTTAACATAGAATCTTGTAAACTAATTCATAAGCAACAAATATAAAAAATGACTCTCTTGCACAAAATCTCATAACTTAATATTATTTTATTTTTTCTTGTTTTAGTTTGAATTTTAACTTGATTTATTCTTTTAAGGGACATAGTGAAATATATCCCAAAATTCAGGGTGTAGACGTAAAATTAATCGTTAAGACAACTATTTGTTTTTTTCTTTGTAGGAGAATTGCAAAATTAGACCATTTTTAGTGACACTTAATAATCTATGCTTTAAGTGTTTAAAAGTACAACACATATGTTGCATAGATTATCAATGTAAAAAAAGACCGGCATTCCTTAAAATCCCCTTTTTTATTTTATTTTTTTGTATATAACTGCACTAACATATCAAAAGAACATATATGCTGCTAGCCTTTTCCTTTCACAACGTAACCCAAAACTATGGAAAGGGATTGCCCAAAATGTTGATCATTAAATGGCTGCTAGTAATTAATTATGTGCCAATAAGAAGTCAAAAAAGAAGCAAATATTAAGGAAGAGACGAGCCGTCCATTTGAGCCCTATTTGCAGACATTTTCAGGACCACACGCTTCGAAACAAAGAGAAAAAGTCCACATGAGCGTCTGAGATATTAGAGATCTAATTATTATGGCTCGTTTTCTATTCAATCAAATATAAAGAGGCCAACTTTTACTTTACCTGTTTTGTTTTTTGCAATTAGCCACGTGAAATTCAATTGTAGCGTTAAGTTTCTTGACAATTGTTTAGCTTATTTGTCAGTGTGTACCTGATTATTTATACGTAAAATGGGGCTTTGATTATAGTATACCGTATTTCCTGGTGATAAACACATGCATTATTTGGTTTTGTTTGCTTATGATTTGCTCACATATGTACGTGTCATAAATATAGTATTATTATAAAATCATTGGCTTTATTAGCCTTAAAGCAATGAGGTCATTCTCAGCTTCTGTTGGCCGTTCATTATTTAGCCTCAGAATTTTCACAACTATTTTAATAATATTAGGCAATAATAAAAACATCAAATTTGGAACTCTTTTTATAAAGGAAAATGATATTTGTCTAAAAGTTATATTCAAAATGTTTTATCGGAAATGATAAATTTATTAGTAATTGGACAAAATAAAAATGTGCAGTAATAATATTCGTAGTTTGCAAACAATATATAAATATCACATCATCTAATCGAACTTTTCTCTAAAGATTTTGACCGTGTTAATCAATCTAAAAATTATGGCTTTTGAATTGTTCAATTTTAGATAATAATACATAACTTACAAAAGAACACATATTACTAATTAAAAAGCTGCATATTATTTTTTTTTCATAAAAGATCTATTAGATTCCATATACTCAATTTATTTATAAAAAAAATTAAATAATGATTTAAAAATTATATATAATACAATAACCAAAACATATGAAAATAACTAATGAATTATATATGAATTTGAGATATTAAGTATTTAGATTACTTGTGAAGTATTTATTTAAGAGTTTATTTGGTATTTAACCATTTTTTAGTCAATATTTTAAGAATTTAGCCATAGTTTTATGAAATTAAGAAATTATTCATTTTTATATTTGATATACGTATTACGTGTATCAAAATTGATACACGTGTATCATTTTTTGACACACGTATATCGTATTTTTATGTATAAAAAATAATACACATTTATAAAAAATATGATACATGTGTATGAAATATAAAAATAACTAATTCTTTAATATAATGAAACTATGGTAAATTCTAAAAAATTAACTAAAAATTTGACTAAATCCTTAACAATCTTTTTTTTTTTTAATTGTCAATGAAATTGAATATTTTCGCTTCACACTTTGGAATGCATATTATTTTCCTTCTGAAATTTTTCTAGCTTCGTTAACCTCTTTGCTCACATTGCTAGCTTAATCATTGCAAGCCTACTCGACTCTTTCTATATTTCTTTAATAGAAACCCCTACTAGATGTTAAAAGTCGTGAAAAGTGGATAGTTAATTGATTCTTGAACTAATAAATTTATAGTTGGTACTGTCTTGCATTTACAGCATTACTTCACTTACATTATTATTTCAAACAAGTTGTGAGAAATCTAAATTATTATTTTGACTTTCATTAATTTTATTTCGATGAAAATATACATATAAAGTAAAACGTTAACTAGTAGACCTAGAGACGGGTGCACATGGGAGCAGTAGGGGCAGTGGTCTCCCGAATTGTTATTATGATTTGTATTTTGACAAGGTACAATTAAAAAATTAGCCATTTTAAAAATAAAGTTTGAAGATTTACTTTTAGAATATCAAAATTCAAGTAATAGTCATTAAATATCTTAATGGACATTAGTATCCATGATAAATACTTAAGAAAATTGCTCAAATCAAATAAAAAATCTCTGAAAATTCGACTAATTCAACTTAAGAAAGCAAACAAAGCCTACTATTATCAAAATTTGCATTGACTGTGATAAAATAAAAAATAAAAATGGCTAATTTCTTAAATTTCTAAAACTATGGCTAAACTCTAAAAAATTAGTCTAAAGTTTGACTAAATCCTTAAGAATATCTTTAGATAATTTAAAAGACTAAATAAACATATGTATGTCAATAGGTATTAAAATAAAATAATTGAATAAATAGTTATTTTTTGTTATTGTTTCAAAAAATATGCTTCGATTAATTAAAAAATTAGTCATTTTTTTCTAACTACATAATAACGTGCTTCTATTTTTATATCTTTAGTTCTCTTATGTATTCATTACAATAACTTAATTTTTGAAAATGTTGACTTTTTTTTTATAATATGGACCAAGTCATGGTTAAATACCAAGTAGATCCAATATTGTATTTGTATAAATATTTTTCAAAGTTTTCAATACAAATAAATGATGAATGTTTGTTGCTTCCTTTGTGCAAATATACACAAATCTTGTTGTGTAATATAGAGGTATACGAAAAAAAAAAAAAAAAGAGAAAGAGAAAAAGTGTTTTCTCAATTTGTGTTCTTTGTGTATTTTTTTTCTCTCTTCTTTTGGAGTTTTACTGTGATAGAGTTTGATCACGATTTAAGTTTGTCAGAAGCGTTATTTTTTATGTGCTTAAATTATCGTTTGTAATCGTTGTATCCTGATAAACGGACGCCGCAGAAACCTCGAGCACCGCTGATGAGGAGGCGAATCTATTTCAAGGAAAACGTGTGATACATGTGCTTCGACTTCCGTTAAACCGTTCCATCATCGTCAACATCGTCGTACCGTACTTCGGTTTGCTCTCATTTTTATTAGGAAAATTTTCATAAATGGCCTATGAAGTTTGGACACTTTTTCAAGTTGGCCCCTAATGCATAAAATGTCTCACAAGTGGTACATGATGTTTGAAAAAGTTTCAATAATGGCCCTTCCGTTTATTTTAGTGGATGGAAAACATTTATTTGAGGGCATAAATGTAATTATAAGAGAAAAATAAACGACAGGGCCATTATTTATTTGAGGGCATAAATGTAATTATAAGAGAAAAATACACGACATAAGCAGTTTAGGTTGCATTTTTTAGTCCACCTCATACTAAAATAAGATGAAAGTTTTTATAACTAGTTCCTGAAATTTAGACGTTGTTTTGACTTGATTAATGATGTATAAAACATCTCATAACGGATACATGATATTTGAAAGATTTTATATTTAGCCCTTCCGTCTATCTTAGTTTACTGAAATCCATACGACGCTAACACAGACGTTGAATGACGGAATCAAAACCGAAAAAAGACGGAATTCAAGCAGAAAATAAATGCCCATGTTAGACATTTTTTAATTTTTTTAATTTAAAAATACTTAAAAAAGAAAACCCAAATCTTATCTTATTTGAACAAAAATAAAATCATCAATATCTATGTAATGAACAACTAAATCCAACAAGGATATATATATATATATATATATTTTACAATTTATTTGTTTCTAGGTTCATATTAGTTAAACAAAAAAATGAATATGAAAAAACCACTTAAAGTTCAGATTCATCATGTTAAAAGTTACTAAAAAAATGTCACCTAAGCTGTTTATGTGATTTTTTTTCTCTTATAATTACGTTTATGCCCTCAAATAAACGATTTTCATTCACTAAATAGACGGAAGGACCATTTTTGAAACTTTTTTATACATCATATACCACCTGTGAGACGTTTTATATATTAAGGGCTAACTTGAAACAGTGTCCAAAGGTTTTATATACCACCTGTGAGACGTTTTGTTTTTATTATTATAAATTCATTGTATTTTTGTTTATGTCCAATATTAGTATATTAATTCCAGTTTCTTGTTCAATCTCTATTAGTATTTCCCAATTTTATCTAACATTTACTATACCAACTGGAGTACAATTGACTTATAACCCATCCCCTTGAATTCATTATGTATTAAAATAGATAGACACACAAACCCTTTTATCAACTTTTTAATACCAATTTATGTTGCAGTTGATATGTCATGCTTTAATTCGTTAAATATTAAATCATTCTACAAATGTAATAAACACTCACGAATAATAATATGACACATGAGTTTGTATATAAAAAAAAATTAGCAAAAAAATTAGTATTATTATATCCATGCATACACTCACACGTGCAATTTGAGCATTATATATATATATTTTAAAAACCATAATACATTCACATATATCAAATTCATTCAATGTCAAAAAGATACATTAAAGTCTATTAATCTAGATAATATTTGACTTGACTTATAGAGAAGCTTACCAAAATCAATTTCAAACCCATTTCATGGCATGGTCATAGGTCAATTATTGTGCAGTTCACTCCATTAGTGTCTGTATTTATCATTTTTATTATTATGCAGTTCACTCAATTATTTATATTTTATTTTGTGTGTTTGTTTGATTTTCTCCAAACCCACTTCTTTTTTTTTTTCGTTTTTCTCTAAACAGATACATTATATACATACAATACATACATACATACATACATACATACATATATATATATATTTATGAGGTATTTTAATTTGGACGCTTCTCCCATGGGCTTTATTTAGGTGGGGGACAAATGGGAAACAAATGTGTGGCCCAGATTCATCCAGAAAATTTTCAGTATTTATTTTTTAGTCCTTTATTTTTACTGTATTATAATTTAAGCCCAATTTTTTAAAAATATTTGCATTTTTGCCCATAAAATGAATGCGTTTTTTTCATCAAAACGGTAAAAAAAAATCCAACAAACTGTTTTGAAAAAAACTGCAAATTAAAATTCAAAATTTTCTGGATGATTCTGAGCCATATACTGTTGTTCCCCATTTGTTCCCCACCAGAACGTTCCCTTCTTGAGAATTGTCCTTTTAATTTATGATACATAGTAAAAGTACTGGTTTTATCAAGATTGTGTTACAAGACAGATGGATATAGAACTAGTAGGTGAGGAAATTTTCAGAAATTTCTTGCTCAACTACCAAAGTTAAGTTGGAATATAAAACATTTTACATACTTGTCGTTCCATTACATATTAGAGTAATTCCTTCGACTATTTCTAACATATCCAAAGACGACCAAAACACGTTTTAAATAATCTTAAAACATTTAAATAGTTTAGACTAGTTCAAAATATAATTATGTTAGTGATCAATTCATTCAAATCTTTAAAACAAATGGAGAGTAACTTTTTCCCAACCATCCTTATACTACACGTGCAACATTTTAACACTTTTCTTCTACGTATATACAATTACAAAAAAGTTGTCTCGTTCCTTTTTTCACAACTAATTAGATAGAAGTTTTAACTAGAGTGATTGTGCCATTTACCCTCTCAACTTATCGGGTGTTGATAAATTGCCTCTTAAATTTTATATAAACACCTAAAATTTATAAATCTTTGGCAAATTAACATAAATTGATAACTTCCATCAAATTTATATTTCTTCTCATGTGGCAAACACCTGGGTTTTGTGAGGGCATAAGTGGTATTTTAAAATTTTCATCTTAATGTTAAAAAAGCATTTAGTAAAACAAAAAATCAAAAATAAAGTTGTTCTCATTCTAATTTCATGAAAAGGAAAACAAAATAAAAAGTAAATCTAAACTAATTTCCATAATCTGCAAATTCCAAACTCTCTGTCTTACACACACACATATAATATATATAACCCATAAACCAAACGGACAGTAAAAACTTTCAATATAAGTGAAAGAACCAAGAAATTACCAAAGCTCAAAGTTTTTTACTTCCCATATATTAACAAAAATAGAAATAGGAAAAATAAAAGGAAATACTTGGTTTGACATGGAAACCAACAAATCAGAAACCAGAATCCTAATTGTTTACTTTCATAATCACCAGAAAATTAAAAAAAAAAAATGAGTCAACCAAATTTCTAACAATTTCGAGAAAACACAAAAAACTCAGAGGACTTGGCAATCTAGTTTGAGCCCGATTACGCGCCAAAAGGAGAACCGTCCGCGATTAAGAAAGTGACACAATCGACGAAAGCTAGATTTGGACTAAAAAGGGTCGAGACTCGAGTCCCGACACAGACGATAGTACTAAATTAAAAATATGATAAAAAAAATGTAAAAATAGAGTTGTTTAGGCATTTAACCAAACTTTTGGGTAATTTTTTTATATTAGCCCTAAAATATCGAAATTAAGGATTTAGCTATTTATGTTACATGTAACATATATACGTGTAAAAAGTGTAACATTAAATGTAACGTTGCATGTAATATTTTATGTTACATGCAACGTTACATTTAATGTTACACTTTTTACACGTATATATGTTACATGTAATATAAAATGTTACATGTTAAGGCTAAATCCTTAATTTTGTGAAACTATAGCTAAATCCTTCAAATTTTACCTTTAAAATGGCTAATTTCTTAACTGACCCATTTAAATAACTCATTTTTGTGAGTCCCAACTCAGACGCTAGTGATAAACTAATTATTTGATAAATTTATGAAATAATAGATCAAGAAGAAAATCTTATGAAGAAAATTTCTTAATATATAAATTAATAATTATTATTATAAAAAATTTATAACCTTATGAAGAAAATTTTACAAAAAAATGTATCTAATACAATTTTTTTTAAATTAATATCAACGTGGATTTACTTGGTTAACAAATACATAAAATTATGATACTAATTTTTAAAATGCATGCTGCGTGGAGGTAAATTCCTTTAGGGTGAAAGGTAATAGCATGCAGCCCTGATCAAGTCGTCATTGATGTAGATTTGATGGGCTTGGCTTGTCAAATTGGACTTTGTCAGATGTAGAACTTGATTTAGATAAGACACTAGATTTGGTTCCTTTGGCTTGCTTTGACAAACTGATGATTGTTCCCCCACGATTGAGATACTAGGAAGGTAAGCTAGAGAATAACCCATGAAAAGACGTACCCATATCTTACGTTATGTGAATCAGTATCTACGAGAAATAAAAAGATAGGTGGTTGCAGAAACCAAAAAATAATATTGTACAAGTTATCCATGTCAAGAATCAGAACAAGATAAAGCATAATAACACTTATAATATATAGAAAGAGTAGTCAAAACCAATATTAAAATGCAAAAGAGAAATAATATAATGAGATAAGGACGTAAGCAAGTAATCGATAGTTAACAGTTAAGTATAGTGAATGTAAAAGCACATTATCAGCCATTCAACGTGTATAAGCAAATAATATAATGACAAAAAAATTGTCGACAATTTATAAAACAATCAAACAGTCTATCGATGATAATAATTTGTATCGATATTTAGATAATTTAAGCAGATAATTATTGCCAGTTAGCAAAATATATCGATAGTAGGTGCAATGGTTGCATAATGGTGACACAAGTCACAAAGGCTGTATAATGATATCAGCGATTGGCGCAATATAAGCTTTCCGTGACTAAAGTATCCACGAATGATTGGATCAATCGCGGTTCATGTGGGGCAAAAAAATTTGGAAAGGCCATCCTTGAATGATTTCTGCAAAAGTCAATCATGGATAATTACTTAACAGCCAATTTCTAGGGAAGTTTCGCGCACTACTTTTCGCAACTATATTTTCAGCTGTGGATGTTTTTCACTAGAATTTTCTAAGAATATTCCCTAGATTATGGGAAAACATCTGCGACGAGTGATTAAGTTGAAAAAATTGACTAATTGCGAATGAAATTTAAGTCACATATAACATATCAAGCATGCTTGACACGTGTCAAGCGCTAATAGCGTGACTATCCGTGACTAAAATTATAGTCGCGGATAGCTTTTAATGACAATAAAAAGCTGCGATTTTCACATTAACCGCATTGATAACGCTTATCTGTGACTGAAATTTTAGCCACAAATAGCATTTGCGATTGAAATTTCAGTCGTGGATGATCTTAAAAATAATGGCCAACTTCGCGACTCTTTTTTCTCATCTTTATTTTTCTTTTTCTTTCATTTCATCATCTCTTTGCCACACTTTCTCTCTCTTCACCATGCTCATTTTTTCTTAGTTGTGATCATTCTCTCCCTATCATTCTCCATCTTTCTTGTGGTCTCTCTCACATTTTCTCATCTCTCCCTCTCACTCTCTTATTCGATCATCATTGCCCTCGTCATTGTCTACCTCTTTTGCTCAACCTTAGCATGCCGTCGCCCGCTTCACCTCTCTTAAAGCCCCTGCCCTTTCAATAGCCCAGCCCCTTGCTCCATTGTACCTCCCCCTGTCGCCGCCTCCATGTAATTTTTTTAATCTATTTTATATTATCTAACTCATTCTTTATTTTTACGTCACTGTGAGCTTTGTCAATTGTTTGACACCTCCGGTGTGATATTTGCGCAGATACCGATCGTTTGGCCCATCCCGCTTCTCTCTCCATGCTTAACCTGGTGCTAGGTCATAATTTTTTAATTTTTTTTCTTTTAAATTGTTTGCATTTTTAATAGTTGGGCCCATTAGCAAAATGACCTGTTAAAATAACACCTTTTAAGAAAATGACCTAACTATTCAAAAATTAGGTTATTAGCCCCAAGCCTATGTGGACTGTCCAAAATACCCTTATTCACCCAGATTTTGTTACAGATTGTAACAAATATTGTTACGATATGTAACAAATGTTGATACAAATCGTAACAAACAAATGTGTGATAAAAATGAGATATTTCACCCAAATTTTGTTATAATCTGTAACAAATATTGTTACGGATTGTAACATATTTGTTACGGATTGTAACAATATTTGTTACAACAAGTAATAAATGTTGATACAAATCGTAACAGATAAATGTGTGATAAAAATTAGATATTTTGTTATATATGTGTATCAAAAGTTGTTACAATCTGTAACAATATTTGTTACAGATTGTAATAAAATTTGGATGAACAGGGGTATTTTGGGCAGTCTGGATGTATGTGAATGGGCCTGGAGGCTAATAACTTAATTATGACAAACTCAGATCAATTCCTTAAAACTAAAGCTAAAAACAGGCCATTTAGCTAAAAATCTCTTAATAGTTTAATTAAAAATTATTATAGTTGTTTGATTATTATTTCTGTTTAGAAAACATGTTAGGAGTTTAATACTATTTATATTATCGTGTTGATTGATATTTATTGGACACTCTTGTGTTTAATTTAACTATTATTGTCGATCTTGTTAGACAATTGAAGATAATGTTGTGAAAATTGATAAAACTACAGTTATGATATCTTATAAATTAGAGAAACTCGGTCTGATTTTTCAGTTGAATGTTTGTCATATAAAATTTTTAATAAATTTAAAAAGATAAAATCAAAAATAACAAGTATTTAGATAAATAGTTTTTTTGGGGTAAAATGTAGTATGTAATAAAATAAAATAATAATTTTTAAATACAAGAATAAATAATAATGCAAAATAATTACAAAACAAAATAGTTAATATTATTTTTAAAAATTAATTTATTAACAATAATAATTCATTAAAATTAAATAAATTACAATTTTTAACATGAATAAATTTAATTTTGGAATTGAAATAAATTATGATAAAAAATTAATTTAATTTATTTTAAAATAAAAAATATAACTATGATAAAATAATAAAAAAATTATGATAAAATATTCGATCAAATTATGATAAAATAAAAATAAAAACTATTAAATTAGATTATGTATTTTACATTTGATACAAGTATACCTTAGCCCCGTTAAGGGGTCGGTTGAAGGCGGTTTTTTGCTGACGATTGAATTGTCTATTTTTGGATAATTTGGGCTCGTTATGCATTATGATTGATTTTAAACTCTAACTGTGCTAGCTATTTCACTTCATTGAGTGCCGAATTTTTGTTGTGGCTTGATGTGTTCCTCTATGGTGTACGAATATTGCGCAATAAGAGGAACTACAACGAAATGCTACTTGAATTTGGTCTCACGAAGTGGTAGGGCCCTTCCCATCTAGTTTATAGAGTATGGAAGACTTATGGCTCATGCATTCATTCATGGTAGCACAGATCTGTTAAGAAGATAAATGGATAAGAGTTGGATGCAAATTAGAAATATGTTGGACCTGCGATATATATCCGCGGTGCAAAGGAGTTTCCCAAAAGAGCGACAATGTTTCTGGACAAAGACAAGCGCATATTATGCCCCTGTACCAAATGCGTAAACACACAATGGCACCATTCAACAACTATTAAGGGTCACATTTATCAGTATGGTTTTGACATAACGTATACTACAAGGATACATCACAATAAAGTAGTTGACGATTTTTGAAGGGCAACCAACAGTGAAAAAAAAAAAAAGATGAGTCAAGCGACATTGGTTCTAATGACGATGTGGAAGAATTACTTGGTGATTCCTTTCCTAATGTAGCTGACGACGCTAAGCGGAGTCCTGATAAATAAGCAGATGAACCATTATCTTTGAACAACAATTTGATACTCTTCGCCTACATGTATACCATTAAGTTTTGCACGATTATGCATACCAAGGTGACTTGTAAAATGACAAATATGACAATGGACACAATGCTCCAGCTATTGTGTGAGAGTTCCAAGCATGCAAACTTTTAAAGAACCATTACAAGGAAAATAAGTATTTGCATATTCTTGGTTTAGGGTATGTATCTATACATGCGTGCGAGCATAATTGTGTTTTCTTTTGAAAGGAGAACGGGTGTCATAATACTTGCCCAGTACGCAGCGATGGACCGTGAAAACATCATACAAGAAAAAGGTCCCAAGGAAGTTATTGTTTTATTTTCCAATTAGTAGTCGACTAAAGTGCCTTTTTCGTTCAGGATGTGTTGCTGAACTTATGAAATGACACAATGTCAAAAGGACGAAGGAGGAAGGGGTTTTACGACACCCAATTGATGGAAGTACTTTGACTCATTGTACCTAGAATTGCTCGTGAGGCAAGAAATGTCCGTTTCGATCTTGCAAGTACCAATTCAACCCATTTGGCAACATGGGTCTCTTGTATAGCATGTAGCCAGCTGTTCTAATCCTTTATAGCATGCTGCCCGGAGGTTTATGCTTGCTGCTTCATTTATGATGACTTTGTTGATATTAAGAAGGGATTTTCTCAGCGAAGACATTGATGTTTACTTCCATTCCCTTTTAGACACACTTAAAAAATTATAGGAGACATGGATAGAGACTTATGATTATACAACGAAAGAGACAACTAATATGTGTTGGACTAACGTGGACGATCAAAAACTCTTAACAAATGGGTAATTATCAGGATGGGGCGGTTATAAAGCATGTCCAACTTGCAATGAGAACACATCATCTATTAGGTTGCATGACAAGGTGGCCTATGTTTGCCACAGATGATATCTCCTAACTATTCATCCTTGCTGGAGGTCACGAGATTTCAATACAAATTAGGAGATTTTATCCGCACCACTGGTTATGACTAGAAAAGAATATTTAAGATGGTTGCAGCATGTATCAATAGTTGTCATCGAGAAGCATGATTCACATGCTGGAAAGAATAATAAACCGGGTCAAAGCGAAGTATTTTCTTTGAACTCCCATACTAGCAGTGACAGATTTAGTAATTAAATTCAGAGGGGCACAAATTAAAGACTCAATATTTTCAACTAACAAAACAATATATATATATATATATGTATATTAATAACTGAGGTTCATCCAACAAGTAACAACTTATAAATTATAATTGTATTCGACGAGGCCTCGTGTTTTGAAAAGGTTGTATAACAACTCCATTGTCGATTATCAAAAATATCTTTCTCAATGTACACAATCAAGTTGTCATTCATCAATTGATCTCCCATTTGATTGCGTAAACGATTCTTCACAATATTCATACCAGAAAATACTCTCTCAACTATTGTTGTAAATACTGAAAGAACCAAATCAAGTGTAATAAGCATATAAACTAATAGATATACCTTATCCTTTTTCATCTCAACCATCTTCTTAGCAAGATCTCCCAATCTTTTAAGTCCAACAAACTCCTCATTAGAGCGCACTTCAAATATATAAGTTTCAAGTTGATCTTCAAGTTTCAAAAGCTCTATAGGAGAAAAGACTTTACGATAATATTGAGCAAGACGGATCAATGTTTGCTTGTCATAAGTAGAAAAAGAATCATTAGGACACAAAAAAGCTACATTAAGAAGAAGCTCAGTATTTGCCTAAGTGAAACAATCATTTAACTCCTGAAGTTGCATATCAATAACTGAATAAAACAACTCAACACAAAAATATTGCAAATTCGTCACTTCTTGAACTTTATGCCTTGACCTCCCTCGAGCTATAAACATATCATCCATGTCAGGTACATCAATTTTGTTGTCTTACAAAAAGAAGAAGCTTCACCGTAGAATGTCTCTCATCCCCTCATCTTGCATTATTTGTAACCTTTGTTTACATATTTTCTCCAAAGTTATAGCATTTATAATATCTTGATTCCTCCTTTGTCACGCTTTTGCAAATAATCTGTGATTCTTAATATAGCTTTCATCAAATAAAGAGTAAAAACAAAATTAAAGGATTGTATCGTACCCAACAAATTATGTGCTTCAAATTTTTACTCAGAACTCGATCTCTCATATATAGTTATTTCAAGAAGATTAATTGTAGCTGAGAACATAGTTATCAAACTGAGTAGAGAATCATAATGAGAGCACCATGCAACGTGTATCTGAAGAACGCTTAAACATGATTTCTTACTTTAAGCTTTTTCCACTAGATATCTTGTCATTATCAAGAGCTTCAATAATCTTAGCCGACTGTCATTGATGAAGCATATCATAACATTTAGATGAACCTCCAACAATATTGATGACAACAGCAATTGTAAGTAATAGACTTGCTACTTGAATATGTTTTTTAGCTACCATTAAGAGAGCAAGTTAAATTTAGTGACCAAAATAGTGAATATAAAAAGCATAGGGGTTCACCTTCAAAATAAGTGTTTTCAAGCCATTGAACTCTTCTTGCATATTACTAGCTCCTAAAAAATAAGCGATCAATTGTATCTTTAAGTGAGAGAACCGTTGTACTTGTAACATGTTCAAGACCCACAAAACGCTCTACTACACAACCAGTTTTATTCACATAACGCAAAACAATAGCCATTTGCTCCTTGATTGAGATATCACTTTATTCATTAACCAAAAAAAAAAAAACCGCATCACCTATATCTTTCATGATGATATTTATGGTTTCAACAGCAATAGCATTTACAATATCTTTTTGAATACTAGGTGCTCTTAATTTGAGATTCTCAAGAGCCTTCTTCAACGTCACGGAATTATATGTTCATTATGCTGTGCTAGAAATTTCAAAAGCTCAAGAAAGTTACCTTGATTTCTTGAGTTATCCGATTCATCGTCACCACAGAAGGCAAGCCCTTATCATAAAAGAAACCGAACACAATCGAGCGATGTGTTCAATCGCACATATATATTCCCTTCGAGTTTGATTTGTTTGCTTCATAAAAGCATATTAAATATCTTGTTTCTGATTCCTTAGAGCTTCAAACTTGTTCCAAGCTTGGTAATGAGCACTATTATGACCTCCAACATGAGAATTAAATTTCTCTTTCTTTTTCCAATTTCTGAATCCTTCACCAACAAAATAATCACCACCTCCTTGATCTCCGATATTTGATTTAAATAGATAGCAACAAAGACAAAAAGCCGCATCTTTTTCCTTTCTATACTCCAACTAATTAGCATATTAAATATACCAAGCACGATTAAAACACATTTGTTTTCCCCCAAATTTGGTGTCAGGAAATTAGTAAGGTTAGGTTGACAAGGATCTTTAGTTATATATGCTCTTCATACATCATCTCGAATATTTGCATGATAATCTGAAATACGAATTCTTTTTCCAGGATCCGCCTCAAGAATCATAGGTCAAATTCTTCTCTACTTGATTTCGCATTGTCATCATGTTTTCCTGTTAGAGTTGGTGACTTTAAAGTCCTTTTAAAGTACCTATATATAGTTATTTCACAAAATAAAAGAAATAATTTAATTTTAAAATAACAAAATGATATTCAATTTATAAAAAAAACAAAACAAAACAAAATAAAACAAATGAAGTCTCAATCTATGGCCAACTATTTCATCTGAGACACAAGATCTTCATTTATATGGTTGTTACTCTTTACCAGAGAGCTTGGATATGAAAGTTTAGGTGAACCTCATGACAAAAAGAAAAAAAAAAGAGTAAGAACTTGATTACATGACTCAAAACACCTAATCCCGTGAACATATTTTTGTGCCTTGAACAACCAAAGCCTAACATTTTTATAAAATAAAAAAGAAAAAGAAACATACCTGGTGATTGGTAATTTGAGAAAATAAATGAAAACATAGTTGTTGATTAGAGAGAATAAACGAGTCGAGACAGAATTGTGACATATAATGAAGAACTAAAAGCTTGATGGTATTTCTTCAATTTCAGAATTGGAAAGCTAAGAAAAAAAACAGAGTAACTTTTTTGGTTTTGGCAAGCTATTTATTTTGGTTTTTTTTTTTTTTGTGTGTGTTTTTTTCCTTATGTATATATCCGTATATATATATCATCATATTTACGAATGTCAATGTATGCTAATTACTCCCAAAAAAGAAAGAAAGTTGGTTGACTTTTAAACTACAAAATAAAAAGAAAGGGAAACTAAAAGTTTCCTATAAACTCTCACGTGGGTGTGGGTGGGGTGCCAATTACTTTCCAAAAAAATGTGGGCATATATATTCCAAAAAATAAAAGTGGTAATAATATATAAAGTCCGTAATAATTACCAAACATAGTAATTTTTTTTCTCGATTTCTAGGGAAGGCACGTGCCCTCCCTGGCCCCACTGTATGTCCGTGGCTGCATACTAGCATACGTTGCTGCTTCGCCATAACATCGATGCTAGCATGTGGAGAAAACATTTGTGATAACTTGCTTGGAACACTGCTTGACATCTCAGGGAAGATGAAGGACACTAATAAAGTAAGAAAGGATTAGACATGGGTATATGGGTTGAACTCCCCTATATGAAATGTAATGACCACAGTGTCAAACCGCATGCGAGTCACGTATTAAGTAGAGTAGAGAGGCGATATTTATGAAATTTTCTTTAATCGTTTCAATTTTCGAACAATTTCAGCCTATTGGGAGATGGATTAGAAAGAAAGAATTTCTTTGGCTATTGGCTCCAGTAGTTTAGAAAGCATGGTAGTTTACAGTTAATAACTGTCCAACAATGAAACTATACCTAGATTATGTATTAATTTGTCATTAATTATTTTGTTTTAGCACTAAAATAATGATCACTTATCGTTAATTGGTCATCGATGTCATGTAGTGAACATATACCAAAACTAGGAGGACAGAATCCAACTAGGAACGTTGCGCCACCTTTGCGTCGCTGACTTATCGTTGCCCGGCGCTTGAATAATCATTATTTACTGCTTGGTTCTAATGAAGTATTGTCGGCAGAAAACGCCCAAGGTGAACAACGAATTGTACGCCCTATCTTGCGAGCTAGATCTCTAAATTGTATCATACAACATGTATGTGGTAAATGGAGTAAAATTTTTTGTCACACGAAGAGATGAGTGTAAACAGACACGTAATTGTGGAGTTACTATTCCAGTAATTCACGGTGGTATTGAAGATGACTACTTTGGTATTTTAGAAGAAGTATTCTAATTTTCTTTCATCAAGCCGTACAAGGTAGTGTAATTCAAGTGCAAATGGTTTGAGACAGACATGCATCGAAAACATGTAGCCTTCAAACCGTATTTTACTAGTGTCGACACTAGTCGAGAGGCATATAAGAAAGAGCCTTTTGTGTTTGTGAGTTTTCGTCAGGTTTTCTATGTTGAGGACCCAAAAAACCAAAACTTCAGTTGGAAGATTATTGAGAGATTCACCCATAGACACTTGTGGGATATTCCAAACAATGACAATGATGTGTAAATGTTGCTAGAATATGGCATATTACCAACCGTTACCATATTGATTGAGGTACCAGACTTTAACAACATACAAATGCATCGACAAGATGTTGTAGGAGAAGTTGTTCCCGTGGTAATGCGCGTCATTCCATTTAGCAAACTAACACAGTAGACGACGCGTTTATTGACAATGAGATAGATGTGGATCCGACATTAGACGAGTACGATGACGAACTTATTATCGATGACTCTAACACAAGTAGTTCATCCATTGACTGCGAGGCATATGAATCGGATGACAAAGGAGAATAAATGTATGGGTTTTACAACCAAAATTTTATTCCATGATGTAAAAAATATTTTTTATTATAATTAAATTATTTACTTACCTCCTAGCATTAAATGGTTAATTTTCTTCTTGAAAGTGGCTATGTGGATTTCCCTACTATTTTGCATAGCTGCTACAACCTCTGCAGCTGCACGTTCATCCTTCACTGTGGAGTTGGCCGCCGGTGCCAGTGGTTCTAGAGAGGATCCCTTGGTCCCTTGGGTACCACCAGGGAACTGCGCATCGTCCAAATTTACTCATAGAAAAGGACCCGACGCGATCTAAACGTGATGAGGAGACCAGGGCCGAACATCAATTGAAACATGCAACATGATCTTAACGATTTGCTAGCCAGAACTCGATTTGAGTTGGTAAAGGACCCAACAACCATTGAATTTGTGGGTGAGATTTTTACGAACTTAGCGATATTTGAGATATGCATCATGTAAGGTTAGACACGTTCAATGAACTACCACAGATGGAATCAGCTACCATAGAAGATCAAACATTAGATGATACAACGTCTTCTTCTAAGTTACTAAACTTCTCCATTTATTTTACTTTTACATTTTTCTAATTAAATTTGTTTGTTTAATTTATTATTATTATTATTTTTTTACGAATAGATGTAATTCATTTTGTTGTTCGCGGATTATGAGTTTAAGGTGGCGATTGATTATCTGTTTCATCAGACTTAGGTGCACCTCTGCAACTACTACAATAGTTGGTAGGGCTGAACAACAGCGAGATAAACCAACTGTTGCAAGAGCCTAGCCACACCCACATTTGAAGCATAGATGACTTGAACTACCTATGTTATTATTAGGAGACAGAGGATTCACAGCCAATGGTTTTAATATTATTTTACCTTTAAACTAATTTCTTTTAATATAAAATTAATTTCAAACTAACTTATATCATATTGTCTTTTATCTTTACTCACTATTCATAGAGGAAAACTGAGCCAAACAACTCGAGCAGTTCGTGGCGATCCACAATCTTATGTTGATCATTGACATAGGCTGGTATGTAGTTACTCTCCTATATAATTCATAATTTGAATTCTGAAACTATTACTTTAGTAGTGTTAACATTTTGTTTTGTTAGACGAATACTACCTTATCCCGTCAACTTACGTTATAGGACTAACTAAAGAGAGGGTTGACATAACGAGCACGCGTAGTTATGTAAGTAATTTGCAGTCAAAATGATTTTCTGCATTATTTATTAATTGTATGTTTTTATTTTACAATATCTTATTATATTATGTGTCAGGAAAAAACGTAGAGACGCATGATTAGTTGTTGTCGTAAGTCTTGCCAAAAATGCCTCTTACTCAAGCCCAGTAACATCAGTTGGAGAGAGACGCAATCTGAGACGTTAGGAGATAAGAGAACACACTATCATCCAGTTCGGAACTAAGGGTTGGACAAGTTCGCATAAGAAGGGCTGCTGCATACTTGGTGAATCTTCAAGGCTAGTAGAAGCAGAGGTTACAGATTAGCTTTGTGCTTAAATTCTAAAAGAGCTAGATCGGCTTTGTGCCAACGTGGCCACGATCACACAACGCACTAAGCCACAAAGGTAATAAATTTCTGAAATGGCTATTTTCTTAATATATTAAAACTGTGATTATTTTTTAATATTATTTTCTAAAAAGCTGTTGTTTTAATTAAATTCTCCTTCGTCAATGAGTCACTTAGGTAAACAACCATTTAGAGGGTGCGGTTTTTTTTTTTCTAACCCACAATTTAAAAATAATGATAAAAAATTTATCAAGGTGATTTTTTTTTTATCGTAACAAATTTTTTCTTATCAAAATAATAAAATTTTTGAATGACTATTTTCAAATTTTGAAACATTTAATATTTTTTTTTAAACTCACCCTCTAAAAAATGACTTTTCCTTAAAATCCCCTTCATCCATTTGGTGTAAATATTTGTTCACCAACTCTATTTTTTTTTCATGTGGGCCTTTTTAATTTATTTTTGATTTTTTTAACTCTTTTTTGTCAACTAAAAAAAGTAATTCCTTTTAATGTGTATGAAATAAATAAATTAATATAAATAAGAGAAGAGAATATGAAAAGAGAATATTCATTTATAAAGCATTTACTCTCATGAGTTGACAATAAGTATTTAATTTTTAGTGCAAAAAAATATACTAAAATGCCACTAAAATTACTATATTTTAAAGATAAAGTTGGGAATGCCTTAAGAGGAAAATGGACGCTGGTCACCAAGTCCAAAGTCTTTGGACTTGTGCAACGAGTCAGAAACGACTTGGACATGAGAGCTTCCAAAACTTGGTCATTAAGCACAGTCCATGTGGTTTTCTAAATTTTGATTCTTTTTTTTTTTTTAATATTCCCACAAATTACAAATATCAAAACACTATATATATATATATATATGAGTTTTTTAGGGATTTAATCAAACTTTTGGGTAATTTTTTAAGATTTAGCCATAGTTTCACGAAACAGAGATTTAGCCATAAAATATAACATTTTTTTGTTACATGAAACATATATACGTGTAAAAGTGTAACATTTTATGTTACATTTTACATTTAATGTTACATTTTTTACACGTATATATGTTACATGTTACAAAAAAAATTACATATTATGACTAAATCTCTAATTTCGTAAAATTATGGTTAAATCCTTCAAACTTTACCTTTAAAATGATTAATTACTTAACTAGTCATGAATCATTTACATAAGGGCATATTTGGTTCGCATAACTTTCGTGGTGACTTTTTTTTGTAAATTAATTATTTAGTGAGATAATTCAAAACAAAGCCTCCCAAAGTGGCATTTCCTCCGAGGAATTGTCGTTTAATTTACCAATGTATCCAAATTACAACGACATTAATTTTAGTCAAACGGTTAAAATGTTTAGTTTCAATTTTCAAAAATGTACCCAAACATAAATGAAGGAAAGAGAGAGAGAGAGAGATTTAGAGTATGAATATTATTTTCAGGGAAAAAAAATATGAATATTATAGTACACTTTCCTAAAAATACTTGTACTATGCTACATTGCCAAATAAGTTGGGGCATGTGGTAGGAATATACGGGCAACGTGGTGCCATATATTTTGATGCATTGGGTTTTGTGGTTTCAACAGCATTTACGTATGCCAGTCCACCACACCACATGATGGTTTTCTTTTTCTTTTTCTTTTTAACTTTTTCGTTGGATTATAATAATATTTTAAACAAAGCTACCACATGATTATTGCTGAACAATAATTTGCTCTCTGATATTATTATTTTTTTAATAAGACTGCCACATGATTATTCATGTCCACGTCCAAAACTTTTGGAATGATTGAATTAATATGTGTTTGTTTTTCTAAGCTATATAATAATTGAATACTGCTAGGGACATGCTATCGATTTCAACATCTCTCAAACTTCTTAGCTCTCACATTTTTTCTTCTTCTTTTGTTTCTTTTGTTTGTTGTTACTTAGAAAAGAGAAGCGTACGCAGCAGAATGATTTTATTATTTCCTTTTGATGTTTAAGTAGATTTCCTATTTTCATTAAGACTACAACTCTTTTGTGTATGCATGGTCTACTTTAATCATTCTAGTGATTGTAGAATAAGAGAATATTCAACTTTATATGCCGCGATCAAGAGTATGTTTTAATTAGCCCGCGTGAGCAGGACAGATCTAGGATTTTAGCACCAAAAAAAAAATCAAATAAATAAATAAAACTAAATAGAAAAAAAAAAACTGATTTTCTTCGTAATATAAAAACAAACATTATAAAACTACAAAAACATATAAAATAAAAAAAAGGACAAAAATTTTAATGGGTTATTTGAGTAAACACTCCATCTATTTTATTTTGAAATTGTTTAACTCTGCGAATTTCGAAATACCAAAATAATTTAGATTTAAAAATATTGTAATAGAATTAAAAAAATTAAAAAAAAATAAAATAGAATGGAAATGATGGGAGGCAAACGAAGGGCAAAAAAGTACTTGTTTAGTATCACATATTTTCTATCGAAATTACATATTTTTGTAATACCAAATTTACCTTCTTCAATTGAAGAAAATATATACCTTTTATAATTTTTCATTTATCAAAAGAGCAATACGAAAATGCACTTTCCGCATGAAAATTTGATTCTTTTTTTTACTAGAAGTCAAATGGTAAATATTATAAATATCATTTGAGTTTCATTGAAATTCCACGTTTGTACTCCTCTAACCTTTTGAAAATACAAAATTTACCTTTTAGGTTCTTCCGCTCAACAAAATATATATCATATTACGAAACAAAAATGCAACTTTTAAAGAGTATAGCTACTAATTCTACAATATATGTGGATACCATTAACGTGTCATGTACAATGAACAAAACAGAAAAACAAATAAAATTACAAAATACAAAACATTTCATAACGCAGTCCCTCCTAAGCTTTCACAACGAAATTCTTCGCGTTGTTTTCATTGAGAATCCACCACTCGTGAAAGAAAACGTTTCGCACAAAAATATTACATATACATGAATCAATGCTTTCTCAACGATCGATATCTGGGCATTTTTCAAATGACTAAAACTACATACAACGTTCATAATCTAAAATTACAACACATACCCAGATCCTCCTTTCCTCGAATGTACACAAATATCTCTGAAAGAGCTATGACCCTAAGACGTACCTCCATGTAGAGAAAAACCAATTTTCGGACCAATAAATTTAGCGTTGGAGTCTGAGACTCGCATTCGTAATAACCACTCAATCTCAATCCTTCCTGCAGTATCAGCGTGTCAAGAAGCTTGATAGTGTGAAGCCCAACGGGGAAAACCTCCTTCCTACAGGCCAACCCATTTCACCCATCTGAAAAGCCGACCAATTCTGAAGGGCAATTCGTAGTCCTTGGTAACAGCAGGCTCTCTTTGTGCAACCTCAGATTCAGACCAGACATACACACCGCGTTCTTGCCGACTTCCTGGCACAGTGTTGTCCAGAATAACGGCCACTAAAAATGCGATTACCATGTGTAGAGATAGCAGTGTGTTTAGAACATAGTTCACCTGTAAGTGTAAGCAAGATCAGTTAGAAGTTGCCTATTCTATAAAGTATTGTCCACTTAATTTGCTTTCTTGGAAAGAGAAGTAACCTTCTACTAATGATTTTGTTTGACAGGTCGCTGACAACAAGCAACATGGTTAAGCGGTACCATTCATTACTAATAAAAAAAATTCATAAGAGAGACACAAGTTACGAACATACCCCGCCATATTTGCTACGGAAGGGTCCATGAGAGGCAACAATGTAAGGTTGGAAATAACTCGGAACAGACAGGTTGGAATTTGGAGAGATGCCATATTGCTGAAAGTAGGCTGGTACTGAAAGTGAGAAGAACAAAGATAATCCGACAATGATAATATTTCGAGAGCTTCCCGCCTCACTATAACGTAGATTTGACAAGCCTAATGCAGCAAGCATTGCCCACATGAAGCATAGTAGAGCAGCAACCATTACTTCCGGGATTGATGCAATGAAGCCTCCAACTTTACCTGCATCAAGAATAGAAGTATTATAGTTCAGCAAGATTCCAAAAATACTGAACTTAGCAGTAGAAACATTCTCCTTTGACAAAAACAACATAGATAACCAAGTTGTACAAGTGGGAGTGGAATTACAAAAAGTAATGATATGAACTCAAATATTGTATTAATGGAAAATAGGATAAAATAAGATACAAAGATAGATTCGTAGACGTTCGAGAGGTCTACTAGCTCTCCATAGGAATTTCTTCCTTTCCTCATAACTTTCATACAATTTGCATACCATCTTACCACTAACACTCCTATTTATAGAATACTAACTCCTAATAATTCTAAAACTCTCGCACAATTACCTACTACTTATTATTTCCCTCAATTCCCTTAGTTCCTATCATTACCGGCTGCCCAAAATACCACCTTGTCCTCAAGGTGGTGGCCATTCTTCAGCCAAAATTTTACCAAGTCTCAAAATGAAACCTTTTTTTTTTTTTTTTTTTGGCAACTAGTCCAAAAACAACCCAGTAACATCAATTCTGCTGTAGTGGGGCAGCTTCTTCACTTTGGGCCCCAAATGACATCAGACGACCTCTTCCCTCTAATTGGGCCCATTAGCCTGAAGCTGCACTTTAGATTTCCACGTAGAATTTGTCTTCCCCACCATGTTTGTGCCACTAAAGGCATATTGATCTGCTCACACGCCATCAGAACGACGATGTCCTCGGCGGCGAGCTCCCACAGTTCCTTGCATCATTTTGTTTCCTCTAATCTCAGCGTTGCTCTGTCATGTCGGTCCAGTCCATATCGACTCCGTGGCCAAGTCACACGCGCAAGAGAGCCTCGGTGTTGCCATCTCCACCGAAGTCGAGGTGACCCTCCCAACGTTCTGAGTAAGCTCCAACACCATAAAGCAAAGTGTCCTGACACCGCCGCAAGGACGTGCTCCCTGAGCCACTCTGCCATCACGTCATCGCAACTCGCCGTGACCATGCCTCTTCGCAGCCATCGCCTTGCTTCTAACTGCTTGCATGGTTCCTCGCCGCCGTCCCGCTGCCCCGTCGTCCATGGCCTCGAACAGCCACTCACGGCTTTCCTCAGTCCTTCGCGATGGTTGCTTCCTCCGTCTTCTTCCTTTCCGATGCTGACGCTGACGATCTCGCATTGCTCAGACTTTGGTCGTCTTGTCTTGCCATCGATTTGCCGCGACCTCCTCCATCGCCTTAGAAATGTGGGTGTTTTCCCTCGATCTTTCATGGTGTCCTTCGCCGAGGCCGACAAGGATGATCCCCTAGAACCTTGGCTTTGCTGGTCGGACGTTAAGATCATGTCGATCTGGTCATTTGCTGCATCGACGATCTGGCCATCGTTCGCGATGATGCCAATCATCTCGTTCTTGGTGACACGAGTTACAAGGCATTCCCGACAAAAACCACCGAGTCAAGCTCGGTGCAGGTTGCATCTACGTCGATCAGATCTGGCTTGACTTCATTGTCGCCGAAAAGCTCCAGCTCCTCTTCACCTCTGATCAGCTCAGTTTCGTCCTCAGCCGTGTTGACCAAATCTGACTCGTTTCCATCACCGGCTAAATCCGCCTCTGTCACCAAGGCTGATTCACGTGCCACTTTCTTTATCGCCACCTCTTCCGGCTACTTAATCATTAGGTTATGCTTCTTGCTCATACTGATAAATGATCCTCATGTCAACCATACCATCGAGACGTTGCGCCATATCCTCCGCCACCATTGCTCTATGAGAAACTTCTCTGATACCACTTGATATGAACTCAAATATTTTAATAATGGAAAATGAGATAAAAATGGGATACAATCAAAGATAGATTCCTAGATGTTCGAGAGGTCTAATAGCACTCCCAAAGGAATTTCTTCCTTTCCTCACAATTTTCATACAATTTGCATCCCATTAGCTGACCACTAACACTCCTATTTATAAAATACTAACTCCTAATAATTCTATAGTTGCCTACTAAATACTAATTATTATTTCCCCTAATTCTCTTAGTTCCTATCAAGTTATAGTTGATATGTAACACACTATTATCTCACCTTAGAGAGACGACAAACCAAATTATGTTTATCTTAAAAATGTGAGGCTACATGAAGTAATAATCAATGCCCGTAATCAAGTTCATCTTTTTTTCAGCTGGGTGGTCAGGTTTGATCTCATAGCCAATTTCAGAAACCAAAGAGATTAATAACAAATTATCATACTATATGCGGCATTTGCTTCGTAAGCTGTAGAGTCGTATACGAGAAAAGTTTTGAGGGTATCAACCACATACTTAACCAAGGGAGCAATCAGTTTTTGTTTATCACTTCTGATACGTGGAAAAGAGAAATGAAAGCAACGCAAAACAAAACAATAACAGAAAAAAAACTCTCTCACAAAATTTTGTATTTTCCTTCTGCAGATAGGAATGATTAGGGAAAGGAGAGAAGGAAATAAAGAAAAACCTGAGGACATTTTATTCAAATGTCTTTGACTAGAAAGATGGAAAGATTTTTGTGCTCGTGGTGTCTCTCGACAAAATTTGAAAAACAAAAGCTTATTTATTGAACTTACCAACCAGGGATAGGACTATCAGAACACATGCACCTAATTCAACTGCCCTGCGGCTTCCCATTTTAGTCACAGCAATAGTGTGCACATTTTCTGTTAAAGTTGTGGACCCAGTTCCTGTACCCCATAAAGCAGCCAAGACGCTTGAAAGACCTTCCAAGCCAATCCCTCGACTAACAACACCTGGGGTAGGAGGTCTAGATGCTACCAACAATGAAGATGCATGGTAAGAGCCAACCTGGAATAAGGTTATTAAGCAACTTCGCATGACAAATCCAAGTAAAGAACTTCTGAGAATAAGCAACTAATTCACTGAAAGAAATTCAAAAAAAAGGTGAGTAGCTAGATGTATGTATAGTTATGGTAGGAGCATTAAAGAGTGCTCGAGTAAACTAAACCACACAAAATTCTAGGGGCACGCGAAGGAAAATACGAGTATAAGATTAGGTAATGTCCAAATGCAAGCATACTAGATCATGTATCTCTTCTTAAGTAGCTTCTTTGTCAATTTAGCAAAAGCTTAATAAGGATTCATTCCTCATGTTAATCACTTTGGGAAGTATATGACATATACTGCATCACGACTGACTTTAAGAGCTAACAGTTAAGAATATACAACCTCTTTCATACGTAAAAGTAAAATTTCAGGCTTAAGGTGTTATTTACTTTTGAATCCTACAATCTACAGAAGTTCTTACTATAGATCTCTTCAATCTAAAAGTTGTTATCGCAATGTAATTGGTGTTGGAGCTTCAGAAAATTTACTTTCTTTGCACATTTTAGTTGTTCTAATAAAGTCCTCAAGTTCATTATCAATCACTGAAACACATGTTATTAACAGTACATGAACTTATTATCATCTTCAAACATTTACTATACAAACTAAAAATATTTGCCTAAGTGAAAATGATTGTGATTAGAACAGAATAGTGAAGTCCAACCGATTGCAGGAAAAATAAACTCAATTTTATAACATAAAAGAGGAAACTAACCGAATCCACTGATGCGATTATGGAGACAACACACATAACAAAAGCCATTTTCCAGGTGAAGACTGGAGTACCCCATTGTAATGGGTAAGGAAACCTAAACCATGGGGAAGATTTTAATGCATGAGAAGTATCAACTCGACAGTGCTTCATCCTTGAAATATGCTTTCTGCAATGTTCAGATACTATATTCGAGGCGGGTACATTTATATCACAACCTTTATAGCTATATGCCCCAGCTTCAGTAAGTAAGAAAGCGGCTGCCCAAGTGATTCCCAGACCCAAGGGAACCTAGCAATTCAGCAGAACATATATCAATCAAAGATCCAGGAATTCTTAGCAGTAACTATACTGCTTTATATACAAAAGAAACAATAGTTCAATTACCGCATATATTAGAAATGTTCTGTGCCCAAGAATGGATATCTTACGCAGGTACTGTTGAAACAAAATTAACATTTTCCAGTGAGAAATGCAATAAACAGGAAAAACAAAAATTGCGAGATCAAAATGAAATCAAGAGAAGCTTCCGTAAAACTTACAAGAGAAAATAAAACCACCAACAATATTTGCACTGCCCCAATCTCAAGACAGTTACCGACAAGAGGGAAACCATAACTGTAAAAGGAAAGACCAACTGCAGCAACTGTTGGTGCCACAACAACTGGGTTAATCAACCTGAAAAGCACAGGCAGAAGTATAGATCTTAGTCACTGATTGAAGAGAGAGAGAGAGAGAGAGTGACTAATAAACACGAAGTGACAGATTCATGCATTACGGTCAATATAAAGGACATTGCTAACATGGGGAAGCAATGGAGATTTCTTGCAATAATTATGATATATGAGTGGCAAGAAAAAAAAAAAGATAGGGACTATTAGAACCATCCATAATGTTCAAAGACTATCGAAGCCTAAATTATTAACTCTTAAGCATCAAAATTGGCAGAAATTCTTAAGAACTAATTATAATCCGTTATTGACAAAGAATATTAAAGTCTAAAGTCTATAGACATGCACAGATAGACACGGACAGGAAGGCCATTATCAAATGCAAAAACAAACTGTCAGGACAAGACGTGTAAACTTGATGAACTACTCGCTAGGTTGGAGGCCCAAACTGTAAACTGATCCGATGGTAAATTTTTGGTTTGGAGAAAAGGTTCAAAATAAAACACAGATTCGAAACAGGTAAGATATGTGGCAAATGGATTGAAATGAGAAAATATGGAGACTTGCATATCATACTTAGAGAGAGCATCATCCTTTTCCTGATGAAAAGGTGCACAGGGGATTAAAGATTATATTTTGTTTATCATAAATTCTATCCAATGCAATCCACGCTCCGGGGGACAAAAGAAAACTCGTTTGACACCAAACTAAGGGAGAATTGTGACTGAAAGTTTTCTACTGATTTAAGAAAATCAAGACATGATGCCCACAAGACAATATTCCAAGCGTCTAACAAGTAAAACAACTAGTTCACATACACCAATTCACTGACAGTGTCAAACAATGAAATAAGATGGAATTAAGAAAGACGGTATTCAAGCAAGGACCTAAGTTTGTCTACAAATGAATGCATGCAGGGACGGAGTCAGACTTAGCCGATGAGCGGGGCCAATTACTAAAATTTTATATTAATATTCATAACTATATATTTTAAAGTGTTAATTACATATAAAGAACTAGTGTTTACCTTTAAAACTGCATCTTGATTTGTGCTTGTAACATATAAAACTATGTTATATATATATATATATATATATATATATATAAATATAATTATATATGTGCGTGTGTGTGTGGAGTTTCTAAATTCTAATTAGCGGTAACGTGAGTGAACGAGAGAGGAGAAAGCAAGAGAGATTGTTAGGATTGGAAAAAAAAAGGTGATATATTTATATATGCCCAAAATTTAAAATCCCAAAAAGCAAATGTTTACTTTGAGCATGTTTGGCAAATGGGTTCAAACTCATTTTCGGCCATTCAAATGAATTTGTCAATCCAAATCGCCGTTTGGGAACTTTCTTTTGGATAAAATCCAAATAGAAAAAACTCATTCAAACCCTTAAAATTCAAATTCTTCTCCCCCTCAAATTTTAACAGTTCGGATCCATTTTGAATAGTGCTTTTTGATTTGACATTTCAATCACTTTTTTTATAACTCAAAATCACACATTTTACATCTACCCACACAACAATTCAAATAATATTTTCAGATAAGATCATTTGAACCAAACAATAATTTAAATTTTTTGTTCAAATTGCCCAATTCAAATTTTCTAATTCAAATGAAAAAAGTTCAAATTGCCACAATTTGAACCCGTTTGCCAAACGAACCCTTTATTTTTTTACTAATAGGATTAGGTTAAGTTTCCTTGGGAATTGCAAAATAAAGTCATTCTTGATGCCGCTTAATAATCTATACCCAAGTGATGTGCTTACTTTATTTTCACTCTATGCTTGTAGTGTAAATTTTGAGGTATAAATTAATAGTGTAACACACATAGGGTATAGATTATCAATGTGTCAAGAATGTGGTATTCCTCAATATTCCCCGAATATATTATAAAGGGAATTTTAAGAAAATAGCCACTGTTTACAAAATGATTTTAAGAAATAGCCACAGTTTCAAAAAATTTAAATCTAGCCCTTTCAAAAATTTCTGACACGTGCCAGAAATTTCTTACAACAATTTTTATGTGTAATTTTGTTATTCTCAGAAATTTTTTACATTGTGTTATGGCTAGTTTTTAAATTTTTTTAAACTGTGGCTATTTTTAAAAAACACACAGTTCAAAATGACTATTTTTCTAACTGACCCATATATAAATTTAGAATTTCTTAATCTTAATAGGCTAGGACTTGACTTAAAAAAAAATTAAAAAAAAAAACTATAAATTAATATATAGCGTATACATAAATAAATTAATAATTCAATTAAGCAATAAATAAATAATAAATATAGGGTTTGACCCATTTATTACACCAATAATCAATAATTCTTAATAGCATATTTTTCAATAACATTGAATAATTAATTAAAAGGGGGACAATTGATTCTTTTGAAATAAAAAAATAAAATAAAATTAAATAAAGTTTTAGGGGGGCGACGCCCCCCCTTGCCAGAGTCTTTTTCACGAGAAAAAATAAAAATAAACATAAAATAACTTGGATCACTTCAGCTACATAAGAAGGTTCATATTCATATTGCGTAGGAAAATTATATCACTTTTTTCAGTTGCATAAAAAGGTGAATACATCAAAATCATGGTACACTAAATCAGTCCCAGCCCAGAACTAGACCATACCAAGAATTGAATCACCACCTAAACGTTGCTCAACTATGTGATAGAGTTGGTTGGCCCGCATTTCCTTTTTTTTATACATTGCTTAACATATATCCTACATTACCTGTATTTACAATTTACTCAATATGCACAACAAGCGGATACTACACTATCTAAAGAATCAACCTATTTGTTCTCAAGCAAACAAACAATCCACTATTTATTTCATTTTCCAGATGAGAAAAGCTATACACTCAGGATATATGGTCAGTTGTTAAGGGTCGGTATGTTCTTGAATGACTCTTGCTTGTTTAAGCTTCATTCTATATGAAAGATGAGAGTGGGCTCATGAAACGAAAAAATGAAGATATCTCAATATTGAAGACCAACAAACAAGCTTTAACTTTCAGAAGAAAAAAACACATAAATCTAGTTGAAAATCTAATGGATTCCAAACTCATAGGTTACACCCGCATAGTTAAGGTCGTGGACACAAAAAGAAATATTTCTTTTAGCAGAAATAGATAACAGTTGGGGTTAAAGCAAGAAGCACATAAATTGCGAATGATACCTCAAAAATAGTGACATCAATCCGCTATATCCAAGCATTACTTGGAAAGCTGAAGCTATGATTATAGACCCCTGTAGCTCTTTCATGACATGCTTGAAACTCTGCATTATGAAACGAAAAACAAATCATGACTGCAGTTGGTATAATAAAAATATGGAAGTTCATCATTGTTTTATTATTATTGAAAAAGCGACAAATATTACAAGGTTACAAGAAACTTAGGATAGTAATGGAAATAAATTCAATGAAAACTTGAAAGAAAAAACAAGAAAAATGAAAAGAAAAATTGAAACTCTCACACTATTTATTGCAGAAAGATGACCCAAATTCAATTTCACACTTTACAATATTAGTTTGAATTCCTTTCACAAAAATAATAGTTTGAATGAAAAATGCAACGAGACACTATAATCTGTATGAAAATATATATCTACACTAATTTTTTAGCAGCTTCATGAAGATGTTCAACGATATCATGTCCTTTAACACTTACCAACATTTTAACAAGCACTATACCAACAGTGGAAACTTTCCACATATTTGAAATGCCAAACCCATTTACTTATTCTTCTAACCCCCATGTTCATTTTTTATTACTTTAAATCGCAGAAAACTTCTTATTAATTCATATATATGATAAGTATGAACAAAATTTTAGGTAGAAACACAAACTTCATGCACTTTGCAATATTGTCAAGATAAATATTATCATCACGACACCTGTTGCATATTGATGGGCAAAAGCACAATGACTGAAACATACATTGCCATTGAGTCTCCGAAATTCTGGGGAGTTTATAATTGCTAAGGCGGGAGCCAAGAAAACAAACGATGGCCCTTGTATCAAGGGCAACCTTGAACCAAGCGATGTATGCAACAGCGTGGTGACTCCCGACACAAAGAGAACTGTCGATACCACATTTGCAGTGTCCTCCTACACCAACTAAACCCTGTCAGATAAATCTACAACCAAACTCTGTAGAGATACGCTTGTGAAAATGTGTTTAAGGAATTGTATAGCGAATGACTCACAGAACTTCCACCCATTGCCGGAACTATAACAAGCGGAGTGAGAATTATTGAGCCCAAGATTGAGAGGTAGTGCTGGAAACCATATAGACCAATTGGAACTGAAATCACATAAATGAAATGAATTCAAAAATGGGATATCTCTTGCTTTCAACTTTCTATTTATTAGTAATTGTATAAAATTATTCCAAATTCATCCCTAAACCATCCCAAAACAAAAACATGATAAACCCTTACAGAATTTTAATTAGACGCAATCACAAGAACAGATGCTATAAAATTCCAAAACATCAACTGAAATACAATTTACACAAAACGGGAAAAAAAAAAAATCATTTTTCAAGTGCAGTCAAATCGGAAAATTTCAGTTATCCACTTTAATAAGCTCCAAAAGATCACCAAATACTATACGTATAAACACCTATATAACCCATTTAACATTCCAACAAAACCAATAAGAGCTGCAAAATTTACCGGATACCCACACCGAATCATCAAACTTTTGTTAGAAAAAAATAATATTTCATATTGAAAGCAGCTTCAAAATCATTACTTGTTAACTATACCTTTCAGCTAAACATAATTTCAAGGGGGACAAAAAAAGACAACCAACTAATAAAAAATGCCAATAAAACTCTTCAAACCTGGTCCTTTAACTTATACCCACTTTTACTTATCCATTTCTCAAGCTCTTTTCATAAAATCCAATCAAAACTAGACACTCTACCAAAAAAAAACCCCTCCTGATTTCTCCACTTCTCGCAACATCAAACAATAATAATTACAAAAATTAAATTAATTAATAAAAAAAAAAAGAAGCCCATTCGTCAGTAAAATGCTATTATTATTAAACAAAACCCAAAAACAAAAAAAACAAAAAAACTGACCAAGACCAGGCGTGTCTCTGAGTTCATACTTCATATGAGATTGCCTTCCCGTAACCCCATCATCATCTCCCACAACAACACCCACAGCCTCTTCGCTCCGAACCGCTCTCCGGCTCTGCGGCGCCACCGAGGGAGCCTCCGCCGCTACCGCTCCCGGCGCCGCAACCGCATTCCCATTCCCATTCTCCGCCGCGCGACCCGACCCGCTCCGTTTCTTCGCCACGGCCTTCTCCTTCTCCTTCTCCTTCTCCTTCTCCCTCTCCCTCTCCCTCTCCCTCTCCTTCTCGGCCTGCCCGTTGGGCGCCGCTGCGGGCGGGCGGGCCACGGCCCCCCGGCCCGCCTCGAGATCGGGCTGCGCGGCAGCGGCTGCCGCGGAAGCCTCCCTGGCGGGACGCGTCGGCAGCGATATCTGGCCGGAGTCGGAGGCATTGGTCTCGCCGGAGAATTTGGGGCGGAAGCCGGTGCGCTTGGCCCACGAGGACGGCGGCATTGCCGAGTTCTCCGGCGCCGGCGGCCAGGGGCCGGGGCGAGGCCGGGATTTGGGGTCGGAGTCGGGCATTTTTCGTCGTCTTTTCTCTCGCTGTTTCTTGGGTGGAGAAGAGAGATGGGTTATCTAGCGGAGACCATGGCAATGGGGTTTGGGCGAATCGGTGAAACACAGAGTCGCAGATCTGATGTTGCTCGACTGAGCAGAGAGAAAATGGCCGGAATTGAGGAGTAGGGTTTCAACGGAGCCCAAAAAAAAAAAAACGAAAGCTTGAAGTTTTAGAGAGAGAGAGAGAGAGAGAGGGTTTGGCTATGTCAGTGAGAGAGAGTGAGTGAGTGAGTCAGTGAGTGAGAGAGAGAGAGAGAGAGAGAGAGATGCCAAACGAGAGACAACTAGCCTAAAACCGCGTTTGTTTTTTTCTTTTCTTTTTTTTTCACTTATTAGCTTCTTTTTTTTTTTTTTTCTTTCGGATGATTTTTATTTCATTTTCTAGTAAAATGGGAGCTTTTGAGAGAGTCATGAGTGTTAATTTTTTTTTAGAAAAGGAAAAGTTTTTAAGTTTTTAGCCCTTTGGAAATACACCACCAAACAATTACAAACTGACCCTCATATTATTCAACGTGTGACATTTGTTGGCCAAAACTTTTCAATTATTGCAATTTGCATCCCATATTTGATACATATGTATTATTTTGTCATACACGTATAATATTTTTTTATACATGTATATCAAAAATAAAAAAAACAATACATGTGTATCATACATAAAAATAGAAAAAAAATCTTTAATTTCATCAAACTATGGCTAATTCCTAAAAAATTAGTTAAAAATTTGGCTAAGTGTTTCGTATTCGATTAACTCACTCGTACTAATAGTTGGAAGTAACACATTTTATTATTCATTTTTTAAGATAAAATACAAGAGTGTAATTTGTAACAATTGAGAAATTATGATATAGTTGTAATATCTCAAAGTTCATGGCTAATTTTACAACAAGTGATAATTTCAAGGGTAAAATTTAAATCTCCCTGAAAAGAAAAGATAAATATTAATTTATAGGAGTTTTAACTTTATGATTTGATTATCCTCAATCACAACATTAATTAATTTTAAATAGTCAGAATTCTCATATTATAAACATGAAATGCTCTACTATTTGTAGAACTTCCCAACATTAATTGATTTTAAATAGTCAGAATTCTCATATTATAAACATGAAATGCTCTACTATTTCTAGAATAACCAAAATTACTTCCCATTTGAAGGCAAAATTTTCAAGATGATCTTGATCATTTAAGATATAGCACTTGCGTGCAAACAAATAAAAATACTTAGGCTAAAATACTTTAGGCTATGTTTGGAACTTGGATTCTGTAACTGAAAAATAATGAGAAAGAAAATGGAAAGAAAAAAAATAAAGGAAAGAAACCATAAAATTCTACTTGTGTTTAGAACTAAGAAAATTATAAGAGAAGATTTGTTTTGCTACTGTCAATATCCATAGCGCTAATAAAAGAACATGACAAATATACTAATATTATATATATATATATATATGGGCATATATATATATATATATATATATAAACTTGTGTGCAAAAATGAAAGCCAAAAACAAGAAAATTAGTGCATAACCCTCAAAGCCATGGATAGAGAAAAGAGGTAATGAGAGAAATTGGAAAAAATTTCAAGTTTGTCAACAATTAATGAAATAATATCACCACGACAAGACAAAGATTGACACATGCAAGATTGACCTCCCGAGTTGCATTGATTTAACAATCATGGCGAGCTTCAATGCGAATCGGAAGCCGAGTCGTGAGCTCTAATGACGAATCATAAGTTGATTCTTGAGCTCTAATGACAAATCGGAAGTCAAGTCGTGAGCTCCAATGGTTCAATAGAAAAAATAATTTTCCACTCATAATCTTACGGAAAATAGAATAAGTCAAAATGAATAAATTTCCTTCTACGTTTTCTTTCAAAAATTTCATTTCATACTTTTTGAGTTCCAAACACAATAAATAGCAAATCCTTCCAATTTTTTTTTCTTTCCTCCTTGAAATCTTGGTTCCAAACAGGCTCTTAATGTTTGACTTTCGTCCCTATCACCTCTCTCAAAGTTAGATTCATCATCAGCAATTGAGGTGACAATCAATTCTTAAAGAGGGTTACAATACCTTTTCTTGTTGCTTGGCAAAAAGAAAATGAAAAAAAAAAAAAAAGATTTACGGTTAAGTTTTTACAGTTCCTAACTTCTTTCTTTTTTTATGGGTTGTTTGGGGTAAACATCCCAACCAATTTTTTTTTTAATGTTTTGATTTTGCGAATTTTAATGTGGTATAAATGATTAAGATTTAAGGATATTGCAACGAAATTAAAAAAGTTGAAAAAAAAAATGGAATGAGATGTGAGGATGTTTTACCCCGAACAAGAGGTTAGTCTCTGGACATTCTTTGGTAGTCCAATCTTTTTCTCATGGGAAAGTTATTAATCCTCCTATTGAAAACTTCATTTCCTAAATAAATTTTACCTCACAAAATTTTATATATTTGTGTGATGAGTGTCAGCAAATAAAATATCTTTCGCTTCAATAGTGCCACTAACTATGTCTATATGACTGTCCCCTTATCGTTCCTCTTTACTTTCAGCTTCATCATGTAAAGTGGTCAATGGACCTACCAATTTTTTCATCTTCATGTTATATATCCAAGGCCTTGTTGTCCTCAAGTAAAGTGATCTTAAAAAAAAAAAAAAAGGCCTTTTAGGAAGAGAATAGAGAATCAGAATGTTCTGAATGTTAATGGCATCAATGTAGGTCTCACCTAGAATAAACGAAGAGTTCACAATGTCATAAATTTTAGCATAATATTCATAAAATGTTCCTTCTTCTGTCATTTCAATATTCAAAAAAAAAATGTAATTGTAATTTAGATCGTTCAGCTCCAGATATTCCCTCATTGGCAAGTTCAAATTTAGCCCATGCAACACATTGATGCAAGTTCGAATTCCATATATTATGATCTTTGAATTAAAGATATAATCTTATGTCAAAAAAATACACACATGAAATATTATTTTTTTCACTGTTTAACAATTTGGCATGACTTTCAAATGTCAAATTTTTCACATTTTGTTTTACTTTTGGCACCCAAAATAGAATTTATTAAATTTGACATCAAATAATACATTGTATTAAATAATTTTTTTTTATAATTAAAATGTGACATTGGCACCCCAAACTAATATAGCATTAGGAGATGTTCTTATGTGCATTTATCTCAAGGCTTGAGTTCCTCAGCATTATTTTGCTTGGAAAGTGGGTTGGCAAAGATGTTTTGTTAGATTAATATTCCATAAAAAGATAAAAATAAATTAAAAAATTATCCAAGATGATTTGCTAGCCAAAACTTTATAACTAAAACCCTTGTAAGCCAAAATAATTTGTAGTAAATTTCACTAGCATAAAGAAGACAAGAATGAGCTAGAACCGGTTTAAGTCAACCACTTTTGAATCTTAATTTGTAGTGAGAAGTTTCAAAACCTCATCAAGCAATCCTGATGAAAATTCAAACTGAAATTATTGCATATAACATAATAGATTCAAAGTCAACATGAAACATCATCGATCCAGAGCTCAAAGTTTTCAATCCACCGAATAATGCTATTGAACACAGTAGCGAACAAAATAAATAATAATAATAATTTATTTAGGTTTCACCTTTACTTTGTGCCTTCTTGTTCCAATCAAGTCTCAACTATTAGAACGAAAATATTACAAAATCATTGTTCTCTCTATCCATTTTCTTTGGCGCAAAAAATGCCATACGAATCTGTGTTTGACATCACTTTTTATTTTAATTCATGCAACTATGTGTCTATTAAGGATCGTTTGGATATAAATTCAAATACAAAATTTATACATATTTTTTATTTGAGTCATTATTTGGCAAAATCTTGATTTTAAATTAATGTTTTGATAGAAGTTTGATTTAGTATTTGAATTATTATTGTGAGAGAAAATATTTGTCTATGAATTTAATTTTTTGTATTTAAGTTAAAAACATTGATAATGCAAAATAATATTTGAATCGAATCTTTTGAATTGTTATCCAACGACCCCTTAAATTCTTTTTTTTTTTTTTCAGTTTACTTCATTTTAAATTTATAAGGAATGTATAGAAACTAGAAAGTGCATAGTATTGAATTTAAACATTAATAATTTAAATACAAAAGTAAAACACTTGATTCGATGGTTCATCCAGAAAATAGACACAATATTGGGAATATTCTACGGGAAAAAAAAGTAGCCATAATTTGAGGGCGTAAAATCAACCTCGTTGTCTGTTGAAAAAGTCAAGACTAGACTAAATTAAAAGTATCAAAGAAAGTGGTAATAAACTAAAAGTAGAGTCCAAATCCAATAGAAGAATTCCATTATTAGCCGTGATTTTTGCATGTAGTAGCGAATATGAGACGCTCACTTTTTCCATTATCTTGTTTTTTTTTTTTTTCTAGAAATTTTCCATTATCTTATTGAAAATGACTTTAAGCAGATTTTTTTTCTTCCAATTGGCAATTCATTTTGTGAGAGCCCAACTTTCATTGTAATTGTTTGCAACTTTCACGCACTCTTTTTTTCTTTCTTAAAAAAAAAGGCTTTATTGCACTGATGCCCCTTGAATTATACGTGTTCGTACACTTTGGTACTCTAATTTTTTTTTTGACAGAATGCTCCCTGAATTTGAAAATCCGTCACAATTTGACCCAAATTGGAAACGTCGGTCAAGTTTTGGGCGGAATAAAGCACGTGCTTAACACGTGAACACTCAACGAGGGCAAGCGTGGTCTTTTTCTAACCCAAAAACACTTCCAATAAATAAATAAAAACAAAAAAACAAAAACCCACTCTCTATCTCTCTCCTCCTCTTCTTCTTCTTCTTCCTTATCTCCAACAACCCCTCTCCGGTCGCCCTGGCCCCAGCCTTTCCCCGCAGTGGGCCACACCACAGCCACTACCCCTTCCCATACAGTAGGCCACACCAAGCGACATCCCCGCCGCCGCTAGCTTCCCCCGTCTTCCACGGCGTCGCCACCAACGGCCCCAACCCTGGAATCGGAGTTGCCGAGATCGCCGCCGCGCTTGGCGGAGCTGCAATCCATCCTCGAACTTCACCTTGCAGGAGATGATGTCGCGCGCGGAGGGCCAAGAGCTGAGCGACGGCCGAGTCGCGAGTGGTGGCGGAGATCAGTGTGTGTGTGTGTGTTTTTGGGTTGTTGATGCTTGTTATTGGAACTCAGAGCTCTGATAATGGCAAGTTCAAAAACTGGGAGTTGTGTATTTTTAATGTGTGAAAAGAGGAATTTCGAGGTTAGGAGGTGGAATTTGGTTTGATCTTGATCTTCCACGATTTGCGGTGCCGCCACGACGATCAGGCGCTGCTGGACGACCTTCGGCTTTGTCGGCCTGCTGACAGCGGCGGCGGCTGAAGCGGAGGAGACGACGAGACGTGGAGATCGGACGGCCAAGCCTCGGCGTATAAGAGGATCCTCGGCGGCGATGGAGACGTGGAGATCGGACGGCCTCTGCGGCAGAGGAAGAATGGCGTTGCGGCGCTCGGGGAAAAGTGGGCCCTGGAAGTGGTGCGCGTCTCTGCCGGCGATGGTCTTGGTCCGCCGGTTGGGAACTGGCATCGTCTCGTCAAAGGGGTCTCAAGACCCAAACAATAGAAAAAAACAAATTTCCAAATGAATCCCAAACAACAGAGAAAATAAATTCGTAAATCATTAAACATGTTTTTTTTTTTTAATCTCACGAGCAAGTTAAGCAAAAAACAAAAAAAAGTTAAGTGTATAAGTGTTACTGATTAGGATAATATAAAAGAACTATCAGATTGTTTCAAAACTTTAAACATAACATATATATATTGATAAAAGTATTTGTTTTCTTCATGCGTTGGTGCTTTAATTGCTGAGATGACCAGATTGATGAAATCTCAAGTGAAATTTTTAGGAAATTTGTGAGCTTTGATGTCTTAAGTGACTTATGAGTATTTTGGTAAAGAACAAAAATTTTTTATAAAAAACATATAGTTCTGGTATATTTTTTAAACAATGACAAGATTTGACCTTGTCAATAGAGTCATGTGATCGGCACATGTTCATTTCTGTCTATTTTTGGACGGACGTTTGCAATTTGGGCTACATTGCAACGGATTTTCAAATTCAAGGAGCATTCTGCCAAAAAAAAAATTGGGGTACCAAAGTGTATGAACCGGTATAATTCAGGGGGTATCAGTGCAATAAAGCCAAAAAAAAATTATTTGATAACACAAGTTTCACTCACTCATATGCATAGCCTCATTCATTAAAAATGCAACTATGTATAGCTCCTATATTGAGAGGTGAATTAGTAAAGAAAAGCCCATAAAATTAAAATTTAATTATTTGACATGTTGATTTTGCATCTACAATAGTTAAATTTAAGAAAATAGGGTAGTAAAGTTTGTTGAATAAGGCAAGAATTTAAAAAGTTGAAAGATAATCGAGAGTAAATCAAATTTCTAAGTATTAATCAACTATTGGTCTTTATTATTTGAGGGCATATAGCCAAAAGAACATATTTTGACTAAAATAATATAATAAAGCCAAATTAACATTGTTGTAGGTGATTTTTCGTCAAGGCATGTAGCCTCGGGGGCGAAGTCCTCGAGGGGCATTAGAGGCGTGCACAAGCCCTCAGCCGCGAAGGAAGTGGACGCCACGACATGACGGGAACGAAGAATGAGCGAGGACTGTCGAAGATGATCCTCGATCATACGCCCTCGGAGGTGATCATGAAGAGCTCCACCGAAAGAGGAGCGAAGCTTGCAAGAAGACCCTCAAAGAGGGATTGACGGGCGAGAAGGCCGCGGATCCTCGAAGATGATCCACACCCACAAAGCTAGCCTCGGAGAGGAAGCAAGGACTTCACTCAAAATGAAAGGTTCGGCCCGCGAAGCTGGCGATCCCCGATCGAAGATGAAGTCCGCGCTCGGTAGTTAGGTTTTTCCTTGTACTATTTATTTACCCCGAGCGTGGGATATTTTGTACCTGCTACCGTAGAGTTAGGGATTATCACTGTAGATATCTTTCCCAATGTATGACTGCATAAATAGTTGATCATCTAATCCCGGATTTTAAGGGATAGGATGTCAAACTACTGACTCACACAACCTCTCTCCCTTGGCTATAAAAAGGAGAGGATAACTCCAAAGGGGGGGATCTTCTCTTTTCGGTGGGAAGAATTTTGGTGGAACTCTTGGTAAAACTTCACCAGAAATACTATAAACAGTGGACGTAGGCTATTACTCCGTAGGAGAGCCGAACCACTCTAAAAATCTCCCTATCTTTACTGTTCCGGCCACTTTCTTTCTTTTCATTACCGCATCACATCCTAGGGGTGCGGATCTTGTCGTTGGTTCAAATTCCACACCAACAAACATTATTACAAGAATAAATACCAAAAACGACATTTTTTTTTCAAAAGAGAAGAAATTTTGTTTCAATTAAAGTATAAATAAATATCATCTAACTCAAAGATTCATTAAATGAAAGAGACTACTAAGTAAATAGTTATATTTCAATTGGAATTTTAAGAAAATAATAAATATTTTTATTAATTAAAGAAGGGCTCATATGTTAATTGACCATTTGAAAGTTCATATTTTAAGCAAATGACTGAAGAATTTAAATATTTAGTTATTAGCCACTAGTATATTTTTATATTTCTTAAATAGACCAAATTACCCCTCCCTCCTTCCTCTTCAGATCAAACGTGTCTCTGCCTCACTCTCTCAACCTTCATTATCTTCTCTCTCTTGAAGCTTTTCTCTGTCAGCGATGATAGCTCAGGTCGTGGCCATAAGGTTGACTGATTCAGAGCTCTTTCGCTTGCCCTATCTCTAGATCTGTGCACGACCACACTGAGAAGCGCAGGCCTTCAAGCTTCTCCGCCGCAAAGAGATTAGTTCAAGACCAAGAGATTAGTTCAAGCTAAGGTTGGTCTCGTTTCGTCAAATGATATGCCATAGGTTTGTGTATTTTTCTTTTTTGAAAAAATCGTAAATGAGGACAATTTTGGTTTAGTGTTGTCTACATTTTTCAGATTTGGTTCGTAGTTTGGAGAAATTTCATGTGTAGTTCGTGTTTGCATTTTCCATATCGTAACAAAATTTGTTATTAATCATAACAAAAATTGTTACAAGTCATGACAAAAACTCTTACAATCTATAACAAATTTGTTCAGATCGTAACAAAATTTATTATGATATGTTACAAATTTGCTATATATTTGTAATAAATTTTGTTGTGTATCGTAACAATTTTGTAATGATGTGTAACAAATTTCTAACACATTGTAACAGAATTGACAATATGTATTGTACAATCTGTAACATATTTTATTACAGATTATAACATATTTTGTTACAATTGTAATAAAAATGTTACGATTGTCTAAGGGCAAAAAAGGCAGTGCATAATGTCTAAAAATACAACTAAAAAAGAAAACGGCTAATAACTTCATTTTTCAATTCTTTGGTTAATAACTTAAATGTGTGTTTTAAATATGGCCAATTACTCAATTTGCTCATTAAAGAAATTATCATTTTTGTTTTAACTACATGATACTGTGGTTTTATTATTTTGCCCTTCATTTTTTTTGGGTTGATGACTAATGACTAATTTCTTAATTTTTGAAAATGTTGACCTTTTTTTAAAGACGTTTTTAGGCATTTAACCAAACTATTGGGTAATTTTTTAGGATTTAGCCCTAAAATATCAAAATTAAGAATTTAGCCATAACACGTAATATTTTACGTTACACATAACATATATACGTGTAAAAGTGTAACATTACATGTAATGTTACATGTCTTACATTTTATGTTACATGTAATGTTACACTTTTTACACATATATATGTTACATGTAATGTCTTACATTTTATGTTACATGTAATGTTATACTTTTTACACGTATATATGTTACGTGTAACATCGGAGAAAAAACCACGGCCCACCAAAAAGAAATCCACTATGTGAAAAATTACTACAATTACACAATAATTTCTCTCCCCAACCCCGCCCACACTCTTTCAAAGCTCTCCCTAACTCACACTCTTTAACAACCCTGACTACTCTTTAACAACCATCACCTCAATGAGAATACAAAAAAAACCGCCCACACTCTTTCAAAGTTCTCCTTAACTCACACCCTTTAACAACCCTGACTACTCTTTAACAACCCTCACCTCAATGAGAATACAAAAAAAAAAATTAAATGGAGCCAAATACACCCAGCTTGAAGTGTCTACGACTAGGACAAATTAAAACAAAGTCTCAGAGTCTTTATATAGCCTAAAGACCACTACCCCTTTGCTTCACACCCAATGTGGGACTTTTTCATTTTCTTTTATATTGCCAAAATCCCAACAAGAGCAAAGTCTAGAGGTTGGTTGTTTGTTGGTGATGGTGCAGACCAGGCGCTAGAGGATTGGGGTCAACGGGTGCCTCTGCTTGCTCATGCACGACGCCATCGCCAGCATCCGCGCTTCAACACCTCGAATAGCAGGGTTGCTGCCCACATTCCTCAGCTCAATCACCTCTCCATCCTCGCTCTTCACTTCATCTTCTTTGTGGCTTTCCGTTTTGTTTGGGTGGAGAGACAAGAGTAAGCAGATTGAAGGAGAAAGAAAATTACACTTTGCATGTTTGGGTGCATTTCTACGTATCTTAGAATTGTGTCTTTCACTCTTTAACTCTCTGTTTGGTTTCTCTATACAGGTCAAAGTAATTGTCTCAAAAGTTTCAATCTTTGCTTTCATTTCCGTTATTTTTTTTTTGTTGGACATGCTTACTATACTTTAGAAAAAGTTTCGTCTCATAATTGCATTCATTACGTAATATCAATCTAAATTATAGCTACTGTCATGCCAATGTTCAACTTTTTGCTGCTTTACTGGGAACGTTTGATTTTGAGTTTGTAGCGTCTTTGCATAGTAAATGTTTGTTAAAATGTCTAAGAGGAACGGGGGATTGTTATTATTATTATTATTATTATTATTTTTTGTATGGCTAGTGGCGTGAAATTGACCAACGTACAGTTGTGGGGTTTGTAGACTATGTCGGTCTCGTGGGTCAAGGTGACGTACGCTCCGAATCATATTCCTCTATGCTTTGCTGCTTTGTCTAGATGCAGCACCAGTTTCTCAAACATGTGCAGTGCAAGAAGAGGAATATTTGGTTTCTATTTAGCCGGAAGGGAATCAAGCATGAGGGCTCTTGCTATGCGTCGAAACAAATTACCTCCATTCCAACCTCTCCAAGGAACTTGGGAAGACCCGGGTGAGGGTAGTGGCAGTGAGGATGATGAAGAGGACAAGGAATGGGAAGATAATGACTTGGACAACGAAAGTGAAGGGGAAGAAGAGAAGGACTCTGTAAGTAGTGCTAGTGTTGAGAAGTCTCACGCGAACAAGTATAAAGAGGATCTTGTGAAAGGTTACAAGGCCAATACTACAAATTTAGTACATTTTATTCTAACTTTATATGACTATGGTTGATTCATATTTGTTTAGTTCAGATCATGTTACTTATCAGTTGTCATTGTTATCTCATTTGCAGAGGTTGAGCTGCTTTTAGAACCTGAAGAAAGAGAGATCTTGCGACGGTCTGAAATTCCGAACTTGGCAAAAATATCAACGGTACTCATCTAACATATTGTTTTATTTTCCTCTTCCTAATCAGCTATTTATTGAAATAACTTCCTCTTATTGAAGCGTATCGATTGTGACTAGAAGCCAAAAACATACAGTATTATCAACCTCGAACATATTGTTTTATAGGCAAAATGGGCACCTCTCCATACCCTTGCACTATCAGGGCAGGTTGGTTCCGTGGACAAATTATTCGAGCAAGGTGTGGATATTGATGTTGCTGATAAGGTAAGTTCAACTTTTGCTTGAATTTGATTTTGGCACAATTGTATTTTTTTGCAGAAATACCTTGAAGGTTGTGCCGACGAACAGAGACTTTTGATGTGTAGACTCTTGCCGAAACTTACACTTATCGTTGTATATGTTCGATATCAATAGCAGTGTATCATCAATCATGTCATTGGCCAATATATCTCAACATTACTTTTGTGTTGCTTCTGATGAATAATATTTTAGATCTTTGCAACATCTTCAATATGTGCATAGAAAATTTTGAGAGTTGAAATACAGTGGTGAAAAACGAAGATTGCCAAATGATTTACAAGACACTGGCACGCGTGGAGATCGCCCATGGAGACATTTAAGACATTGGTGTCTGCCCCGTATATATATAGACACATATGTCTATATATGGATATGTGTACGTACATTGAGTTGCCATGTGTAGACATACGTGTCCCCAATGTCTAGACACGTCTACGTGTACACGGTCTACATGTAGACGTGTTTATACAATGTACACCATATATACGTACATCTATACACAGCGTATACGGGTATAGATGTACGGTATATATACGTATATAGATGAATGTGTATATACGTGTGTACGTATACACCGTATATATAGATGTATATACATCTATACATATATACATGTATATATATGTATATGTGTATAGATATATGTATACGTATATACACATCTATACATATATACACGTATATACACGTACAGGTGTATACCTGTATATACGTATATCTGTATACACGTATACACATATATATGTATATGTATATATGTACACCTACACATGTACACGTGTATATACATATATACACGTATATATATGTATAGGTGTACATATATACACGTATACATATATCTATATATACACGTATACATATATACACGTATACATATATCTATACACCTATACATATATATACGTGTATATATGTATATACACGTGTACATGTGTAGGTGTACATATATACGTATACATATATATGTGTATACGTGTACGTGTATACAGATATACGTATATACATGTATACACCTATACGTGTATACACATATATACACGTATATATATATATATATATATATATATATACGTGTATACACGTATGTATGTACGTGTATACATGTATATATATGTATACGTAGATGTATATACATATGTATATATATACATGTATGTATATGTAGATACATACATATGTATATCTACGTGCGTGCATACGTATGTACGTATATGTACATATATACGTATATATGTACGTATATATATTTACATATACGTATATATGTATACATAATATGTATACGTATGTATACATATATATACGTATTTATATATATATATATATATATACATATACATGTATATATATGTATATATGTATATACGTATACATGTATATATACATATGTACATATGTATATACATACATGTATATATATGTATGTATATACATATGTACATATGTATACATGTACATGTATACATATATACGTATACATGTATATATATATACGTATACATGTATATATACATATATATGTGTATGAACATATGTGTATGCATACACATATGTATGTATATATACACATATGTATATACATACGTATACATGTATACATATACATACGTATACATTTGTATGTACATACATATACACGTCTATGTATACATATACATATGTACACGTGTATGTACATATACGTACATATACATATGTATGTATACGTATATACACATACACGTATATACACATACACGTATACGTATATATACGTATATATATATTTATATATATACGTACATATACACATATGTATACGTATATATATACACGTATAAATACGTGTATGTATACACGTATATTTACATATGTATATATACATACGTATATATACACATATACATGTATATACATATACATGTATATACGTATATACATGTATACGTATATATATAAGTATATACGTATATATGTACATATATATGTACATATATATATACGTATATAGATACGTACATGTATATACATGTATATATACACATATACGTACATATATACGTATATGTACGTATATATACATACATACATCTATGTACATACACGTATACGTATACGTATATATGTATACATGTATATATGTATCTATACATATATACATATACGTACATGTATATAGATATACACGTGTATACACGTATACGTACACGTGTACGTATATATGTACGTATGCATATGTATACATATATAGATTTATGCACGTATATACATATGTACACCTATATACATATATACATGTATAGACGTGTATATATACGTATACACCTATATATACGTATATAGGTGTATATACACATGTATATACACCTATATATACCTATACATTTATATACGTATATATATGTATACGTATATAGATGGATATACGTGTGTACATCTATCTACCATGCACACGTCTAAATTGTATCCATATATCTACGTGTACACGTGTACATGTGTATACACGGTCTACGTACACGTGTATACACGTATACATATATTGTGTACACGTGTAGATACGAGATGAGCTTATAGAGATAATCAGAACAAACACAGTCCTAATGACTGTTTTCCTACAAAAAGAATAAGAGCTGAAAAGCCTCAAGAACCGATATTTCTCTATTACTGTCCAGCACAGTCAATTTCCCCAAGAATCTACCCCATGGCAATTTTTCACTATGCCAAAGATCCTAGAAGTCCCTCAGACTCTGCCTATTCCCTAACCAGGGGGAACCTCTATTCTTCGACTCAAAGAAATCCTCAATGATGAAGAGCAGCCCAGAAATAATATTCATCAACAACAGCCACGGGCAGTCCATAATTCAAAATTCACCACTTTCACCCATATACATGGGGGTCCTGATATAAAGAAATTCATTAAAGGAGTTTCTGGAAGATAATAAGTTTCCCTTACCTAACAAAAATTTATTATATGGGGGTCCTGATACAAAGAAAAGCAGATAGGTAGTGATAATACTGAATACCGAAAAGCAGCGGAATATCATCAAGGGTGAAAGTGGTGAATTTTGAATTGTGGACCGCCCGTGGTTGCTGTTGATGAATATTATTTCTGGGCTGTTCTTCATCATTGATGATTTCTTTGAGTCGAAGAATAGAGGTTCCTCCTGGTTGGGGAATAGGCAGAGTCTGAGGGACTTCTGGGATCTTTGGCATAGTGAAAAATTACCATGGGGTAGATTCTTGGGAAAATTGACTGTGTTGGCCAGTAACAGAGAAATACTGGTTCTTGAGGCTTTTCAGCTCTTCTTCTTTTTGTAAGAAAACAGTCATTGGGACTGTGTTTGTTTTGATTATCTCTATAAGCTCATCTCGTATCTGCTGGATCTTGGCAGTTAGTCTTGTAACGAGAGCGTCCTGGGAGGACTGTAGGACTTTCGTCCTTTTGTCAATCCATTTGAGAATTTTATTTTGAGCTATTAAATTCTCGGATTGCCAATTAAGGACTTCTTCTGCTGGAGATACTTTTCTTGGAGTTCCATCAGCATCTTTGATAGGCGGATTAAGGATCTTTGGTTGGTGAGACGTTGTGCCTTTGTCATCAGTTGTATCATACTTCCTGAGAGGCGGGAAGTCTTGATCATAGTTTTCTGATGAAGACATCATACAGATCTATGGAATAGTCTGCATTGGAGTAGGGAATTCTTCTCCATGTTTCTGCATCCATTTTCGGGCCTGTTTATAGCATGGTAGGACCGTTGAAGATGTCTTGAGTTTCCCGGTAGGAGCTTGTTTTTCGTCATCGTCTTTATAAATCCATATTGTTGCCTTTGGTAGGTCCTGGAGAAGTCTACAATATACTAGTACGTATAAGTTGTCCCTGATGTTCTAGAAAGTTCTAGAGTATTCCCAAATCTTCTAGAGTCTTCCGGAGACTTCTAGAGTGTTCCAGAGTCTTCTAGAGACTTCCCGAAAGTTCTAGTCAATTCTAGATCCTTCTGGATAGTTCTAGAATCTTGTAGAACCTTGTAGAAAGTTATGGAACCTTCTAGAACATTTCTGCATCACTCTAGGGTCTTCTAGACTATTCCAATTTGATGTCAATACTTCAAGAATAATCTAGAGAACTCTAGAGGCTTCAATGAATGTCTTGCGGGAAATTTAGGAAAAATGTCGCGGGACGTGACATCCTCCCCCACCTAAGCTTGCAACGCCCTCGTTGCGCCTTGGTCCCCAAAATACTGAATACTTGGTACGTTTGTTCATTCCCTTATTTGTCTTCTTCTTTCTCCATGCAGTTTTACGTGACTTGTGGCCTTTCTTCAATTGTTATCTCTGCTTCTTGGAGAATTGATTGTCCCCATAGTGCTCTTGAAGTTGTATCGCTGAAAGCACCCTGGTTGTTTGCTTGGTTGCCCGATCTATCGGCACCATGCAAGTCTTGTCTTCGTCAACAATGAGCAAAGTGTTGGCGAAGGAGATAGGAATCGCCTTGACCTTGTCAAGGAACGCCACGCCTAAGATAACCTTATAGTCATCCATTGGCACTACTGAGAAGTCTAGGTGCCCTTGTCACGTTCCAAGTGTTGTGACGCCCCTAATTGGGGGTCAGTAGAATTAATAAAATAATAAATAAAGTTTTACAATTAAATAAAAAGTGAAAATAACGACTTGAAATTCACCCATGGGATTTAATTTAAAACTAAAATAGTTATAAAATCCACAGTTAATACATCACCACTAGAAAATAAAGTTAAAAATCCTCATCGGTCACAAACGCTCAAATTAATTATGATACAGTCATCCAAACTTAAAAGTCTGCACCAAAGGTCTGATAGAAGACCTACACTTGAAAGCGAGCAAACGGAGAAAACGCCTTCCAAATCTCGAAGAAGAAACTTCTACGCCTCGTCAGATAGGTCGCACTGCACACCTCCTGAAAGGGGGGAAAAGAAAGGGGAAGAACTCAACGAGCCCAGTAGGAAATCCTATTACCAAATCTCTTTTAGTCAAACCTTTAATTAGTCCGGTTATTTATTTCGTTAGTTTTCTAACCAATTTTATTATTATTGAACCAGATATAATTACTGTCAAATTATTCATCAACTCTCACGAGTGCAAGTCAAAGTTCTCACTGTCAAAAGAAAGTCCAACACAAGAGAACGGCCGGTAGCACGCAACAAGTACCGAGAACAACTCTAAATCCTCAAAGAAATGCCATAAGACCGACTACAGGCGGACCAAACGTCCCTATCCGTAACCCGGTCTGGCTTGGACGTCGAGACGACCGGTACATTGCGGGCTCTCAAACCGTTCCCCTACACTAATCCAGTACCTCGAGTACTGTGGTCATCCCGATGCATACTGTGCAGCAGCCAGCCACTCGTCAGCGGCAATCACAATCAAGAACAGGTCCCATGCCCGCGTCCAAATCCATAAAGTCATAAATGCATAAAACAAATAGGTCGGGGCTATCACACTCACGACCTCACAGTCACAACCTCATTTTCACACAAATAGTTCGTTATTTACTCAATTTCTCATTAGCCGGCTGTAATCGATTAGTCCAATTAGGCACATTTTATATTATTCCAGTCATAATCCCTAATACCAATCAATTATATATATATTTAAACTGCCCTAAAAGTCAGTTTCTAACATTCATAAAACCTATCAGATAAATGAAAGAAATCTGATAAGAGAATCCCCTACCTCGATATACGTGCAGAGCGGTCAAATAGTTGACTTTTCAACCGGAGTCGAATCTTGCAAAACAAAGGTCACCGTTGCGTTCGCCTCGTCGAACCGAGTCCGATGACTGTCCTCAATCGACAATCAGAGACTGGGCCTGTGGGGCGACCCAGGTATATTCGCACGGCGAAGCTGGCACGCAAATCGAGGTAACTCCCGGAGTAGAATCTGCACAAACAGAAACCACCGTTGCGATCAGTGCGACGAATCGAGTCCAACGGCAGTGTCAGTTCGCTAATCGGAGGTCCGGAAGTACATGTCAATTTTTGACATAACCGGCATTTTGGCACGCAAAACGAGGCGGCCAACCGGACGTATTTCTGACCTGCAAAAAGCTTACCCAACCTAATTCGACCCTTCCGAATCCAATGGTGAGGTCAATTTCATCAAACAACAACCACAACACATCCAATTTCATCAATAAAGTTCTAAACTTCAAACTAAAATTAAACACTCACCGAGCGTCGGATCGGAGAAATTCTTGAGGGCTTTTGCTGCCCACGCTGTCCTCTACAAAACCCCTCAAAAAAATTCAGAAAAGGTGGCCGGCGGCGACGGGCGACGGCGGCGAGGGTGAACGGCGGCGGCGGCAGCGCGTTTTCCAGCGAAATCCGACGGCAACTCGGCTGCCCAACTCCAGTCCTACAGTTTGGACCCTCCCGAGCATGATGGCGGTGCTCCTTTCTCCAAAAACAGCTCGGAAATAGGAAATCCGGCGAAACCCACGAAATCCGAACTTTCCGGCCAATTTTCCGGCGAATTCAGGCGGTTTCCGGCGACAAACCACTGCTCAAACTGTTCCTCTCGTCGAGAGCTTTCCAACGGTACCAAGTATGCGTCAATCGGACATCGGATGAGAAAGTTATGGCCGTTTGAAATTTTGGAGAATTTTTAAAAACAATAGAGAGAGAAACACAGAGAGAGTGAGAGAGTGATAGTGAGAGAGAGGGACAGAGACAGCAACAGGGGGGAAGGGGAAAAGAAAAAGGAAAAAGAAAAAGAAAAGAAAAGAAAAAGAAATAATGTTTTATAAAATTTGACCCAAAATAAATCAAAATTGTACGAATGCCCACAAAGTTTATTTTCTTTTGCACTAAAAATCCTTGTAATAATTTAATAATTTTGAGGGCTTTACAAGTGTAGTTTTGACACCTCGCGTGACTCCTCGTACGCGTTGTGCAGCTGAGTTCACTGCTTTGATGGATCCCCCGCCATCTACCACCTTTAGGCCTAGCCGTTGTGCTTCGTCAACCGAGACAAAGTTATGCAATGCTCCAGAGTCGATCATGGTTCTAGTAGGCTTTCCATTGATCTTAGCATCCACATACAACAACCCTTTGGCTTTGGCCTTTGGTGCGGCTTGAATCACGTTCAACAGCTGCATCGATCCTATTTGTGCCTCACTCTCACATCCTTCAGTTTTACCCTCTATTTCAAGACTTTCTATCTTCGCCGCTAAGGCGTTTATGGCTTGTCTTTGCGGGCAGTCTCGAGTGAAGTGTGGTCCGTCGCAAAGGAAACACTTAATTTTAGAAAATTGACCACCCTTGGTCGCCTTTTGCTTGCCTATGTCGTCTCTTGACTTTGGCGAGCTTGGTGCCTCAAAGTGCTCTCTGTGTGGACTATGTCTTCTTATTCCTCCACCGTTACTCGAATTCTCTTTCTTCTCATTCGGTTTGCTAGGCTCCCGTTGATTTGAGTAATCAATAAGACTTTCAGCTATGGAGATGGCGCTGGCTAAGTCTTGCACTCCGCGTCGTCTTAGTTCTGTCTTTGCCCATCTTCGCAAACCATCCATGAAGTAGAAGAGTGAATCTCGGTCTGACATTTCTGGGATCTCGAGCACTAAGTTGGTGAATTCTTTGACATAGTCTCTAATCGAGCCCTCTTGCCTTAGTCGTTGAAGACGCCCACGCGCCTGCTTCTCAGCATTCTCCGGGTAAAACTGTCGCTTGAGCTCCCTCTGAAACTCTTCAAAGGAGTTGATGGTGCACACCTTCTTAATGTCATCCTGCCTTCTTCGCCACCACAACATGGCGGTATCTGTGAGATAAAGTGCGGCGGACTGGACTTTGGCGTCATCGTCGATGATGCCCATTGCGCCAAAGTATTGCTGCAGCCCCCACAAGAAGTTATCGACCTCACGAGCATTTCGTGTACCTGTAAAGCTCTTTGGTCGTGGCACGTCAACCCGACGTGCTTCAGCGAAGACTGGCGTTGTCAGTGTAGCGGCAAGTGCCCGCTTGTACATGGCAAGATCAGTGCGCATCTCTTCAAGTTGTAAAAGCGCACTGTTGAGCTGCCTCTCGTACACGTCCCGTATACGGCCTACCTCGGCCATGAACTGCCCCCGCAGCTCCTCCAAGTCTTTAGCGTGGGATTCCTTCAGCTGGTTGAGGACCATCCTCATGGCGTCATGGATTGCGACATCCTCTGACTCGAGTCCATCCAAGCGGCCATCTACTTCCTCTAGATGTGTGTTATAACCGCTTAAGTCTTCCTCTACTCGAGCAAGGTGTGCCTCCATGCTTGACAGAACATCCCTCGACTTGGAACGGGTCGCCATTCCCTCGGCACGCTCTTCACGTCCTCGCCCTTGTTGCGATGTCTCCATCATGGTTACATCCGAACCAAGCAACGCTTCCTTCATGGTCTTCGACATTTCGAAACCGAGGCTCTGATACCAACTGTCACGGGCTTATTTCTTTCAAGTAAGCAACCGTGCGGCCTTAGCACTATCTCAATGCTAAGTCAGCCTAACTCACACGAACTCTCACAAGACAAAGAAAGAAGGCCAAGTAAAGTGTTTAGAAACAAGAGAACTTGTATTATATAAGTACACTTTACAACCTTTAGAGCTTGGGAGTATCTTGGAGGATATTGAAGGATGGATGGCAAATGAGGGGCATTCCCCTATTTATAGGCCAAAGGGCATCCTTTGAATATTCTAGAATTATATGGAAATATACCTAGCCTAGAACATTTTAGTAAGCTCCTAAACTATTCTTACAGAGTAAAGAAAGTTCTGGAGAAGTCTACACTATAGTAGTACGTATAAGTTGTCCCTGATGTTCTAGAAAGTTCTAGAGTATTCCCAAATCTTCTAGAGTCTTCCGGAGACTTCTAGAGTGTTCCAGAGTCTTCTAGAGACTTTCCGAAAGTTCTACTCAATTCTAGATCCTTCTGGATAGTTCTAGAATCTTGTAGAACCTTGTAGAAAGTTATGGAACCTTCTAGAACATTTCTGCATCACTCTAGGGTCTTCTAGACTATTCCAATTTGATGTCAATACTTCAAGAATAATCTAGAGAACTCTAGAGGCTTCAACAAATGTCTTGCGGGAAATTTAGGGAAAATGTCGCGGGACGTGACATTACGCTCCGAATCAGATTCCTCTATGCTCTGCTACTTTGTATAGATACAGCACTAGTTTCTCGAACATGTGCAGTGCAAGAAGATGAATATTTGGTTTCTATTTAGCCGGAAGGGAATCAAGCATGAGGGCTCTTGCTATGCGTCGAAACAAATTACCTCCATTCTAACCTCTCCAAGGAACTTGGGAAGACCCGGATGAGGGTAGTGGCAGTGAGGATGATGAAGAGGACAAGGAATGGAAAGATAATGACTTGGACTACGAAAGTGACGGGGAAGAAGAGAAGGACTCTGTGAGTAGTGCTAGTGGTGAGAAGTCTCACGCGAACAAGTATGAAGAGGATCTTGTGAAAGGTTACAAGGCCAATACTACAAATTTAGTACATTTTATTCTAACTTTATATGACTATGGTTGATTCATATTTGTTTAGTTCAGATCATGTTACTTATCAGTTATCGTTGTTATCTCATTTGTAGAGGTTGAGCTGCTTTTAGAACCTGAAGAAAGAGAGATCTTGCAACGGTTTGAAATCCTGAACTTGGCAAAAATATCAACGGTACTCATCTAAGATATTGTTTTATTTTCCTCTTCCTAATCAGCTATTTATTGAACTAACTTCCTCTTACTGAAGCGTATCGATTGTGACTTAAAGCCAAAAACATACAGTATTATCAACCTCGAACATATTGTTTTATAGGCAAAATGGGCACCTCTCCATACCCTTGCACTATCAGGGCAGGTTGGTTCCGTGGACAAATTACTCGAGCAAGGTGTGGATATTGATGTTGCTGATAAGGTAAGTTCAACCTTTGCTTGAATTTGATTTTGGCACAATTGTATTTTTTTGCAGAAATACCTTGAATATTAGTAGTTCTCATGGAATTTTATGACATGATGGCCTAACGGCTCTTCACACTGCGATTATAGGAAAAAAAAAAAAAAAGATGCTGTTATTTGTCATCTTTTGAGAAAAGGTGCAAGTCCTCATGTTAAAGATAATTTTTTGCCTTGTTATCATTTTTCTAATCTAGTGTTATTGTCATCTATTTTTTTTTCTAGTTGTTTGTTATTTTTTCCTTTATTTTCTTTTAGTTTTCAGTGTAAATAGTTCAGATTAAAAAAAGTGTAAAAAAAAGGAGTCAACTTAGAATATTCTCAGAATTTTGGTATCTTTGTAGATTACTACTGGAATTTATGTTTCTCTATTTGAATCAATTGATTAAGAACCCAAAGAGAGAAAAAGGCAAAAGCTTTTTAGATCATATTAGAGTAAAAGTCAAATTTTGTGTGAAACACGAGTGTGAGTGTTATTATATAATTTTGAGCGAAACATGTGAGGGAGAGAACTGATGAGGTCTTTTCTTTTGCTTTAACTGATTCATGCAGAAATCATGTCTCGAAACAACGAAGAGGAAACTCAAGGAAGGGCGAATCAAAGGTTGCTTATGGAGGCTTTGATGGGAGAAATAAGACGGATGTTGAGAACAGAGTTAGGGCCGATTCATGAATGTTGGATCAGGCGGAGAATGCGCATCGTGAACAACAGCAACCAACTCCTAATATGAGAAGAAGGGATAGAGTTCAACCTAGAAACAATGAAGAATACTTTATTTTTCCCTTCGCAAATTTTCTAATGGTTTTGTCACTGCAATAGGACGGTGCTACGCCACTTCATTACGCAGTTCAAGGTGTTGTCATGCAAATAGTGAAGATATTACTTAAATACACTGCTGATCTCAACGTTGCAGACAACGTGAGTACTAATTCTTCAATTCGTCTTATACGTCTTTTACATTTCATATAGTTTTCTTTTCCCGCTTTATAACCTTAAACGTTACAGGAGGGTTGGACTCCGTTGCATGTTGCCGTGCAAAGTAGAAGCAGAGACATAGTGAAAGTTTTGTTGATAAATGGTGCTGATAAGAATAGAAGAAACAAGGTAACCGAATCTAGGAATTACTTCATTCAACACTTGGAAACGTTTTTATGCATCAACCGCATTGTTTATTTATTTATTTTTCTCTTTTTGTCCCTTGTTTACGAAGAAATATAACTTAACAATGTTGGTTCACCGTTCTTCAGGATGGGAGAACACCTCTGGATCTTAGCTTCTGTTACGGCAAAAATTTCAATTCGTACGAGCTCACAACGGTACTGAAGGTTGTGCCGGCGAACAGAGACTTTTGATGTGCAGACTCTTGCCGAAACTTACACTTATCGTTGTATATGTTCGATATCAATAGCAGTGTTTTACAATTTTCACAGAGTTCATCCACCTAAGATTGTATCATCAATCATGTCATTGGCCAATATATCTCAACATTACTTTTGTGTTGCTTCTGATGAATAATATTTTTGATCTTTGCAACATCTTCAATATGTGCATAGAAAATTTTGAGAGATGAAATACAGTGATGAAAAACACAGATTGAAGAGAATGTAAATACATTGCATGAAGCAGAGAATATTCCAACCATAAAAATAAAATGGAATGGTTGGAATGATCCACCCAAACATGCCATAAGATTAAACAATTTCTTATAAATTTATAAAGTAAAATTACTTATAGATGTTTTTATTTTAATATATTGAAACATGTGTTATTTTCTAAAAACTTAAAAAAAAAATGTGCACTATTTACTGAAATTTTCCAATTGCGCAAATGCATAAATATTTTAATGGAAAAATGATAATATCTCAGCGTTTGTACTCTTATCAAACTTGTATTTTTCACACGTTTACCATATAAAAATTTATTTATTAGGCAATTTGTGATTTTCAGACCAAATTATCAGGAAAAAAAAATCATCACTATATACAATCTATCAACGCTTATTCTTCAAGATTATATAAAAAAAAAATGGCAAAGTTAAAAAAGAAAAAAACAAATCAGCTCTCGCTAAAGCTAAAGAAGCCTAGTACTAGTCCTACATAATAATAAGTGGCGATGTGTGCGCTTCCTACATAATAATAAGTGGCGATGTGTGCGCTTTTTTGTCTAAAACGACGCCGTTGAGGACGAAATTTTTCGTCCTTCACGGCGTCGTTTCGAGCTAATTCAAAAAAAAAAAAAAACCCCTCTCATCTCGCCCTTTCTTCCTCTTTCAATTCGCGAAAAAAAAAGGACCCTCGCCTTCACTGCCTCCGTCGGTTGTGCTCGCCGCTTGTGTTCGCTGATTGTCTTCGCCTTCACTGCCACTGTCGATTTTGGTCGCCGCGTCCTCGCTCGATCCGTCCGCTTCGTCGATTCTCCGAGGTGAGTTGCGGTGTTATGGCCATTTCTTCTCTGTTTATTTGGGCAATTTTTTTCTGTGTTTTTTAGATTGCGTGTTGAAAATATCGCGCTTTTCTACTGTCTTTCTTGGATATTTCGTTTTTGGTATCTTCCAAGGGTTTTGTTAATTGAACCCATGTTCAATTTGCCGTGCCTTTTGTAGTTGCCGTGTTTGATTTCGAAGCTTTCATAACAAAGAAATTAGAACAACAAATTTCATAAAAGAATTAAGATTAAAACATCCAATATATAACCAAGAAGAATCAGCTAATGTTTTATTGGGCCGATTGGTACATTCTTGTCGGCCATGCTTAGTTAAGACAAAAATTGTGCATTATATAAACATTATTGTTAAGGACAATAATTAAAATATAAAATAGTTTCGTAAATAGCTTTCAGCTCACGTATATAATCTGTTTGAAAAAATTCCTAATTGAACGCATTACTTTGGTTTTGGTCATGCCTGGGTTGACTTGGATGAATTTTTTGCACTATCTTTTTTGTTATGTGTTCGTATTTAATTCACAACAATTTCTTAGCATGTGCTGTGTGTAAAAACTATACGGTTCTCCTAAAGTTTTATATGCTAGAGGCTTTACTCATGAGATTTCTTAGGCACATATGTTGCTATAGTGGAAAAAAAAAATGTCACTAACCTCACATTTGTTTTCATAGTCATTCCTGAACGTGTTGATAGTAGCATAGCTTATTACTTTCTTTTTGTTGTTATTATGTTGGGATACTGCTGAGTTTGTCTTCATTTTATCATGTATGTGTTTGTGTATTACTGAACTTATGTGTGACAAAATTTCCTTTTGTATGTGTTTGTCTACAACCTTAGTGGGAAGAACATTATTTGGGTAGAACGCATTAAATGGGTAGTTTTTGTTTGTTTCTACATCACTTTGTATATCTTTCATATGTTGGGGGTTAAAAAAATGCCCTTTTGGAATGTAAAGAAATTCTATTGATGTGAAATCGTGTTTATTTGTGTTACTGAGGGATTCTGGTGGTGGTTGTTGAAGGTTATGTCCTTGTGGACTTCAGTAGTTGAGACCTTCCATTGAATTAAAATGTTGTTGTCTGGTTGTGTCTCTTGTTGGTTGAAGATTATTGGATTTTTTCTTTTTTTTTTTTTAATTACCTGTGATGCACTCAGCATGTATGGAACTTCTCCAACACTTTCTTAATGAAGTCCTGAATTCTTTTTGGGCAAACAAACACGTGCTAAATTCTTTTTGGGATAACAAGCACACTCTTTTTCCCAATGAATGTGACTGAGCTGTCTAAAGACAAGTACAATTTTGTTTTCTAAAACAATTCCAATTATATTATAAATTGCTTCCTTTTGTTCTTATAAGTTCTTGTTCAAGTTTGTTTATGATCAAACGGCTTTTATAGATAATTTTTTTTTCTGGTCATTAGGTATTTCTGGACAACTAAATTCACGAAATCAGGACTTGAATGGTTTTCTTCCGTTTTTGTATTTGAGATCGTTGGGCATATTATTCCCTTCTGTGTATCTTTTTAGGAAGCAGGATAATTGATAACACTCACATATGTTTCTTTTCTTTTCTTTGTTTTTCTTTTTTTTTTTTACCTATGCATTGTTGTGTGTGTGTGTGTGTGTTTATTTTTTTTTTTTGAAGGGGATTTGTTTGGCTATCCTTTGTTGCTCTAAGGATTCAATAACTCATGGTATTACTATTTGAAAATTATCTTTTGAGGTTTTTCTGGGCTTGTATCATCGCTATAATTTGTCATTAACGAAGGACATAAAAACTTTAATAACCTAAAAAAGGAGTTAATTGTTGTGTACTTAACGGTTCTGTTTTGTTTTTCTTTTCATATTTTATTAGTTTGTATGATGAACCATCCATAAAATTTGATGTCTGGTCATAAGAAACAGGTTCTTTTTTAAGTCATAAGAAACATTCAAACATATTATTTATTGCAGCAAGATATTTATTGATTAACAATCATATAAGCCAAACTCAGTCCCAAAAGCTTCTATTTTTTATGTTTTAAGTTTGCACTAATGTTTAAGTAATTGGATTTGGATGGTCAAACGTTGCTGCAGTTTTGCAAATTGCGGCAGATGGATGATGAATGTTGTTGAGAAGCAATAAAACAACGGCCCTTAACCCCGGTGATGGTTTGACAAAAAAGATGATTGCTATGATGTTTATAATTTGACCTATTGGTATTCTTTGTTATAAACACATGTCAGTTCATATATAATCACCATAAGCGTTTCTCCCAAATTTTGTAGTGTTTTTTTCAAAGCAGTTTCATGACTTTTTTTTCGTAAAAAAATGCGTTTTAAGGGGTTAAAAAATATTTTTATAATTCGGGTCAAAGTATGAATACTATAAGAATTGAGGTCAAGAATAATAATTAATAGGGCAATGGTAGCAAAAAAAAAGAGGTCGGATTCCAAATTTAAAAAGGGGAATTGGAAAACATGGCCATTGTAAGTGTCACTTAATAATCTATGTCCCAAGTAGTGTATTTTCTTTGTTTCCACTATGTGTTTGCAGTAAAAATTTGGGACATAAATTAAAAATATAACACATATGGGGTATAGATTATCATTGTGTTAAAAGAGGGTTATTCTTCAAAATCCCCATTTAAAAAAGGTCTGGGACGCATCAAGCCCCTTTCCTTACGCGTTCTCGGAGGCGCGTGTTGGCACACGTCGACGTGCCTATAATTGCGTGCGCGCAGCACGCCCCCTTGTTTCTCACCTTGTTTACTCGGCCCCTGTCACGACCCGCCCGGAACGGGCCGCGACCCTTTTTCCGTTCATAAACCATGCTTATATATCATTTTAGAATATTATAAATTCAAAGATGGGAAAATAATAATTATATAATATGGTCATGACCATTTCAAGACTTTAAAAGACATAATACATAATTAATGTCCAAAAATACGGCGGAATTAAAACTTTTCTCTTTCTGTCAAGAGAATCAAAATAACTTAAATATGCTGGGTGCCGACATTCCATGCCATTCACAGGTCAGGTCCATATGTACATTCACCGGCTCTCTCGACTTTCATCCGCCGTCTTACTCCATTTTCGGTCGCTTACCTGTGTCTACAACACAAGAAACACCTAATGAGATTTTACTCAGTAAGTGGAAGTCTATCTACCCTATTCGCAATGCACGTGAAAACATATCATTATGCAACATACAAATAGGATCTAACTGTCTCATACCAGTAGACCTTACACTTAAGGTAAAAACCATTGTACACGCATTATCTTTTTTTCTTAATTAAGTTTACATCTCAGCTGGTTCAATCCAGATTCTTGATGCTTCTACATTTCTCTCAGCTGGTTCAATCCAGATTCTTGACATTATTTAGATTTATCTGGGATCCACTAATGGCCACCGCAATCATAAGGCGCCAGTCGGGAATGGGCCGAATTCCCGACCATAAACTCCATAGGTGTTGGGGACAACTCACCGCAAACACATATGCCCGGGACGTACCACCGTCAGCCATCGGGAGTATCTGGCGATGCCATTGATAATTTCACGTTTTATGCAGTTTTATTCACGTAATCATTCTTCAAGTGGTTTATTATTTTACGAGGGACATAAAGTCCTTTCGGAGATTTATCCGCTCCACACGAGCGGGCCTTAGCATTAAAACCTTATATTTAATCCACATTCATAACTCCAAGCAATTATCATAATATCGGGTCCGGGGCATCTCATTCATTTTCAGTTAGCTTAAGCGGGTAAAACCCATCTAACTTTTTAATTAACGAGGGCGTTGGACCCATTATCTGTTGTAAACTTTTCATCTTTACCCGGGTTCGGCCTAGTATCTAATTATCGTCGGACAATCAAGCATATCAAGAAAACATAAACAAGACGATAATTAATTATTACAACCCGAGGCATAAAATACACAATAATAATCATGAGCAAAACATCTTCGTTCTTGTGTCGTAGGTGCCGATTCCACTTACAGTTGCCGAATCGGGGGTTCGGTTGTCTTGATCTTGTCTTTGAAGCTTCCGAGCCCGTAACGATTACTATTCCCTTAAAATAAACCTATTTAGTTAGATTTTAAACTTTGAGTTTAAGCAAAGTTTTCCTTGAAAAAAAGTTCTTCATCAAACAATTATAAACATGTACTCTAATTAAGAAACCTTATCATATAATCATATCATTTCTTTAATAAACAATATCCCAAAATCTCCTAAGATGGAGCTAAGTAGATGAAGAAAAGAGAGGAGGTATTATTTTCTTACCAATAGTAAGCTTGAACTTCAAGAATAACTCATGTTTTTCTTCTTTCTCTCTCTTTTTTATTTTATTTTTTTTCTTTCTTTCTTCTTCTTTCTCTCTTTTCCTTTCTTTCTTTTTCTCTACTCTCCTCTCTCTCTTTTCTGCTTGGAGGTCGGATTTTGGCTGAAGTAAATGAGGATTTACACACTACCACTTGTTTTCACCAAAGCTAGCCTAGTTTTTAACTAAAAATCAAGCCATTTGTCACTTAATTCTCATGCATGGTGACAACTCCGAAAATGGAGTCAACTTAGGGCTTAATGGTTGACAACTCAACCTTCACATACAGAAAATTCGAGCTAGTCTCAGCCACAGCTGTTCTTAAAGCTGAAATTCCCATTTTGCCCCCGATAAATACGTTTTGTTGCGTTTTGGTCCCTCTCTTTAGAACTATCATTTTTAAGGCTCTATTTGGAAAACTCTGATTATATTCCACTAATATATACTAAAATAAGCTATACTGGAAATTTTTAGAATTTTACGAACCCGTTTTCTATTTTTTCGGAGTTTTCCCGCTTAACACCAAAAAGGTGATATTTCGCCGAAATTGCCCTAAATAGGCATCGGAATAACCTCAAACTTTCAAAATGACTTTAGAAACATCAATAAATATCATATTAGGTTTCAAAAGACCAATTCATGACTTATTTTGAGCACTTTTATTTTTGGACCAAAAGTGTAATTTTTAAAAGTTATGGGCACTGTTTGAAAACTCGGGCCGTTGAACAATTTCAACCGTTCAAAGTTCATTTAGGGCATTCATTACTCAAAATAAGTAATTATAATCGCCTTATAGACATTTCCGATAAACTTTAAAAAAATTACCGTTTTGCCCTACGAAGCGTAATTGAATTTTCCGGGATTGACAGCCCCACTCCCTCTCCCTCTCCTCTCTCTCTCTCTCTCTCTCTCTTCTTTGTTTTTCTTTTTTCATTTCTTTTTTACCCTTTCCACCTCCTCTTTGCCTCTCTTTTCCTTTTTTTGTTTTTTTTTTCAAACATTTTAAGTCTTTGTTTTATGCAATTATTTTGTTCTAATTATGCTTCGAAATTTTTTTCTCTTATCGTAATTAATTATATGTTTTCCTAATTCTTTTGACACCTACTATGATGTATTTATTTTAATTAGAACAATTTTTTTTGTTTTATTTCAGGTTTATTGTTTTGTTTTTATTTTTTTTATGCCCATGATCTAAATCTTCTAACTACTATAGATCCTTAAATTTTTCTATACTTTCATAAAATATTTTTGTAACGGAAAATACACGCGCATTGCGCGTGGCCAAAACTAGTAGGTACTAGTAAGAGGCATGTACGGCGATGCCACATGCCCATCGCTGACTCACTTTCCCATCACACCTTTCCTCAGTCTTTTGCCTTTTCCAAACTCGACTTTGAATTTCAAACCCTCACAACAATCTCTCTTCTCTTTCTCTCCCAAGATTAGGGCTTTTCGAGGTCTTTCAATGGAGGACCTTAACGACACCGACGCTTTCTATCTCGTTCGCAAGGGAGAGATGATAGGAATTTACAAGTCTCTCACCGATTGCTGGGCTCAAGCTGGCTCTTCGGTACTTGTTTTTTTTTTTTGGTGCATTTTCGTCACTGATATTTATTTGAGGCAAAAGTCTCTGTATTGGGTTTGATTGCGATAGTTTATACGTTGGTTTGTGATTTTATTGGATAGGGTTGATATTTTTGAAACAAAGCAACTCATTTTGTCAAATTGCTTAGACATTATATTTTTTTCCTGAAAAAAAATAATCTAAAGCTTTAATATATATATATATATATATATAGGTCTATGATCCTTCAATCAGTGTGTATAAAGGGTATGGTATGTCTAAGGAGGCTGAGGAGTTCCTTCGTTCTCATGGGCTTAAGAACGCTTCGTACTCTATCACTGTTGATGATGCAAAAGACAATCTTTTGGGAAATTTGGGGCACTCATTCCTTGCCCTTTCCAGGTTTGATCATGCTCTGATATGATGATGAGTCTAAGCTTTGATTAGTGTTGATGATGTAAATGAAGTACTGGTTTTTCCCGCAGCAACCAGCTTCCGTTGGAGCGCAAGCAGACGACGCAGACGATGAGGACTTGTCACCCGAGAGGTGGGAAGAAGCAGCCAAGTTGATAGAACTTGCTGTAAGTATTACATTCTGTTGAAGGAGTTAGTAGCGTTGAGAGTAATAGAGAGGTGACTGGATTATAGTTGAAATTGCGGCCATGTAATGATCGTAACTATCGCGTTAAGAGCAAGTAGAGTCGCTGTAAATTTCTGCATGTTTCATTTTGTTTGTTTTTGTGAATATGAATTAGGGATTTAATTCCTGACACATCCTTGACTTGCTTTTGATATGAGAAAATAGGCTGTAAATTATGTGTTATTATCAACTGTTAATTATGTGTAATTCTTACTGCTTGCAACATTAACGTTTGGGACATAAATAAGACTATTAGTCCGTTTTAAGTTTCCAAAGCTGGAAGCTTAGGCTTACTACTCAGCACTCAAAAGAAAGCAAACCTGGAGAGAGATCTTAAATTGCCATATGATTAATGCTTCTGATAATCCTAATTTTCTGTAAAGCCTCGTATGAATCAGCATGATCTGACCAGATTGGTATATGAATTCAAAAGCCTCTATTTTTGCTTTACCATTTTGCGGCAATGATCTAATATTTCTTTCTGCTTGCAGAAAAGGAGAGGGTTTAATTCATTACGAACAACGCCTCAAACAGAAATTGTCAAACAAGATAGTTCCAGGACTTCCGTTGGAACTCTTACGGTTTCTTCTACTCATGTAAGTTTCTATCTGATCCTAAATAAGCTGTTAAGCATCTGCTGAAATCTACGATTAGACCAGATTGGCATGCGCTTAGATAAGCCTCCGTTTTGGCTTTTTATCTTGCTGTTAAAGTAACAACTCGCCTATGTTCTGCTACACAGGAGAGCGCTATTGGTGGTTCAGCATCAGTGATTCCTCAAACTAATATTTTTAAATCAGATAGTTCCATCAATTTCGTCGGAACTCCAACAGTTTCTTCTAGCTGTGTAAGTTTCTGTCCAAATTACTTGGTCGTTCGTGTACACTCTCTCTTTTCCATGATAAAACTAGTAAGCTCAGTATCGATGCGTATGTAGATTCTGCATATATAAATTGATGGCTAATGTCCAGGAGATATGATTATAGAGTCTGCACATCATCTGGCCACACTATATTAATGTTGTGATGATGATTCATAATTGACATGTCTAGTGTTATATGTTCAATCTGTGACTCTGAGTTACACGAATGTCAAATCCGTTGCCATTACTAGGATACCTGCATAATAGAATTCGATGGTGCTTCAAAAGGAAATCCTGGAATAGCCGGTGCCGGAGTGCTGCTTCGTGCTGCAGATGGAAGTTCGGTATGCAATTTGAGTTATACATAACTTCATTATCATATCTTTTTGCAAAAGTACCCTTTGCCTAAATCTTAGTTTCTTTTAGGTTTGGCGGATACGTGAAGGGCTTGGCTTGGCAACAAATAATGTTGCTGAGTATCGTGCATTGCTTTTAGGATTGAGACAGGCTCTTAAGAAAGGATTTAAACATATTCATGCTCGGGGTGATTCAAAACTTGTCGTTATGCAGGTTTGTTGAGTTTTGAATCTAAGGTTTTTTGTATATGTCATCATCTTAACATGCATAATGAACTTTCTATAATGCAAAGCACACTGTTATTCTAAGTTTGAGAATGAAAAAAAAAAATATGTATATATAGATTGTGTTGAAAAGTGAAGTTTTGTTGGGGGTTTTTTTTATTTGTTTTTGTTTTTTGGAAACAAAAATAAAGATTTCAAAGTTCAAACTAAGGTGAAGCAGTTATTTGAACGTGTATTTGTCCGTTTATGAAGAATATGCTAAGTGCTTTGGTGCTTTCACTTGGTTTCTTTTTTACATCCTCAAGTTCTTATTATCTTTCAATATGAGGTCAACTTTATTGTACGTCTTATGAAAATTCCTCATACAACAGGTTCAGGGTAAGTGGAAACTCAAAAACGCGAATATGGCTGAATTGTGTACAGAGGCCAAGAAGCTTGTGGATAAGTTTGTTACATTTCAGATCGAGCACGTTCTCAGGGTTTGTGATTATTGGTCTACATTTTTCACTTCTTTTGTAACTGATTCGGACATTCAAAATTACACCCTCTGTTAATCGCAAGACACTAATCCATATCTAGTATAATTTACTTTCTGCCTTACCTAGAATGTCTTTTTATTTTTCAGGAGTACAATTCCGCAGCTGATGCTCAAGCCAACCGAGCTATAAATGTTATGGGTGAACGAACTTGAGCTTCATTTAATCTTTCATGAGTCCAATTAGAAATCTTTCTAATTTCTCTTTATAGTAAAGCTAATGATATATTGTTATGCAGATGGGCAAGTTGAAGAGGATTATCAGAGTTTGTAGCTACAAAGTTTCGCCAAAGTGCTATTTATGCTCGCATTGTGGGCAGAGAGAGTGGGTCACTACGACGTGAATATTTTTGTTCAGTTGATATGTAGAATATCAAACTGTTGTATAATTGTTCTCATTTATCTCTACTCTAATATCTATGCTTATTTGTAGCTGCAAATATTTATTTATTAAAAGAAAATGAAATCAACATTAACCAATTTGCATGAGGATAACATAATCATACAAACATTTTGTTCATTTTTGACCATTTTTGAATGGTTTGAAATTAGTTAGGAAAATGATTTGAAAAAATGATTATAATGGTTTGATTTTGCAAATTTTAAAGTAGTATAAATTGTTAAAATTTAAAGATATTATATAGGGATTTAAAAAGTAAAAAAAAAAATAAAATGAAATGAATGGTTTATAAGATTAGGAAAGATAAAAAAAAAATAAATGTAATTGAATGGTGTGTATGATTTGCTCATATATGGGTTACCATTTTTCAAAAGCAAATTTCACATGAGCAACGACAGACAATCGGAATTGTGTATTAAAAAAAAAAAGTCAAATGATGTGACCTTGTTAATTATCCATCACAATTATCAATATTATTTCATTTACCTTCCTATTTTTGCTGCCAATATGTAAAATTGCCATATTTTTATTTTCTTTTTTAATGTAAAATTGTGTCGTTAAGATATCCATTAGAAACCTGTAAAGAATGGTATTTCTTCTTGAATCCACGGAGTCTCCAGTAATTTTCACAATAATAAGAAAAATCTTAGACCATTAATATAAGGGCCAGTTAAGGATTTAGCCATTTTGTAGTCCATGTTTTAAAGATATAGCCCACGTTTTGAAAAATTAGCAAAATAGCCATCAGGTCACCATCTAAAAATCTATGACTAAAGAAATAAAATTTGTGACTAAATAAATAAAATACACAGTCATAAAATTTATGACTACAGTCACAAAATTTCAGAAAATTTGAAATAAACACAATAAAAAATTTAAACATCCATTAACAAAATAATAACTCACAAATAAATGATTGCTTATACAACCAATTTCATAAAACTTATTACTAAATAAAAAATATCTTATAAATAGCAAAAAAATATGCAGCCAAATAAGTCACAAATTTCATGACTAGAGACACAAAATTTTAGACAATATTGTCTGCAACAAACAACAAAAACAGAATTCAAAAAACTAGTGACTACAGTCTCAAAAATCTAAACACGAATGTATGGCTATTTTGCTAATAAAAGCAAACATAGGCTAATTGTTAAAAACATACATAAAAATATGGCTATTTATTTAAAAAACCGTTAATATAACCCGAACAAAGCTAACAAATTATTAGTGGAGTTGAATACTTTATTAACAAATGGTTTTCTTAGTAATTGTTTCTGCTACTATATGTATAATAGAAGCAAATTAAATGTTTTTATACAGACAAAACTATTTCTTGTGTTTTTTTTTTTTTGTGCCAATTAAGAAATTAGTCATTTTAAAGGTAAGGTTTGAATGATTTAGTCATAGTTTCATGAAATTACGGATTTAGCCGTAGCATACGTGTAATATAATAAGTTACATGTAATATTTTATGTTATACGTATGTTACGGTTAAATATTTAATTTCATGAAACTATGGCTAAATCCTAAAAAATTAGTCAAAAGTTTAGTTAAATCTCTAAATTTTTTTTTGTTAATTACAAAATACCATTAATTAATTTTCTATCTTCTACTAACTAATTTTTATAAATTATTTTTTGATAATTTCACAATGTGCACAATATTTTAGCAGCAATTTCAAAAATAAATTTTATCAAACGCCTTATTTTCTTATAACTTCAACAACTTTTTTTTAGTTTAAAATAATTTTTTTTATAAGCATAGCAGCGTTAAAAACGTAATTTTTTAGTAACATATTAATCTAAAAATAATTTAATGAAGGTACAACTATAATTTCCATTTTTTATGAGATTTTAAAGGATTTAACTAAATTTTTGGCTAATTTTTTAGAAATTAGCCATAGTTTCATGAAATTAAAGATTTAGCCATAACATACGTATAACATAATATGCTATGTTCTAACTAAATCTTTAATTTTGATATTCTAAGACTAAATTCTTTAAATTTTATATTTAAAATAATTAATTTCTAAACTGACCAATTTTATATTGAGTATTGACTAGTCATAATTCATAAATCATATTTTTTCAATCAGATATACAGCAATACTAATACGCTCACGTACGACACGCCATTTCTTCCTTTGAGCTTCCATCATCAAAACGAAAAAAAAAAAAAAAAAATCAACGGCTCTTGTTGAACATGGTGTACCCGCAAACTATCTGAACGGTAACACCGAATAAAATCCCTATAGGAAGCGAACGAAGGACAATAAGTCCAAGCTTTTTTTTCGCTCACTCTTCAAAGCCAAAGCAACAAAAATGGCGATTCTCACTCTCTCAACATTCCCATCTCTGCAAAGACCCAACCTTTCCATACCCATTCCAAGCTCGTCCTCTTCTCCGGCACTTCCATGGAGGAACGTTCGCCTCCGAAGCCGTGGCGTCGCGAGCGCTTCGACGAGGCGTTGGATTGTTACGGAGAATCCAAACAGGCCTAGTGGGCTGAGAAAGCTGAGGTCCGCCGAGGAAGAAACCCTAGCTCCGGAGCAAGAAGAAGGAGGCGAAGCAGGTTATTCTCCGGACCAGCAAGCCGTCTCGGTCCCAGTCTCGCCTTCCGATACTCTCACCATGTTCTTTCAGGTCTTTTTTTTTTTTTTTCCCCCAAACAGAAATGAATTCCGGTTTGTTGGTGACATTATGGAAATAGTGTTGATTTCCGAGGAATAGGATAATTGAGTAATCGTATACACGTTGAATTCTGTTTGAATCAAAGAAATGTTTGACAAAGAAACGTGCTTTAAAGTGTTTACTATTTTTGGTAAAGCTTTGAACTTTAAACGGTTTTGATTGATTTGTAAGAGTGAGGGCAATAGATTGCAAGTGTTACGTGCAATAGCTTGATTTTGTAGTTTCTAAGAAGATGGTCTGCTTTCTTTACAATGGCATTGTTCAGTGATGCTTTATGGTCTTGTATAGATTTAAATTGCTTGATGTGTGAATGACATCCAATATTTTTTTGTATATTTATAGGCCGATGGAACGATGAGTGAGGCGGCTATTCCCGCAGTGACCCAAGCCTTGGAGGTGTTTATTTACTTGTCAATATTATGCCAATTTCTGTTTCAATTGCTCACTGCTTTTGCCTTAGTTATGGAGTTTGACTTTCTATTCGTTGCACAGAGGATAGATTTTGACTTACTTTTATAGGGATTCATGGACAGCTCTGTTCCTATAACATTAGCAGTAAGCAGTTAAGAACAATGGTATAGAACAGGAGAAGGATTATTTATCATAGATATTGTTGGTATAAAATTTGAACCAACACCGTCATCCGTATCTCTAGCATGGGATACGGCAATGAATAGGAAGGTCACGGTGGGGAACGGTAAAACGCCGGGGAGATTTTTGAAGTGGTTCGGCCCTCGTGAGGAGTAATAGCCTACGTTTTATGTGATTTCTCATTGAATATTTTACAGAGTCCTTCCTCAATTTTTCCTTCCAACCCCTTCCCCTTTCTTCTCCTATTTCTTTTATAGGCTTTTTGGAGGAGAGAGGGAAGATTACATTAATGAAGCCTGACAAATTATCCCCTAAATTTCGAGATTAGGTGACCTTAACATACAGTCGATCATACCCTCCCTGAATTACGGGAGTGGGTTACCAACTAACTACCCACGTATATTGAAAACGGGACGTTTACAGTTCCTGTCAGATACCCTTACCATCGGGGTTAATCAATCACTACAAGGAAAGACGTAGACTAACACGCAGACTCCATCTTCGACCGGGGATCTCCAGCTTCGTAGGAAAACCTCCGTCTCGACTGATCTTCTCTCTTTTCAGCGGACATCATCGTAGGTCTAGCTTATCATCGGGCTTCTGGGGTCTCTGGCTTAATTGTCCTTCTCCGATGACCTCATTTCAAGACGGGATCCACCTTTGGTGGTGCCCCCATCCACTACACTCGCGGGTGTCAGAGTGAGGGTGATCTCCGACGACCCTAGCCCCTGACGCCTTCGATGTTAGCTTCCTCGATGACGTGGCGATGCCGCGCTGTCATTCGGGCGCTCTCTCTCGTGGTCGCATCCTACCGGGGGCGTCACCCCCGACGCTAGTACCTCGGACGAAAATCTGCTTACAACATCTGTCCCCCAATCCTCGAGGGCACGTGCCGCGCCCTCGGGGATTCCTTCTTTCGGACGCTTCTTTGCTAAAAAGCCGCGCCGTTTTGAGTGACGGGCAGTTAATGCCCCGACACACTTTTTGAGATCCCGCCTTTTCCGATGGGATATGCCGACGTCAAGTAATAATGGCATTTTCGCCGAAAATCCCTGGCCGTCAGATGATGGTGGGAAGATTCTCATCCGACGCTCCAGAATTGTGCTCGGAGTTTGGGGCGAAACGGCGTGAAGAGACTTCGCCCCTTCGCTGTTGGGAAATTCAATCCCACATTCACCCCAATAGCAAGCAAATATACGAGAAATTAAGGAAATAAGAAAACAACCACCACAACATAATAATTTAACGTGGAAAACTCCCAAATCAGAGAAAAAACCACGGCCCACCAGAAAGAAATCTACTATGCAAAAAATTATTATAATCACATAATAATCTCTCTCCCCAACCCCGCCTACACTCTTCCGAAGCTCTCCTTAACTCACACCTTTTAACAACCCTCATCTCGATGAGAATACAAAAAGGAATTTAAATAGAGTTAAGTACACCAAGCTTAAAGTGTCCATGATTGGGGCAAATGGAAACAAAGCCTCAGAGTCCTTATATAGCCTAAAAATCACCACCCTCTTTGCTTCACACCCGATGTGTGACTTTTTCTTTTTCTTTTATATTGCCAAAATCCCAACAATTTCCACCTTGGCGAGATAAAAAAAACTCCATAGCAAACACTATAATCATTGTCTACACAGACAATCATAATTCTCAAGCCAAAGAACTATATCCCTACTCCACCATATGAGTAGACACACTTAGAATCCACGTATTCTAAGAATTTTTCCTTCGGCAACATGTTGAAACCACCTTGTTGAAATTCTATGGTGCGACTTCCACCGTTTGGCTTCCCTGGAAGTCCATCAGCCATCGACATAATTTCCACCACACACCTTGCATCATGCCAAACCAATGCCCGTGTGTAAACTTGTGGATCCGCTAGCAGCAACACATCCTCTTCCATGGTAAAGCGGACATACCATGAGGATGACCCATCTAACTCTTCAAGCGAAATCACTGTCTCTCATGAAGAGAGAGACATTGTTAGCATCTAACTCGCAGCCTTTTGCCGAACCCGCTCCATCTTTAAAGTTCCTTTTCATGTGCCCAGTTTGTCCGCACCCCCTGCAAACTATATCCTTCATGAAGTTCTTCTTCTTCCCCTTGCTCGCTACCAACGCTGAATTCTTTGTTGAAGCACGCCCTTCACTCTTCAGCCTTCTCTCCTCTGATAGGAGTTTACCGGTAACTTCTGCACAATTCAAGCTCTCCTTCGCATACATCAAGATCGGCTTCATGTGCTCATAGGAAAGTGGAACAGCTCATAGGAAGGTGGAAGAGACAAGATGAGCCTTAACGCCTTATCCTCATCTTCAATTTTAACTCCAATAGCCTCCAGTTCAGAGATGATGCCATTGAGAACACTCAGGTGATCTGAGATTTTTGCACCTTCATCCATCCGCAATGTATGAAATTGCTCCTTCAAGTACAACCAGTTTGATAGGCCCTTTGCTTGATACAATGCTTCAAGCTTTTCCCAAAGCTCCTTGGCCGCCGAAATCCCATGCACATTAGCAAGAACATTCTTCGCCAAATACAAGCGTATCGCACTTGCAGCCTCAAATCTATATCCTCCCAATCTTCATCACTCATATTAGACTTATCAGATGCTTTGCTGGAATCTTTGGCACCGTTGGAACTACCAGACCATGGTATTCCCTTCAAAGCCTTGTGTAGCCCAGATTGTATCAGCACATCCTTGACTTGAACCTGCCACAAGCTAAAGTTGTTCTTCCATCAAATTTCTCCACGTCAAACCTCACAGGACTTGCAAACTTTGACATGTCTGCTTCGCACTCTTAGCTTGGTGAACAACCGTGTAATTTTGTGAATAATGCCCACTGCAAACTTCCACCTAACCGCACCACGAACCACGTAACAATGACCTCAAACCTTGCGCTCCTATACCACTTGTTGGGAAATTCGATCCCACATTCACCCCAAGAGCAAGCAAATATATGAGAAATTAAGAAAATAATAAAACAATCACCACAATACAAGAATTTAACGTGAAAGACTCCCAAATCGGAGAAAAAACCACGGCCCACCAAAAAGAAATCCACTATGTGAAAAATTACTAAAATTACATAATAATTTCTCTCCCACAATCTTTCAAAGCTCTCCCTAACTGACACCTTTTAACAACCCTGGCTACTCTTTAACAACCCTCACCTCAATGAGAATACAAAAAAAAAAAAAAAAAAAATTTAAATGGAGCCAAATACACCAAGCTTGAAGTGTCTACGACTAGGACAAATTAAAACAAAGCATCAGAGTCTTTATATAGCCTAAAGACCACCATCCCTTTGCTTCACACCCGATGTGGGACTTTTTCTTTTTCTTTTATATTGTCAAAATCCCAACAAGAGCAAAGTCTAGAGGTTGGTTGGTGGTGGTGCAGACCAGGCGTTAGAGGATTAGGGTCATCGGGTGCCTCTGCTTGCTCACGCACGACGCCATCGCCAGCATCCGCGCTTCAACACCTCGAACAGCAGGGTTGTTGCCCACATTCCTCAACCCAATCACCTCTCCATCCTCACTCTTCACTTCATCTTCTTTGTGGCTTTCCGTTTTGTTTGGGTGGAGAGACAAGAGTAAGCAGGTTGAAGGAGAAAGAAAATTACACTTTGCATGTTTGGGTGCATTTCTACGTATCTTAGAATTGTGTCTTTCACTCTTTAACTATCTGTTTGGTTTCTCTATACAGGTCAAAGTAATTGTCTCAAAAGTTTCAATTTTTGCTTTCATTTCCGTTATTTTTTTTTGTTGGACATGCTTACTATACTTTAGAGAAAGTTTCGTCTCATAATTGCATTCATTACGTAATATCAATCTAAATTATAGCTACTGTCATGCCAATGTTCAACTTTTTGCTGCTTTACTGGGAACGTTTGATTTTGAGTTTCTAGCGTCTTTGCATAGTAAATGTTTGTTAAAATGTCTAAGAGGAACGGAGAATTGTTATTATTATTATTATTATTTTTTTTTGTATGGCTAGTGGTGTGAAATTGAACAACGGTTTAATACAGTTGTGGGGTTTGTAGACTATGGCAGTCTCGTGGGCCAAGGTGACTTACGCTCCGAATCGGATTCCTCTATGCTCTGCTGCTTTGTCTAGATGCAGCACCAGTTTCTCGAACATGTGCAGTGCAAGAAGAGGAATATTTGGTTTCTATTTAGCCGGAAGGGAATCGAGCATGAGGGCTCTTGCTATGCGTCGAAACAAATTACCTCCATTCCAACCTCTCCAAGGAACTGAGGAAGACCTGGATGAGGGTAGTGGCAGTGAGGATCATGAAGAGGACAAGGAATGGGAAGATAATGACTTGGACTACGAAAGTGACGGGGAAGAAGAGAAGGACTCTGTGAGTAGTGCTAGTGTTGAGAAGTCTCACGCGAACAAGTATAAAAAGGATCTTGTGAAAGGTTACAATGTCAATACTACAAATTTAGTACATTTTATTCTAACTTTATATGACTATGGTTGATTCATATTTGTTTAGTTCAGATTATGTTACTTATCAGTTATCGTTGTTATCTCATTTGCAGAGGTTGAGCTGCTTTTAGAACCTGAAGAAAGAGAGATCTTGCCACGGTCTGAAATCCCGAACTTGGCAAAAATATCAACGGTGCTCATCTAACATATTGTTTTATTTTCCTCTTCCTAATCAGCTATTTATTGAACTAACTTCTTCTTACTGAAGCGTATCGATTGTGACTAAAAGCCAAAACATACAGTATTCTCAACCTCGAACATATTGTTTTATAGGCAAAATGGGCACCTCTCCATACCCTTGCACTATCAGGACAAGTTGGTTCCGTTGACAAATTACTCGAGCAAGGTGTGGATATTGATGTTGCTGATAAGGTAAGTTCAGCCTTTGCTTGAATTTGATTTTGGCACAATTGTATTTTTTTGCAGAAGTACCTTGAATAGTAGTAGTTCTCATGGACTTTTATGACAGGATGGCCTAACGGCTCTTCACACCGCGATTATAGGAAAAAAAGATGCTGTTATTTGTCATCTTTTGAGGAAAGGTGCAAGTCCTCATGTTAAAGATAGGGTAAGGACACATTTTAGGTGGTTGGTTTCTTATTTTTCTTTCTTCTATTATTTTTCCCTTAGCAAATTGTCTAATGATTTTGTCACTGCAATAGGACGGTGCTACGCCACTTCATTACGCAGTTCAAGGTGGTGTCATGCAAATAGTGAAGATATTACTAAAATACAATGCTGATCTCAACGTTGCAGACAACGTGAGTACTAATTCTTCAATTCGTCTTATACGTCTTTTACATTTCATATAGTTTTCTTTTCCCGCTTGATAACCTTAAACGTTACAGGAGGGTTGGACTCCGTTGCATGTTGCCGTGCAAAGTAGAAGCAGAGACATAGTGAAAGTTTTATTGATAAATGGTGCTGATAAGAATAGAAGAAACAAGGTAACCGAATCTAGGAATTACTTCATTCAACACTTGGAAACGTTTTTATGCATCAACCGCATTGTTTATTTATTTATTTATTTTTCTCTTTTCGTCCCTTATTTGCGAATAAATATAACTTAACAATGTTGGTTCACCGTTCTTCAGGATGGGAAAACACCTCTGGATCTTAGCTTCTGTTATGGCAAAAATTTCAATTCGTACGAGCTCGCAACGGTACTGAAGGTTGTGCCGGCGAACAGAGACTTTTGATGTGCAGACTCTTGCCGAACTTTACACTTATCGTTGTATATGTTCGATATCAATAGTAGTGTTTTACAATTTTCACAGAGTTCATCCACCTAGGATTGTATAATCAATCATGTCATTGGCCAATATATCTCAACATTACTTTTGTGTTGCTTCTGATGAATAATATTTTAGATCTTTGCAACATCTTCAATTTGTGCATAGAAAATTTTGAGAGATGAAATACAGTGGTGAAAAACGAAGATTGAAGAGAATGCGAATACATTGCATGAAGCAGAGAATATTCCAACCATAAAAATAATATGGAATGGTTGGAATGATCCACCCAAACATGCCATAAGATTAAACAATTTCTTATAAATGTATAAAGCAAAATTACTTATAGATGCTTTTTTTTTTTAATATATTGAAATTAATAGTTTTGTTTTTGTTTTTTTCCTCTTCAATTTCGCCCATAAGAATGATAAACTAGCGACTTATATCTATTATTCTTTATGAGAAAATGGCTTATTTGTAATTTACTTCTATGTCTCAATGCAGATAACGGATGTAATAACGGATGAAAATTATTCCAGCCCTGTAATTGTGGCTGGACACTCTCTTGGAGGCTCAATTGCCTCACTCTTCACGTTATGGCTGCTTGAGAGCGTTACCTTCTCAAACAAGAAACGCCCTATCTGCATCACTTTCGGCTTGCCGCTTTTCGGTGACACTAACCTGCAAAAAGCCCTTTCCAAGTACACTCCATGGAGCTCTTGCTTCCTCCATGTGGTCTCAAACCAAGACCCAGTACCTAGGATGTTTGCCCCCGAGAAAGATTACCAACCCTTCGGGGCATACCTTTTCTGCTCCGAATCCGAGTGTTCTTGTTTCGAGGAGCCGGAAACTGTCCTTAAATTGTTGTCCAAAACCGCACCCAAGAATCAAAATCTTCAGCAGATAGTTGATTATGGGGAAGTTGTGGATGGTCTCAAACGCAAGGCCTTGTTCAAGAACATGGTGGACACTAAAATATGGTGTACAAATCCTTACCAAGCAGGCATTGTCACACAACTCTTAGCAATAGGTGTAGTGGTTTCAAAGTCCACCACCAGAGGTAATATATATATATATATATATATATATATTGAGAGCTTTTTTTTCATTTTTGTAAAACAATACTATTGAGCTTCAGTTTAGTCTGACTTCACACCCACATTCTGATACGACCCTCGTTAGAGGAATCGCGTTATGACGATCGCTTTCTTGTTGGACTCGAACGATTGGATAAAAGCCCCGTCGAAACTCGGCTAGGATGGATTCGAATTGACGCCACAACGGTGATGGTAATCCGTCGATAAGTCCGGGGAGTGAAGAACGCCACAAACGGTTGTGAAAGGCCGTTTGATAAGTCCGATAACGAATCGTCAAGGCGATCTTGATCGATTCAAGTTCTGAGAAGACTCAGAGGAAAATAGTCTCACACAAAGTGTTTTTATGAAAAATACGTAATCTGTTTTATTATTAATCAAAGGACCTTTATATAGGTCTTACAACCCTAATTACCAACTAGGAAACTTAAAAATTCGGAAACAACCTAAACATAATTTAAAATTACCTAAAATATCCTAAGGAAACGCATAAAACCTAATTTACGATTTCTGCGACTCGTCACGATCGATCGGCTTTGATGGGGCGATCGATCGGCTGGTTACGCGATCGATCGGTTGGATTACGCGATCGATCGGCGATGTCTCGGCTCAACTCCGCGTATTCGCGCGCGATCGTTCGGCAAGGATGGGCGATCGATCGGCGCAGCCCCTGTGCAAAAGTTGGAAATCGTCGCGATCGATCGGCTGGAAGTTGGCGATCGATCGGCAAGCTCTCGGGTCTCCTTTTCTAAACTTAACCAAAATAAGCCTAAAAATCCTAAAAGTGTTCCGACATCATTCTAACACTTATTTAAATAATACTTAATGAAAAAGTACATAAAAAGTATTGTCAATTCGACGACGAGCACTTAGTAACCCGTCGGGCTTATTTTGTGGTCTTCAATTGCTTGAATGACGTGCACGCAGGTTGTCTTGGACTCTCTTGACTTGTCTTGTTCCTTGAAGAAACTCGCCATGAACAAGTTGAGTTGTTCCTTGAATCTCTTCGTGCGAGCTCTCGTCATCGGACCTTCAGGTGCCTCGATAATCTCTCTCGGTTGGCTAGGCACGATCGCATCATTCTCCTCCTCTTCAAAAGGATTTGCCCTCAAATCTGAATCTGCAAAATAAGGAGATAAATCAGCGACATTAAAGGTAGCACTTATATTATACTCACTGGGTAGATCAAGTTGGTAGGCGTTGTTGTTGATACGCCGTGTGACTTGAAAAGGACCATCTCCCCGTGGTAGAAGCTTGGATTTGTGTTGTTCAGGAAATCGTTCCTTACGCATGTGTATCCAAACCCAATCTCCAGGTTCAAACACCACTTCTCGACGCCCTTTATTGGCTTGTTTGGCGTACATCTCTGTGCGCCGCTCGATATTGCGCCTAGCACCTTCATGAATCTTCTTGACAAACTCCGCCTTCTTCTTTCCATCTAGGTTCACACGCTCAGATAAAGGTAAAGGCAATAAATCTAAAGGTGTCAGTGGGTTAAAACCATAGACAATCTCGAAAGGAGAAAATTTGGTAGTATAATGCATAGCCCTATTGTAAGCAAATTCCACATGTGGTAGGCAATCCTCCCACGTTTTGATGTTCTTTTTGATGATTGCCCTCAATAGAGTAGATAAAGCACGATTGACTACCTCAGTTTGGCCGTCGGTTTGCGGATGACAAGTAGTGCTAAACAACAACTTAGTCCCCAACTTAGCCCATAAGGTCTTCCAAAAATAACTAAGAAACTTATCATCTCTATCCGACACAATTGACCTAGGCATGCCATGCAAACGAACTATTTCCCTAAAGAACAAGTCTGCCACACTCGACGCATCATCAGTTTTATAGCAAGGGATGAAATGCGCCATCTTAGAGAACCGATCAACCACAACAAACACCGAATCCCGACCCTTACGAGTCCTAGGTAGTCCAAGGACGAAGTCCATAGACACATCTACCCAAGGTGCTTCTGGTATTGGAAGTGGAGTATAGAGACCATGGGGGTTGGACTTTGACTTAGCTTGTTTACACTTGACACATCTCTCACAAATCCTCTCAACATCACGTTTTAAACGCGGCCAATAAAAGTGTGGGTGAAGGATCTCAAGTGTTTTCATGACACCAAAATGCCCCATTAAGCCCCCACTATGTGCCTCTCGCACCAATAATTCTCTCACCGAACTTTGTGGGACACATAACCTAAAGCCCTTGAATAAAAACCCATCATGCCTATAAAAATCTTCTTTTCCAAACTTTTCACACAAGGCATAAATGGCACCAAAGTCATCATCATTAACATACAACTCTTTCAAATGTTCAAAACCCAACAGTTTGGTGGTAAGAGTTGAGAGAAGTGCGTACCTTCGAGAAAGGGCATCGGCTACCACATTCTCCTTACCTTGTTTATATTTGATGACGTAGGGGAATGGCTCTAGGAATTCCATCCATTGGGCATGGCGTCGATTGAGCTTGTGTTGTGCCTTCAAAAACTTGAGGGACTCATGATCGGTGTGAACCACAAACTCTCGTGCCAACAAATAGTGTTGCCACGTCTCCAACGCTCTGACAAGTGCATACATCTCTTTATCATAAGTGGGGTAGTTGAGAACCGCTCCACTTAACTTCTCACTGAAAAAGGCGATGGGTCGTCGGTCTTGCATAAGAACCGCTCCAATGCCCACTCCCGATGCATCACACTCTACTTCGAATGGTTTGTCGAAGTTTGGTAAGGCCAATACCGGCGGATTGATTAAGCAATCTTTGATCGCCTGGAAGGCCTTTTCTTGTGCTTTCCCCCACTGAAAAGGTGCATTCTTTTTCATAACTTCAGTGAAGGGGGCGGCAATAGTGCTGAAATCCTTGACAAAGCGGCGATAAAATCCCGCTAAGCCATGAAAGCTTCGGACCTGCGAGGCGTTAGTCGGTGTCGGCCATTCTCGAATGGCTCGAACTTTCTCTTCGTCAACCTGCACTCCGTTAGCACTAACAACAAATCCAAGAAAAATAATATGATCGGTACAAAATGTGCACTTTTTAAGATTGGCATACAATTTTTCTTGCTTAAGGATCCTGAAAACTTGTGTTAGATGTTCTACATGCTCATCTAAGGATTTGCTATAAATCAGAATATCATCAAAGTAGACAACCACAAATTTACCTATGAATGCACGCAAAACATGATTCATGAGTCGCATAAAGGTACTAGGAGCGTTGGTCAATCCAAACGGCATTACTAACCACTCATACAACCCATGCTTAGTCTTAAATGCAGTTTTCCACTCATCCCCCTCACGCATACGGATTTGATGATACCCACTTTTTAAATCAACTTTAGAAAATATGCATGCACCATGAAGCTCATCTAACATGTCATCTAACCTAGGAATAGGAAAACGATACTTTACCGTTATGTTGTTGATTGCTCGACAATCAACGCACATCCTCGATGAACCGTCCTTCTTGGGCACGAGTAGCACCGGCACGGCACAAGGGCTCATACTCTCTCGAATATATCCCTTCGACAACAACTCCTCAATTTGCCGTTGAAGTTCCTTCGTTTCCTCCGGATTGGCTCGATAGGCGGGACGGTTTGGTAAAGTCGCCCCCGGCACGAAATCGATTTGGTGTTCGATTCCGCGAATTGGTGGCAATTCGGGTGGCATCTCATCTACCACCACCTCTTCGAATTCCTGCAAAAGAGAAACAATGGCACTTGGCAATTCCTCGCCTTGTGCGTTAGCAAAAAGGGTAGCCTCCTTATACACTAATAAAATCATTGGCTGGCCCGAAAGAAAGGCTTTCTCAATACCATGTTGTCTAAGAAGAAAACTTTTCTTCTTACTCTCTTTTCTTTCCTCTCCCTTGCTTAACGGTTTATTTCTCTCTTGTTTTTCCTCTCGTTGTGTTTCACTCACAACCCCACTCTCTTTATTTTTATTTTCTTCACACATTGTGTTTCCCTTATCTTGAACCCTCCTCTCAATTTCATTTTGAAGAAAACGTTGATCTTCAAGGACTTGGCTAGGGGTTAAGGGTACAAGGGCAACTAACTTTCCCTTGTAAGGTACGGTGTATTTGTTGGTGTATCCGTCGTGTGTAGCACGTCGATCAAATTGCCAAGGTCGGCCAAGTAATATATGGGTCGCCTCCATAGGAACCACATCACAAAGTACTTCATCTTCGTACTTGCCGATCTGAAATGACACCAACACTTGATGAGTTACCTTCACACCTCCGCTATCATTTAGCCACTGCAACTTGTAAGGTCGGGGGTGTTTAAGTAAGGGTAGGGCTAATTTTTCCACCAAGGATTCACTTGCCACGTTTGTACAACTCCCTCCATCGATGATCAAGCTACAAATCTTGTCCTTGACTCTACACCGCGCATAGAATATGTTCTCACGTTGCATATCATCTTGGCTTCTTGTTTGAGCACTTAGTGCTCTCCTTGTCACTGCCACTAGCCCAAGCGTCTCACTGACGTCTTCTACTTCCAACTCCTCCTCTTCGACTTCCTCCTCCCCCTCGGTCTCATACTCTCCATCGGGTCTCACCAACATAGTTCTTTTGTTTGGGCATTGGGATGCAATGTGCCCACGCCCCTGACATTTGAAGCACTTAATGTCTCGATTTCGAGTAGAAGAGTTTTCAATGGTACCTTTACTGCTTGACGGTGCCGAACTTGAGGGTTTATTCTCGGGTCTTGTTGGAGTCGGAATAGCTTTCTTTTCCCTTTTCGCCACGGGTGGTTTCCAGGCGGGTCGGTCCCCAAATTTGCTCCTCCTACCTCCCGTTTTGAATTGCTTCTCCACTTGGGTTGCCTTATGAACCAACTCCTCCATCTCCATGTAGTGGTGTAGCTCCACTTCATTGGCGATCTCGGTGTTCATTCCCGCTAAGAAACGGGCCATGGTTACTTCCACATCTTCCTCTAATGCGAGACGGATCATTAACAATTCCATCTCCTGGTGGTAGTCCTCCACACTCTTACTCCCTTGGGTCAATCGCAACAAACGCTTGTGTAATTCCCGGTAATAATGGGCCGGCACAAAACGCTTCTTCATGAGCGCCTTCATGTCATTCCACGTTTCAATTGGTGGCTCACGGTTCCGTCGCCTGCTCGTCACTACCTGATCCCACCATGTAAGAGCGTAATCAGTAAACTCAGTGACTGCGAGTTTTACCTTTTTTCTGTCGGAATAGTGATGGATGTCGAAGACGTTCTCGATCTTCTTCTCCCACTCCAAGTAAGCCTCGGGGTCGTTTCGACCTTTGAACTCGGGTATCTTGGACTTAATACTTCCAAGATTGTCATCCTCCCTCCGGTTATCCCGACGACCATGCTCAAACCGTCTTCTGTCGGCACCCCCTTCGTCGTAGCCAAACTCCTCATAGTCCTCTTCGCCATAGTTTCGCCGTGGATAAGGTTCAGCCCTCGGTTGACGCGGAGCTCTTTGGTCACCTCGTCCATCATTGGGTCGCCGATTTTGATCGGCTTCTATGCGGCCCACCGTCTCTTGCATGTTGTCCATTCGCCGCATCAACTGTTGCAATTGGCCATTTAACGCCTCCATCATGACACGGTTATCTGGTCGGGCTCGGTCGCCCCTTGCTCCGTCGTCTTCGCTTCCTGACATGGTTAGTATAAAAAAATTGAAAAGTAAAAGGACCTCACAACTCGCTCCCTCACGTGTTTTCGCTCAAAGATGTCACACTCAAGATAGCGCTCGTGTTTGTCACTCTAGTAATCGGCTTTTACCCTCTATTAAGCTCACCACTCATGCCTTTTACCACTCAATTTTCTTCTAAGACTCTCGAAAACTTGAATGTACTCAAGACACTAGGATATGTAAACTCGACGACTCTGAACTCAACAAAGAACAATCTAAACACGTTCAAGACGTTAACAAACCACAAACCCAACGTCACCAAAAGCCGTTTTTACAATACTAATTCGAATCAACCAAACAGATACGACCTTCGATAATTGAAATTAAAACTCAAATATTCTCTATTTCTTTTGTGATATTCGACCAATCTCTCTTTTTTTTTTTTTTCTTTTTTTTTTTTTGAATCCGTACGATTTCTTTTTTTTTTTTTTTTTATGGCCGAATTTTGCTAGAAAACGAAAATTACAAAAGAAAAATCCCTAAAATGAAGATGAATCAGAAACAAGAATGGTTCACGAATGAATTGACTCAAATTCAAGAACCAACACACAAACCCTAGACTATCAGAAAAATTAAAAATTAACAGAAAAGTTCCAGACAAGAAAGAGCCGAAGCTCTGATACCACTTGATACGACCCTCGTTAGAGGAATCGCGTTATGACGATCGCTTTCTTGTTGGACTCGAACGATTGGATAAAAGCCCCGTCGAAACTCGGCTAGGATGGATTCGAATTGACGCCACAACGGTGATGGTAATCCGTCGATAAGTCCGGGGAGTGAAGAACGCCACAAACGGTTGTGAAAGGCCGTTTGATAAGTCTGATAACGAATCGTCAAGGCGATCTTGATCGATTCAAGTTCTGAGAAGACTCAGAGGAAAATAGTCTCACACAAAGTGTTTTTATGAAAAATACGTAATCTGTTTTATTATTAATCAAAGGACCTTTATATAGGTCTTACAACCCTAATTACCAACTAGGAAACTTAAAAATTCGGAAACAACCTAAACATAATTTAAAATTACCTAAAATATCCTAAGGAAACGCATAAAACCTAATTTACGATTTCTGCGACTCGTCACGATCGATCGGCTTTGATGGGGCGATCGATCGGCTGGTTACGCGATCGATCGGTTGGATTACGCGATCGATCGGCGATGTCTCGGCTCAACTCCGCGTATTCGCGTGCGATCGTTCGGCAAGGATGGGCGATCGATCGGCGCAGCCCCTGTGCAAAAGTTGGAAATCGTCGCGATCGATCGGCTGGAAGTTGGCGATCGATCGGCAAGCTCTCGGGTCTCCTTTTCTAAACTTAACCAAAATAAGCCTAAAAATCCTAAAAGTGTTCCGACATCATTCTAACACTTATTTAAATAATACTTAATGAAAAAGTACATAAAAAGTATTGTCAATTCGACGACGAGCACTTAGTAACCCGTCGGGCTTATTTTGTGGTCTTCAATTGCTTGAATGACGTGCACGCAGGTTGTCTTGGACTCTCTTGACTTGTCTTGTTCCTTGAAGAAACTCGCCATGAACAAGTTGAGTTGTTCCTTGAATCTCTTCGTGCGAGCTCTCGTCATCGGACCTTCAGGTGCCTCGATAATCTCTCTCGGTTGGCTAGGCACGATCGCATCACATTCAAGGGTCTCATTGTCATGCAGGGAGAGTCGGAAATCGAGATTCTTGCCGAGGAGATAGAGATGATGGAAAGGAAATTTCAAATTGGAAGGAACATTGTTAATCCTGACAAGAGATTGAACAATTCCAAAATCCAGATGGCCAAAGTGGAATGGTACAAGAAGTCATCCAAGGACATTGGGTACTATGATAGCTACAAGAAGAGGAGGTTTCCAAGAGACATCAACATTGAGGAGTGTGTCAAAAGGTCGAAGAGGCTGACATGAAGCCGCAAACTGAGATTGAAACGCTTCGCACACGGTGGCTGTTTGGAGGCCTGAACTACATGAGGCTGGTTGAGCCGCTTTACATCGCCGACCACTACCACGAGAAGGGTCTTTCAGACTATAAGAGCCAAGGAAGGCCGAAGCATTTTGCGCGGTTAGAGAAATTGGTGGAAGAGAGGAGATACTCGAGGATAAGAAAAAGGAGTATAGTACTTCGATTTATTCGAAGAAGAAGAACATCGGCGCGATTCTGACTGAGGATTCTTGCTTCTGGGCAAGGGTCGAAGAGGCGAACATTTCGTGCAAATTGATGAGGAGTGAAGGAACAAGCAATGAAGAGAAAAACAACTGTGTGTCCGAATTGGGCAAGTTTGAGGATTATGTGTTGGATTTGATCAAAATGTATGCTGTGTCGCCTGAGATTTTCTTGCCAAAAAGCAGCTTCATGAAGTGGTGGAACGATTACAAGGAACTTGATGAAGCTATGAGAAGCTATGGAAAAACTACCTCACCACTCAATGGCATAATGGAGAAAGGCAAATATAAAAAGATATTTCGAAGGAAAGCTTTGAAATATCTAAATCTGTTATTACCCAAAGTTTTACATCATTGGGCTACTTATAATAATAGGGTATAAGTAGAGATTTGAATTTGGTAAAGGAATCTTCCACAATAAGAAATAATTGTCCTTGTTCATCTTTTTGTTTATAATAACTACCTCGATTGGTATTAGTTAATCTCAACGTTAAATAATTAAATCTTAACTATTTAAATATTGAAAAGTCAATACGAAATCTATGATATTCCTTTTTCAACTTCTCTAATTTGCGCTGTATTTTATCACACTCAATGAATTTTTTTTGAAAAACAATACTACTTATTTTATATTAAGTTTGTCTTTAGTGTTACAAACTACAATCAACTTATAAGATGCACCAAATAGATACCCTTTATAGGTACAATACAAAGATGAAATAGAATGTCTCCATGAGGATTATGCAAAAGCCTATTGTAGTTAATTACTAGGCATAAAATTTGAAAAAAAAAATATTGCCAAAGAAAGTAGCCTCAAAGGTTGGTATATACATTAACCCAAAGCAACAAGAAGTATTTCACAGAGCACCCACATGAGGCACTTGTGGAGGTTGCCCTGTGAGTATGATCATGCAATTGTGTTTTAATCTGAGTCTCGTCTTTGGGGCTGTAAGGTGAATGACCTTACATTAAAGCTGAGTTTTCGTAATTGTTTTTGGGTTCTTCTTCCTCCCTTGTTGTCACTTTGATGAACTAATAATCATAGAGCTCATGAAGTAGTATTCGCTTGTGAGAAGTGTGTAGGTATTTTTGAGGTGAAGCAAAGGAAAATCAAGACCAAAAGGAAGCTAAGGTAAAATCCTCAACTTAAGCTCAAGTTTTGAGATTCTTATAAATGCATGAGTTATATATGAAAAATCCTTGGTAAAGTGAAATAAAATTAGGAGATTAAAACTTGATAGGGATGTGGTCATGTGTATGGTCTTTTTGAAGAAGAATATTAAGTTGAGAATACTTGTGATATGAATTTTTGGTCATTGATGTTCAAAAGACTAAATAATTTAGAACATTCTATCAAAATAGTGGCAAAAACGGAATTTTAAGTTTGGTCTTAGTGTAGTTTTGGCTTTAATCTTATTTTTTTCTTGAAACTAAACTTGTTAAGCTTTTCATAGGATCTAGAATCACCCCAAAATGATTTTTCAACAATTAGTAATGATTTTTCATAGTTTGCTTTAAAATCTTCCTGTTGGAACCCTTTTGAATATACCTATATTTCGGGCTCTTTTTGGAATAATTAAAAAAGCTTAAACCTAGTAACAATATCTCATTTGAAAGATGCATGAAAATACTTTCCAAAGCCACTGGTTTCGTATCAATACGAGTTTTGTACAAGTTATAACACTCATTTTCATAACGGTTGACGTTTTAGCTAGTCTTAGGATTATTTTGATTAAAAAATATAAAATGAAAATAATAGGTTTTGGAGAGTTTTTAAGTGTTTGAATCATTGGTGAAAATGATAAATATAATCTAGTTGTGATGACAATATGTGCTCTTTCTTTTCATGAAAAAGTTGTATGGTAATATTGATAGCTTGAAGGAGCAAGAAAAAAAATGAAGGTTTTTGCAAAATATTTGAAATTGTGATGTTTAAGAATATGGTAACGGATTTTTAGTACCCTGTACTAAGTATAATAAGTTTTGTTAAGGCCATTATTTTTTTTTCAGAAAACTAGACTTCTTTATCTTTCAACAGAACCAAGAATCACTCAAAAATAACTTTTCTATAGTTAGAATTTTTCAAAGATGGGTTAAGAATCTGCCTGTTTGATGCTCTTTTCTTATAACCCCTTCTTTCGGGCAGTTTTGAAGAATTTCAAAAATCTAAAACCTAGTGTGCTGTAACTTTTTTGAAAGATCCATCAAAATACTTTCCAATGCCTTTGGTTTCGTGTCAATACAAGTTTTCTATAATAAATGGCACTCGTTCTCGTGATGGCCGATGTTTTGGCAAACTTAGAACCTTTTTTAGTTGGAAAAAATATTTGATAAAGTGAAAATAATTGGTCTTAGAAATTTGATAAATGTGTGAATGTCCAACATAGTGTCTAGAATATGTTAGGGTGCATTAAAATAAGTTTAGGGGCTGAAAAGTTCCCTATAGATAACAAAAACCCATTAGGCCCAATAAGTCGTTTCCGTCCCAAACAAGATATTTAGGCTCGTTTTGACCCGTTTGAGAACCCGAACCCAAATTTTGATATTTTTGGGATATTTGGAGAATTTCTAATATATAAATATTCTTATTGTTAAGGAATTTAAAGCCCAATATCGTACGAACGACTTTGGAATCAAATTGAAGTTTGGGACCCTTGATTCGGAAACTAGTAAGTGGAACTGGCACCTACGACACAAGAACGAGGATGTTTTACTTATGATTATTATTGTGTATTTTATTCCTACAGTTGTAATAATTAATTATCGTCTTGTTTATGTTTTCTTGATATGCTTGATTGTCCGACGATAATTAGATATTAGGCCAAACCCAGGTAAAGATAAAAAGTTTACAACAGATAAGAGGTTCAATGCTCTCGATAATAAAAAAGTTAGATGGGTTTTTACCCACTTAAGCTAACTAGAAATTAATGGAATGCCTAGATCCGATATTATGATAATTTCCCGGAGTTTTAAATGTGGATTATGTATAATTCTAATGCCCACTTGTGTGGAGCGGGTAAATCCCCTTAAGGACTTTTGTCCCTCGTGAAATAATAATCCACTTGAAGAATGATTACGCGAAGAACACCGCATAAAATGTGAAATTGTCGATGGCACCGCCATATACTCCTAATGGCCGACGGTGGTACTTCCTGGGCAATGGCCGACGGTGGTATGTCTCGGGTGTATGTGTTTGCGGTGAGTTGTCCCCAACACCTATGGAGTTTTTCGACCCAGTCACGACTGGCGCCTTATGATTGCGGTAGCCATTAGTGGATCCCAGACAAATCTAAACAATGTCAAGAATCTGAATTGAACCAGCTGAGACAAACATGGAAGCATCAAGAATCTGGATTGAACCAGCTGAGATGTAAACTTAATTAAGAAAGAAAGATAATATATGTACAATGATGTTTACCTTAAGTGCAAGAGTCTACTGGCATGGGACAGTTAGATCATTTTTGTGTGATTATCATGTGTTGCATAATGATGTATTTTCACTTGCATTGCGAATAGGATAGATAGACTTCTACTTACTGAGTAAAATCTCATTAGGTGTTTCTTATGTTGTAGACACAAGTAAGTGATCGAGGACGGAGTAGGACGGCGGATGAGAGTCGAGAGAGCCGGTGAATGTATATATGGACCCGACTTGTGAACGCCGTGGAATGCCGACACCCAGCATGTAGCGACCCGACTTTTCGGACCGTTACTTTTTATGAACTTTTATCTTTAAAACCCAGTTCTCAAAATTTCAGATAAATTTTTTTTTTGAAAACTTGCTTCTTAAAGCAATATACAAATGTGTTTGCTAATAGTAATACTTAATTTAAAGCTATATTTTTTTTTCTAGTTTTGCAAGACTTTATCTTGGTATTAATTATTTAGAATATTAAGCAATAGTAAAGCTTTTGAAAAATACTTATAAGAAAGTAGCTTGTATATGAAAGTTCTAAAACTACGAAAAATCCTATACGTAGTATTTATTTGGTACATACCAATATTATAATCATTTAAATTGAAAGCAAATATCAAGCTTCAAAAGAGCTTTAAAGACTATTAGCAAAATAATCAAAACTTCGTTAAAGATCATAGAAAATATTCAATAATCATAGAAAATTATCTTTTAAACATTAGCGGAAGACTTTTGTGCGGTATGCCCAAACTTCCCTCACCTGCGCACTCATCACTGCTGCCCATCCAATCCATCATTAAATCATAGTGCAGGTTTCGTACCTACAGCACGAACAACTTGAATGAGCTTGACGCTCAGTGAGTACAAACATGATTCTCACAAAATATATGTCATGAATGAATGTTCAGTTATGCTTCATTATGAATACTTTACTGAAAATATTTTCTTCTAGTGGGATCCCCTTTTGTGTACGTACCGAGTGCGCGCGACCAGTGGAAAGCTGAGGTTCGCGAAGTCCTCAACTACCACAGTCATAAAACTTTCGTTCATTAAACCTCACCTGAGTGGAGGGTGGTACGACACCTTAATCTTTAAAAACATATTAGCCTCATCTTTACATTTAGTGAGCATGGTAAATTATAATGCTCATGAATATGCTTAAATAATAAGGCAACATGATAGAGGCACTGATTTCTATTTCTTTAAACATTATCATCACTTGAAATATGTGCCAATCCATTTTAAAACTTAGCACGTACAATATTATCATTCCATAAACAAAACTCATTAAAATATGCTTAACTTATAAACATATAACACATAAATCATATAACTTCAAAGCATAGCAAATTGGGAAACATAACACATCATCATGACATAATTTTATCTTTTGAAAACTATTCGTTGCTGTAGTTGAGATTTGTACTCACCTGGTGTCCTTGCAATACAAGTAATTTCCTCGCTTAATGCTCATAACCATACGTATCTCCTGGTTAGATTACGTGAGCAACGTGTGATTAGAAACTATGTTAATCACGCATTAACTAACTATTTAGCTTTCTTTTTAATTGAGCTATTGCTATTCTTAGCACTCAATAATACACTTAAAATTGATTAATCACTTTTAAATTTATCAATTATCACGGTCGCGTATCAATAAATTAATTTATTCAACTAATCTCTAAAACAACTTTTTGAGTCTAAATTAATTGATTATCAAGAAATCAATTAATTGAATCATAGAAATTATTAATTGAAATTAATTATCAATCAATATATTTCCTCAACTATACTTAATCTTTTTAGATTAGTTAATAACTAATCTCTGACTAACTTTAAGATAATTAATTAATTAATTATCAAATAATTAATTAATTTACTAAATAATCTTGCTCTTGTTAATTTATCCGAATATGATAAATTTATCACATTTATCATATTTGGTCATTGTAACTAATCACAAGAATAATTATCCTTATAATAAATAATTCTTGATTTAGGTATTAAATTAATTCATTTATATAATTTAATTATCAAGTTATATAAATTTAGTTTCTTATTGATCATATAGTATTGCTTAGATCATTTTACTTTTAAAAGTAATAGGTTGGACCTTCAAGCTAATTTGGATATTTAGCTAAATATCTTAAAATAAGTTTATGCACATAAAGTGTACTTATAATAATACCTAATGTCCAAATCTTAATTTTCAGCCCATTAATCATTTTTTAGTTGGGTATTAATCCAACATAGTCCATTTTCTATATTTGGGACTTAGAAGACCCAAACATTCATGTATGTAGAAAAGTCTATTTTTAAACTCTTTGAACTTAAAATGTTCATTTGTAACTTTGATGAACTCTAAATGCATTATAGTATTGCTAACATTTAACTAATTTTTCATTTAGTTCATCTAAAACATTAATTTGATTTTTGGATACTTTGTCATAAAAATATCAAAGTGATCAAAATACCCTTAGAGGAAAAATAATAGACTTTCACCAATGATAATTTTCAAGGCTTTGAAAATTACTAAATTCTGCCTTTTCAGCCAAAATCTGACGTTTTACAGATTGGTCCCTGTATTTTCTGAAATTTGCACTTTTTGCCCAAAATATAAAATATTTGACATTTTTACCCCATATCAGATTTAAAAGATATTTTACCATATTACTTTATTCACTGAGATAAATATTTTTCTCTTCTTGGTGCAAATCTAATTCAAACATATTCACCTCTTAATACCTAGTTCAAGTTAAGAGTAATTTAGGTATATTGTGAGTATAACTTTTTCTAGTTACCAAATCTAGAGTTGCCGTCCAAAAGAAAGTTTCTGCATTTTTCATTTTCTAAAACTTTCTAGTTTAAGTCTATGCCCAGATCTAATTGCATCTTTGACTTTTGTTAGAGGCCTTATATTTCTCTTAACTTATTTATTTTTTCTAAATAAGTTATGGAAAAACTTTGTGAATAAAAGTTGTTTGTTATTTTATTTTCTACAACTTTTCTTTTATAGTAAAAACTTAATTCTGCCTTTAAATTATCCGTATCTATGGATTACTTGCAAAATGTCTAAAATTAGTCTTTTAAACACCATTTTCCTTTTGGTCATGTTCTTTATTTTAATTAATCATATATACTTAAATAAATTTACAAACATATATGTCTTAAATATGATGTAGACATATAATATAATCATAACAAAGCATTTTCATTATATGCCATACTTATTTCAACTAAGAAAAATAAGTAAAAACTTCACATAGTTACCATGTATTTGGTAAGTTCTTCTTCTACCATATTTATAATTAAACATTAACTTGTGAATCAAATAAACAAGGTGGACACAAATACTATTAAGCATGTGCCCAAAACACTTTTTCACATAGGATAATATTTCAATTAATAGAATAGCAAATGAACTAGCAAAAGAAAACAATGTCCATGTTAAACTTTATTCAACATATAATAAACTTAAGCCACTATTTTAACTTATAGAATAAATTATTTGAAACTACTAAACAAAAGGTAGTCATAAAATATTCCAAATATCATCACATTGTCACATTTATTTTCTTTTACCCTTAGCATTTTCTAAATTTAAATGTTATCTAAACTAAGCTTCTCAACATTAATAAGCCATGAGAACCAAAGTTTTGTTTAATACCTCTTTCTCAAGCTTTTTGTTAAAAATTATTTTCCTTGATCTTCACCACTAACTTGAAGATGAACACATCAAAAAGAGAATGTAAATTAGTACATCAAACTAGCTAGGAAAATAAAAAATAAAAATAATCATGTATGTCAAGAGCATAACTTACCAAATATTTAGCTCTTTCTTGTCTTGACTTTATTTCAAGAATACATTTGGATTTAAGGAAGTTTTAGAGGAGGGTTTTGTGAGGGTTTCTTTTCAAAAAAAATGAAGAGAGAAAGAGAGAGGTATTAGGTACGGTTGTAGAAGAAGAGAGGAAAAAATATTACATTGAATGACAACTTGGGTTCTTATACAAGACTAAAAGACTAGAACCTAGTTGATATGCTTAAAACAAATCCTAACTCTCATTCATTGAGAGAACTACGGTTGGCTTGGCATGAGAAAAGTTGAGTGTGAAATGGCACTCAACAAATAAGAGCTAAAATTAGCTTACTATTTCTTTTTAATTTCTTTCATTCATAATTTCTTTTTGTCCTTATTTTTAGTTTTCAATAAGCATTACACCACTTAAAAACCGGTTGAGTGTGGAAGAGTAAAAATATGCTCTTTCAAGAAAATAAATCAAGCATAAAGGACAATTCTCTTACACACAATCATGACTTCCTATCAATAAAAAAATTCATATATATATATATATATATATTTAAATACTAGACTATTTCTTGTTGCTTCAACCGAATTATGGTGGAGTGTGGGAGATAAAAACTTTTGTCTCTATACACATAGTGTAGTCTCATAGCATAATAATTAAATTGTAGAGTGATTTGACAATTCTCTTACATGACTTATTATTATTCACCTTATTAAATAAGGATATATATAATAAACACTATAACCGGTTGTGTTTTTCCTAATATATATATATATATATTCACAAAGCATGGACATAGGGGCATGACCTATTAGGTGTAGTTGACTCAAGGTAAAAATTGACTTATGTTTCATGTATAGTACACATGTTCACTATTTTTAATTAGGTGACATATGTATATAACCATATGATATCTATGTATATTTACTTTATATTTTTGCTACTTATGTTAAGTTCCATGATGAGATTAAATCTCATATTCTTATAAATCTATTTTAGATTTAAATAGTCTTTATGTACATATATTAATTATCATATGTACATTATTTAATTAAACTTCAAAGGACACAATTTGTTAATTATGTACTTTAACTTTGCATGAAAATTTAGTTTCTATGGTAATACAATATTATTGAATATTATCAACAATTATTGTATTATACCCTATATACGACTTTGCTATTTAATCTTTACTTAATGAATTGAATAAAATAATCCAATTACTAAGTCCATAGAATTAAACTACATAAAAATTGGGTCATTACAATCTCCCCTTCTTATAAAATTTTCGACCCGAAAATTAGAATAATCAAGGGTGCTAAATTCTAGTAACATATTTGCATTCACAAATGACTTTCTTATTCTTGTGACTTTATCACAAAAGCTTGACAATGTATGTGACTTACTTCTTAGAATTTTTCTTTTTCTTCTTTTACGAGGACTTAAAAAGAAAAACTTCTTCTCTTCGGAGAAAATTCTCTTGTACTTTATCATCAACTAATCATTCAACAAATGTGATGGGTTACATTAAAACCCCTTTGCGTTGAAATATGAGTAACTTCTTGATCATAATGATCAATTTTTTTTTTCATATATAGACAACATTGTTATCTATAAGCAAGCTTATCTAACCTTGACTTTTGTTGTGAAATGCATTATCCTCTTCATTAGCAAATTAGTATATTCATGCAAGCATATACTTATGCTACTAGGTTATCATCTCTGAGCAATATCTGTTCTCTAGCGAACCATTTTAGCTTATTCTATGGAATCAAGGAAATATTTTTCCTTCCTTGAATGTCTCTCTTGTTCATACTATCGGATGAGTGATTGAAACTCTGACCATATAGTATTTCATAAGGTGCTATGAAAATAGATACTTGGTATCTATTATTGTTAGATAATTCTATCAACAATAACTTCTTACTTTAAGCTCCTTGAATCCAAAGTGAACGCTCGAAGTATATCTTTCAAGATTGAGATAGTCTGTTTTCACTAATCACCATCCATTTAAGAGTGTAAAGTAGTACAAAATATAATTTTATACCCAACACTTGGTGAACATTTCTCCAAAACATGAACTGAGCTGATAATTACAATTAGAAGTAACTAAGATCAGTATTTCATAGAGTCGGATAATAAGTGCTACAGATAGTTTACCAGAACTTTCTACTGATTAATTGACTTTAATGGGTCAAAAATGTAATAACTTGATTAATCAATCAGTGATTACCCAGATTATATCAGAGCCTTAACGAGTCTTTGGTAACCATGTTACAAAAATCTATAATGATTTGGACTCATTTCACTATGAAATCTCAATGGGCTACAACTTGGTAGTTGGGTGCTTGTGCTCTGCCTTGATTCTCAGAAATTAGAACTGCTACTCTAAGTTTCCATATATCTTTGTCATTTCTAGAATGACGGGTCTAACGGGCTTCGAAAATTATTTATTCTAAAAGCCAAGTTAAATACAATGTTATTTTATTCTTAAGTTTCTTCATTTATCCTTATCCGAAATAGATAAACCTCAAGAGCTTATTTCATCAGATTAAAGATAGTTAGTTGCAATAGCTAATAGATGATCATCCAAATATTAGCTAGATATCCAATTCTTTCATCTTATCTTGCTTCTGCGGTGACTGTCTGTAAATCTGCATGAGAATGATATTCTACACTTACCTAGTTTGTGTCACCTTACTGGCTCTAATTCGATTGTAGAAAATTTCACTTTTGTAATCTTAACCAGTCAATTCACTTATTTATCTCATAATGAGCTGGTTTTAAGTGAAGATATATTTCGAAATCTAAGAATAAGAGGAGTTTTGCCATGACAATCTATGATAGTGATGCCAATTCTTGAGTGTCAAGACTGATTCTAGCTCCAAATTATGAGTTAGATAGATATCCTCGTGCTCTTTCGATCGACAGAAAGTTTGAGTAACCTTCTTGTCTTGTCTTAGAACTACTACTCACACAACATCAAATTATCATATTGATACCAAAATTGTATTCCTTTGTGGGGTTAGTAAAAACTTGATGCGCAGTAGGCAAACCCTCCCTTTTTTTTTTTAATCGATTGGAAGCCTGAGTAATCTTCTAGTGTTTCTTTCGAACTACTATTAGCACCAAATTTGATATATATACTCTTTTGTTTTTGGCAGTGAATACTTCATTCGCCATAGACATTTTCTTAATTCCTTAAAACACTTTTCACACATTTTGATCCACTCAAATTTCTATTATTTTGATTTAGAGTGGTAAAATATGTAACTTGCTTTGTGAATTATTCATAAACATTCTTCGCACATTCTTCTAATTCTAACAAGACGTATCAATGCTATATCAGCAAACAATACATGTTAAAATTAGTAAATTCCATATGACCATTTGTAATACCTTAAGAGTGGCATAGAGTTGATGTTACTTAAACATTTCCAGTGCAATACTCAAGAGCCTTATATTCCTTTAGTCTTCGAGTAACTTAAGAAATCATCATCAATGTCAATATCAAAATTCTCTAAGTACTCAATGGAAACTAAAAATTGGGTCATTAGGGTACGAGAGTGTTGGATAATTCAAACAACATCATTACTAGTAGTGCATATTAGAAAAAATCATTTTTGAGATTTGACTCAATAACCATTATATTGGGATTACACTAGTCAAAGACTTACATAGCGATCGAGGCTCATTTAGATTGATCAAATAGGTCTCTAAACATCAACATCAGGAAAATCATTCTTAACACTGACCCTTTTTTTTTTCTTGAGCTTATGCAAAGGTGGACTACATCTTAATTGTACTTTCTTTTTCTTTGGAAATACTATCGATGAGTCGATGATTTCTATGGTCCAATAATCCTTGTAGGTAAGTCTACAGTTCTCATGCTTTAGGACCTTTTGTGGTGTCTTTAATATCAAAGATACTTATGGCTCTATTTCAGCGGAATCTCTCATTCTCGAGATTCTCTAAATATTCTTTTAGACAAACCTCCATGGGATTATGTATGACTCAGACACCTTTTTACTTCAGTTTTCCTTTTTTCTGAATCATTCATCATACTTACTCATTGAATAGGGTAACATGTGTGTTTATCATCTTTATTAACTCCTTCATAGGCACTATCTCTTTGCCATATAATTAATTTCTCTATGAGGGTAAATTCTACGTCTTTAGGTGGCGAAAATAGGGTCACCTAATAATACTCAATAATTGAGCAATATCCATTTGAATTTATTTCTTGAATGATATGGTAGTCATTTGTGTCTAAGAGAATCATTTCTTAACGAAATAAATTTTTTTTTTTTTGGAAAATAAGCCAATTAATACAGGTTTTTGCTTCTTTCTTAGGGCTAAGGTAGTCCTAATAATCTATCTATTTGCCTCATTTGTCCTCATTTCATTTCATTTTTCATTTTTTTTTTTACTAGCTTGCCTAAAATGAGAACAATTTATTATAATACATGGCACTGGAACTTATTAAACTATGTGTATTTGGTTTAACTATTGGAGGCTAACGTTTGAATAAATTAGAATTTCTAATCTTGACATTGCCCATAGCACGGGCTTAGGTGTAAGAGAAGAATTTGGCTCTTCCACCATTTCTTGGTTAATCTCTCGTCCTTTTAATTCTAGTTTGGGCATTATATGGCTGAGGTCTTTGTTTCCTCTGAAGATGTTAGTTCTAATGTCTCATCACTTGAAAATGATACCTATGACACAATAACTTTACTTGCTACATATGCAATAAGGGTGGGTACTTGTCTTGTATTTTCTTGCGTGCTTCTTTCTATATCAGAGTGTTGATGATTAATGACTTAATTGATCATCGTAGAACTACCTCCCTTATCGCTCTCGTGGGTTCCATAATTCTACTCGTGTAGTTTTTAGCAAACATTCGCTGCCTATTAGAGATGCGATTAATTTTTTTATTATTTTATCGCCCTATTCGGACAACTTCGCCCTTAGTTGGCATTAAACATATGAGTAGGGACATGTCAAACTGTCATACTCCTTGTTATTATTTGATGGTTGTCCAAGTCTTCTTCGTACACTTAGGACCTAGTTTATGAACTTCCATAACTTCTTTAATTCTAAGATTTTGCAGGTACTTGATTGCTTTAGTAGCATTATAATACTAGAGAGTGAAACGTATTACTAAGATTGGAGATGCTAACGGTCGAAGTAGGAGACTTCTCTACTACTATGGTCTATCCCCAATCGAGTAAGCTATACTTTTCATTTTATCTGCACTAGTGCATTGTCACCCGAGATTTCTTTATCTTTTCTTCTAAATTAAAGAGACATTCTTATTTTCTTGTTCAATGAACCCATGTATAAGATAATAGCTAAATAAAAGCTATCTATCAACTTGATTCTAAGTGATTGGAAGGATGCTCAGATTGCAGTGCCTCCATCACGTACAATTTCTTTACTAAAGTAGTTGTTGGTGGTTGTATTATAGCTTGCTACGTCTTTCTTTCTTCTTGCAACATAGGTTCTTGAGTTTCCTCTTTTTTTTTTATATATAAAATAAATAAATAAAATTTTCTTGTTCGCACTAACTTTGAGAATTAAGTGTAACTTATACACAACTCTGTGTAACTATTGCTTATGTCTTAATCTATCATCTTTAGACATATAGTCATGTCATTCTTTAATAAAATGATAAGTATTATTATAAAATACATATCATTATAAAAGGTTGCATAACATTACTACTTTTGGCACACTATCTACAGGTACCTTTTTTAAAAATTTTAAAATTGAACACATGTTTACTTCAAGCATCCATAAACGTTTTAGGTAATCATTCACATAACTCATTGTCTCAGCATGAGTATTGTGATTAAGATACTTAAAATCTGATTACCATATACCTCGTTATCTTATAGGAGCTTTTAAGGAACATAATATCCCGAAAGAAAAATATATATTTTATGCTCCTTCTAACTTAAGACGATCCTAATCCTATTTCATCTTGAGACTCGTTGATCCTAAGGATTGGTTAGTAGGTGATTGAACTATCTCCTGTAGGTTGTTGTTGTAGTTGATCCTTTTTGTTTACTGTAATAGGCTTCTTCTCGTGATACTTAGTCGAGTTGGTCCTTTCCAATGATAATTATGTTAGTTAATTATCGCCTAATGCAGAAAATTTGATAAAGAGGCTCCTCGTTGAGTTTCCTTCCTTTGTTGTCGAGGTGACGATGTTCGTTGATTAATTGAGACAAAATTATCGCCAATACACTTAGTCGTACAATCGATTAGCAATGTAAGACAACGACTATTCTAGCTTAAGAATATATTATCTAACCGTCGCGCTAAAATAAAAGTAACTTGCTTGGATTGAGACGTGGCAGCCTTGTGATGTTGCGAGGTAGGATGGCAGGATAACCGCTCTGATACCAACTGTAGCGACCCGACTTTTCGGACCGTTACTTTTTATGAACTTTTATCTTTAAAACCCAGTTCTCAAAATTTCAGATAAATTTTTTTTTTGAAAACTTGCTTCTTAAAGCAATATACAAATGTGTTTGCTAATAGTAATACTTAATTTAAAGCTATATTTTTTTTTCTAGTTTTGCAAGACTTTATCTTGGTATTAATTATTTAGAATATTAAGCAATAGTAAAGCTTTTGAAAAATACTTATAAGAAAGTAGCTTGTATATGAAAGTTCTAAAACTACGAAAAATCCTATACGTAGTATTTATTTGGTACATACCAATATTATAATCATTTAAATTGAAAGCAAATATCAAGCTTCAAAAGAGCTTTAAAGACTATTAGCAAAATAATCAAAACTTCGTTAAAGATCATAGAAAATATTCAATAATCATAGAAAATTATCTTTTAAACATTAGCGGAAGACTTTTGCGGTATGCCCAAACTTCCCTCACCTGCGCACTCATCACTGCTGCCCATCCAATCCATCATTAAATCATAGTGCAGGTTTCGTACCTACAGCACGAACAACTTGAATGAGCTTGACGCTCAGTGAGTACAAACATGATTCTCACAAAATATATGTCATGAATGAATGTTCAGTTATGCTTCATTATGAATACTTTACTGAAAATATTTTCTTCTAGTGGGATCCCCTTTTGTGTACGTACCGAGTGCGCGCGACCAGTGGAAAGCTGAGGTTCGCGAAGTCCTCAACTACCACAGTCATAAAACTTTCGTTCATTAAACCTCACCTGAGTGGAGGGTGGTACGACACCTTAATCTTTAAAAACATATTAGCCTCATCTTTACATTTAGTGAGCATGGTAAATTATAATGCTCATGAATATGCTTAAATAATAAGGCAACATGATAGAGGCACTGATTTCCATTTCTTTAAACATTATCATCACTTGAAATATGTGCCAATCCATTTTAAAACTTAGCACGTACAATATTATCATTCCATAAACAAAACTCATTAAAATATGCTTAACTTATAAACATATAACACATAAATCATATAACTTCAAAGCATAGCAAATTGGGAAACATAACACATCATCATGACATAATTTTATCTTTTGAAAACTATTCGTTGCTGTAGGTGAGATTTGTACTCACCTGGTGTCCTTGCAATACAAGTAATTTCCTCGCTTAATGCTCATAACCATACGTATCTCCTGGTTAGATTACGTGAGCAACGTGTGATTAGAAACTATGTTAATCACGCATTAACTAACTATTTAGCTTTCTTTTTAATTGAGCTATTGCTATTCTTAGCACTCAATAATACACTTAAAATTGATTAATCACTTTTAAATTTATCAATTATCACGGTCGCGTATCAATAAATTAATTTATTCAACTAATCTCTAAAACAACTTTTTGAGTCTAAATTAATTGATTATCAAGAAATCAATTAATTGAATCATAGAAATTATTAATTGAAATTAATTATCAATCAATATATTTCCTCAACTATACTTAATCTTTTTAGATTAGTTAATAACTAATCTCTGACTAACTTTAAGATAATTAATTAATTAATTATCAAATAATTAATTAATTTACTAAATAATCTTGCTCTTGTTAATTTATCCGAATATGATAAATTTATCACATTTATCATATTTGGTCATTGTAACTAATCACAAGAATAATTATCCTTATAATAAATAATTCTTGATTTAGGTATTAAATTAATTCATTTATATAATTTAATTATCAAGTTATATAAATTTAGTTTCTTATTGATCATATAGCATTGCTTAGATCATTTTACTTTTAAAAGTAATAGGTTGGACCTTCAAGCTAATTTGGATATTTAGCTAAATATCTTAAAATAAGTTTATGCACATAAAGTGTACTTATAATAATACTTAATGTCCAAATCTTAATTTTCAGCCCATTAATCATTTTTTAGTTGGGTATTAATCCAACATAGTCCATTTTCTATATTTGGGACTTAGAAGACCCAAACATTCATGTATGTAGAAAAGTCTATTTTTAAACTCTTTGAACTTAAAATGTTCATTTGTAACTTTGATGAACTCTAAATGCATTATAGTATTGCTAACATTTAACTAATTTTTCATTTAGTTCATCTAAAACATTAATTTGATTTTTGGATACTTTGTCATAAAAATATCAAAGTGATCAAAATACCCTTAGAGGAAAAATAATAGACTTTCACCAATGATAATTTTCAAGGCTTTGAAAATTACTAAATTCTGCCTTTTCAGCCAAAATCTGACGTTTTACAGATTGGTCCCTGTATTTTCTGAAATTTGCACTTTTTGCCCAAAATATAAAATATTTGACATTTTTACCCCATATCAGATTTAAAAGATATTTTACCATATTACTTTATTCACTGAGATAAATATTTTTCTCTTCTTGGTGCAAATCTAATTCAAACATATTCACCTCTTAATACCTAGTTCAAGTTAAGAGTAATTTAGGTATATTGTGAGTATAACTTTTTCTAGTTACCAAATCTAGAGTTGCCGTCCAAAAGAAAGTTTCTGCATTTTTCATTTTCTAAAACTTTCTAGTTTAAGTCTATGCCCAGATCTAATTGCATCTTTGACTTTTGTTAGAGGCCTTATATTTCTCTTAACTTATTTATTTTTTCTAAATAAGTTATGGAAAAACTTTGTGAATAAAAGTTGTTTGTTATTTTATTTTCTACAACTTTTCTTTTATAGTAAAAACTTAATTCTGCCTTTAAATTATCCGTATCTATGGATTACTTGCAAAAGGTCTAAAATTAGTCTTTTAAACACCATTTTCCTTTTGGTCATGTTCTTTATTTTAATTAATCATATATACTTAAATAAATTTACAAACATATATGTCTTAAATATGATGTAGACATATAATATAATCATAACAAAGCATTTTCATTATATGCCATACTTATTTCAACTAAGAAAAATAAGTAAAAACTTCACATAGTTACCATGTATTTGGTAAGTTCTTCTTCTACCATATTTATAATTAAACATTAACTTGTGAATCAAATAAACAAGGTGGACACAAATACTATTAAGCATGTGCCCAAAACACTTTTTCACATAGGATAATATTTCAATTAATAGAATAGCAAATGAACTAGCAAAAGAAAACAATGTCCATGTTAAACTTTATTCAACATATAATAAACTTAAGCCACTATTTTAACTTATAGAATAAATTATTTGAAACTACTAAACAAAAGGTAGTCATAAAATATTCCAAATATCATCACATTGTCACATTTATTTTCTTTTACCCTTAGCATTTTCTAAATTTAAATGTTATCTAAACTAAGCTTCTCAACATTAATAAGCCATGAGAACCAAAGTTTTGTTTAATACCTCTTTCTCAAGCTTTTTGTTAAAAATTATTTTCCTTGATCTTCACCACTAACTTGAAGATGAACACATCAAAAAGAGAATGTAAATTAGTACATCAAACTAGCTAGGAAAATAAAAAATAAAAATAATCATGTATGTCAAGAGCATAACTTACCAAATATTTAGCTCTTTCTTGTCTTGACTTTATTTCAAGAATACATTTGGATTTAAGGAAGTTTTAGAGGAGGGTTTTGTGAGGGTTTCTTTTCAAAAAAAATGAAGAGAGAAAGAGAGAGGTATTAGGTACGGTTGTAGAAGAAGAGAGGAAAAAATATTACATTGAATGACAACTTGGGTTCTTATACAAGACTAAAAGACTAGAACCTAGTTGATATGCTTAAAACAAATCCTAACTCTCATTCATTGAGAGAACTACGGTTGGCTTGGCATGAGAAAAGTTGAGTGTGAAATGGCACTCAACAAATAAGAGCTAAAATTAGCTTACTATTTCTTTTTAATTTCTTTCATTCATAATTTCTTTTTGTCCTTATTTTTAGTTTTCAATAAGCATTACACCACTTAAAAACCGGTTGAGTGTGGAAGAGTAAAAATATGCTCTTTCAAGAAAATAAATCAAGCATAAAGGACAATTCTCTTACACACAATCATGACTTCCTATCAATAAAAAAATTCATATATATATATATATATATATTTAAATACTAGACTATTTCTTGTTGCTTCAACCGAATTATGGTGGAGTGTGGGAGATAAAAACTTTTGTCTCTATACACATAGTGTAGTCTCATAGCATAATAATTAAATTGTAGAGTGATTTGACAATTCTCTTACATGACTTATTATTATTCACCTTATTAAATAAGGATATATATAATAAACACTATAACCGGTTGTGTTTTTCCTAATATATATATATATATATTCACAAAGCATGGACATAGGGGCATGACCTATTAGGTGTAGTTGACTCAAGGTAAAAATTGACTTATGTTTCATGTATAGTACACATGTTCACTATTTTTAATTAGGTGACATATGTATATAACCATATGATATCTATGTATATTTACTTTATATTTTTGCTACTTATGTTAAGTTCCATGATGAGATTAAATCTCATATTCTTATAAATCTATTTTAGATTTAAATAGTCTTTATGTACATATATTAATTATCATATGTACATTATTTAATTAAACTTCAAAGGACACAATTTGTTAATTATGTACTTTAACTTTGCATGAAAATTTAGTTTCTATGGTAATACAATATTATTGAATATTATCAACAATTATTGTATTATACCCTATATACGACTTTGCTATTTAATCTTTACTTAATGAATTGAATAAAATAATCCAATTACTAAGTCCATAGAATTAAACTACATAAAAATTGGGTCATTACACAGCATATTTAAGTTATTTTGATTCTCTTGACAGAATGAGAAAAGTTTTAATTCTGCCGTATTTTTGGACATTAATTATGTATAATGTCTTTTAAAGTCTTAAAATAATCATGACCTTATTGTATTATTATTATTTTCCTATTTTTTTTGCATTTATAATGTCCTAAAATGATATGTAAGTATGGTTTATGAACGGAAAATGGTCGCGGCCCGTTCCGGGCGGGTTGTGACAGGCCTAGAGGTGAAGATCTATATAAATTTTGCTAGGTGAGAATAATTGATAGTTACTTAATGTATTAATAATTGATAGTTACTTAATGTATTACAGAGTAATACAATTTGGCCATACAATTTTAATGTTTACTTGACATTAAATGGAACTACTCAACTATAAAGTATTAAATGTTGTGGTTACAAATATGAGGCATGGCTGAATGTAAAAAAAAGTTTAACAACTCTTATATCATTGTCTTTGCCTTAAGTAAACACTGAAATCGTGTTAATTTGTTGGCAGATTCAAGTGCAATATTCTTGTTATTATAATTGTTCGTAAGGACTTCTATAGCATCGTAGTATACTAATCGATCCTCGTCAATTTATAAATTCAAAATATACATCATTTTTCATATTCGTATATCATAACTTACATTTTATTAACTTATATTTGTACAGAATAATTCCAATAAAAAAAAAACTTGGCAAGTAAATTACGTAAGTAATAGTGCCATATATGTAATGTTTATTTGGAGTTGCAACGAAATATTTTCAAATGTGTTAAAATTATTCTAACTAAGTGGATGTGTTAATTTTAAGTAGCTTAACTCCTTTCAATCACTGTACATTATCATGGGGTGTTGTGGGAACAATAACTGTAACATTACAATATAGGGATATAAACATTCTAAATTTGGTGGGCAGGTCTTCTAGTAGACCCATTAGGCTTATTACCTGTATAATAGAATCTCAAACTATGGTCTAATACATACGACATGAGAGATGATTGTTCTATTAAGTACATGAAATTTTACAATTACCCTAAGATATTAGGCCAATATACGCTAAAATTTGGAAAACGAATAATACACTATAATGTTACAAATAATAAATACAAGGCTATTTTGCCCTTTTCCAAATCTCTATAAAGCCATTGCTCAATTGTACAAAGCTCAACTACAAAGTTATACATCAAACCACTTCTACTTTTTCATGTGACCTAGAAACTTGTTCCCCTCTAAAAAAGCCATTAGCCAACCAAATGCCCCGCTCGAGTATAGCATACCTCTCATCTCACCTTATCTGACTCTCACCAACCATCCCCACATGTAACTCTAAAGACGAAATATGGAACTGGTATGAGCTCACAATCGACTTCATCAATGAAATGGAGGAAACCTATGAAGAGGAAGAAGAAGGCGAGGACTCGGGGGAAATATTGTTGTTGCAAGAAGCGGAACTCTATCATTGACTCTCACGTGCGCTTCCTTCGAATGGTCATCATGAAGGCTGATTGTATGGAGGAGATATCAGCGTAGTATGTTGAGTGCTTCCTCCAAATCCAAGAATATATAGATATAGTCGCATCGCTCATCAATGAATTAGGAAAGTGAGTTGGACAATTCTCTCTTTAGGCGAGCTCGAGTCCAATAACACTGAAGTTATCGATCTCGACATGTTTCCTTAGTCATACGGAGTAATATAATGAAAATGGTTGGGTTATCATTATCTATGCACTAGGAGTAGAGTATTCTATGTCTAAATGTGTGTAGGGATTATGTTATCTTTTTGTAAAGGCCCTTGAAACTACGTGATTCGTCAACATACATTATGGCCTAGTAGAATGGGCATGACAGCTCATAAAAACGACACTCAGGGTTGCTAAAGACTACCAATATTATCCTAAGTCGATCGTTTACTGCTTTTGCGTTATGTTTTTAGATTTCCAAAGTCTATGTATATGTTGTTTATGGAGTATGTCTTGCCACCCACCCTCTCTGCTGAACTTTATATATAACAGATTTTAAAAATTTGTTCCTGCATCACTTATTCATAGTATTATTTTATACATGTATTTTCGTTAGTTTTTTGTATACTAACGATCTTTAAATCTTCTTGTCCTTCATGTAAATACCCTACATTGATGTCGTGCGAATTAATATCTGCATCCATAAATATTGTATATTTTTTCCCTCTCAAAGCCTTAGCTATTTTCTTACCATATTTAAATCCCTAGACCAATATAAAAACAATGTCACAAAAATGCACCAAATTATCACTTATATGAATGAACTTTAACAACGAACGTGGGTGATTCTGCTTCAGAATTATTGTATTACAAAATTTGTTTCTCGAGTATTTACTAAAATAAAATAAACAAGGTACGAGCTAGGTGCCCTAAATGTATAGATTAATATACAATTAACTATAAAAATTTAGGTTAAAATGAATAAAATCGATAATTCTAAATTACATGGGTCTGGTGAACCAAGTATGTGTACATAAAATGTTATTTGGCCCTGTAATTGAAAGACAAAAGTTAATTACAAGATATTGTCCATTAAGATCGGGCCAATTCATACATATATTACATGGGCCAGTAATAATTTTAGATATATTATTGTCCGTTATTGATCGTTCGTTACGCTTACTGTTACTATTTCTAAAACAATTCATACTTTATTGTATGCCTTCGTAGGTTACTAGTACCAATACATATAATGAGCAACGACATTGATGGTGGCATTCATGATGTCGAAATAGAGACTCTGCCTTGGACACAACTTCTTTCCAGACTTGGAATTACTACTTACTAAACAAGCTCATGAGATTCAATCTTCAGACATTACAGGAAAGGTATTCTCATTGTTGAATACTTGGACATCATTTTATTTTTCATATAAGGTGGAAAGGATTTAGCATAAAATATGACAAAGTCGGCAAAGATGACAACGATGTTTTATGCATGCAATATTGGGTTTGTTCGCGTCAAGGATATCAGGATAAAAAATAGATTGACTACCCAAGTATATAAAGGTAATCAAAGCCACTCACGGGGATTGGGTGTCGTGTTGCATGCCTTACATACAAAGATACGAACTAATGTGTGGCAACTACTTTTGAGCCAGAACATAATCATGAATTCGCTTCGCTGTCAGAGTTGCATTTCCTTTGCTCAAATCGCCATGTCCCAAATAATATGGTGGCACATGCAAAGACGATAGTGAAGGGGCGTAAGAGTACCTAACAAGTTTGGCGACTAGAGATGGGAATTTCTTTTGCAGATTTAACGTCGATAAAGAGGAAATGTTACACACTATTTTTTAGGCCGATGGAACTTCCCACAAAGACTATCAAATGTTCAACGACGTCCTTCCATTCGACCTAACATATAGAACAAACGAGTACAATAAGCCCCTCTTGATAATGGTGAGAGTGAATCATCATTTTCGAACCACTGTATCGCAATACTAGCTATTGAAACTCTTGCACATATACATGAGTTCTTCAACAGTTTCTTGACTACATGGACGGAAAGCACCCTAAAATAATGGTTACAGATGGTGATCATGTGATGCATTCAGCAATAAAAACAATGTTCCCAAATGCTATTTATCGCCTCTGTGCATGACATGTGGATACAAATACCGGGATCAATATCCCTAGTGGTGAGCTCAAAACACAATTCAACAAGTTAATATACAAGTTCTATTGAGTTTGAGGAGCAACAGAGAAAAGTCGTGGAAGACAACAATCTCCAACAAAATGAGTGGGCTTTCTCAATCTATACAAAACGAAAGCGTTGGGTAGAAACTTTTTTACGGGGAAAATTCTTTGACGGCATGCACACTACATAAAAGTGTGAGTCCATGTACTCATACATGAGGCGGTTCTTACATAGCAAACACTTCATGCGGGACTTTTTCTCACATATCGATCAAAGAATCCAAAAAATTAGCTCTACTGAGACAGAAGATGATTTTTTTTTTAAAGCACACCGAGCCTTTTATTCTAACTCAAGATCTTGTATGAGTTTATTACCAACAGTTTGCGTCTGCTTGTACACGCAATATTTACCACCTCATCGCCAAATAATTGAGGGTCAAAACTCATACTCGGTATCGTCTTCAGACTATACTACTGGTCTAATAGTTTTCCATTTCTGACGCTTCCAATTAGATGAGATATGCCACTAAGTACACTACTTTCTACTTACGAATCAGTTGACTTGTAGTTTTCACACCAACGATTTTCCATGTCGACACATCTTTACAGTCATTAAGCACCTGAGCATTCAACGTATACTATTTTCTTTGATTAGGCCATGTTGGCAGAAAGATGTAAAGGCTATAGTGTCATGTAACCCGTCGTTTAGGCCTCCAACACCGAACGCTCTCCACAATTATCATTTTGGTACATTGGCCTTCGATTTCAATAAACTTGGTTTCTACGCTTCTAAGTATGATGAGACATTTTTTAAAGCAAGACAAGAGCTCGCGTTGATGACTGAAAAGTTTAAGAATGTCTTCCATTAACGAGCCACTAAAAACGTACCCACTAACCGAGAGTACGACGAAGAAGTTGCATCTACGAACAACATAATAAAAGATCATGTTAGAGCAAATACCAAAGGGAGAGAAAAGGAGCAAAACAAATTATGACATCAATAGAACAATGGTCCTAATGTACCATATCGCAAAAGATATCGCACTTGTAATGAGTTAGGCCAAAATATGGTTCTCTCTCTCCCTTTCTCTCAAACCACAGCCCTCGGATTTACGATTCAAAGCTCGCAATTTTTGGGTCTGCTCATGGATTTGGAGTTCAAAGGGTTAAGGTTCGCGTGTTCGCCGGGTTTAGGGCTCGTCGGTTTGGGTTCAATGGGTTTTGGGTTTCACTGGATTTGGGATTGGCGAGTTTGGGGTTCGCCTAGTTTAGGGCTTGGGTTCGTCAGAGTTTTAGGTCAGAATTTGTACTGGGGTTTGGCATGAGGTTGGGCAGTCGGTGGCAAGGGTTTAGCTCAGATTTGTGTTTGATTGTGTTTTGGTTTGGATTGTGTTATGAATTTAGATTTGGTTTGTATTTATAGTTTTTACATTGATTCATGACATTTTGATTTTAATTTATGTTTGGGATTGAGATTTTGAATCAATGTTTGTGTTTCGGATTGGATTTTAATTTTGGTTGGCTTATATTTTGAATTATTATTAAAATTTTAAAAAAGTTTATAGGTACAAGTTATTAATTTAACTGTCATGAATTAAAAACTTGAGGGTAATTATCTTTTCATATGCAAAATCAACATAAAATTTAGTTTCGAAGTATATTTTAAAGTCAATTTGAATGACACAAAAATTATTTACGAATTTCAAAAATAACAAATATTTTTAGAAATTTCACCTAAACTCAAGATTTTTCAGGTATTTTTTCTTTTTAAAATCGGGAACTTCTGCTTTGGGTAATGGTTAAAAAACCCATTGATGGGAAACAAATCAAGAGTGTTTATTGGTTCATATTGAAAACACATAATAATTATTATGAGCCCTTTTATATTAAATAAAACTTTTTTTCTGTTTCTTTTCTTCCCTGCGACTCATGGCCTTCATCTTCTCCCAGTAACTATCATTGTCGCTGCCGTCGAGGAGCTCTGGAACAAACCCTAGGTCTTGGCAAGCCTTGACGGAGATGCGCTTGACATCAACGATCCTCCGTTCTAGGCATCGTTGGCCAAATGCCATTCATGGCGAATTTGTCCTTCGTTGTTGTCAAGCTCCATTCCAAATTTCTAGGTGAGCAACACGACCTTATCTTCACCCTCTAGCTTGACGGCACAGAGAATTTTGTTTTTCGATTTCGCTTCTTCGTGAGAGCGCCATTGTTGGAAAGCTTGGAGCTTAAAGCTTTAAATCCTTTCAATTCCATTTCGAAGCTTTATATGAAAGCACTTCTGTAATTGAATTTAATTAGATAAATGAAGTGTGGCCTTTGTATTTGATTGAGTACAGTTTACTATTCAAGAATTCTAAAGGCTAAAATGATTGTTGAGGCTGATAGGAAGAAGGGGAAAAAGCTATTGGGTTTGTGTGTGTGTGTGTGTTTTTTTATTACTCTGTTACATGGGTTTGGATTTCCAAGAGTTGAAACCTTCAAGCCTTTTGCATAGATTTTTTTTTTTTTCCTTAGAGAGAAAAGAAAATATCTTCTCTGAGATTTGTTGCTGTTCATAGTTGGATTTTTTTATGATATTTTATAAAATAATCAATTGTAGCAAATTCTATATTTATTTTAAACACTTTCAATATATATATTCAATCAAATTCGTTTTCCACGAATGTTTTATTTCAATTCTCACGAAAGAAAGTATGTTTGGTAGGGATGAAAAATAAAGAGAATGAGGTAGGTGGAGGGAAATTTGGATAGAATTCAATAAATGTTCTCCTTTGGCATGAACGAAAAGAAAAAAGGAAGGTAAAGATGAGAAAACAAAATATATGTGGGCTTACTATTTTTTATGTTTTTGCTCTTTTCAATCCATTTTAGTATAAAATTATTATATTACTCATATTTTTAAATTTAATATTATAATAAATAAATAAGATAATAATTGTTTAATTAAACATTTTAATTCCTTTTTTTTAATGAATAACAAAACATGGAAGAGATATTTTATTTTCTTAATATATCAAATACCAAAAGAAAAAAAAAACTATTTTTTTATTCTCTTTTATTTTCTATCATCAAATATTTTCTTTTTCATCTACTTTTTTTTTTCATTGTACCAAACGAGTGTTAAAATCACCCCGCTAGGACAGCTAGTGTGAGTCAAAACGTCCTCTCGTTGCTCACACTGAGGAGTGAGAAGCAACGGTAACCATACAAATGACACAGAAAATACCCGCTTCACAATCATCATATTCATTCATCAACGAACAAAACTAAAAACCAAACCAAAGCGCGAAATACAAAACAAACAAACAAATAAAAAAAGAAATGATTCCACTGAGTTGCTCTCACTCTCTCTTCCTCAAAACCCCAAACTCCAACTTCTTCTTCCTCTCCGCCACGCCCCATCACCGACGCCCAAACCCTACCCTCTCTCCTCTCTCGGTCCGGTCGTCGAGCCTCAAGGATGCCGAGAAGCCGCCGGCGCCGGAGCGATGGGCGGCGCTGCCGGCGATCAGGGCGGCGAAGCGGGTGGTGCTGGTGAGGCACGGGCAGAGCACGTGGAACGAGGAGGGGAGGATCCAAGGGAGCTCCGATTTCTCGGTCCTCACGAGGAAAGGCGAGTCTCAGGCCGAGACCTCTCGCCTCATGCTCATCGACGATTCCTTCGACGTTTGCTTCTCCAGGTTTGTTTGGTTTTTTTTTTTTTACTTTTTCGCATTTCTGATTCGGAGAATTTTGGCTTGAAATTTGGTGGATTGTTCGTTTGTTAGAGATTTTGGAACTAATGTGAGTTTATTTAGCTTCGGCGACGAGTTAGTTTGGTGATTCTTGTAGCTTTTGTTTGTTTTCGGTTGGGAGAGATCGGAGCTCTTGAAACTCTTGTATTTTTTGTATTTTCCTTATCAGCAAGATTGTTGGATAATGGAGGTTCCTAAAAAAAAATTAAGTCAAAAGTTTAAGTTAGCAATTGATAATTGTGCTGCATATTTATTGCAGAATAAACAGCCATCAAGAAGTATTACTATGCATAGGCCATAGAAGTGTAATCCTCGTTGCGTAATTTGGCAAAGTTTGTGTTCAGTTTTGGTTGAAGTTGGGGATTGTTTAATTTTGGGATTCCTTATGCAATGAAGAATTAAGTTTGAGTTTCAGTTCATTCTGTCTGGTTTAGTTTAAGAATTTTGTGGCTTTCAAATGAAAAAGCGAATTGGGTCCTTGTCAGAAGAGCAATGTCACATGCATTAGAAATGAATGCATTAGCGCTTAAAAGCCCAGATTCTGATTCTTTGCATCTCGATCAGATGTCTTATACAGTCGTTTATGATTCAGTCCTCTTATAAGGTCGAAGAGAACCGCCGAAATAATATGGGGTAGTCGAGAAGAGAATATAATTACTGACTCTGATTTGAGAGAAATCGATCTGTATTCATTTCAAGTAAGCTTTCTATTTTAAAATTTGTCTTTGTACTTTCAAAGAGATAGGTTCGAATTTGAAGTCTTAAGATGTTGCTTTTGGGGATTATGTTTCATAAGGGGCTTCTAAAGCACGAAGGGAAAGCAAAATTTGGTGCAGCTTATCGGCAATGGCAAGTAGATGCTCCAAATTTTAACATTGATGGTCATTATCCGGTGAGGGAGTTGTGGGCCCGAGCTAGAAATTGTTGGCCCAAAATACTGGCAAATGAGGGCAAATCTGTTCTTGTGGTTGCTCACAATGCTGTTAATCAGGCTCTTGTTGCAACTGCTATTGGTACTACCTATCTTTGCTATGAACTTTATCGATTTGTTTTTCTCAAACATATAATTTGGCTATTTTCTTAAACGCTTTTCCCCGATTTCAACATTCAGGATTAGGAACAGATTACTTTAGGAAACTACTGCAGAGCAATTGCGGAGTCAGTGTGCTGGATTTCATTCCCCGAATTGAGGGTGGATCACCAGTCATTTGTCTAAATCGTCTAAATCAGGTACAAACATGTACGTGCACATGTATATGGGACTATTTCTTTTTCCTTTTTTTTCTTCTTTTGTTTTGTTTAGTAACTGGGGAGTATATGGGGCTATTTCTGCTTGAAATTAAATCAGGTACAAATACGTACTTATAGATACTGATAGAATTGTCAAAGTTTGTATCCTTAAATAGGTTTTTTTTTTTTTTTTTCACTGTTGGCCACTGACGCCTGAACTTATTCGCAATTTGGTACCTAAAGTATTTTAGCAATTTGATCCGTGAACTTCAATTCTTTGCTACTAAGTCCCATTGTTACTAGAGGTTAAATTTCAAATGGGACTTTCAAGGGCTGAAATTGCCCAAAAATAACTTTTAGTGACTGAAGTGCCAAAACTCAAGAGGTATAGGGGGCACCATCACTAAAAGAATTATCATTCTGTCTATATTTGCATGTCTATCAACAATTGAACTTTGTTGTAATGGTTTTGAAGTTCAGGGTAGTGTAGAGCATAGACCAAAGTGTGAAAGTACAACAAAATACCGTGTAAATGTCTTGGGGCTCAAGTGGAGCAAAATCTTTTTTTTTTTTCTCTTTTTTTTTTTTTTGCAAATGGATAAGGAGAGTTTTATTTGCTATTCATGGTTGTTATTATTTTACGAATATATTAATGGTTGATATTATTTTACAAATAAGGACGTAAATTTCTTTCTTTCTCTCCCTCTCTGTTTCACTTACTTTTGTGGCTCAGTAACACAAATATACAGTATTATGTAGGTTCTGATACTGATTAGGCTGTCCTCTAAATGATGTAAAATGTATGATGCAGACACCAAATTCACCTGTGGCCTCTGGAAGTTCAGGAGGAAGGAAAACCAGCAACAGAATAATACTCGTTTGTCATGGATCCTCTCAGACAAATACAGAGGTTTGAAGCAATAACTAAAGAACTGCCTTCTTTAGCGTTTTTCTTCAATTCATGAAAACACCAAAGAACATGGGCATTTTCTTTAAGCAAAAAATCAATCTACATAATATTTTCATGTCTTTTTGAAAGTGAAAAGTTGTGAAGTTCTGAGCTCAAGTGCTATATGTTTATTTGTTGGTAATTACGATGAGATCAGATTTCTTTGGCAACAAAAAAAATATAGAGCAGTTGATAATAGGTGAATATGGATCATATTTCTTTTCCAGTAAAGCAGCATTATAACTGCCCTCGGTACTTTGTTGCTATTATCACTCAGTCATTGTGTGTAAGATATATTATTTTCTAGTGTTTCACTATGTTAGCTTCCTCTTGAAGTCAAACTGTACTCTCAAACGTTTCAGAGGCAGAATTCAAGTTATTAGACTGATTAAGCAAGGTGTAGACAATCTTTGAATGGTTGCTAATGGTAGTGGTTTATGGTATTGGTGATACTAATTCCTGTAACTTCCAACTTCTACAGCCAGAGAATAACAACGAACCTGTGCATCATTTAATTATGCCTAAAAATCATACAGATATCGGAATTCTAAGGTTCCCTTCAATTCTAAACAGGCTGGTTATCCATTTTCTGGAAATCAAACAATGAACATGCTTGGAGTTATACAGGTAAAAGGGCTTCTTCATGAGTTGTTTCGTTTTCCTTTTACCAGTTCTTTTATCCAGTTCTGATGAGCTACTCTGAACTTTTGACAGTCCCAGAAGACCGCTGAGTTACTTCTTGATGTGAGGGTTAGCACAATAGTAAGCAGCACAAAGAAAGCTTGTGTTGAAACGGCAATGGCCATCTCCAAAGTAAGCTGACTTTTAATTTCTGGGCATTTAATTTTCTCTTTCTCGTGTTCGATGGTACGCTCATTAAGCCATGCTTTCAAGCTCAGCATCGTGTGGAGTTGATTGCAGGTACAAGAAGCTGCTGATTGCTTGGGGGCTGACTGTGTGCCTCGCTATGTGGAAGTGAAGCAGACTGAGAATCTTGATGTTGAATATATCCTTACGAAACAGAAGGCAAGATATTTAAACTTGGATACAAGAAAACTCCTTACATCCAGTTGCTTTATTACTCTATACAAGCTTCAATATTTTAAGTTTTGTGTCGCACCCCACGAATTATGATCAACGAAATGGAAAATTTGCCAAAGGTTCAAATTTCCCGTTTCAGTATCCATACTTTGTTCGTAAATTTATTGACATATAAAAACCAGAAAATCAGATCAAAGTTTAAACAATTCATAGTTCAAGCTTAATAGTCCATGAAGATTATGATCATGCCAGAATCTCTCTCCTTAGTTCACTCTACTTTTACCCACAGGACTTGAGTGCAGTTTTGATCGATCAGCCCGGTTTATTATATGGGTTTGATGACACAGTTCTATCAGCAGTGTGGGATCAGTCGGAGCAGGGTTGGCAATATCTGCTAAATGAACTCACAAGTGAAGCCGAACCAGAGAAAGTAGTCGTTGTAGTTGGCGATCCAGCTATTCACATAGCACTATTGGGACACTGCTTGAATCTGACAAAGGACTGGATGGGATCGTTTCATCTTGATGCTGGAAGCATTAGCGTCGTTGATTTTCCCGATGGCCCATCTGGAAGAGGCGTTGTTCGGTGCATAAACTACACGGCTCATTTGGGGAGATGGTCAATACCAATCACCAGATCATCCGTGTATGATGAAGAGTTCTAGATTTGAATATTTGTAAAGACAAAACTCAATTTTCCGATGCATCGACATGACAAATTAGACGATCTTTAGAGTGTATAGTAATAACTCTATTCATGATATATCCACTTCATATATAAAATAATAGATCTTGAATGCTGCAGTTTGTGGATGCATTACAGGATTGCTTTCAAATGTGCCTCCAATGAAATCACCTTATTAGCACCATAATCTCACCCCTATAAATATGAAGTGTCCCAAGTAAGTTTGTCTGGTAGAATAAATAAAATTAATATATTTATCATGTTTCGGACAGGGCTAGGTATCTTCAGGCATTGGTATCTTGCCTGGAATGATCCTTCATTGGGGCATTGATAAATTGATCTGGTCTAAGGGTGTTCCCTCCTTTCAATAGGTCGGAGGTTGATGAAGGATCCAGTTTTGAGGTGCTCAGTGATGAGGCTTGGGAGTTGGCAGCGAGAGCTTTTGTAATAGGCTTTGGAGCCTATTTATTAACCCCTTTTTCTTTCTGTTTCTTTCCATCTTCTACATTAACCCGATTAGATTGAGCTTTGTGTTTCTTGCAATTGACAACCGAGTGTCCCGCTAAATGGCAGTGGCCACAAAACTCAAGCATTTTTCATATTAAAAATAAAAAAATAAAAAACTATGACCTTTTCTTTCACTTAGTAAGTTTGTGGGAAGGTACTTTGAGAGAAACATAATGGCCGAATTCACCATCTAACGTGGCTTGATCAATTTTCAAAGAAGCCCCTAATCCCTTTCGCTATGTTTGTTAGAATTTTGGCATGCTAATATTCCTAACCTAAGTTGCAAATACAACACCATAACTGCGCGTTTTGTGGGACGCTGCAAGAAGAGGCTGAAATCGGGAACCCACGGTTGTAGGCGGAGCAGTCCAGTCTGCCAATCATTAAAGGCCTAAACATAGCCACACTTTCTTGGTAAATAGATTCACTCAATCTTGACACAAACGACGTCTCTTTCTTGCCAAGAAATTTATTGAATGGATGATGAGTTGGCAGCTGCCATGTCGACGTAAGACACGAGCTTAAACAGCGGGTTAGGGACTGTGCCAGATGTGAGGAGGGATGGCTGCACGAAGAGGAGGACACCATGCCCAAAAGATACGTTGGAAAGCCAAGGATTCCACGTCAGCAAAGGCTATTAATTCTAAACGAAAAGATATCACTTCAGCTCTTTCTTTGTTTCATGCTCTTTTAGCAACAACAATAAAAAAAAATGGGGAAAAAACATCGGTTTTTATAATAAATAGTCATATATTTATGTTAGTTTTTAACAACTGGCCTATATTTATTTTTATTAGTAAAATAGTCATACGTTCGTGTCCAGATTTTTGAGATTGTAGTCATTAGTTTTTTGAATTCAGTTTTTATTGTTTGTCACAGACAATATTGTCTAAAATTTTATAAGTAATAAAATTTATGACTTCTTTGATTACCTATTTTTTTTGTTATTTATAAGATTTTTTTTATTTAGTAATAAATTTTGTGAAATTGGTTGTATAGGCAAACATTCATTTGTGAGTTAGTTATTTTGTTAATGGATGCTTAGTTTTTTATTGTGTTTATTTCAAATTTTCTAAAATTTTGTGACTATAGTCACAAATTTTATGACTCTGTGTTTTATTTGTCTAGTCACAAATTTTATTTGTTTAGTCATAAATTTTTAAATGTTGACCTGATGGCTATTTTGCTAATATTGCAAAACGTGGGCTATTTTTTTAAAACATAAACTGAAAAATAGCTAAATCCTTAACTGACCCAAAAAACATTGGAAAAAAAAATACTGAATGATTTAAAAAAAAAGCCAATGTTTCAAAATTTTAAGAAAGTAGCAATTAATAAATTTCAGGGCCAATTAAGAAATTAGTCATTTTTAAGATAAAGTTTGAAGGATTTAGCCATAGTATGTCAAAATTAAAGAAATAGCGATTAAACATCTTAATGGACATAAGTATCTACGATAATTACTTAAAAAAAAAACCTTCCAAATCAAATAAAAATTCTCTGAAAATTCGGCTCACTCAACTTAAGAAAATAAACTAAATCTACTATTACCAAAATTTTCATCGATTTTGATAAAATAAAAAATAAAAATGGCTTTAAATTTTTAAAACTATGACTAATCCCTAAAAAATTAGTCTAAAGTTTGGCTAAATCCTTAAAAATCTCTAAATTTTATTACTTATGTAAGAAATTTATTACAATAAATGTTATGTATAATTTTGTTATGCTAAAAAATTTCATAGATTAGTAAGAAATTTTTTATGGTTATTTTTAAAATTTTTTTAAATTATAATTACTTATTTATCTAACAGACATTAAAATATGAAAGAAAAAATATGGCAATATTATGTGCATCCATCTACCAAATGTCCCCACTCCTGAATTTATCATATTCACTTTTTTTTTTTAGAGAAAAACCTTAATAAAACCTATGTAAAAAAAAAAAGCCCTATATATCCTATAAATTTTAGGGAATTTAAAAAAAAATAGCAACTGTTTACAAAATAATTTTAAAAAATAGTCACAGTTTCAAAAAATATAAAAACTAGCATTGTCAGAAATTTCTGATAAAATTTCTAACACACGTTATAAATTTCTGACAGTAATTTTATATGTAATTTTGATATTATCAGAAATTTCTTACGGTAATTTTGGCTAGTTTTTAAATTTTTTAAAACTTTGGCTATTTTTTGAAAACACACAATATAAAATGACTATTTAATTAACTAACCTTAAATTTTAAAATATAAGGCTATTAATGGTATTTTTTCAATTATTGCACATTACGCCCCCTTAAAAATGTTTCAGCCTCTAACAACATATGTTTAGGACGATAGCATGACAGAGGGAGTGGAAGTGAACAAAGTATAGTTTTACTTTTGACAAAATAACAAAAGTGCCCTTTATATTTTGATGAAACGACGAAGTCATCACTCTATTTTTGAAAATTACAAAAGTATATTCTAAGTTTTTAAAATCGTAACAAAAATATGTCTTCCCATAAATTTTATCAACGTTTTAGTGTAAACATACTTAAATGTCATAAAGAATAGAAATATTGTATTTTTTTAATTTTATTATTAAAAATAATAAGAAACTTTATAGGCAAACAATAAATTTTGAGAAAATTATAAGGAATAAAAATTTCACTGTGATAAAATAAAAATAATTTTTTAAGAAATTATTTTTTTTTCAAGAAATAGAAAAAGAAAACTTTTTTTTAAAACAAGTGTAAGGTTCTTTAAACTGAGACAATGAAGCTCACGCACATTTTATAATTAAAAAATCATATTGTCTAATCAATAAAAATCTAGAAATAAAATACATTTTTTTTTTCATCTTAAGAAATCAAGAGGTAGAATTGATATTACTAAAAAATTAAGGGATGAACGTGATATTTGATTTTAGTATACATATTTTCCATCATTTTTGAGATGATCAGTAATATATAATTATTTGACATGCATGCTGTAAAAAGTTACATATATCTATCAGGGTAGATGAGGTAAACCTTGATATTAATTAATGCTTTTATTCGAATGGCCATATTATATTATATACCACTTTTGAAGTACATTACCACATGCGACATTCAATAGTTACTATAGCTAATAAACTACTGACACAAACGTTTTGCTGCTTTACTGTACTAATATTAATTGTTGCCATCTTTGTACAGTAACAGTACTAATTTATAAATTCGTTTTTTTTGTTTTGTTTTGCTTTTTTTTTTTTTTTTTTTGGGATGCGTTAAGGAGACTTGGATTCGTATTTCGTACATTCTCAGTGTGATCAATTTTCTTAGGTACAGAACTACAGAAGTGTGTGTTTGAATACAAAAGTACTTTAGTAATTAAAAATATAGTTGTCATTTTTAACAGATTCATACGAAATTGACCCAAGTTTGGCGATCCCTCTCGAAATATCTCATTTTATTCCATTCTATTCAAACTTTCTAACCCTTTGTTTATTTATACCATTTTATTTATTATATTCTATTTTATTTATTTTTTTAATTTTCTTAATCTTACAATCCATCTCATTCAATTTCATTTTTTTTCAACCATTTTTTCAACTTTCTAAATCCCTATACAATATCTTTAAATCTCAACCATTTATACCACCTCAAACTTCGCAAAGTTTTCTAACCATTTTTCAAATTATTTTCCAAACTATTTTCAAACTATTTTGACCAATCCCAATTCTTAGGATGGGATGGGCAAAATGATTTGCCCAAACATAAAATGAGTGTATGATCGTAATCTGTATTTTTGACAAAATATTTTTTTATATTTTTATCCTTTGCAAAAAAAATAAATAATAAAAAAAATCTTTTATGTCATGGTGTAAAGAAAATAAAAAATGAAAGGAAAGTATTATTATTGATGGCATGGCTTATTGTTTGATAGCGCTTGGGTGCCAATAACTGAATTGTATATATTTCAAGATAGCAAGTATGCATTAAGACAACTCTTAAATACTAACCATTATATTTTCTGCTGATAACAAAAAGAAAATGAGTTTTCAACAACTTCCTAGGACAAACCAAAATGAGACTTCTTCAACCGTTTAAGCTTAACAAATTTTTTATTGGTTGTTGGCAATATTGATTCTTCAAGGAAATACAATACATTACCACTGCCTACAGACATACGTACATATAATATATATATATATATATATAATATTAAAAAAAGAATTATTTATTATTTGTTCATTTTTTGTCCATATTTTAAAGAAATGTCCAACGTTTCTTAAAGATAAATTATTAGTGACTAATACATAAAAAAACTAAATGCATAATATAAACGTAAAAGTACGTCACCATATAATTAAAAAAATGACTGATTTCTTTATTAATCATAATATTAGCTATTTTCTTACAACATAATTCAAAAGTTAGTTATCTACTGATCAAATATCTTAATATATATATATATATATATATATATAAAGAAAGTGAGCCAAAGTCCAAATTATTTTTTTTCTCTTATTTTCACATAAATTGAACAAAAAAATATATATGCAATTGTAAATATTATTTACTCACCGTTTGTGTCACGCCTGTAGGTATATATAGCTCATTTAATTTTAAAATATGGCAGGCTAGCTTGGAAGACAAGTCACATGGCACCAGCAGATGAGATGTCTATTTTGTGTTTGTTCAATAAATTTATACAAATAAAAATTAATTCATTTCATGATGCAACTGGGATAATACCGAGGAGATATAAAGATTACATCAATAAATAAATAAATAGTGAGGTAAGTACCATGGTTTTTGGTCGTGTGTTGCGCTTTGTTTGGATTAATGAATTAAATAATTAAATTGTGGAAACTCAACTATTGGATATATATAATTTATATTATATTAATAGTGGTAACCTGTCCATTAGTTATAATAAGTTATGTTTATATAAATATATATTAGTCCTTAACTCTGGCGTGCAAGCCATTTTTTGTCCCCAAACATTTAATTGAACTCGGTTTTTAAGGGGACAATTGAATTATTTAATTGTTGCTCAATGCAATATTCCTGACTATAGTTTATTAGTTGAATATGGAGCTATGTTTGTTAGTATTTAATTTTGAGTTTACTTTCATTTGGTTAATTAAAAACGGCATCACATATATATCCCTATTAGGTACAGCTATATTATTAGAAGGTTGGTTATATATATATCTTAGATGACTGATTTTATAGAAATATTCTTAACATACCACATACAGCATAAGCTGTAGTGCTCCACTTGGTAATGGTAGAAAAATTGCCAAGGATTAAGTCAAAATCCATTTATTTAATTTTTTTTTTTTTGCAAATAAAAAATCCATTTAGCTATATCTATATACATTTATAATTTTAAGAAAAACCATAATTGTGCCACATTAACTACATGTAATGACGTTCTTGACGGTTTTTTCCTCTCTCTCTATGACGGCTAGGAAATTTTGAGAGAGTACATAACGTCATCAACATATGGTGTGGCAAGTCATATATTACGTGTTTCCTTGAAGGGTAAAATAGGAAATTACACAAATCTCATGCCATAATAAAAATAAATAATTTTTAAACTAGAGAATTTTAAAGTAGTCCTTTAATTTTACCAAATATCTGGCTTCGTCCCTCTATTTTAAGTAATTTCAAAATAGCCCTTTAGCTTTTTAAGCGGTCTAAAAGTATGAGTTTGCGTTGACTAAATCTTAAATTGTAACGACCCAAAACTCCAAACGATGTTTTAGTCCCGAAAAATACGGACAAATTTGAACTTTTTTTTAAAATAAGTTACATAATTGAACTTTTAATAACAAACATAAGAAATATCAATCCTCATCATAATTAAACTTTATTTAATTTGAATATTTACAAAATATTGCGGAATTTAAAACTTTCTTTGCCAACGATTTGCCGGTAGTCCACGTAAGGTTTTACAGGTCGGTCCCGTATACACTCGATGTTCCCGTCGTTGTCGCCTCTCACTATTTGCTTTCGTGACAAGATACCTGCGACACGAGCACACTAGTGAGCTAATAGCCCAGTAAGTAGATTAGATAAGTAGGTTGCTAAGTCTGCAAGTAACAAACAATCAATGGGTATCACAATACAATAATCTAATGAAAGGACGGACTCGATAATCGAGTCGTCATAGTCTGAAGAGTAAACGTCACTCTTATGCAACCTTGCCCGCGAAGTAGATTTCAGAGATAAGGTGCTGAACCTACGCGGGATACAATACCTGCAAAAGAGTTGTGACTTGGAACGAGGTCGGGCTTAACGACCCATTAATCTCGACTCAAAAGTCAATCTCATAATTTATTCTAATCTCACTCAAGTTCACAACTCTCTGACTTAGCTTATAAAACTACGTGTGCACACGATTCGCATCCAGACCCCTTACGGGTCGTTCTAGAACTTATACACAATCTAGACCTCTCACGGGTCGTTCTAGAATTCAATACATATTTAGACCCATTACGGGTTGTTCTAGAACTAATACGACTCTAGACCCTCTGTGGGTCCTTCCGAAACCTCACACAGACAATGGCCCCGTCGGGCGATCTCGGAATCGATCATGATCGCAGCACACAGCATATAAAGATGAAGGTCGTCTACCGACCTCCTTGAGACTTCTCGGGTCGTTCCGAAACCTCACACAGACAATGGCCCCGTCGGGCGATCTCGGAATCGATCATGATCGCAGCACACAGCATATAAAGAGAAAGGTCGTCTACCGACCTCCTTGAGACCCCTCGGGTCAATCCAAAACTTCTCACGACCGGTGGTTCCGTCGGACTGTTTCGGATTGATTGCGCAATCACCCCATCGGGTTAATTCGGGACATGCTATGGATCTTGGCCCCTCGGACCATCCCGATATTCTTTAAGATTGTGAGGACTCATCCTCCTCGGGCCTCTCTACCCTTTCCGAAACCTTTTACGGCCAGGGACCCCGTCGGGTCGTTTCGGAAATTCATTATTGCACTTTACCCCGTCGGGCCGATCCGGATCGTCACATCATAAACTGTGGGGAGGGCCGTGGCTCTCCTCCCCAAGGCCCGTCGGGCCGTTCTGAAAGATGGTTCGTTGACCTCCGCGAGGTCCCTCGGGTCGTTCCGAAATCTGTCATACATAATGGCCCCGTCGGGCTATTTCGGAACCAAATCATGATCGCGGCCCCGTCGGGCCCTACCCAAATTGTCAAAATATTGCCACCGAGGAAGGTCGTCCGCCGACCTCCCCGAGGCCTCTCGGGCCGTCCCGAAACGAAATCAGCGGCCCCGTCGGGCTATTTCGGAACCGATCATGACTTGCGGCCCCGTCGGGCCCTACCCGTATACATACATTACTTTAGCTCCCCTCGTCTTGTCTTGGAGTTTTCTCTTTGACCTGCAACAAAGTGTCAACAATAATATAAACAGTTTTATGTCTGTGGTCCCATACCCACCGACGTATAGGTCATCCTAACATATAAACACACAAACAGATACACACCCTACACTAGAACCTAAACCACGAAGTTGACTAATTTTTATATCTGTGGTCCCATACCCACAGACAGATAAACGTATAAATGAATGCACGCACCAATATACATCTAGACAAACACAACCTGCCACAAACGAACCTACAGTCCCATACCTGCAGGCCCGTTGTACAAAACGAGACTAATATAATCAAGAGCCCATATACATGGCCCTGGCTAGAATGGAGATTCACATAGTTTAACAGCCACAATTTTGGAAGCATCGCACGCTTTATATAATCTCAATACATGCATAATATATTCAAGCATGGTATCGTATATTCGTGTCACAGTGGAGATCCACTTAGTATATTCGTGTCACAGTGGAGATCCACTTACCTGAGGTCCTAAGCCTCCCCGACTAGGTCCTCGCGATTTTCCTCTTCCGACGTCCCTATTTGGAGTATGTGGTGCGACACTTCTGCCGAACACGAGAATTAGAGGGTCAACGTCGAAGTCCACAAAATATTCGAGAGGGAGGAAACTTTAAGAATTAATAGACTCAAAGAATGGGACACTAGACGGTGGGTCGACCAGTGGTTCGTCGAGAAACCTCTCTAGGGGTGTTCTCGTCCCGAGTGTCGTCACTTTATCCCTAACCGTCAATCCCAACTAATGGTTACGTTGCTCGATTAGTTTAGGTGAGAAAGAATTCTTTGAACCTAAATGGTCTTTGACTTAGCTATAAAAAGTGTCTGAACTTCGAGCCGGAAATCCGGCAGAGTTTCCCCTGTTTTTTGGATATCCCGGCCGAAGCCTTCACCTAATTTTAACCCAGCACCGAACTAATTTCGGTCACAGTCCATCACAACAACCACACAGAATAATTTAACATAATATCAAGACATTTCAAGATTTCATAATCGCAAAGTTCTTGAGCCTCAACGGCTTATCACAAAACACTTTTCTTAAGGATTTTAACAAATCTAAAATTACAGTCACCACTCTAATGTCGTTTTAGTTTGCGACTAAAACTCAATTCCGGCCGTTCGGTTATACCTTTAGTATTCGATAGTGAGGGGTCGGGTGTCTGTAAGTGCTTCGGTGGCGATCCTGCAAAATTTGAGAGAATAGAAGAAGAAATCGAATCAAGCTTCGAACTCAAACGAAAGTATAACGCGAAACGCTCGAACTCGCGACCCGATACTCGTTTAGGCTCAAACGAACAAGTTTACAAAATACAAATCCAATAAAAAGTAGATTATAAAGTTTGAGCAAGACACAATCCTCAAGATTGCAAAATCTTCCTTTAGAAATTCTTTTTGTAAGTTTCTAAATTTGAAAGTTCCAACTCACATACAATCGCTTCCTCAAGCAATTTACTCAAGTTTGTACATTCACGACTTCCACAAAAAATCGGATTTTCAAAACAATAATATCACCCAAAACACTAATCTTTGCGAGTATAGATTTCACCATTAAAGAAATAAAATCAACCGATGTTTATTTCTTAATTTCAATAAACACACGACAATTAACCGTTAAGATAAAACTCACACCATCTCAAATCAATTCCATCGCGACTGACCAAAATAATGCACTAAGCGGCACAAATTAACAACTTTCACAACGCCAAGATACTCGAAAAATAGGTCGAGCTAGACTCGATTACGAAACATTTATCAATTTTACCCACAATCATACGACCAACATACTCAAACTAATTTTATTCACACACCACAATACAACACCGATTTCGACATAACGATTCACCAAAATCAAGCCGCAGACAACATAGATTTTTGCTCAAAACTTATCAACGAATAACAAGTAACGCACAACCACCAAAAAAAAGAGAATGCGAGGCTCACCGACGCGAGCAAGACCGGCTCAAGTAGGCGCGTAGCGGCACGGAGACAAGCTCGACAAAGCGCGAGAGGGGCTGGCCGGCGTTATGCCACGGAGCCCGGAGCTGTGGTGGTCGGCGACGAGCAGAGCTCGGGGTTGGGCTGCTCGGAGGCACGCGCTGGGCGCGGAGAGGGAGCGTGGCTACGCGAGAGGCTAGGGAAGGCCGAACGGCGACAAGCTGAGTTCGGGACCGCCGGAGCTCGCGCGCACATCTGGTTGCCGGTACCAGGAGACGCGACGAGGCGGAGGGGTCGCGCTCGCGCGGAGGCTCTGGTCGGGTGACGAGGCGGCGCGGCGGCGCGGCGCAGAGGAGCTTGGGTGGTCGAGCTGCGCGGGACCGCTGTTGGAGGCGCGACGGTGGGGGAGCAGGGCTTCGCGCTGGCAGAGGTCGGGCGCGGCTGGATCGGCGCCGGTAGAGCACGCGGAGGCTGGGCGAGCTCGGAAGGAGGGCGCGCTGCTGCTCGGCGTCCGGAGGGAGCACGCGGGGCGCGAAAGGGAGGGAGAGGCGCGCGGAGGGCTGGGTCGGCGCGCGGAGGCTCCAGCGAGGCGGAGCTCGGGCCGAGATGGGCCGGCGTCGGCTGAGCGCGCACGAGCTGGGCGAGGGGCGGAGGAGGCCCAGCGAGGCTTGGGCGAAGCTCGCCGGCGGAGGGGAGCGTTGGGCTCGCCGGGGTCTCTCGGGGCAGCGCCAGGCCGAGCGGCCGGACTCGGGAGCAGGAGGGGGCGACGCGCAGAGGTTCGGGGACGCGCTCGCGGACGTCGCGGGGCTGGCGCTGGCGGGGGCTGGGCGCAGCTCACGAGCTGCGCAAGGGGCGCGCGCGGAGGCGGCGCTGGCCGGCGGCTGGGCGCGCGAGAAAGAGAGGGGCGCGGGGCTGGGCTCGGGGGATGCTCGCAGAGAAAGAGAGAGATAGGGGGAAAGAGGAGTGATGGCTGTTGAGGGGGATGGGAGAAAGAGATGAAGCCCTAGTGGGCTTGGGCTTAATTTTGGGCCAAAATGGCCAAAATAAATATACAAGCGGGTATGGTAAAATTTTCCAAAAATTTAGAAGACGCGCAAATAAATTGAACTCGAATAGTTAGGAATTTTAATATCACAATCGAGTATAAAATAAGTTCCTAACCAGTCCATAGATTCGAAAATGAAAATAACCACACCAATCTCACAGTTTAACTCATAGTTTTAAATTGACCAAATTTGACGAAACTGGCCAATTTTATAAATTAGTCACAACTGAGGCACAAAATACAATTTAATTAACTGGCACAGTGCTTTTAAATTCAGGTCATTACATAAATTTTTTTCAATGATAAAACTACCCTTTATACAAATTATAAATTCAACGTCCAAATTTTTAAAAATTACAGTTATACCCCATATCATATCTTTTTCTTCTTTTTCATCCAAAAAATCATCTTTCCCTACGAACCTCTAAAAATGGCAGAAAGTGCAAGCGGAGAATAAAGTCCTGACGTGGTCGGGCGCGGGAACTTAGGCGTGGCCATCACTCCCCACCAAAACCCAAAGTCTGAATCTCAAACAACCTGCACAAAATCTTAAGAGTATCAACAAAAATTAATTAAGAATTTTCTCATGACTATTAATAAAATCTCAAGAGTATCAATTTACATTTTTCTTCAATACATGAAGACACGGGAGGTGTAACCGCTGGGGAAGGAAAAGTGATCAGCGGCGTGGACATGCCGCGGTTGTAGGGTGTTCACAATATGTCCATGACACATCACTTCGTCATCCGCACGCTTTTTGTGTTTTGCCTTCCTCTTTTTAGGTTCACCGTTAGTTGGCTCCAGAATTTGTTCAAGATTCGGGTTCAGCACATAAGCGATCTTAATATTAGTAAGAAGGAAAAATAATTTTCCATTCCAGCGGGTGAAATTTTTCCCATGAAAGCAACCAAGATAAACATTTGGGTTCAAGAAAGACGCAACGTTGTTGATGAAAAAATAGAAATAACAGAAAAGTGTTTGGAGATTTTGCGAGTAGAGGCGTATGGAAAATTAATTCCTTAAGGTGATATTTACCCCTACTTAATACTACGGATTAAAGGTTAATTACCTCTCAAGATACACTTCTCACACAATCTCACAAGTAGCACTCTTATGGATTATCCATAACAAAAATATAATATTGTAACTAACTGAAAAATATTTTTTGGTTTATTAACTATATCTGTTAACTAAAAGTCATAATTATTAACCAATTCTAATAATTACCAACAGAAAATAATTGCCCAAACAATTATTAACTTTCCATCCAACGGTTTGATCAGGATTTAAAATGTGATAATTAAATATAACCATTAGGTCGTAACCCTCGGCAATCAACCATTAATCCGAGAACAAAGTGAACAAAAAAAGAAAAAAAACTCCCTCCTATGCTCCTTACGAAGTTGAAAGTGCACCTAAGATGCACCAAATGTGCCATAAACGCTTAATCGTCCCTCGCGGTGCTTCACGCCATTACGCAGTAGCATGATAAGGAGCATACTCCTTACCACACTCAACTACAAGCCTTAGCCCACATTTCCTTTTAAACCATTAAAGTCCCACATAAACTTCTCATGTGGGACTTACTTGGTTTCTCATTAGCTTCTGGTTTCCCACTAGCATTTCAGTTCAAATACAAACCAATGTTACAATCTATTCTAACATTAAATACTAAATCATTTTTGTTGCCCACTTCACTAAATATATATGGTTTTACCCTCCTAAACATGACTCGGATCTTGCTACCACATTTGTTACTTGTAAGCCCCTTGTAGAAAAATTTTCAATTCTAAAACTAAAATACTTTTTTCAAACAATGGTATTGAGTATATTTCTCTCCGTCCATTTTTGTCACCTTAATGGTATAGCCCATCTCGCCACACAACCACATACACATGAGCATAACGTTTATACTTTATATATAATGATGTCGCCTTCACATTACCAAAATTGGTTTAACACTTCTTCACCAAGCATCCATACCACTTGCATTCTAGCCTTTTGCCACTGCCACCACTGTCTATCTTATCAATCGTATGCCTCGGTTTATGCTGCCCTTCTTCGAAAAAATTTCCAACAACTGCCTAATCTCACCAAACTTAAGGCATTCATTTATCTTTGTTACCCTTGCCTCTGTCTTAACACCACTCATAAACTTGTCTGAAATCCAACCATTGTGTTTAACTAGGCTACGCTCTTACTCATAGTGCCTTTCTTTGTTACGATCCTCGTCTTCAAAAAATTTTGTACCTCGCCATGTCCGTTTTGTCGAATTTTGTCTTTTCTTTTTCTTCCCTCTTTGCTTTCCCTTCCCCTCATCTTTCACATGTTTTTGATCCCACTAATCCCCCCACTAATCCCCTAGTTTATCTATTATCAATTCTTTTTTAGCAGAGTACTGGCCAGTCATCATCAACGTCCTTGGCACCAAAACCATCACAATTTGTCATCCTATGATCACTTGGTTGAAAATCAATACATCCAAACACAATCCCAAGTATAGCCTTCTTATTACACCCTTCTTATAGCTTATTGAACCCATCAGTCTGCAACAAAGCTCTTACAGATCCTCGGTGGTGAAGAGCTATGCGTAAAGAATTTGATGTGCTTTTGCGAATGGTACATGGGAACTTTGTGCCCTCTAATCTCAAGCAGAATCTTGTTGGCTGTAAATGGATCTTTTGCGCCAAGAACAACTCGGATGGGACTATTTGGTCGGTTTAAAGTGCACGTTTTGGCTAAAGGTTTTCATTAACACCATGTAGTTGACTTTTAAGATCCATATATAGTGCACATAATTATCAATTTAACACTCAATTATTGATGGTAACTTTATTAACTCGATGTAAACAATGCTTTATTGAATGACCTCCTCATCAACGAGGTGTTTATGTAATAGCCACCTGATATGCGCGACACTCATTTTTCAACTCATTTTTCAATCATAATTAGTAGTATTTTACTGTCTAAAGTGGAATTATAGTTGCTTATTCCTCCAGGCTCCAACTAATTATTTAAGATTAATGCATTTTAACTTTAAGAGCAAAAAATATAACGGAATTATAAAAGATGAAGTTTATTTATGCATCTTGTAATTAAAGCATGACTGTTATCTTAGAATTTAAAAAACGTATTAAAAAATGTGCTTCCTCAATGTTTTTGAAAATTATAATTTCACCTAATTTTATTAAACGATTTTCAATTATCCCCCTTTATTAGTATAATTTATGTGTATTTAAAAAATATGCAATTTATGGTCAATACTGTACTTAAAACTATTACTATGTCCCTAGTGGACTTAATTGATTAATTCATTATAATGTAGTTCAATGTAAATCTTCTTTTTCATGTTGATGTTACGCCCTCCTTAAAATTAAAAATAAAAAATAAAAAAAAAATTGGCTCTGCCACCGTCTGAATGGTTTGCTATTTGCAGAAATAAAAGAAAAGAAATAATCCGAACAGTTACATTTCATGTTTTAAGCATGACATGAAATACTTCGGCTGGCCGGTGACAGACTTACATTAATATAAATGTATTTGACTAATAATATATACATTAATTAGATGGCAATTAAGTATACTCTCATTTTAAAACATTACTCACTGTCGGTGTAGAACTTTCCATACACGATCTCTCTCTGAACACGAATATATACATATATATACGATACGATCTTGCACGTGCGAGAGTGACATATATATGTGTTTGTAAATAAATATATATATATATATATTTAACTTTTTTTTTTTTTTTTATGGTTTCGATCCGTTGGGTTGTACCATGCATCAGCACATTAGGCTTATAATTATACTTGTGTATGCGTGTTTAGTGAAAACACAGGATTCATAAGATACTTTCCCAAATTAATTACCGTAAGTGTCGGTCTATATATTATATGTTAGTGTGTTACAGTATATCGCCCAACCATAATACCATACATAGACTGTTGGGACAAAATTTCGTCACAACTATACGTGAGGCACGTGACCGGGTATCCCAGCTCGAGACGTCCGTTGTGCCACGCGCTAACTTTACTAAGTTGGAGAATACAAGTAAAAAGCAAATAAAGTACAAAGGTTTTCCGGTATTCTGTCCTCTTCTGCAGCTTGTGGGGAAGCCCAATTTATAGGTGGCTTGTCGTCCTTTCAGATGGCTCCTTGAGCATTCATGATGGTACCATGAATGCGAGGTTAAAGGCCCTTTAATGCTACCGCTCGGACTTGGTTTAAAGGGGACTTTTCGACGCCCACTGAGGGGTTACATGATCAGTTAATCCAGTGTGTGCGGGTCCACGTGCGCATAAGCGACCTTCGGACTTCTATGGCGGGAAATGGATGGTAATTGATGCGTGCGAACACCCGCCAGCTTTGGCGGCCTATGACGGGGTCTGGCGGGGTCCGACGGGATCCGGAGGCGTCCGGCGGGATCCGGAGGGGTCCGGCGAGATCCGGAGGGGTCCGGCGGGATCCGAAGGAGTCCGGCGGGGTCCGGCGGGATCCGGAGGGGTCCGGCGGGATCTGGAGGGGTCCGGCGGGATCCGAAGGAGTCCGGCAAGGTCTGGCGGGATCCGGCGGGATCCGGAGGGGTCCGGCGGGATCCGAAGGAGTCCGGCGGGGTCCGGCGGGATCCGGCGTGATCCTTGCTTCCGGTGGGATCCTGTAGAGTCTGGCGGGGTCTGGCGGCTTCCAGGGGGGTATGGTGCCCTCCAGCGTGATCGTTGCTTCGGCGCCCTCCGGCGTCCTCTAGCGAGCACCCGTTCGCTTCAGCGGCTCTAGTGGTTTCGACGGGCACCTGATGGCTTCGGCTGTACCACCTCGTTTAGACGGGGCTTTATTTTTGGGCCTTGGTATTCTTGGGCTCTTATTGGGCCTTGTTAAAATCTTACCCAAAATTAGCCCCCGATTTTCCGTGTTGTAATTATTGAGCTAAGGAAAATATTTTCTTCGTGGGAAATTGCGCCTTCAATGTCGTTACCTATTTGAGCAAAGTATCGTTCTCTACATCGCGCAGACAATCATAAGCATCGCTTTTTTTTTTTTTTTAGCGCTACCTCCCTTTGGGAGGTGGTGGGATCGAGCCGGTGCTTCACCCGACTTTTTTTTCTTTTTTTTTTTTAACTGCGCTATCTCCCTTTGGGAGGTGGCAGGATCGAGCCGGTGCTTCTCCCGACTTTTTTTTTTTTTTTTTTACCGCGCTACCTCCCTTTGGGAGGTGGCGGGATCGAGCCGGTGCTTCTCCCGACTCTTTTTTTTTTTTTTTTTTACCGCGCTACCTCCCTTTGGGAGGTGGCAAGGTCGAGCCGGTGCTTCTCCCGACTTTTTTTTTTTTTTTATCTCCCTTTGGGAGGTGGTGGGATCGAGCCGGTGCTTCTCCCGACTCTTTTTTTTTTTTTTACCACGTTACCTCCCTTTGGGAGGTGGCGGGATCGAGCCGGTACTTCTCCCGATTTTTTTTTTTTTTTTACCGCGCTACCTCCCAAAAGGGAGGTGGTGGGATCGAGCCGGTGCTTCTCCCGACTTTTTTTTTTTTTTTACCGCGCTACCTCCCTTTGGGAGGTGGTGGGATCGAACCGGTGCTTCTCCCGACTTTTTTTTTTTTTTTTACCGCGCTACCGCCCTTTGGGAGGTGGCGGGATCGAGTCGGTGCTTCTCCCGACTTTTTTTATTCTTTTTGGTATGTCGTTCTGAGTGCCTATCATGCGTAGGTCTTTTCCTATCGTTGTAGGATTTCATTAATGCCTTGTAGGTCTTTTTGTACCCAGTGGGTGTTTTTTTTTTTTTTTTGATGCCCTGTGGGTCTTTGGAGGCCCATTGGGTCTTTTGATGCCCTGTGGGTATGTTAGTGCCCGTTGGGTCTTTTGGTGCCCATTGGATCTTTTTGGTGCACATTGGGTATTTTGATGCCCTGTGGGTATTTTTTGTGCCCGTTAGGTCTTTGGGGGCCCATTGGGTCTTTTGATGCCCTGTGGGTATTTTTGTGCCCGTTGGGTCTTTTGGTGCCCTTTGGGTCTTTTTGGTGCCCATTAGGTCTTTTGATGCCCTGCGGGCATCTTTGTGCCCGTTGGGTCTTTTCGTGCCCTTTGGGTCTTTTTGATGCCCTGTGGGTATTTTTGTGCCCGTTAGGTCTTTGGGGGCCCATTGGGTCTTTTGATGCCCTGTGGGTATTTTTGTGTCCGTTGGGTCTTTTGGTGCCTTTTGGGTCTTTTTAGTGCCCATTGGGTCTTTTGATGCCTTGTGGGTATCTATCTTTGTGCCCGTTGGGTCTTTTGGTGCCCTTTGGGTCTTTTTGATACCCTGTGGGTCTTTTGGTGCCCTGTGGGCTTTTGACGCCTTGTGGGTCTGGTAGACTTCGCTTGTGTTCGACGTGGTCTGCCACCGACTCGTTGAGACTGTTGCCTTCTAGTGTTTACACTTAACGGAAAGCCCCCGAGGGCTAGTAGGGGGCGACGAAATTCGGCGGTGTCTAATGCCGATTGGCGGGGTCCGACGGATTCTACCCTTAAAGCCGTGCGCTATTGGTTTATGAGTCAAAGCTTGTCGTATTTTATTTTATTTTTTAGCTCGCTACCTCTTTTTGTGAGTGGCGGGATCCTGTCGACTTTGCTCCCCATCATCCTTTTTTTTTTAAAATATATTTTAGATATGGAAAAACTTTTAATTTCATTGAATACATAAGAATTATGGTAGCAAATAGAAAAAACTTATACATTAGACTGATAAGCAAAATATAAGATTCTTCTACTATTAAGTGACGGTCTTTCCATCATGGTCCATGCACACTTGCTAATTATCATTCGTTTTCTTAATGAATACTGCATTAGCTGGCTATCTCGAAAAGCCTACTATGTTGGAGTTACTCGTGTTGCGAGGTTTCTCTTTCTTACGCTTCGTGCTGAGCGAGGTGAACGCTTGGAGTCATGGCTTTCTTTGAGTCACTTTCTTTTGCGTCGGTTTCACTCTTACGTTTTCCTTCGCCCTTTTGAGTTTTCCGACTCTGCAAGTAATCTTCTATGTTGACAAATTCTTGCGCCCTTGCTAAGAATTCTCCAAAAGTTTTAGGTGCCCTTCTTATGATGGAGGTCAATAACTCGCCTTCTTGTAGTCCTTCTCGAAGGGCGGATAATATGTTGTTATCCGTGAAATCTTCAACAAGATTCATTCCTTCACTGAAGCGGTCAATGTACTTCTTTAGAGTCTCGTCTTTTCCTTGTTTTAAAGACCAAAGGTGGGTTTTGTCTTTCTTGCGTGTCTTGGAGCCAATGAAGCAGCCAAGGAATTCTCTCTTCATTTGGTCGAAAGAACTGATTGTTCCCGGCTTCAAGCTCCTAAACCATTGACGGGCGGCACCGGTCAAAGTGAGGGGCAAGGCTTGGCACTTTAGACTAGCGCTAGCTCGATGGATGTTCATCCATGTCCGATAGGTCTCAATATGGTCGAGTGGGTCGGTCTTCCCATCGTACGCCTTGATTTGGGGCATCTTGAAATCCTCCGGGAATTCTTCAGCTAATATTTCTCGGGTGAAGGGAGGGTCAGCGTCGTTAGTGACGCTTAACCCTTGACGTGGCAGTCCCCGTTCGTCGCATAAGTCGTTAATTCGGTTGACGGCTTGTCGAACTACTTTGTCAAGGTCGTTTCCTGAATTAGCAATGGACGCTTGTCCTCCGTGGACGGCTTGGTTGTCTCGGCGGCTAAGACGAGTCCCGTGTGATGCTTGGTTTCCTTGTTCGTTGGTACCCGACATCTGACTTCTTGCGGGGTTCGGGCCTAGACGGGCGTGAACGCCTCCTCTCCTTCGGTTAAGGTGGTCTCTCAGGTCGGTGGTGTTTTGAATGTTGGCTCGGCTTGGGGCCCATGTGCTGTCAGCATCGTCGTCTGTGTTACTGCCCAGGCGGCTAAATACGGAGACACATTCTGTCTTCTATGGACGTTGTCCCTTGATCCTCCGGTACGAAGTAGGTGGCGCCTCGGCCTGTCCGGGTTTTCCCGCCTCTGTCTATTCAGGGGTCTTGCTACCTCGTCTCCTTCATCGTTGGCTATTGCTTGGTTTCCTGCCACGCGGTTTTCGTTCTCTGCCGCTTGGTGCACGTATTGCAGATTGTGCGTGGTATTGACGACAGTTACAAATCGAGTCATAACATCAACCAAGTTGTGGACTGTGTCTTCGAGTTTGTCAACGCGGTCTTCACGACGGTTGTTTTGTCTACTAGCGATGCGTTCACTGTCATAATTATCTTTGTCCGCCATGTTTCTTCAGTCCTTAAAATTCAAAGGTTCGTTGAATTTTGGAAGAGTTTAACTGGAGTTCAGGGCGTGTGGCTGTTACTTGCGGGCCCTCCTTCTAGCGCCAAAATGTTGGGACAAAATTTCGTCATAGCTATACGTGAGGCACGTGACCGGGTATCCCAGCTCGGGATGTCCGTTGTGCCACGCGCTAACTTTACTAAGTTGGAGAATACAAGTAAAAAGCAAATAAAGTACAAAGGTTTTCCGGTATTCTGTCCTCTTCTGCAGCTTGTGGGGAAGCCCGATTTATAGGTGGCTTGTCGTCCTTTCGGATGGCTCCTTGAGCATTCATGATGGTACCATGAATGCGAGGTTAAAGGCCCTTTAATGCTACCGCTCGGACTTGGTTTAAAGGGGACTTTTCGACGCCCACTAAGGGGTTACATGATCAGTTAATCCAGTCTGTGCGGGTCCACGTGCGCATAAGCGACCTTCGGACTTCTATGGCGGGAAATGGATGGTAATTGATGCGTGCGAACACCCGCCAGCTTTGGCGGCCTACGACGGGGTCCGGCGGGGTCCGACGGGATCCGACGGGATCCGGAGGGGTCCGGCGGGATCCGAAGGAGTCCGGCGGGGTCCGGCGGGATCCGGAGGGGTCCGGCGGGATCCGGAGGGGTCCGGCGGGATCCGAAGGAGTCCGGCAGGGTCTGGCGGGATCCGGCGGGATCCGGAGGGGTCCGGCGGGATCCGAAGGAGTCCGGCGGGGTCTGGCGGGATCCGGCGTGATCCTTGCTTCCGGTGGGATCCTGTAGAGTCTGGCGGGGTCTGGCGGCTTCCAGGGGGGTATGGCGCGCTCCAGCGTGATCGTTGCTTCGGCGCCCTCCGGCGTCCTCTAGCGAGCACCCGTTCGCTTCAGCGGCTCTAGTGGTTTCGGCGGGCACCTGATGGCTTCGGCTGTACCACCTCGTTTGGACGGGGCTTTATTTTTGGGCCTTGGTATTCTTGGGCTCTTATTGGGCCTTGTTAAAATCTTACCCAACATAGACTATTATAGCATCAATCATATATATGGTTAAAACTTGGCCAAGCACGTGATATTTTTATAGTATGATTCAACCTTATTTATAAAAAATATATATATATACTCTATTAGGGGGGTTATTATGGGAGTTTGTAGTTAAATGACCTAATTATAGAACTTATTTTAAAAAATGTCCAGAATTTTTTAAAATTAAGTGAATGGCCTGTTCTTGGTAAGTAGACAAAATACTATGGTAAGTAGATGAAATACCAGTTATTTTTAGCTTGAATTTTGTCTACTTACAAAGGTAATTTATATGTTTACCCAAAGTTCTTTTTGGAGGTATATTAAATAGACAAAATTCAAGCTAAAAATGGCTGGTATTTCATCTGCTTACCATAATATTTTGTCTACTTAACAAAAACGGGTTATTCACCTAGTTTTAAAAAGTCGTAGACATTTTTTGAATATAATCTAAAAATAGACAACCTATTTCCCTTTTATTAAGGTCTAAAAAGAGTCGCTGAAGTGGAAAAACGTTTGAACATAATTTAAAGTCCATTTTTCACTACGAGAGAATATAGTTTTAGATTCGAGTTTCTAAGTGCTTAACCGAATGAGAATAGTTAAGAAGTGACAAGTCACCCGGATCTTACTAGATTCTTATAGAATGACTAATCTAATTATCTTGTCTTCAAACCCTTACTAAAATTTACTAAAATTTGAAGGTTTTAACAAAAGATATCATTGAAAACCGTAATTTTGAAAAAAAAAAAAAAAGAAAAAAAAAGCTTTTTGTAGTTTACAAAAACCATGGAATTGTTTCGAAACCATAATATAATGCACTATTATTTGAGTCTTATCTCCCCAATAACCTCTCTTTTCTAGTAAGTTCAACAAAAATTTTTTTTTTATCCATTGGTGAGGGTTTTTTGTTTTTTGTTTTTTTGCTAGCTATTATTAACAAATTAAGCCTGCCCAATAAATTATTAAAAAAAAAACAAATAGTCCTTTCCCAAAAATGATTCCATTTTGATCTTCCCATTGTTGCTCATATCTGTTCTGTAAAGTACTAGTTTTTGGTGCATTACTGCTGGCTTTTTATTATAACACAGCTTTACTTTTCACAAAGTAAAAGATAAAATAAAGAAAAAAACAAATTCTGGAATATTTTTCATCATTAAAACTATTTTTCCTTGGTTAATAAAAAGTGTCTTTTGTCTTATGAACTTTTCAAAAGTAGGGAATTTCCAAATATTATTATAGTCCATAGATCCCTTTTACATAAACATAGATAGCTAGAAATTGATATGATATCTAATTGCATTGCCTTCGTGTAAGTATAAATTATAAACTGAAAGAATCGGAATTTTTCTAGTGTCAAGAGGCGACCTACAAGTCATTTGCTTCTCGTCCTTGCAAAAAAATAATAATAATAATAATAATAATTTGCTTCTCGATGTGACATTTTTTGTTACTTAATGGCGCTTTACTTTTTTTTTTTTTTTTACTTATTAAATAAATTGTATTGTTGTACGTGTGGTACTTTTCCTCTCATTCGAAGAAATTCCAATATAATTGATTAACTCTTGAGAGATGGCACATATACGTTTATCAATTGGCTACCTAGAAAAATCATCCGTTTATCATTTTCCCAAAGGCTTAAATAGTACAATTAATTCCCATAAAAAAAATGGTAAAATTAGTTATTTTTATCGATACAAAAGTGAACCTAATTGAACTGGCCGGTTACTTAAGTCCGGCCGTATTTGCAACTGATTTTCTTCGGAATTAGTCGTGGAAAGCTATATTTTGGCGTCATTTAATCAGTGATTGATATATTAGTCACAACTCACAAATAATAAGAGCAAATTTGTTAATTAATTGGCAGATTCGCAAAACCCACAACACTCTCACCTAAACTTTCTTTTCTCGCATTCTTCTCCGACCCTACCTCGGGAAACACCCCTACGACAAGCTCACAACTTATTTTTTGATCACTCGCGGATAATTGAATTTTATGTTTATCCGCAACTAATGTCTCAATTGCTGATTACTAAAATTTTTGTAAAGTTTCTCAATTCAAATATCCAATAAAATTTGAGAAATAAAAAAACAATACAACTTAAAAGTCCTAGATAGATCAGATTGAAATAAATGAGAAACGCTTTTTACTTTTAGTTTTTAATAATTGTAATCATTTTTCTTGGCCCAGAGCTATTAAAGTTGTCTTGTTCGGTTCGCTTCATTCTTTTTAGTTAGTCTAGGGTTCAAGATTGCAAAATCGCTATTTAATTACAATTTTGCATCTCTCGTTCAACAAGAGATTTTTTATTTTTTAATTGCAATTGCACGAAATATTTTGATAAACATATAAATCTAATGCCCAAGACTATTGCTGGAAATGTTTTATATATTAATGAAGAAATTTTAGTTAATAACCATTTTTAAATGATGTTTTAAAAAAATAATCAATATTTGCATTAATTAAAAAATTAATTATTTTCTTAACTATATCATGATGTGATTTTACCTTTATATCCGTAATTCTTTTATGCATTAGTGGTTAATAACTTAATTTTTAAAAATATTGACTTTTAATTAACATGAACTTCAATGGTCAAATGCCAAGTAGATCTTTATTATTATTTTTTAGAAAATAATATAATTATCTCAGGTGTGTTTTATTAAAATGCCATGTTTTCCTAGAATCTGAAAATAAAAGATTTCTCAACTTAATTTTTTAGATTGAATCAAAAGTGTCAATTTACTCAGACTTTCCGTGGATTATTTAATTTTCTCACAAATGTCAATACTTGCTCAGAGATTATTCGAGAGGATGAATACAGAATCAATTGCATGCGTAGTACTATATAAAATTTATACACGTTTTTTTGGTTGAAATTCAAAATAACATACATATTTTGTTCAATTTTATACACGAGAATAGTTATGATATTTTCTCTCATTTTTAATTTTTATTACTTCATTATAGGACTTTCTAAATAAATATATAAGCCTTACATGCATGAGCGAGGATATTTTTGTTATGCACTTGACAGTGAATGAATGAAAATGAGTAGGCAATGCCAAGGACATAAATGATCATACTGTCATGTCTATAACATGTGTTTCAGAGAACATGTTATGGCATATATATATATATATATGCGAAATGTGTGGTAAGAGACTTTCATCACAAATTTCGACAAATATGTGGTAAAAAAATTGTTTTGTTACAGCTATAGAAAGAGAAGGGGGTATATATAAATATATATATATATATATATATATAATAAGAGCAAATCATTTATGCTATACTTTATGTATATGACACTCACATAAGCATCCCAAGTTATGGTACTGACTGCAAAAATAAGTTCTGGACAATAGTTATATGTAATACACTAATACTTGGTGATTTTTTTTTAGGAAACTTAGGAAAATTCTCTGACAAGTCAAAAATTTTAGTGGGAAATAATTTGGTCATCATACTTAATTATTTTTTAAGTCAAGAAAGTAATTTTACCATCTAAAATCATTTTTCACTAGAATCGTTTCTTTGCAAAGTCATATATAAGCTTTCACTGCAAAACGAGCCAACTTTTATTTCAATACCATCTTAGAGTTTTTTTTTTATTTTTTTTATTTTTTTATTTTTTTTTTCAAGTGACTAAAGCAAGAAGGCAAAAAATATTTTCAGTTTTTCACGGTGGCTAGATTTGTTATTAAAATAATAATGACATATGCAAAATGTTAATTAATGTCGTTATGAATAGTGATTGGTATTTCATGTTAAAAAGAATTTGACATCAATTAATTAGAGGATGAAAGTAAATATATAGTGCATATAAGATAATGAATGTCCCAATTATTTCTGCACGTACGTACTCGTAAAACGACCTAACCTCGTTCCGTTTTCCATGTAGTCTCCTTCATGAAAGTTGTATTGCCTATCCCGTAATTAATCAAATCATGTATAGAGGATGACAAAATATAATATAATATATATCACACTTTTCACTATTAATTGTTTTCAAGAATAATTAATAAAATATATTAAGACACTCTGAGTGTGAGTTTTTGTTTTTGTTTGTTGTTTTCTTTTTAAATAATAAACCCATTTCAAAAAAAAAATGTGAGCTTATTCTCCAAGTGAAATAGACGCTAATTTTTTTTCACAAATTTTTAAAATATATGAATTTGATTTATTTTTATATTTTTAATCAATATATATGACCTTACTAAATTAAATTTTTATTTTTCTTATACGTTATTGAATTTTCTTATCTTTTCTTTATACTATTTTTCCTTCAAATGTGCATCACTAAAATAAATCTTTTCATTGATCACTATATATATATATATATGTGTTTGTGTAAATTATTACCCCCGAAGGGACATGACCTTCCTTACAATATTGTTTATTTGTTCACCTTCATACTCAAGATATATTGTACTCGCCATAATGAGAACATGCCACAAAAGAGTACTTAGACCTTTTGGGGTCCATTGCCTTAGAATGTGCCTCCCTCACTAGGACCAAAATCCAAGAAAGAGAGAGAGAGAGAGAGAGAGAGAGAGAGAGAGAGATAATAATGCCTTTTTGTGAAATATGTTAGCTTGATTTCTTTTTTTCTCTTTCAAGAAGAGACAGCCCTCATTGCATAGATGTCCCTTCCTTAAGCTACCATATAATTATTTTAAAAGAAAAATTATTGTCTTCCCAAATCAGTAACTATTAGCATGCACTATTAACACTTAATCATGGCAAATAGACTATAGTAAATAATACCTGCATGTTCTTTACTAATCCCACCTCTCTCCCTTTTTTGCTTTTTTGTTCCACAAGTTTTCAATGTAAAAAAAAATAATAATAATTAGAGGCCATCAAGAACTTCTTCGGGGATTCTCAGGTGTGTTTCTCTCTTTTTTTTTTTTTGGGTAAAGAACGATTATAAATCGTCAGATTTACGTAGGGCCCACTAAAAAGTAAATCTGATAATTCATATCATTTCTCACTAAAAAAAAAATCCCACTAAAGAAACACCGTTTTTTCTTATCTTTGAAATTCTTAGTTCCAAGTTAACATAAAAATTGCAGAAAAGTTCAAGCATGGCTTCATGAAAAAAGATGCATTTGTTTAATCTAAAATAGATGAAAGGCTTTTTTTTCCCTTCTTTTCATAATTCTTAGTTTGTTAATTCTCCCAAAAAAAATTAAAAATTAATTAGTCCAAAAAATTAAATTTTATACTCTAATATCTTCTTCATGTGTGGATTGACAAGCAATCGTGTGAGCGAATAAGCAAATCCAGTATGTGAATATTTAGGGTTTAGGGTTTAGGATGGATTTATTTGAAAATTATCTATAATTATAAAGCAAAAGTATAAATTTTACAAAGTTCGGGGGGGGGGGGGGGGGGGGGGGGGGGGGGGGTGGGGGGGGGTTGCGGGGGGTGGAGGGTGGCGTGCCCCCACCGGCCCCTATCTACATCCGGCCTTGTTGTCGTTACCCTAATCAAATTGCACTATGAACTTATAAAAATTGGCAAATTAGAGTCGGTTGATAACTAAATCACAAATTTTGATGAAACTTGACAGAATGAAAGATGTATATTACTAAAATAAATAAAAAGTTCAAAAGGTATTTTGTCAAAACTCGCCAAGTTTAAGGGCTACCACTGCAAATAGACAAATAATCTCCAAATTTATTATTTAGAATAATTTGCAACAATGGCTCGTAAACTTATTGATTTTTGGCAAATTGCCTCTCAATCTTTTTTATTTTATTTTAGTGATATGCGTCTTGTATTACGTCCAACTTTGGTAAAATTTGAACTTTCGTTACCAATATGGACTAATTTATCAAATTTTATAAATTAATGGTCCAAATTGTTGCCAAAAAAAAAAATTAGGACCAACTTGCCAAACACACAATAAGTTGAGGGGCCATTGGTGTCAATTACTCATAGATTTAAGTGTTTTGATATCCCATCGGAAAATTTTGCTAAAATAAAGTAGATATATGCGTACTTCTTGCAGAAAAATTAAGTAGTAGAATTGTTTAGAGCCATTCGTATAGAATGTTTCTCATAGTTCTGAAATAAAACCGAGTAAAAGTAAAAAGTACAAAGTTATTTACAATTGTGTTAGAAAGCTAAGGTACTATCTTAATCCTAATTTCCCTTATTGCCACAAGATGTTTTGTTATTCCAAAAAAAAAAAATGTTAACAAATAGAACTGCCGTTCAAAATAGTCACATACATATCTTGATTATTAATATTGATGCTTATGTTTGGAATTGAGAGTCACAAAAGGGACAGAAAAAACAGAAAGTGAGGGAAAGTTTTTGTATCCCTTAATTGTTTGCGCTCGCTTTTAATCATGGGTGATATTTGGGTGTAGGAGTTGATGGGACCCTTGACTATGTTTATGTGGGGTCAACTCTCACTATCATAATCATTCATTCCCATATTGCCCATATAATCTTTATTTTGTTAATATATATATATATATATATATATAGAGAGAGAGAGAGAGAGAGAGAGAGAGAGAGAGAGAGAGAGAGAGAGATTCAGACTGCAAATTCATACCATTATGTATCCACTATCTACTAGGATAACAATCCAGATTTCCCTAATTGACCGCCATGAAAACACTTTCTTGCCGTGTTAACCAAAAAAAAAAAAAAAACAAAAAAAAACAAATTCCAATCTTACATATCGTCAAATGATGGGATTTTAACTACCAAAATGAGATATTGTGGACTTTGTTTAAGTGGGTTTATATGAAAACCAATTACCACTCTTTCAAAGATCCACTGACAAATTTTCCACGATGAAACAGTTATCAAACAATGACCAAAAAAAAAAAAAAAACTCATTTTACAAAAGGTTGTTTCTTTTCTTCTTGTTTTTTTTCATCTTCTTCAACAATCTCTCCTTTATTTATATATATTAATAATATATAAAAATTATAAAAAGGGTTAATTATTTAAATAGTTATTTTAAGTGTGTGTTTTTAAAAAATAACCACAATTTCAAAAAAATTAAAAATTAGCTATTTTTTTTTCACATGTAAAAAATTTCTTATAATAACAAAAGTACACATAAAAATTACTCTAAGAAATTTCTTACATATGTAAAAAAAAAATTAAAATAGCTACTTTCTTAATTTTTTAAAACTGCGATTATTTTTTAAAATTATTTTTTTTAAATGGCAATTTTTTTAAAATTTTCTTAAAAAAAAAACAGCCAATTGTGCTTAAATAATTTAAAATTATAGTCAATATTTTATTTATTAAAATAGTAACTATTAAATAGTTATGAAGAATGATGTTGATCCATGTATTTTGTTTTCTTAATTTTTTAAAACATTAGCTAATTTAAAAGAAAATCAAAATAAGATATTTAACTAATTCCCCTTATTAATTATTTAACAAAGGAAAGCCAATGCTAGCATGTCACCAAAGTTCATGCCATTCTATAGTCTATACTGACTTGGTCCAGTAATTGTTTGGTTTTTCTTCTCTCTTTTTTTTCCCTTTAAATTTATTAATTTTTTATTTTCATAAAAAAATCAATAATATGAACTGGCAAAAAATAAAATAAAGAATGCAAGGCCAAGCTTGAAGGTTTCACCTCAAGCTTTCCATTTCTCTCTTTCTCTTGAGATGCTGATTTTAAGGTCAAGAGAGAGAGAGAATCACATATTAAATTTCATATGGGCCTGTCAGATACCTGGATTTCTTTCTTTGCCTGCCCTTCCCCCTACTAATTGTCCTCCTCTTAGCTTCATCTTTAGAGAATAAGAGAAGAAGAGAGAGACCAAATAATGAAAAAAACAAACACACAAACAAAACCAACAAACAAACCCCAAAACAAATAAAAGAAAATTTAAAGCAAAAGACAAACACTTCTCTGAAAACCCCTCATTCTCATCTCTCAACCCTCTCTTTCTCACAGCCTCTCTGTTCCTTGTCATTTCCAAACCTTCCATTTCTTCTTAATTCCCCCTCTCTCACTAAATTCCAAAACACAACCCAAAACCCATTTCTCAAACCCCAAAAAACAAAAGAAAAAAAAAAAAAAACCACCCTTGTGAAAAGAATCTCTCTCTCTCTCTCTATTCCAAATTCCAAATTTCAAACTGTACAGAATGAGAGACATTGTTTCATGCTTCAGCGAGCACTCAATAAGCGTCTCAAACCCTTCATGTTCAAGCTACACATCAAACGCCAACAATTGCATAACTCCGAGCCAGAGCCAAAGCCAATGCCAAATCCCAATCCCTTCGGCCCAAAACGCCGTCGCTTCGGTTTACAAAGTCGTCCTCTCTAACCAAACCCAGTTTCTGGTCAAAGTCACCTGGTCCAGAACCAACTCCGCCCAAGGCCTAACCATAAGCTTCGCAGACAAAAACGACAACGACCACGACCAAAACGACAACAACAACAACAACAACCCGTCGTCGTCGATCTTCAAGCTCAACATCAATTCCCGTCTCTTCCGCAAGAAGAAGGGAAACAAAGCCTTCGACTCCTTCCAGTCCTCCAAAGTCGAGCTCTTCTGGGACTTCACCAACGCCAAATTCGAGTCCAACCCCGAGCCCGCGGAGGGCTTTTACGTCATTGTCGCCTTCGACTCCGAGATCGGGCTGATCCTCGGCGACGCGCCCGACGAGGCCGCGGCGAAGAAGCTCAGGATCAGCAAAAGCCCCGAAGCGAAGACCCGCCTGATCTCGAGGCAAGAGCACTGCTCGGCCCCGAGCAGCGCCGCCGTGGTGTACTCCACCAGGGCCCGCTTCGGGGACAATGGTGCCGCGCACGATATCGTGATTAAGGCTCAGTTTGGTATTGCTTCTGAAATTTTTATTTTTAGATTCTGTAATAATAATATGCCTATCTAGTCATAACCACAGTAAAAAAAGCTGCAAGTGTTTGGTAAAAACAGCTTTTTGACACAGTATTCAATAAAATCAATTAGATTTTGCTTTACAGCGATTTGACTGACAACAACTTATTCATACAGCACAACATTATCAAATTGGTCCGAAGTGCAGCGACCAGCTGCACCAAAGCCCGGTCTTGTCGGTGAGTATCGACAAGAAGACGGTGATTCGGGTGAAGAGGCTTCAGTGGAACTTCAGAGGTAACCAGACGATCTTCGTGGACGGGTTGCTGGTGGATCTGCTCTGGGACGTCCACGACTGGTTCTTCAGACCGTCGTCGACGCCGAGCTCCTCGAATGGCGGCTATGCGGTTTTCATGTTCAGAACCAGAAGCGGAATGGACAGTAGGCTTTGGCTTGAAGAGAAGCTCTTGGCTCAGTCTCAGAGCAAGGAACAGGAAAGAGCTGAGTTTTCACTCTTGATCTATGCATGTAAGACATCACAATTATAAACATTTTATTTTTTTACAATTTTTATTTTTTGGAGTTAATTTTTATGTTGTGGGGGAGGGGTTTTAATATTTGATTTCGATCCCTTTTGATATAGAGATATTACTAATTCATAATTTTTTTTAATTTGTTGTTTAATTTGATATAATGTGGGAAGAGAATGTAATTTGAAGAAGTTGATTGTAGATAGATTTTTGGATCTCATTGTTTTTTACTACTCTGTATCTCTCTGTCCCAGAATTAAATTGAGTTTTTTTTTTTAAGTGTTTTATATCTTTGAATTTGGTTTCCATTTTGGAATTTTTACTTTTTGGGGAGATATGCATTGAGGATTTTATGCCATTTATTTCCGCATATGGAAAGAGAAAATAATGTAAAAAATAAGTTAGTTGTTGATAGATTTATTTGGCAGTTTTATCTACTCTCTTTCTGTGTCTCTGTCTCTATTATCAAGGGTTCAATTTTCACCAAGTCTTTGATTGTCTCTAAAATGAATTTAAAATGGAAAGATTTTTTTTTTTTTTTGGGATTTTCAATAGAAGCAAAAAAAATTTGCGTTTTCTTACCGTAAATATTGTATATTTGGTGATGAGCAAAAGAAGGAAAAAAAAAAGAGTTAGAGGTTGTTGTGGATTTGTTATGGAGATGCATTGAGTATTCTGTGCCTTTTATTTCATTTATATTTTTATGATGTGGGAAGACAAAATAAGGTTAAAAAAAATGTTAGATGGAGATAGAATTATTTGGCTGGTTTATCTGGTTTTTGTCTGGAGGATTTTGAGGAATACCCATTTTTGACACAATGATAATTTATACCCCATGTGTGTTGTACTTTTAATTTATATCCTAAAATTTATACTACAAACATAAAGTGAATATGAAGAGAGCACACCACATAGGGTATAGATTATTAAGTGGCATAAAGAATGATTTTATTTTGAAATTCCCCCTTTTTTTTTTTTGTCTCTATATCTCTCACTCTTCTAAAGGGTCTATCATGTCTTTGAGTGCCACTAATTTTAGCGGAAATTGGAATTTGGAAATAAATTTTGGGAAATTCGAGAGCTGCAATTAAGATTTCCTGTTTTTCAGTTATTTTTTTATTATATATAAAGTACATATTCGCTGCAAAGATGCTCTGAAGATTTGGTTAAATGACAAATAAGTTTTTAATTTTAGGGAGAAAAAGAAAAGGGGGGGTGTATTTGGGATATTAATGGAGTTGGCTTTCGGCTAAGAGGGGTAAAAAAGAGTTGAGAATCTTGCTTTAAAAAAAAAAAATTTGAGAATATACTGACTATGATCAGTACAATTTTTTAACTGTGATAATTAATTATGTCATGTGTTTGTATCTTAATTGTGTCTAAAATTTTTAACTAAATTCAAACATGATTTATTTATAATCGTGTTTGAAGAAAAAACTTACAAATGACATAATTAAATATCGTGTAAATTATGTAATTGAATTATAATTTTAATTTATTTACAAATTGTATCTAATTAAATTTAAATGAATCGTATCGTGTTTATTGGATCGACTAAAAAAAATGTGTATTTGGGTTATTAATGGAGTTGGAGTTGGCTTTTGGCTAAGAGGGGTGACAAAAGAGTTGAGACTCTTGTTTGAATATATATATATATATATATATATATTTATTGAGAATCTATGACTATGATGTATGATCAGTACAATTTTTTTGACCGCTCAATTATTTCATTTCACACTCTTCTCCTCTATATATGTGCTTTTATATGGTTACAACTAAGCAGTTTTCTGAAGTGCACATATAGGGGAAAAAATGGATTAATAAGGTAGATGATAGATTGATTGCCCTATTAGTACTTTGGGAAATTAACAAATATTTGTTGTTTGCCAAAAGATATGTCTTTGATTTTGTGGTTTCCTTTTTTTGCCCTAAAAGACAAGATTTCTATTACTTAAGAGAAAAAGGAAAGACATTTGCTTCCATCCTTTTCACAATTTTGTGAATAATTGTATGGACTTTATGTCCCATTCAGCATGGGGTACACTACTATCTATATACCAGTGGTTTTTTTTTTCTTTTTTTTTTTACTGAAATATATATATATATATATATATATATATATATATAGTTTAGTTGAAAATTCTTATCACTAGTTAGTTAGATATTTGGAGAGTGAGGTAATTTCAAGAGCAGGCAAGCCATTGTTGCACCTTTTCGAGGCTTGACTTGGAGTTACCTAATTCTCCCAACAAATTAGTTCAGAGGTGATATTGTTATTTGTCTTTTCTCTAATTAAGTTTTTAACCTTGAGCTTTTATTTTTTCTAGAGTTAGGAGATTACCTGTAGGGGTGTAAACGAGCTGAGCCGTTCGTGAGCAGCTCGGTGTTCGGCTCGATAAAAGCTCGTTCGTGTTCAGCTCGTTGTGTAAACGAGCCGAGCTTGAACATGATTTTAGGGCTCGAATAATAAATGAACAGAGCTTGAACTAACTAAAGCTCGGCTCGTTGAAGCTCGCGAACAGGCTCGATTATATGTTCGCGAACAGGCTCGTTTACGAGCTCGCGAACAGGCTCGATTATATGTTCGCGAACAGGCTCGTTTACAAGCTCGCGAACAGGCTCGTTAACGAGCTCGCGAGCTAGCTCATATATATATATATATATATTATATGTACATTACTTATTTACATATATATATATTTGTAGATTATAATTTTAAAATTTATTTTGGCACTCATTTTTTAAATTTTTGGTCTTTGTTTCTTAATTATTTTATTTTTTCAACCTAATTCAAATTAGTTTTTTAGCCAAAATTAAGGAGTTCATGATCCTTAGAATATGCACTTGCACCATTAAGACTTTCAAGATTTAATTTATTTTTTTTTTTTACTTTAATGTCATTTAATCTAGTTCTAGACTTTCTTTATGTTGTTGTAGTAATGTTTTATGGTGGATTTTTAAAATTTTATGTTTGTATGAATGATGTCAAACAGCTTATAATTATCTAATTGTGCTAGAATAATTAATTAATAATCGAGCTCTAAACGAGTTTTTTTTCGAGTTCGAGCTCATAACGAGCTTTTTTTCGAACTCGAGCTCAAAACGAGCTCGAGCTCGAAAAAAGCTCGAACGAGCTTAACTATCGAGCTGAGCTCGAGTCGAGCTCGAGCCGAGCTCGAGCCTAATTTTTCCAATTTTGTCGAGCTCGAGCTCGAGCTCGAGCTCGTGAAAAACTTGACGAGCCAAGCCTGAGCATTTCAAAGCTCGGCTCGGCTCGGCTCGATTACACCCCTAATTACCTGATTTATATTTAATTTTAAATAAATCACCGGTAATTCTCTAGATTCAGTAAGCAGTCAAATTCAGGAAATACTATAATTACCGTGATTTACAATAACAACAAAATAAGATTAGATATAAGATTTGAAATGACAACAGTGTATGTATATAGGCATATATAATTATAAATATATAAGATTTACAAATGTAATATTAAGTAGTTGAAAAATAATATTGGCTACATAAAACACCCTTACAAATTGAAAGCGTTTTCAAAATAGCTTAGTAAAATTATAAATTCATCCAGTGAATTCTATATTGTTTGTTACCGTGAGGGGTAATTAAGATCAGATTGGATAAAAAATCCAAACCACATTATACCCTAGCAAGAGAATTTAAGTTTGATTTTTTTTTTTTTGTTAGTGTTAGCAGTATAAAAAGAGGATATAAACTCAAAATTTTTTATTCGGATTTTTATCCACACAACCCTAATTCAATTGTTTAGTGACTGGACATAATGATTTTTTAAGTAGTTTATCGATTGGTAAGTTAGATTTTTTGAAACATATGCAAAAGATGGCTAGATGTCAAAAATTCATCTAGTGAATCCCAAATTGTTGGTGGTGACCTTGCTCGGAGTCACTTAACAAAGATTATTATTATTATTATTTTGTTGATAACTATTTTGATGTAATATGGTACAGTATGACACATCTGAAAATCCATACAAATAAATATCTGATTGAGATTACTCAATAGGAGAGTGCAATTTGGGTCATGAACGGAACAATTTTTCTTCTTTTATTGGCAACTTCAGAAATTTCTGTTAGTACAGCACATTCTCTATGGTCCCAAAACTCTTTTGTTACCCCCGAAAAAAAAAAAAAAAACCCTATGATTTGGTCCACGACCAAAAAATTCAATCATTATCTTGGAAGAAGAAGTGTGAACCGTGGATTGGCTTTTTTTTTTTTATTTTTCATTTTCATTTTCATTTTTATTTTCATTTTTATTTATGGTTGATTAGTAGTTATTTGTGATCCACATTCCACAAGCTCTTGTGTTGCATGACTACTAAGGAGCAGCCTTTATAGTGTGTAGCCACAGCTCAAAAAAGGCTGGATTTTGTGTGGCAAAACTCTTTTTGTGTGAGTGGAATTAAGCAAATTGGAAAAAGGGAGAAAAAGTAGTAGTTGGAAACATCATGCATTGTGCTTTTTATTAACTCACAAGAACAACTTTTTTCACACACCAATAAAAAACCAAAAAATAAAATTAAAAGTACAACATTAATGGCATATCAAAATTTCTGTCTCTTGATTTCGGTTGCAAAAATAAATCAAAATTGCATGTTTCAAAAAATAATACATGTTTTAAAATATTAAAAAATAATAGTATTTGTTAAAAATTTTATGATAAAAAACTATTGACATATTTGTTATAAAATGATTTGACATTTCAATTTTTGAAAGTAAAAGTTGAAATGTTAAAGAAATATTTTACAAATGTGTCATAAATTTTTTAACGAAATGCTATTTTTTAAAAGTTTTAAAACATGTTCTAATTTTTAGAAAAGTAAAAAAAAAAATACTATTAGCTGTAATTTCCCTCGTCATCTACAACAAAATTAACTGTTTGATAATTTTTTTTTTTTTTTGCAATATGGTATCATAATTCAAAAATCAACTCATACACAATTTTCATTTTCTATCTTTGCTGTGTTGTTTTGTTTTTTTTTTAAATATTTTTTGGGCCTAATTTTTATCACAGCATCTTTTGATAATTATTACAGTAACGTCAACTTTTTCTGGTAACTCAATAAGGCCGTTTCTGTATCAATTTATAATCTAATACAATAAAATTTTAATCAATGAATGCAATTTATTATGGCATATTAAGAACTAAAATTACATAAACCACATCATTTCATAAGAAAATTTTGATAAATCACGGCCATCTCTATAGACTATATCTATATCTAGCATTATCCAAAAAATATATACTTGGGCCTTTTGTGACCCTGATTCTTTGCCATTGGATCACGTAGGTCCCACATAAAATCTACATATGAAAATGCTTAATCAAACGTAAGTGGGGTTAGTCCAATCAACGTTCCTTTTTATGCCACTTGTGAATTCATTAAAAAAAACCATGCAATATAATTTGTGGCTGCAAATTCCAGCTAATGAGGTTCTTAATTAATGGTTTTCTTTCGATCATGCTTCTTTTGGTATATAATACATTTTTCAAATTAAATGGCAACAAAAAAAAAATCTAATTTTTTTCAGTTCCATATTAGAAATCTCTCAATTTCGCCCATAACAAATTTAGCATGATTACAAGAAAATAGAGGGTTAAAACTCAAATGTATTAAAATGGAGAAAAAAAACTAGAGGGTATTTGTAATTATCCTTTTTTTTTTATTTTCTTAAATATTGATTATCAAAGTTAATTTATTACCACGGAGCGTTTGAACTTTAAATTGCATAAGGCTGCATTTCATATCATAAAAGAGAGCAAAATTATTATACAGTCTAAGAAAAATATTATTTGCCAATATAAATGCATTCAAGCAATTCTGCACCAATCCTAATTTAGATTTCAAGGTTCAAATAATTTAACAATCTCAATGCAATCATTGATTGTTCATGTAACCTATTGTAGCATTTCATTTCTCAACAGGGAAGTTTGAATCTCTGCATTTCATGGAGAAAATAAAATAAGTTCTAAACCCACTTAATGGTGGAAAAATCAAATTTATAATTTCCCAATTATGACTTTAGAACCGAAAAAAAAAAAGAAATACAGAGAGAGAGAGAATTCCAAGTCACTTGCAGGCAATATTCCATGTTGTTATTGCCAATGGCCTAACCTTAGAAGTCAGTCCTATTATTATTGGAAAAAAAAAATGCCCTTATAATTAGTTCAGAGGCAACTATCTAATATCTTCATTGGATGCCCCAAAATTTTCTCTTGAGGACCACTTACCTTGCTTGCTTTCAAAGACCCACTAATTAATTTCTCTTCTTCCATTTCTTTAAATGAGTACAAGAATTCAAAAACCTAGGTCTAGCTTTAACCACCCTCAGATACCTCTCTAACACCCAAAACACTAAAATATATAATAACTATGTGTTTATTTATTGTGTACATCAAAAATAGAAAATTAAAGTGAGAAAAAAAAAAAACCATATTTCCCAACTCCCACACCAGATCCAATGTGCATTAAGGAAATTTGTCACTACATTTAGTCACTAGGTCCTAGAGTACTGTAGGCCAATGATTTTTATAATTCTCTTGATCTGAATAGTTATATATTTTGTTCCTTTGGATTGATTAGTTAGCAGTTTATATCATTCATAAATGATTCAATCACATTCTCACAGATCCCAAGTAAAATGCTAGAGTACAAAATGATCATACTTCAAATTAATTGCTATAAGTTGTTGTTGAACTATACACATCTTCTTGTAATTAGTGTTGAATATGTTACAAAACCTTAAATTTGAAGTAACGAGTCCCCTAGAGTCACACTAGAGGCTATTAAGATTGAATTTTAATATGTTGTTTTTATTGGTGTTTCTATTCATCCACTGTCATCTATTATTTTTTTTAACCATATTTTAATTTTTTTTTTCTTGTTGACACTCATTTTAAAAAAATTATAATAATTGCGTGACAACTTCTCATTGTGAGATATATAGAAATGAAAACGCCGAAAAAAGAAAGTAAAAGAAAACATATTTTGGTTCATTAAGATTTGTCTATGCGTAGGCCACTTGCCAAATGGCAAACAAAATCTTGTGGTTTTTTTTTTTTTTTCCCAAGTAATTCTTTCTTTTTGCGTTTCTGTTTTCCACTATAAGAACTTGAAAACCCATTAATAAAGATTATGAGATCCTATCAAACAAAATTTGATTATTTAAAATAGGGAAAAAATCATTGACACCCCCTCACTTTTGACGAAATGCCAGGGACCCCCCTAAATTAAATGTTATGCCACTCACACCCCCTCTATTAACTTCTGTTAGTTAAATTTGTGAAATGTCTATACTAGCCATAAAATCTCAGCCATCCAAAATTGTTTTTTAAAAAAGGCAAACAATATTGAATGATACAATATGATTTTGCAGGCACACCTACATGATTTTACAGTTTTGTATTGTGGAGAAATTTATCATTTATATGATTTATATGAACAAACAAAGGATTTCATCTCTTACCTATAAAAAAGAACTTCCCCTCAATTTATGAATACAAAGTAGAGAAAATAAAATTCCAAAAATACTTGAGAGAGTGGGTATGTGGATGTGTTAAAAATGAATGAGAGGGGAGAGTATTTATATATATGAGAGATCTATTGTTTTAAGGAAAAAAAATTAATTTTATCAATTCTGGTTGTTTTCTGCCCATTTTTTTCCGTTTGAGGGCATTTTAGGTATTTTAGAATTATGAAACGGCTACTTTTTAACGGAAACTGACGGAATCGACTTTGAGGGGGTATCGTTGGCATTTTTTAAGAAAGAAAGGGGTGTCAGTGGTATAACATTTGATTCAGGGGGTGTCCCTGGTATTTTGCCAAAAGTGAGGGGGTGTCAATGATTTTTTCCCTTTAAAATATTAGTTACTTGTTTTAGTAGTAAATTGAATTATTAAGGGGCCCAATAATAAAACAAATCATTTTCCACTTTTGCTTTCTCATCTGTCATCTCTCTTGTTCCTGTTTTTCTCCTTTGCTTCACCTAACATAACTTGCCATACATAAATATTGTCTGATTTTGATTTTAGATTTAGCTATACTCATGCGTCATCATATATTATTTGCCTCTTCCTCATGCCTTAAAGCTTCTTCACATGTTAGTTCAATTAGTTGAATATCCTCATTGCAAAAAAAAAAAAAAAAGAAAAAAGAAAAAAGAAAGAGTTCAATATTATAATGCTGGTGGAAGATCACCAACTTCAAATAAAACTGAATTAGGTGACTAAAAGACCATTCTTTGCTCCCCAAAAATGGAAGATTTAACCCAAAAGAAGACTAGGAAAAAAATCAACAAGCAGTTATAGAAGACCCTTTTATGTGACAGCAATATGTTGCTTATTGCTTCTGCTGCCAAGTGCCTACATTTTATGACCTTTTGTTTCTACCAAATTCATTTTTGGGTGTAATAATTAAAGTAGATATGTGAAAGACACTTTGGCCCTCTTAAACTGTATTTTAGGATGTCAATTCATCTCACTAATGCTTTTGTACGATTTGGACTTTCAATTTCTAACTTTGAAATTTAATGTTGCAACAACAGCTGGATAAGTTTCTTGAAAGAAAAATAAAGTCTTAATATTTTTATAACATACACCGTGTTAGATTTTTTGTAGAAACAATAATAATAGATGATTGACAAGAAACTATAAACTGAATATTTTTTGTCGGCCAGAGGCTTATTTAGAGACGTTTTAAGAGTTGAGAATTAAAACAATGAGTTTATTTTATATTTGACTATTTGTTGGTTCATGTTTTGAAAAATAACAAATATTCTAAAATTTCTATTATTAGTCACTAGTACATAAGAGAAGTATGAATATAAAGGTAAATGTACATCATTATATAGTTAAAAATAATTGATTTATTATTTAATCGAAACGTTGACTTTTTATTATTAATATTATTATGAATGACTATTTATTTAATTATTTCTAAAATAATATTCGACCTATAACCCACGAAGAGAATGTGATTAATCTATCTACTTGCTATGAAGTTAGGATTCAGAGTCCGAAATAATTTGGAAAACACAAAGGTGATATTTGATTGGAGAGAATGTGTAACGACCCAAAACTCAAAACAATATTTTAGTTTCAAAAAATACGGATAAATTTGAACTTTTTAAATTAAGTTACAGAAACTAATTTTTAATACCAATTATGAGGCTCATTAACCCTCACCATAACTAAAGTGGATTTAATTCTAAACTTTACAAATATTGCGGAATTTAAAAACCTTTATTTGCCAACGATTAGTCGGTATTCCGCGTAAAATCTTACAAGTCGGTCCCGTATACACTCGCTATCCCCGTCATTGTCGCCTCGCCCTTTCGTTTCCCTTCATCTTATCTGCGACATGAGTACACTAGTGAGCTATTAGCACAGTAAGTAGATTAGATAAATAGATTGCTAAGTCTACAGGTAACAAACAACCCAAAAACGTCACAATACAATCATCTAATAAAAGGACGGAATCAACGATTTGCACAAATAAGACAAACATGATCAAGAGCCCGTATTCTCAACCTTAGCGAGAATGGAGATCCACACAGTTTAACAACCACAATTTTAGAAGCATCATATGCTTAACATAGTCTCAACACATGCAAAATTAATTCAAGCATTGTAAAATCTACTCGTGCCACAGTAGAGATCCATTTACCTGAGGTCCTAAGCTCCTTGCTTCGGTCCTCGGAGTCCTTCCTTGGAGGCGTCCCTCCTCGTGCTTGGCGTGAGATGTTTCTGTCCAATACGAGTATTAAAGGGGTCAATGCCAAGGTTGGAGAAGAAAGAACTTATGGTTGATGGACTCAATGTGATTCTAGACAGTGGGATAACCATTAGTTCCTCAAGAAAACCCCTCTAAGGGCATTTTCGTCCCTAGTGTTGTCACTGTATCTTTAACCGTCAATCCCGACTGACAGTTGGGTCATTCGATTAGTTTAGGTGAAAATTAGGTTCTTAAACATACATGGACAATGATTAAATCATAAAAAGTGCCTAGGCTTTGAGCTAGAAATCCGACCGAAGACATCACCTAGTTTCAACCGAGCACCGAACTAATTTCGGTCACAGTTCATCATAACAACCACGCAAACGATTTCATGATTATCACAATTAATTTAAAAACATAATCATAATTCAACACTGAGCCTCAGTGGCTCAGATTCTACATAAAGAGAGCGACAATAACAATAATAATGATACATTTGAAATTAAATCAACTTCCAAGTCATCATTGGTTCTCCAAATCCATATTCGCCTTAGGTTGCCGCTTATACTTTTGGAATAAGATGGCGAACATTTGTACGCCCGAACTTGCTTTGTTGAAGTTCCAGCACAATTTGCGAGAATAAATGAAATTGAATCAAGTTTCGAACTTAAGCAAGAAACATGATGCGAAACGATTGAACCCGTGACCCGATACTTATTTCAAGCTCAAACGGACACATTTACGAAAAATACAATCCAATACAACCAAAGCTCGTGCAAAAACCAAATCCTCCAGATCACACAATTTTCTTTTTATTAATTTTCTTAATTTAAGAAAATTCTCAATCTCTTGACAATTAAGACAATAACTCGAATGCACTTGAATTTCAACAAAGCGTTCACAAATAAAAAGTTATGCTACATCGCGATACGATCGGTCATATTTTACTTTAAACATGACACCTCTTGGTGAGTTCTAGATTTCTAAATGAATACAAAACACAAACTTTTACAATCCGACAAATACTCGAAACATCAAGTCTCTTAAACTAATACATTAACCAAAATATTTTAGCCACGATTCAAAAAGGACATTTTAGATTTCTGCACGATTAAATTACAAGTAGGTCCTAAAATACTCGCAATTACGTTCCCGCAAAAATAAGACTTTCAACAATAATCTTTTAGAGAGGCAAAACCATTAACAAGCGGGACGAGACCAACTAAAGTTTATTCCATAAACTTAAACAACCACTATCAAGAGTGACAAATTCCATGTACAACACTAGTTCGGAAAAATACCGAGTTTCTAAGTCTCTGCACAAAACCAACCAACCAAACAATATCCGAGACATGCACAAATAAACTTTAAAATTCAACACAAACGAATTACAAAAAATATGCAAACAAATTAGAATTTAACCTCGCATTCATAAATTCAGAATGATATAAATTTCAACGCTTGGCAAATTTTTGATTTCCAAAACCACGTCTCAAAAGAGAAATTTAAGTTCCCGCGCAACAAAGCACAGGTAAATCTAGAGATTCAACATTTAAAAATTGGTGCGGAAATAGTCACTTGATCGCATAAAGTTTGTCGTGCTAAAACGTATTCCAAACATGTTCGTTACTAATTTTTGCACTTTAAGGTGCCAACATGCTCAAGGTAAAATCGAATTAAAAACGACCTCTAGACGTCAAATAAGTTTAAGCCCGTAATAATATGATTATCAACTCAAACTAATTTTTTCTCATCCTAAACAACGCAACAATAAATTTCCAAACAATGTTTCACAAAGACGAGCCACGAAAACAATAAATCTTTAATAAATGATTAATCAACGAAACTCAAGCATCATTCAACAACCACAAAAAGGAAAAGAGGCTCACCAAACTCGAGCAAAGGCGGCTAAAGGAGGCGCGTTGCGGCTGTCAAAAAAATCCAGCGGCAGTATAAAGCGACAATGAGGCTCTAAACGACAACGGAAATGAGCACAATTATTTAACCTGCTGAAATTAAAAATCTAAACTTGAGCACACGTCGACAATGAGACGGACACTAGGTTTACCTTGGTGTCAGCTTGGTAGAGCGAAGGCTCGAACAATGATGGCGCGAAAGAGAGACATCGACTTCGCCCACGACGGGCAAGAAGAGCTCAACGCGAGGAGGGGCACGTTTGCTGCCCGAAGAAGGCCGCGACGCGGCGAGGGGGCTCGAACTTGGAGCTGGCCACGGTGGAGTAGGGGTTCGCCAGGGTCGCGCAAGCTGAGCGAGGGGGAGCTCGGGTTGAGCTGGGCAGGCGTCGACTGAGCGCGCACGAGCTGGGCGAGCTCGGGATGAGCGCACGTGGGCTAGAGCAGCATACGCGGAAGGCGGTGCTGGTGAGGGCTAGGCGAGCCCGAGTAGGGCAGAGAAGCACGGCTGTGTCGGAACAGAGGCTGCACCGCGCGGCTGTGCACAGCGCACGGAAGGCGGCACTGGGCTGGGTTCGCGACCGGGGCAGAGAAGCGGATGAACGAGGGTTGGGGCAGCGCACGGGCCTGCGCACGGCGAGGCTCGGGCCGGCGGTTGGGCGAGGGAGGAACGAGAGAGAGAGAGAGGAGGAGGAAAAACAAAAATGAGAGGGAGAGGGAGGAGGGGGAGGGGGGGGGGGTGAAATCTAGAGCTTTGGCTCAGTACCTTCCGCAGGAGGAGGATTTCACGAAATACCCTCTCTTTTAATTTTATTTTTAAAATTTATTTATTTTATATACAAAACAATAATAGAAAGCAAAATTACAATATTGTCCCTTTTAAATTCAAATATAACTAAAAAAAATATATTTTTTGACCCCTCCTTTCCCTTTCTACGATTAGGGGCCTACAGAAGGAAAAAAAAAAAACTTTCATTCTCTGTTAACTCTTCTTCTCTTCTACTTTAAAACCCTCATTCTCTTTTCAAATTCTCAATCTCCCTCTAACTCTACTAGTGAACTCTCATTCTCAAACTCAAATTCTCACATAACCCCAACAACATATCTGAATCTCAAGCATAAAAAAATGGCTAGAACTAAACAAACTAAAAGGAAAAAATCAAGGAAGGATGACTCGACCGCAAAACGGTTGAGACGGTCGAGCACCGAACATCGAGCGGTAGAACCGATGATCAATGAAACCGATTCCCAATTGAGAGAAAATATTAGGGAATCGCAAGAGCAAGATACAGCAATGGAGGTAAACTTTTAGGATTTTGATTTTGTTTAATGATTTTGATTAAATATGCACAAATAATATGCAATAAAATTATTTTTTTAAGTAATATAAATTTTTGGTTCATGTTGAAATGTCATAATTTTAACAATTTTAGATAACAATTGTAAGAAATTTTTTTTATATATAGATTCGCTCAACTGCCAGCCGAGATATCTCGACTGCTAGTCGAGTAGACTTGGCTTGTAATCTAGTGGATGCTCTGTCAAGTACACTCGACTGACAATCGAGATATCTTGACCCACTATCGAGTGTACTCGACTTGTAGTCGATATCTCTGTTGGATATATCGACCACGTGTCGAGTTCATTTGACTAGCAGTCGAGCGGTTGGCCATCGAGACCTGTCGAGTGCACTGGACTAGTATTCGAGATATCTGTTGGATATTTTGACCTCTTGTCGAGTGCACTTGACTATAACGAAATTTGTAGTAATGATTAGTGTGGATGAGTTTAATGAGATTGATGTTTGTATGTGGAAGGAGTTGTTTAATTAGAATTGAAAAGTCTAAGATATTGGTAATATTGATTTTTGTAGGTTATTTGCATTGTTAGGGTATACATACAAGTTTAAGCTTATTTTCATTAAATAGATTATCCTAAATATAGTCATTGATTTTATTCAAAACTCAAAACAAAAGTTGTAATCTTTGCTAGCCTTATTTGGATCAGAATCGTCAGCTACAAAGTCGAATACATCAGAGCCAACAAAGTCATTGCATACTTACTTACTAGAAGATGACGATGATTCATGATGACAAGATGAAGATATGACAACAATCGAGGTAAATTTTAGCGTTTATGGTTCTTCATTTTTAATTTATGCTTTTAAAAAAAAATGGGAACAATATTTGTGCTATCAAAACCAGTCGATAGATTACTATTGCAATTAGTTCTTTGAATATATACATTGAAAATCCTCCTTAATGTAGTTTTAAAAATTCGTTGACAAGATAAATAATCTTGAAAAAAAGTGTAATATGTATTTCTTTAAATTTTACACGACTACTTTCCACAATTCTCGACTTGGCTATCGAGTTAAATATTGAACTTATTATTTCTAGTTATACTACTCGACCGCTCGAATGGTGTGTCAAAAGGTGATCGAGTAGTCGAGTTTACTTTATTTTTATCTTCAAATGATACGTACTTGAAAATCATAAACATGTCATCTAAATTACATAAATCTATCAATTTATTCATTACATAATTATTTTTATCCCTATGTTTGTTTTTTTTAATAGTTTATTAAAAAGTAATAGGTGAATTGTTTCTTAATAACTTATTTGCAGGATTCGATGGCAATAGATTCATCAATGTTTCATTTATTAGACTCGACAATCCCTTTCAGCGAGAATGTTCCCGTTATATCGGTATCAACATTTATTAAAACATTGTCATCAATGGACTAATTTACGGGATTTGATGATAATGGACTCATCAATGTTCTATTTATCAATATATATTTTTTTTATATTTACAGCCTGAGGACATTGAATCATTAAAGACGATTTTATCTGAAGATGATCATTCCAAGTGTAAGATCAGTATCAAATCCACATATAAAGAGATCTACACATTGATAAAACGTTGTCTTAAGCATCCGGGTGAACTTGAGGCTTTCAAGGCAACACAATTTGGTCATTTGCTAGATGTTCCCACACACTATCAACACTCAAGTCAATTGATGTGGTATTTTATTCTTCGCCAAGTTGAAACCAAAAAGATAAATGAAATGTGGATGTTGGTAAATGGAATACCAATGCGGTTCTCTATGAATTTGCCTTGATCACGGGCCTCGACTGTAGTACCGGGCTAGATGAGGAGACTTTTAGAAATGCAAGCATTGGCAATCGTCTTTGATATAAGTACTTCAGTGGCTCCACTAATATTTACGTCCATGATTTGAAGAGGAAGTTAGAAACTTTGGAACATCGAGAAGACATTGAGCTAGACAAGGTTAGGATTGCACTTGTTTTATTCCTCACGGGAGTCTTGATAGGGTTAGAGTATAGCACGGCAATTAGGAGTGACCTTCTTGGATTAGTGGAGAACATTTATTTGTTTGACGAATGTAATTGGGGAGTTGAAGTATATAAATATACTTTGGGTAAGATGAAGAAAGACTTGAGAGCTAAAGTTAAGATGTTGAAGAATGATAAGGAAAAGAAATCGAAATTGACGTACACATTTAATAGTTTCGTGCATGCTTTTCAAGTAAGAATTATTTCAAGTATTATTTCTTTACTTGTTTGTATTTTATATTTATACTAAAAAAAATTTGATATAATCTTTAGATTTGGGCATATGAGATGGCACCGGCAGTCGCAAAGACATTTGCTAAGCGAAGAGAGAATGTACTACCACGCATGTTGAGGTGTGAAACAATTCCATGGAATGAAAAGGACTCTCCATCGTATACGACCATCGAAAATATTTTTAAAGGAGAATATGTAAGTTCAATTTATGAGTATGATATGTTTGGTTGTTAGAAAAATTGAGATGATGATAACAATTGTGTAATTAAGGTTAATTTAGTGGTTGATTCAATTATAGTTATTATTAAGTCACATGGAATTATAGCTAAATATAACATAGATTAAAATACAGGTAATTTGTAACATTCAATTAATTTATTGTAGTTAATCATTCAGTATGAAATTTTTTTTAGAGCAATGTGCTCGACTTCGAGTCTAGTACACGAGTGGGGGAGTTTGATGACCTCGACTGCCGCGGTCGTGTACTCGACATTGCAGTCGAACAGTTTTTTTTTAAAGACCGTACTTGATTAATTTTGATGTTTTTTACCACCTATATTTTTTGCTTCAATCCTCTCAGGAGATACGCAGCTTGTTGTTGCTCACTGAAGAAGAAATGAGGTTGCCATGTTTATTTACTCTCATGTTCATCAGTGATGAGAATGATCTAATTATTGATAAATTGACTACAAATTTGAGAACAGGAGCTGTGATAAGGCTAAGGGAAGAGACTGCCGAAGAAAACATCCCACATTCTCCTACTTTTGTGCCAAATAATGACCCGTCTAGGACTCCACACGGTGCCTCATCCATACGTATTCCTTCATATCCAATGTCTTCAAATGGAAGTGGTGCCATTAGATTTGAAGAGATAATTAAATACTTGGATGAACGTGATTCAAAGTTGATGGCAGAAATGGAAGAACACAAGAAGTTATTTTTGGCAGAGAATGCTCATTTGCATGAGAAACTTGATTTAATCATATCGATATTAAATGGCATGAGACAACTAATGTTGGTCATGTTTCACCTTGTATGAGTACGCCATTAAACTAAGACTGTGGTGGTAATGATGAAGGCATTGATGAGACGGCTCTTGTGCCAATTGCTCAAACAGATTTCGGAAGCGGTCGTGAGTTATTATCCACCAACTATGAAAACGACATTGCCGAACCGGAATTTGTAGAATACTACAACACACCCCCAACTGAGATATACGATGAAAACTTTAAAGGAGACGTGTGATAACCCAACCTTTTCATGTAATAGTCTCTAATAATTTAATTTAATAAAAGAGATTATTTTTATGTCATTATGTCACGTATTATATGTTATGAAAAATAACGGTAATTGTCGGAGCATTTAAGTTGAAATAATTATAAGTCAAACTATAATTATGATGAGATTTAGGCTTTAGATATATTCCTAAATTATTCTTATGCTATATAGAAAGTTTTATATAGCATATTGCATATCATTTTAAAGATCTTTCAATAAGCTTTCTAGCGGTATATCATACGTGTCAATCGGATTAGTATGGAGAAAGTTATGACCGATGAAAGTTTAGTGCGCGAACCAGTCCGCGAAAACGACATAGTTTTGTAGGCTTACGTCAAAACGACATGATTTCGTAAATTAGGTGTATTTAAAATCCCTTGTACGAAATTGAAACCCTAGACCCCAATAAATGACGTCATTTAAGTGTGAACAGGAGGATAATTTATAAATAAGAATAAATTAGAATTATACGGTAGTTTTTGACTGAGTCTGAGTAGACTGAGTCTTACAAGGATCAGGAGAAATATCCTCCCCTTTTTTTCTCTAACCCTAGGCACCACCTTAGTCTATAAATAGGGCCTTAGACCTCACTTCACTTCACACAAAAAAATTCTACGCTCGAGCAGTTCAAAAAAAAAAAAATAGAGAGAGAGAAGAAACTCTGAGAGAATTTCTAGAGAAACTCTGAAGAAATTTTTGGAGTGATAGTCGACCATTGTAGAAGCTCTAGAGGAGTTACTCTGTCTACATAAAGGTATAAACAAACTTCTTTCATGTTTAAGTTCTAAGATTTTAATCCGAGGCTAACTGGGTATGGCGTTCTTTAGGAAAACGGACGTTCGAAGGGCAAACTTAAGGAATCAAGCCTCGAGAAGGCTAAGCGTCAAATTGGAGATTTACTCTCATAGCTTTATACTGAAATATAATTCTTAGGTTCCAAATTTTTAGGCTTTACACGAATTTCTTGACCTAAATTCTCTATAGGCCCGAAATAGGGGTTTTTATGCTACATCCCACAGTTTTAATTATTCTGTCCACTCAAACGATTTTTAATGCTTTTAAAAAAATTCATGTATATTTCTTTATAAGTCTATATTATATATTTAATTTTTCAGATTTTTCAGAGCTATAGATTTATTATGAAAAATCCAGAACCGAGGCTATACAAACTGTTCCAGTACGGGGACAGTTTGCGCAGTTCAAATTCCGGCGACTTTTTGGGTGACTTAACGGCAAAATTAGCTTTCGACAATAACTAAAGAAATTTAGAAAATTAAATTTTAAATAATTTTTATGAAATAAGATTTTTTAAAATTCGGCCTTAAACCTCGGGTTAATCCTGATTTTTAAAAATAATCGAATCTGCTTTTTGAAAGAAGTCCAATTTACACACGTTTTCTGTAAAAACTTGTAACTGAAAAGTTGTAGATTTTTCAAAAATAAAAAGGGTTACTTCAGCACGTTTTCCGAGATTCTCTACGGATTTTTCTAAAAATTTAAATGAATAATTCGGCCAATTTTAGCACCCAACTTAAAAACATATTTTTAATTAAGATATTAACCTATTTAATATTCTATTATCTCTAATTATAAATAAAACTTTTAATAGAGACTTAGTTGTAATTGTGTGACATAGAAAACCAAAACGCTCTGTCTAGAATGATTGGTTCTTAAATAAGGCGTGCTTTGTGATCTCCGCCACACTTACCTGGGAACCTCGTTCTGTCTAGGCAAGTTTGGCTCTGAAGCGAGACCATGGTACCCTTCCCAATCGGCCTGGGAGCGTTGCGGTGAATATTATCACACCGTTATAACTAATCCTTATTAAAAAGATTTTTAAAATAAATTGTTTTAAAAGTATAAACTACGCCCCTTTTAGAATGTTAGTTGTTTAGATAGAAGTTAAGAATTAGAATCCATACTTACATCAACTTATGATTTTAGGTTTCGCTCCCGACAATTTACCGAGCCTTACTCAAACAACCACTCGACTCAAGGTGAGTACAATCTCACTACAGTACGAAGTTGTTTAAAATAAAAATCGTGTTATGCAATGTTATGTGACTTAATTTTATGAAGCATGCTATGATGTTATGTTATGATGTAAAAGTTATGAAATCATGTCTTTATAAATTATAAACATGATTATGATGTCTTTTCAAGTTAAATATTCATGATGCATGTCATCTTATAATCAAGTGATAACCAAGTTAAAACTGTGTCGTACCGCCCGTCCTCCTTGTATCGACCTAAGGGTATTAAGGAGGCGGTTCTATGATATGTTTATGATGTTTTGACCTTAGTCGCGAGGACCTTGTACACTCTCGTCGACTATTGATCGAGCGCGCTCTACGAGGTACGTACACTGTGATGAGGATCCTCTAGGAAGCACGATAAAGTTAGATTATGATATGGAATGAATAATTATGAATAAATGGTCATGCATTGCATAATCTTTTTGGTGAGAAAATAATTGTATCACTGGGCTTTTTAAGCTCACACGTTTTTCCTTCGTACTGTAGGTAAGAAGCCTATAGTGTGATGTCGAGTTGTGCTGCGGCGGTGCAAGGCAAGCGAGGCGGGTATATGGGAAAGCCACGCAAATAAACTATTTCCGCAAATAAAGTTATTTATATAAGTCATTTTATATTCAAGACAATTTATGTTATGTTATTATTTGATTTTGACATTATGTCTTCCAAGTCATAAATAAATTTATTTCTATGGTATCTTTCCTAAAGTATATATATAAAAAAAAATGCCACGATTTTTCCTATTTATAATAAGTAAGTAAGTAAGTAAAGTAACGGTCCGAAAAGTCGGGTCGCTACAAGACGAGGGTAATGATTTTGAGGAAGTGACAGATAAACAATGTAGATTGAGGAAGCGTGCTTTCACTCTTTGTTCTCCTTACACTGACCCTACTCAAAAACCACGATACAAGATGGATGGCAATCTCAAATTTGACCCATTCCGTGAGATTGATGAAAAGAAGAAAAAGTCATTTTATAAATTTATGGATTCAAAAATTGATAACCGTAAAAGTATTCGGTGCGGGTTAAGGTATCGTGGTAGAAAATTCTTTAAAGATATCCTCACCCCGAAAACTTGGCTTCTAAGCGAGGTATGCTCTATACACTTATTAATAATATAATGAATTTTTTTTATTTTTTGTATGTAATTAGATTGTTGTTATTTTGTTGAATATAGCATGTTGATGAGGCGATGTTTGGTTTGAGAAAACGACAACAAAAATTTCAAAATCTATTTGATCAGTGTGTTGCTTTGACGGATGAGACGTTTTCCCAACTCATTCTAAGTGCCTATAATGAGAGAGATTTGATGAAGGAGGGTGATATTCTTTATGAATTCGACAACACATACATGATGTATGTAGAAGGCAAGATTCCGAGTCGTGGAAACAGTTGGGAAGGAAAAAAAGCATTATATATGGCACTCAATCTTAGCGATAAACATTGGGTTGCAGTTAAAGTAGACTTACGTGCGTGTAAATTATTTGTATTTGATTGCAATATTTCTGCTTATACTGACTCTCAAATGGACATATTCATGAAACCGCTTTGTACCATGATTCCAATTTTACTTGAGCAAAGTGGAAAATTTTCTAACATTAGAGAAAGATTGCAGAGCTCTTGGCCTTTTGAGCGATTACAAGGACTCCCACAAAATCTAAGGTTAGTTAGAATTGAAAGCTCAGTTTTTTATTTAATTTTATTTATTATTACTAAATAAAATTATTTATGTAATGTTTGAAACATTGGCGACTGTGCAGTGTACACAATCAAATTCATAGAGCTGGATAAGACAGGATGTGAGTTCGGCTATCTCTCTGATGACACTATCGCATTATTTAGAGAAAAAATGGCAATTGATATCTTCTGCAATGATTGGGACCCCTAGACACATATACTAGTTAGAGAAAAAAACTAGGTGCATGTTAAAATACTATACTTCTTTTGGAATATTTACCTTTTTTTTTTTTTACTTTGAATCTCTATATATTTACATGAACAAGTGAACTTCAATTAAGCATGTACTGAAGTTTATCTAATACGTTATTTTACTCAATTCGAGAATCAAATTTGTCGTTATTTTACTCAATTTGAGTATCAAATCATGATCTCGACACCGGGGTCGAGTACACGACCGTAGCAGTCTGGCAAACTCGACTGTCATGGTAAAGTGCTCGACTGTTCAGTCGAACATATTTTTTAGGCTATTATTTGATAAGCAAAAAAATTTAGTTTCTTTTTTTTTTTCTTCAAATTCAATCATTTAATTTCTCAGCCCTTTAAAATAAATAAACGAATCAAGTACTCGACTCTATATTTGAGTACACGACCGTGGCAGTCTGGTAAACTCGACTATCCCGGTAGAGTGCTCGACTGTCCATTCGAATATTTTTTTTAGGCTATTATTTGACAAACAAATAATTTAGTTCCTTTTGTTTTTTAAATTCAATCATTTAATTTTTCAATATTATAAAAGAAATAAACGAATCAAGTACTCGACTCTATATTTGAGTACACGACCGTGGCAGTCTGGTGAACTCGATTGTCGCGGTAGAGTACTTGACCTAGCGGTTGAACAAATTATTTAATTCATTGCTTTGATTCAAAATAAATTAATTTATTGTCTTTCGCTAGTTTTTTTTTTTCAAATTTATCATCATATTCTTACATAAACAAGTGAACTTCAATGAAATTGCCAATTGTCTAATATGTTACTTTACTCAATTTGTAGATGAAGTTAAGTAATTATATAAGTTGTCACATAATATTGATAACAATATATAATGGTAGATCTAAATGCTAGTCATTTAATGGGTTAACGCACTGAATTTGATATTATTAACGTCATTAATAATTTGTTTTCTCAATACTTTAAGAAAGAACAATCTAACCATGATCTCGACACCGGAGTCGAGTACACGACCGTGGCAGTACTCGACTATAAATAAACGAATCAAGTACTCAACTCTATATTCGAGTACACGACCGTGGCAGTCTGGTGAACTCGACTGTCCCAGTAGAGTGCTCGACTGTCCAGTCTAAAATTTTTTTAGGCTGTTATTTGATAAACAAATAAATTTAGTTCCTTTTGTTTTTCAAATTCAATCATTTAATTTTTCAATATTTTAAAAGAAATAAACGAATCAAGTACTCGACTCTATATTCGAGTACACGACCGTGGCAGTCTGGTGAACTCGATTGTCGCGGTAGAGTACTTGACCTAGCGGTCGAACAAATTATTTAATTCAAAATAAATTAATTTATTGTCTTTGGCTTGTTTTTTTTTTTTTTTCAAATTTATCATCATATTCTTACATAAACAAATGAACTTCAATGAAATTGCTAATCGTCTAATATGTTACTTTACTCAATTTGTAGATGAAGTTAAGTAATTATATAAGTTGTCACATAATATTGATAACAATATATAACGGTAGATCTAAATGCTAGTCCTCTAATGGGTTAACGCACTGAATTTGATATTATTAACGTCATTAATAATTTATTTTCTCAATACTTTAAGAAAGAACCATCTAACCATGATCTCGACACCGGGGTCGAGTACATGACTGTGGCAGTCTGGTGAACTTGACTGTCTCGGTAGAGTGCTCGACTGTCCAGTCGAACATTTTTTTTGGGCTATTATTTGATAAACAAATGAATTTAGTTCCTTTTTTTTTTTTCAAATTCAATCATTTAATTGTTCAATATTTTAAAAGAAATAAACGAATCAAGTACTCAACTCTATATTCAAGTACACGACCGTGGCAGTCTGGTGAACTCGATTGTCGCGGTAGAGTACTCGACCTAGCGGTCGAACAAATTATTTAATTCATTGTTTTGATTCAAAATAAATTAATTTATTGTCATTGGCTAGTTCAATTGTCTAATATGTTACTTTACTCAATTTGTAGATGGAGTTAAGTAATTATATATGTTGTCACATAATATTGATAACAATATATAATGGTAGATCTAAATGCTAGTCATCTAATGGGTTAACGCACTGAATTTGATATTATTAACGTCATTAATAATTTGTTTTCTCAATGCTTTAAGAAAGAACCATCTAACCATGATCTCGACACCGGGGTCGAGTACACGACCATGGCAGCCTGATGAACTCGACTGTCCCGGTAGAGTGCTGACGGTCCAGTCGAACATTTTTTTAGGCTATTATTTGATAAACAAATAAATTTAGTTCCTTTTGTTTTTCAAATTCAATCATTTAATTTCTCAATATTTTAAAAGAAATAAACGAATCAATTACTCGACTCTATATTCGAGTACACGACCGTGGCAGTCTGGTGACATCGACTGTCGCGGTAGAGTACTCGACCGACCGGTCGAATAAATTATTTGTTTAATATGAACAAGTTGTCTAATATGTTACTTAAATGTAAGTACTAATTGTCTAACATGAACAAATGAACTTTAATTAGGTTACTAGCTGTCATTAATGTCCAAATGCACTTCAATTAAATTACTAACCCCAAAGTCGAGTACATTACTATAGTAGTCTGGTGAACTCGACTTTCACAATAGAGTAAATGACTTGGTAGTCGAGCAAAAGCAAATGTTTACATAATCAAAATAACTAAGACAAAATTATTGCATTTAACTAGTTTTATCACCCCTTTGACGTTTTTGCCTTGTCGAACTTGAATCTGACATCTTCGGTCGTTGAGGGCAATTCTTTTGGTAATGTCTCATTTCTGCACACCAAGCACATTTCTTTTGTCTTGTTTCTTCAACTGATGGGAACCTCCACTTTTTGGTTATGCCACGTTTCTTTTTAATGATCGAAGGTAGTACCTTTGGAAACTCAACTCCTTCAGGAAAATCCCATTTTGACATTGCAGGCACTGGATAGATGGTTTCATAATAGGTTAGTATCCAAGTGTCCACTTTATAGAATTCAGAGCAAAGCTGAGCTACTCTTTCGAAATCCTTATCTTCCATTGCAGCTAGAGCATGTATACACGGAATTCTGTCGATGTCAAATTCACGACAACTGCAGCTCTTTTGACCCAAATGAACAACAACATCAATTTCACCTCCTTTTACATCATACTCAAATTGATTTAAAGCTACTGCATTAATATATTGTGCCGTAATGAACCTCTCTCGTAACAATATTTGCACTCTTGGTGTTACAGAATTACAACAAGATGACGATTCTTGTCGATGCTTATGAAACCAAGTAGACATAATATGTTAGACAGCATCTAGTAAAGCAATTAGAGGATAAGATCTGGCCTCATTCAAAGCACCATTAATTGACTCAGGCCCTCTCGTAGTCATAATATTGTATCGATTGCCATGAAAATGAGCGCTTGACCACTGGCCAAAAGTCATATTCGTAGTTAAATACTTTCAAATTCCTGGATACCTCTTGCAAATCTCATTCCACAAGTGTGTAAAATGCGAAACTTGGTATGACTGGGCAGCATCCTTGAAAAGACTATTGGCTGCTTGACAACTGAATCGTTTCAAATTCTGTTCGATATGCCACATGCAATATCCATGATGAGCATTTTTGTAAACATTGCATACTGTATTCTTGATGCTTGGATGTCGGTCCGAAATGAAGACCAAATCATCGTTGTCTGGTATAATTTCCTAAAGCTTTGTCGAGAACCACGTCCATGATGCATCATTTTCTGAATCGACCACAGCCCAAGCAATAGGGTAACAATGACGATTACCATCTTGTGCTGTTGCAACCAACAAACAACCTTTGTAGCATGTTTTTAAAAATGTACCATCTATTGCAAAAACTTTTCTCATGCAAGAAAGACCTCTAATGGATGGTCCAAATGCAAGATAAAGATATTTGAATGTGTTGTTTTCATCTACCTGCAAATGTGTAATTGAACAAGGATTAATCTTCTTGACCATGTATAAATATTGGGGAAGCAACCCAAAACTCTGCTCCGGTGAGCCTCTCTTCAAATAAGCAGCAATTTTTCTTTCTTTCTAAGCCTTCCAATAAGAAACTTCTGCACCTAATGTGTTCATGATTCCAATAATTGCCTTCGATGTGGGTGTATGATGAATATCTCCTCCATATCTTGTTTTAACCATATCCGCCACAACTGCAGCAGTTGCTTGCCTATGCTTCTTCTTTCGTTTCTCTATGCCGCAGGTATGAGTGTTGATATACGTTTGGATTGAAAAGAACTCTGACATTGGTATCTTAGCTGCCCGTAATCGCCACTGGCAATCATCATCAACACATTTAACTACATACAATGACTTGTCGGATTTTACTATCTTCATTTCCCAATAATTATTTATCGCTGCTTCATATAACTTGTTTTTCAACTCTTCTTTACTCACAAAATTTTGACCAATCTTGCAGCTTGATCCATCTGGAAAACTATACAAAGCAGGTGCTTCATCATTTATTGGATGAAGCTGATCAATTGGATCACAATCATTAACAACATACGTATCTAAAGCTTGATTGGTTGGTGATGACGGATCCTCTAGATTATTATGGCTTACTGTTGGGAACTCTATCTCATTAACATTAACCTCATCAACAATATGTAGGGAAGGTGCATCGACGACATCATTGTCAATTACCACACAGTTGAAAAACTTATCATGAAATACACCTCCTTCTTTAGCAGTGTCATGAATTTCGTATTCATGATTGTCACTTGTTGCATGAGCTCCCCCTTCTAAATTATCAAATAATGGAACTATTTCCCTCGCTTGGTCATCTTTTTCACTTTCAACTAGCTCAATGATTTTCACCCGTAATATGGCTCTACGACCTTTCTCATCACAGTCCATCATGTAAGCAGCAACACCCTCATTATCTTTTAAAAAAATGGGTTGATTATATAAGTCTCGTGAATCACATACATAACTTAGTTTCAACACAATCTTATGCCGATCAACTTTAAATTTCAAACGGAACTTCTCCTCCAATTAAGCTAGAGTAATATCTGTATCAATAATTATACTGACTAGTGTATCTTTAGGAATCCAATTGTATGACAAATCTTGCTCTTTTGCCCACTCTCCACATGCTACTGTTACTACTATAGGAGCCATTCCTAAAATAAAAATTTTAAGCATATATTAGAATAATATTGAATCAATAAGTTATATGAAAAAAAAAATTAAATTTGATCCTGCTCGACTGCTTTTGACCATACTCGACCGGGCGTTCGAGTTAAACTTTGAACTTATCATTTCTGGATCTATTACTCGACCGCTCGACCGGTGTATCAGAATGCGGTCGAGTAGTCGAGTTCACTGAACTTTCGTTTTCTAAAAACACTTTTCGACTGAAAATCTTAAATATGACCTTGAAAGTGCCTAAATCTTTCAACATTTCACAATAAAGTACTACAAAAATAATAACCCAAAGTTTTACACTTGATTTAAAAGTATAAATCAAAATAACATAACTAAATATTAAATCACATACCTTGAAAACTTGGAGATCAATATATTAACGCTGCTTGAAAGGAAAGGATTAAAAAAACGCCACAATAATAAAATCTTCATAAAATTTTGACACTTGTTTAGCTAAATGATGAGAATTTTTGAATGAAAGCTCTACTTTGTTCTTCCTCTTCTCTCCCTCTTTGCCATTGTAGACCTGTTTAGGTCAACCTACGAGCAGCCCTGTTTCAATTTTTTTTTTGATATTTTTATTCCAATGATAATTGTAGTAAATGAGGGTATTTTAGGCAATTCATATTAATCAATTAAATGAAGGGTATATAATATAACTTGCATTTTTTAAGCCTCCATTTTTAAATGATTTTTTCTTTAAGGATATTTAACTAAAAGGCCAGAGTGACGGCTGTTGAAGGGAAAGGAGAAAGAGGTGAAGTCTTAGTGGGCCTGGGCTCAAATTGGGATAAAATGGCCAAAAATTTGGCAAACGAAAAATGATAAAATTTTTCCGTGAAATATTAAAATTGCATAAGTAATTTGATCACATAAATTCAGGAATTTTCATATCGTTCTCGAATCAAAAAAATAAATTCCTAACACGTCCAAATATTCGAAAATGCAAATAACCATACCCATTTTATAATTATACCCATAGTTCAAAATTGACCAGATTTGACGAAACTGGTAAATTTTACAAATTAGTCACAACTGAGACAAAAATACAAATTAATTAACTAGCATAGTGCTTTTAAATTCAGGTCATTACAAAATGTGTAATAGAAAGCTCTTTCCTTTAGATTGGCTTTATTACAATACTTGGTTGGTAAAATCACATAGCAATGACTTGTACATTGTAAAGTCCATTAACTCATTTTAATGTAATTAAAATTACATAACAAATAACATGTAATGATGTCACGACGTTCATAGTCCATACATACATACTGTTTTATCCGAGCCGATTGTGGAAGATGGAGAATTTATAAAAGAGCCTAACGTGTCAACACAATACTATAGTAGTGGCAGACGTCAAAGAACTCCAAGTCTGTTACATTCACCCTGGACGATCTCCTCCAACAAAGTGGAGGGAGAAAGATTATAAGAATTTTAAAGTTTAGATTCTGGTTGAGTCCTAGAAGACCGGAGTAACTATAAAAGAAGTTCTCCTAAGTTTTATATCCAGATTTACTGGTACGCTACAAGACTGTTAGAACAATATAGGAGAATATAGCCAACTGCAATTTCTTCCAATTAAAACTATTGACGTAGCTCTGAGTAATGTATATTTAGAGTTTTGTGGGCAAGATACTCAAGTCACAGAGCGACTGTGAAATTCTTCAAAATGAAATGTTGTTCAATTGATAAGAGGGATATGGAAAAGAATTTCAAGAAAATGACACAACCATTCTATCAGACAAGTGGAATTGACAATCTAACCCTACAGCAAGCATTTCTCTCTTCTATTCCAGATCCTCTGGGAGAAGGAGACATTTCGGCTGCTAACTTCACTTGGAAAAGACGTTAAATCTATTATAACGGACAAGCTTTTTCTGCTTGTTCTACGCGCTTTGAAAATATGTGCTCTCCGAATAAATTTCTCCTTAGTATATGAAGCAATCCAAACAGTTGAATAAGGTCTGCAGCCAAAAAGGCCTTAAGGTCAAGTGCTCATTACACTTTTGTTCTTGCTCAGATAAGTAGTACAAAAGAAGAAGAAAGTTTAAAACTTTCAAGTTGTAACAACCCATAACTCTTAGTTCCGAAAAATACGGACAAATTTGAACTTTTTAAATTAAGTTCATCAATCATCACCATAACGGGAGTGGATTTAATTATAAACTTTATAAATATTGTGAAATTTAATAACTTTTCCTTGCCAACGATTAGCCGGTAGTGCACGTAAAGCCTTACAGGCCGGTCCCGTATAAACTCGCTATCCCCATCGTTGTCGCCTTGCCCTTTCATTTCCTTTCATCTTACTTGCGACACGAGCACACTAGTGAGCTAATAGCCCAGTAAGTAGATTAGATAAATAAGTTGCTAAATTTGCAGGTAGCATATACCTAAGAGATATCACAACACAATAATCTAACAAAAGACGGACTCGACGATCGAGTCATCGTAGTCAGAAGAGTAAACATCACTCTTAAGCAACCTTGCCTGCGGAGTAGCTTTCAGAAATAGGGTACTGAACCTACGCATGATACAATACTTGCAAAAGAGTGGTGATATAGAACGAGGTCGGACTTAACGACCCATTAATCTTGAGTCAAAAGTCAATCTTATATTTTATTTTAATCTCACTCAAGTTCACAACTCTCTGAATTAGCTTAAAAAATGCGTGTGCACACGATTTACTATTTAAGAATTCATGATTATATAATGTTGGAAAGGTCTCGTCAGTCTCACCTCTTCTCTAGACCTCTCGCGGGTCGTTCTAGAACTTATACAAATCTAGACCCATTCACGGGTCGTCCTAGAACTTAATACACATCTTGACCCCTTCGCGAGTCGTTCGAGAACTTACACACATCTAGACCTATTCGCGGGCCGTTATAGAATTTAATACACATTTAGACCCCTTCGTAGGTCGTTCCAAAACCTTTTTCGACCAGTGGTCATGTCGGACTGTTTCGAAACTGATTATGCAATCACCCTGTCGGGGTAATTTTGGAACATGCTATGGATCTTGCCCCCCCGGACCGTTCTATTACTCTTTATGATTAAGTGGACTCATCCTCTTTAGGCCTCTATTCCCTTTTCTGAAACCTTTTGCAACCAATGACCCCGTCGTGTCGTTTCGAAATTCGTTGCTGCGCTTTACTCCGTCGAGCCGATCCGGATCGTCAAATCATAAACTATGAGGAACGCTGTCAGCCGGCCTCATTTAGGCCCCATGGTCCGTTCTGAAACCTTTTGCGGCCAATGGCCGCGTCGAGCCGTTTCTGAACCCATTGCAGCAACTGCCCCGTCGGGTGATCTCAGAACCAATCATGATCGCGGCACACAGCATATGGAGAGGAAGGTCGTCTACCGACCTCCTCGAGACCCATCGGACAGTTCCAAAACCTCACACAGACTATAGCACCGTCGGGTGACCTCGGAACCGATCATGATCGCGGCACACATTAAATGGAGAGGAAGTCGTCTATTGATCTCCTCGAGACCCCTCAGGTCGTTCCGAAACCTCACACAGATAATGGCCCCGTTGGGCGATCTCAGAACCGATCATGATCGCGGCCCCCTTCCGGGCCTTTCAGAAACATACGGTGCTCCCGCAACCCTAGGCTTTACATCAGATCGTTCCAGAACGTATGAGTGGCTCCGTACAGGTTGGGCCTTATTTCAGGCTATTCTTTGAGTCTATCTAGGACGCTCACAGCGATGAGTAGGAATCATTCAACTCGAGTCCTGGGACTCTTTGAGCCTATCTAAAATGTTCACAGCAACAAGAGGAATCATTCAACTCGACTCCTCAGACTCTTTCAGTCTATCTGGAATATTCACAATGTCGAAGAAGAATTGTTCGACTCGACTCCTCAATTCCCTTGCGTCTCTCTAGAATTTAGCTCATCATGCAATAAGATCTCCACCACAAAAGTTAAGTAGTTTTATGTATGTGGTCCCATACCCACCGATAGATAAGTCATACTAACATATACACACACAAGCGAACACACACCCTAAACTAGAACATGAACTACAAAAGTTGAGTAGTTTTATGTCTGTGGTCACATACCCATCGACAGATAAAACATGTAAATGAATACGCGCACCATTACACACCTAGAAAGCACAACATATCATAAATAAACTTACAGTCCCATACCTGTAGGCTCGTTGCACAAACAAACAAGATGAACATAATCAAGAGCCCGTATCCACGACCTTAGCGAAAATGGAGATCCCAACAAATTCACAATTAATTCAAGTATGGTAAAGTCTACTCGTGCTATAGTGAAAATCCACTTATCTGAGGTCTCAAGCTTCCTGACTTAGTCCTTGTGGTCTTCTTCTCCCAACGTCCCTCTTTGAAGTTTGTTGTGATCCAATACGAGAATCAGAGGGTCAACGTCGAGTCCACTAATTATTTGAGAAGAAGGAAACTTTAAGGGCTTATGGACTCTAGATGGTGGGACGACCAATGATTCGTCGAGAAACACCTCTAGGGGTGTTCTTGTCCTGAGTGTCGTCACTTTATCACTAACCGTCAATTCTGACTATTGGTTACGTCACTTAACTAGTTTAAGTGATAAAGAAATTCTTGGACCTAAATAGCCCTAGACTTAGCCATAAAAGTGTTTAAACTTTGAGCCGAAAATCCGACATAGTTTTCCTTGTTTTTCGGATACCCGAGCCGAAGCTTTCACCTAACCCAGCACCGAACTAAATTCGGTCACAATTTGTTATCAACAGCCACACAGACGATTTCATAACTATCACAATTAATTTCAAAATATAATCATAATTCAACACCGAGCCTCAGTGGCTCGGAATTCACACAAAAAAAGCGATAATAATAATGATACATTTGGAATTAAATAAACTTCCAAGTCGTCATTAGTTCTCTAGACTAAAAATTGTCTTTGGCTACCCACTTATACCTTTAGAATAGGACGGCAAACGCTCGTGCGCCCGAGCTTGCTTTGTTGACGCTCCTGCACAATTTGCAAGAATAAAAGAAATTGAGTTAAGTTTCGAACTTAAACAAAAGCATGACGCGAAACGATTGAACCTGCGACCCGATACTCGTTTCAAGCTTAAACGGACACATTTACGAAAATAGAATCCAAAACACTAGGTCATGCGGCTCGTGCGAAAACCCGATCTTAGAGATCATAAAATTGGTTTTTTATTTATTTTCTTGTAAAACATTCACAAAATGGTAAATACTTGCCAATTTGTTGAATTCGCTAATTATCTTTTTAAAGTGACATCTCTAAATTTTCAAAACAACACAAATCTTTATAATTTTACAATGTCGAGGCACTTGAAATTTTAATCCCCTCGACTAGTATTAACCAAATTATTTTACCGCGATTCGATAAACTTGACACGAGCATATCACACATTGAAAGCCATTAGATTGTCAAACTTGTAAATTTTTCTAAAATTATAAATAAGCTTTAAAATTGCCAAAGACTCTATAATTGTGAAATCACCGTGATAATTCAATAGAATTATAAACATAAAGAACTTCAAAGTCATGGCACAATTCCATGCAATCACGCAAATATTCTCGAATACGCACAAATATACTAATATGCATTTACGAAAGACTTGTGAGTCAACACCATCGCAACCTTGCATCTACACAATCCTCAATGATATAACTTCTCAAAAATATGCAATTTGGAGAAGCTCAATGTTTCAAATAATCAAGGCACTAAGCCGAACACAGCCGTAATTTTCAAAAAATTAAAAAATACCAAACTAACAAAAACATGTTAACTCCAACTAATACATTTTTCGCAGTATTAACAAGCCAACCATAAATAATAATAGGATTTAAAAAAAACGTCGACAATTTATCAAACAAGTAAACGCGATCAACCAAGTTTTTATTTCATAAATTCAAACAACCACACGATAAATAAAGTATAAGCTTAAACTCATACCATCTCCAACCAATTCAAACACGAATAACCAAAGTAACATGTCGTACGACACAAATATACAAACTTTTACAACGCTGACATACTCGAAATAGATCGAGCTAGACACGGCCATGAAACATTTAATGACCTTAAACCCGCATAATACGACCTAGTTAAACACCACGAACCAACGCATCGAGTGGTGTCAATTAAAATTTGATTTCTTCGAATTCCTACGAAGGTACTTTAGATTGAAGGGCTTAGCAGTCCCAAATTTTGAAAAGAAGCCTCAAGAGGCTGAAGAAATCCCTAAAAAGGAAGAAGAGGCTGAAGAAGTTCCTAAAAGGAAAGAAGAGGCTAAAGAAGTTCCTAAAAGGGAAGAAGAGGCTGTAGAATTTCCAAAACAGAAAGAAGAGCTTAGTCATCCAAAGGTCATAAGAGTCCTTGAGGAAGAAGAATCTCAACTTAATGTAGTTGAGAATACCATCTAAGAGTTTACCACATCCAAATGGGAAAAGGTGTTAGCCATTCATCTTCTGGAAGCCTCGATCCAACTCTAGAAAGATGTCTTGGTTGTCCCTTTCAAAATAGTCTCGAAGTCCTCGACCAAACAAGTCTCGATAGGAGCCATAAACTATGTAATTGAGCAAAACAATTACACTAATCTTTACCTCCAAACAATTGGAAAGCAATTTATAAGAATCGAGCATGGCGAGTCGCGAGACAAGGGAGGAACTTTATAACAAGCGAGATCTTTGCAACAAAAGAATCCTGCTAGGGAAGTCTAGTCAGTCATAATACATCCTCCTCCGAATACCTCGAAGCCTGAGCTTAGCCGAGAACCTGAGTTCTTAGCAGAATTGATAAATCGGTTATCCAAGCTGAATTTGACGGGAAAAGAGAGATCTATTGCGGCTATCTCTCAAACTAGAGATAAGCTCGAAGAAGTAATGAAACAACTCTCTGAAGGACATGATGCTTATTCTAGCATCGATAAACTGTCATACAAGGCTAATATAATCAGCCTGATGTGAAGCCTTATTACCCAAGACCTTCATCAGTATATCTGCAATACGAAGATGAAATCTGGTATGGAGCCTCTTATGATGGGAGCTCTATTATAGAATGGAATATCGATAGACTTTCTGAGTATCAAATCCCTAGTGTAGTTAAAAATATGATGATCTTTGTCTCAGCATGCAAAACAAGAAAAAAAACGATGACTTCTTGCTAATGCAATTATTGTAGGTTTTGCACGACAGCTACACGATTGGTGGGACTATTGCCGAGCGATAGAACAGAATAATGCTATCATCACGGCTTCCAGGACAAACGCTACTGGAGAGGTATATACTGACGTAGTAAATACATTAGTCTATATAATCTTACAACACTTCGTCAATTCTACCCAAATCCAAGTTAGCCGAAGACAAAAACAGTTATTAAACCTTGAATGTCCAACATTGTCCAACTTTAAGTGATACAAAGATGTCTTCTTATCAAATGTATTATACCGAGAAGACTGTAATCAAGACTTCTGGAAGGATAAATTTTTATCAGGATTTCCTCCTCTATTTGTTGAGCGAGTCAGATCTAAGCTAAGATCCAAACACAACAGTAATATTCCATATTCTTACTATACATTTGGAGAATTAGCCGCCAAAGTTGTCACAGAGGGCTTAGCTCTTTGCAACGATGTCAAGCTTAAAAAACAGATCGATAAACATAAAGCCCTAGGAAGAAAATCTCTTAGGTATTTTTGTGAGCAGTTTGGTTATTACCAAATAAGTTCAAACCAGTCAAAAGGAAAAAAGGCCTTAATACGGCTATCCGTCCTCACAGCCCAAAGAAGAAAGAAGAGAATCCTTTAAGCCTATCAAGAAAGGAAATTTCTCTAAGCCTAAACAGGCCAAGAGAGGCCCACAAAGATTCAGAGGCCGAACTTGTCACAAATGTGGTAGAATGGGACATTATGCCAATAACTGTTGGACGCATGCCAAAATAAACGAGCTTGAAGTCGACGATGCGATTAAAAAGTAACTGCAAGAACAGCTTCTAAATAGAAGCAGCAGTGATTGCTCTTAATAGAGCAGTAAAGAAGATGTAGATCTCCATCTTAACTAGATACTATTTGGAGATTCTTCTAAAGAAGAAGACCTAAGGCAGAAGAACATATTTCTCAAGAAAACTGTCACTGTGATCATTACAAAGCCATTCTCAACATGAATGGGATCAGCATTAGTGTCTTCTCAAAATAGTAAACTCTTATCTTAAAAATTACTGAAAAAGATTGAAAATCTAGAAGAAAAGCTGAAAGCTTTAGAAGCTTACATCCTAATAGCCAAGGAGAATCCACAAATTAGGATTCAATCTAAGCTACAAGAAAAATCTTAGCACTATTCATTAAAAGAGATCCTTAAAAAGATCGAAGATGAAAATTCCATAAAAGAACCAACAGTGGTTGAACTAAAAGAAGAAATTAGAAAGATTGAATGAGATCTTAAAGATCTCTAAGTTCAAGTTCAAGATCTCAACACTACGATTCAAGACCTTGCTCTTAATAGAGCTCAGAGCAATTAAGAGTTTATAAAACTACTTGATTAGCCGCCTTTTTCTTCTAATCAGCAAGAAGAAGGAACGGTTCATTTGATCCATTGTACTATCACTCATAAGTGGTATTCCAAAGTTACCCTTATAATAGCCAATGAGTTCGCTACCTCTGTTGAGGCCCTTGTAGATTCAAGTGCTGATCTCAACTGTATTAGCGAAGTAATTATTCCGTCAAAGTTCTTTACAAGAACTGCTCAAATCCTTAATATGACAAATGGCGGAAAAATCCTTGTCCATTACAAACTAACTAATGTAGTAGTTTGTCTTGATAAAGGATCAGTGGAGACAAACTTCCTTCTTAAACTTAGTATAACTAAATTAGTTATTCTAGGCTCTCCATTTCTTAGTCTTCTCTAACCGTTTTCGGTCACTTAAGAAGGAATTTGCTTTAAAATAGAAGAATGTCTTATTAACCTTAACAGGTGAAAATCGCTTTGAAACTTCACCTGGAGGTTCAACTTATAGATTAGTTGAACGAGCTTATCCTAAAAATAATTTGCAAATCAAATCAAGAAGAAAAGATTTCTTCAAGATAGGATTAGGAGAAAAACCAATAATCATCATTGAATCTAAAGACCTTAAAAAGGACGCCAAGGAGGTCGCCAAAAAATATCTTTATGACAATCTACCTCCTGCCACCCAGCCAAAGTCTATGGAATGGTTTGAAGCTATCATCCAAGACACTAACTCTGCTGTTATTACACATCAATGGAGATGGAGGGAACAAAAAGAAATCACATATTCTTCTCTTAAAATCAACAGAATCCTATCTTATGAAGATTAGGAAAATAATTGTTTGTAGAAGACTACTTTTAAGGATAAAAGCATTTCTCCAGAAGACCACTTTTAAGGATAAAAGCATTTCTCCAAGGTATTATATTTGTTTTGATTATATTGATACTTGAGAGTATCTGATATACTACCAGAACTCGCAGTAAGCGCATTCATGGTTCATTATTGTAACGACCCAAAACTTAAAACAATGTTTTAGTTCCGAAAAATACGGACAAATTTAAACCTTTTAAATTAAGTTACATACTTGAGTTTTTAATAACAAACATAAGGAATATTAATTCTCATCATAACTAAAATGGATTTAATTTAAACATTTACAAAATATTGCAGGATTTAAAACTTTCTTTGCCAACGATTTGTCGGTAGTCCACGTAAGGTTATACAGGTCGGTCTCGTATACACTCGCTGTTCCCGTCATTGTCGCCTCTCACTATTTGCTTTTGTGACAAGATACCTGCGACACGAGCACACTAGTGAGCTAATAGCCCAGTAAGTAGATTATGTAAGTAGGTTGCTAAGTCTGCAGGTAACAAACAATCAATGGATATTACAATACAATAATCTAATGAAAGGACGGATTCGATAATCGAGTCGTCATAGTCCGAAGAGTAAACGTCACTCTTATGCAACCTTGCCCGCGAAGTAGATTTCAGAGATAAGGCGTCGAACCTACGCGGGATACAATATCTGCAAAAGAGTTGTGACTTGGAACGAGGTCGGGCTTAACGACCCATTAATCTCGACTCAAAAGTCAATCTCATAATTTATTCTAATCTCACTCAAGTTCACAACTCTCTGACTTAGCTTATAAAACTACGTGTGCACACGATTCACATCCAGACCCCTAACGGGTCGTTCTAGAACTTATACACAATCTAGACCTCTCATGGGTCGTTATAGAATTCAATACTCATTTAGACCCATTACGGGTCGTTCTAGAACTTATTTACAATCTAGACCTCTTACGGGTCGTTCTAAAATTCGATACACATTTAGACCCATTACGGGTCGTTCTAGAATTCAATACTCATTTAGACCCATTACGGGTCGTTCTAGAACTTATTCACAATCTAGACCTCTTACGGGTCGTTCTAGAATTCAATACACATTTAGACCCATTACGGGTCGTTCTAGAATTCAATACACATTTAGACCCATTACGGGTTGTTCTAGAACTTATACGACTCTGGACCCTCTGTGGGTCGTTCCGAAACCTCACACAGACAATGGCCCCGTCAGGCGATCTCAGAATCGATCATGATCGCAGCACACAGCATATAAAGAGGAAGGTTGTCTACCGACCTCCTTGAGACTTCTCGGGTCGTTCCGAAACCTCACACAGACAATGGCCCCGTCGGGCGATCTCGGAATCGATCATGATCGCAGCACACAACATATAAAGAGGAAGGTCGTCTACCGACCTCCTTGAGACCCCACGGGTCGATCCGAAACTTCTCACGACCGGTGGTTCCGTCGGACTATTTTGGATTGATTGCGCAATCACCCCATCGGGTTAATTCAGGACATGCTATGGATCTTGGCCCCTCGGACCATCCCGATATTCTTTAAGATTGTGAGGACTCATCCTCCTCGGGCCTCTTTGCCCTTTCCGAAACCTTTTACGGCCAGTGACCCTGTCGGGTCGTTTCGGAATTCATTATTGCACTTTACCCCGTCGGGCCGATCCGGATCGTTACATCATAAACTGTGGGGAGGGCCGTGGCTCTCCTCCCCAAGGCCCCTCAGGCCGTTCTGAAAGGTGGTTCGTTGACCTCCGCGAGGTCCCTCGGGTCGTTCCGAAATCTGTCATACATAATGGCCCCGTCGGGCTATTTCGGAACCAAATCATGATCGCGGCCCCGTCGGGCCCTACTCAAATGATCAAAGTATGACCACAGAGGAAGGTCATCTGCCGACCTCCCCAAGGCCTCTCGGGCTATTTCGGAACCGATCATGATTTGCGGCCCCGTCGGGCCCTACCCGTAAACATACATTGCTTTCGCTCCCCTTGTCTTGTCTTAGAATTTTCTCCTTGACCTGTAAAAGTCTCAACAATAACAAAAAAACAGTTTTATGCCTGTGGTCCCATACCCACCGACATATAAGTCATACTAATACATATACACATACGAACAGACACACACACCCTGCATAATAACCTGAACTACGAAGTTGAGTTGTTTTATGTCTGTGGTCCCATACCCACAGACAGATAAGTATATAAATAAACACACGCACCGATACACACCTAGACAAACATAATATATTATAAACGAACCTACAGTCCCATACCTATAGGCCCGTTGCACAAACAAGACAAACATAATCGAGGGCCCGTATTCACGGCCCTAACGAGAATGAAGATCCACACAGTTTAATAGCCACAACTTTAGAAGCATCGTATGCTTAACATAATCTCAACATATGCACAATTAATTCGAGCAGGGTAAAGTCTACTCGTGTCACAGTGGAGACCCACTTACCTGAGGTCCTAAGTCTCTCATCTTTGTCCTCGCGATCTTTCCTCAGTGGCGTCCCTCCTTAAAGCTTGATGTGTCGCACTTCTGTCCAACACGAGGATTAGAGGGTCAATGCCTATGTTTACTAATCATTCGCGAGAAATGAGACTGTAGGGCTCAATGAATCAACAGAAGGGGAGTTTAGACAGTGGGACGACAGACAGTTCGTCGAGAAATCCCTCTAGGGGTATTCTCGTCTTGAGTATCGTTGACTTAATGTTAACAATCAATCCAGACTATCGGGTCTTTTGTTTGACTAGATTAGGTGAGAAATGAGTCCCTTAAACTAATCAGTTTCTGACTTTATTTTATTACGCATTAAATATTCGAGCCGGAAATCCGGCAGAGTTTCCCCTGTTTTTCGGATATCCCGGCCGAAGCCTTCACCTAATTTCAACCCAGCACCGAACTAATTTCGGTCACAGTCAATCACAATAACCACGCAGAATAATTTTCACAATAATATTTTGAATCATTGGAAACATAAACACAAGTCATCACTAAGCCTTAACGGCTCGGATTCTACTCGAAGGTGATAAGCGTCTATATTAAACTCAAATCAATCGTTCTCAAGTCTCCGAAATATTTAGGTTGGACGCCATAGTCAATCGCCCGTTTATACCTTCAGTATACGACGGTGAGGGGTCGTGTATTTGTAAGTGCTTCGGTGGCGATCCTGCAAAATTTGAGAGAATAGAAGAAGAAATCGAATCAAACTTCGAACTCAAACAAAAGTATAACGCGAAACGCTCGAACTCGCGACCTGATACTCGTTTTAGGCTCAAACGAACAAGTTTACAAAATACAAATCCAATAAAAAGTTGATTATAAAGTTTGAGCAAGACACGATCCTCAAGATTGCAAAATCTTCCTTTAGAAATTCTTTTTGTAAGTTTCTAAATTTGAAAGTTCCAACTCACATACAATCGCTTCCTTAAGCAATTTACTCAAGTTTGTACATTCACGATTTCCACAAAAAATCGAATTTTCCAAAACAATAATATCACCCAAAACACTAATCTTTACGAGTATAGATTTTACCATTAAAGAAATAAGATCAACCGATGTTTATTTCTTAAATTTCAATAACCACACGATAATTAACCGTTAAGATAAAACTCACACCATCTCAAATCAATTTCATCGCGACTGACCAAAATAACGCACTAAGCGGCACAAATTAACAACTTTCACAACGCCAAGATACTCGAAACTAGGTCGAGCTACACTCGATTACGAAATATTAATCAATTTTACCCACAATCATACGACCAACATACTCAAACTAATTTTATTCACACACCACAATACAACACCGATTCCGACATAATGATTCACCAAAATCAAGCCGTAGACAAGCTAGATTTTTTTTTTTTCTCAAAACTTATCAACGAATAACAAGTAACGCACAACCACCAAAAAGAATGCGAGGCTCACCGACGCAAGCAAGACCGGCTCAAGTAGGCGCGTAGCGACGCGGAGACGACTTCGACAAAGAGCGAGAGGGGCTTGCCGGCATCATGCCACGGTGCCCGGAGCTGTGGTGGTCGGCGACGTGCAGAGCTCGGGGTTGGGCTGCTCGGAGGCACGCGCTGGGCACGGGGAGGGATACTTAGAGGCGCACGCTGTGTGCGGGGAAGAGAGCGTGGCTGCTCGGGCTGAGCATCACCGGAGGGCGGAGTGGCGCGCGCGAGGGGGGGTGCCGGAGGAGGGCTGGGCACCGGAGGGGAGAGGCGGGCTGCGCTAAGGAGCTCGCTGGGCGCATGGGAGCGCTGGGCTGGGCGAGCTCGGAGTGGAGACTCGCTGCGTGCTAGGTCGCGCACAGAGGGGCGCGGGGTCTCATCGACGGCGAAGACGAGCTTCGCGAGACTGCGCAGAGGCAGCGCAGAGCTTGTGGTGGCTCAGAGCTGAGCGACGCAAAGAGCTTCGCGCACACCGGCGTCGCTCGAGGGCTGGGCTCGCCGTAGAGGAAGGTTGCGCGATGGCCGAGCCTCGCCGGAGCTGAGCGCAGGCCTGACGCGCTGGCGAAGAGCTGCGGGGATGAAGAAGGTCGCGGCGAGCCGGGTCCTCGCGCAGTGGCGGCTGGGCGAACGCTCGCCGGAGTTGAGGAGGGGACTGGCGGAGCTGGCTGCTGGCGAAATTGAGAAGAGAGAGAGAGAGAGATGGGGAGTGATCGAGAGAGAGAGAGAGAGATGAGGGAGTTTGGGCGGCTGATGAAGGGAGGGGGGGGGGGGGGGGGGGGGGGGGGGGGGGGGGGGGGGGGGGGGAGGGAAGAGAAGGGAAAATAGATAAAACCCTAGGTGAAAAGTGGGCCTTAAAAATTTGGTCAAATTGGCCAAATAAAATAAGGTTTTTGGTAAAATTTCCAAAAATTAAGGAAATACATTAACGGGCTAAACTTGAAAAATTAGGAATTTTAGTATAAATTTCGAGTTGAAAATTAATTCCTAACATGTCAAAAAGATTCAAAAATGCAAACAAAATAATATTTGCATTACTATTTTCAAAATTAGAAATTGGCCAGATTTGACGAAATTAAAATAATTTCCCTCAAAATTATTGTAACCACAATAATCTTACAAGCCATTAGTCTCAAAAATAGAAAATAAGTTCCTGATAAAGTGGTCTTGGTTCAGGTCATTACAATCCTACCTCCTTACAGAAGTTTCGTCCTCGAAACTTAGAACAAGAGAGGGTATTTCTCTCGCATAAAACTCTCAAGTTCCCAAGTTATCTCTCCTTCGATATGGTTTCCCCTATGTACCTTGACCGTCGGGATAGTCCTATGTCTCAGCTCCTGGTCCCCTCGATCTAAAATTTTGCAAGAACTTCTCTTCAAAATGCGGAAGTGAACCTATTATCTCCCTCTGAGACAAGGGGTACTGGCACTCCGTGGAGTCTCACTATCTCCTGGACGTAAATCTCCGCTAACCTATCAATGGAGTATGTCATTCGCATCGGCATAAAGTGCTCTAACCTTGCGAGCCTATCTACAATCACCCAAGTGGCATCATAATAAGGGCGAATCTGGTGGTCCCCGTAGGGATTGTCCTCACTGGAGCAGTTGTGAGACGCCCTTTGGGCTCTTGAAAGCTCTATTCACAAGCCGGAGTCGAATAAAATTTGGTATTCCTTTAAGTAAGGTGGGTTAAAGGTAGAGATAGTTTGGTGAACCCCTCTACAATTGCCTATAGTACCCGGCTAAGCCCAAGAAACTACAAACTTTGGTGACCGTCGTTGGCTATTTCCATGAACTCGCGGCTTCAATCTTAAGTGGATCCACCGAACTCCCTTCTTTAGACACTATGAGACCAAGAAAAGAGACTATTTCCAACCAAAACTCACACTTCTTGAACTTCGCATAAAGCCTTTTCTCGGCTAATCTTTCCAAAACAGCCAACAAATGCTCTTCATGCTCCTCCGTTGTCTTTGAATAAATGAGAATATCATCACTAAAGACTATAACAAACTTTTCGAGATAGTCTTCAAAGACGCGATGCATTAAAGTCGTAATACGACTGGGGTATTGGTGAGTCCAAAGAACATCATCAAGGGTTCACAGTGTCCGCAACCGATACGAAAAGCGGACTTGGGCAAATATTCATCGTGCCTTTAGTTAGAGATAGCCCAATTGCAAGTCTTTACCTCAAGAACTGGTACGTTAGACCTCTACTAACCCACGTTGTGAGGGATTGCCCAGCTTACCCTGTCTTGCCCTCCTCTTAGCTCAAAGGATTGTGAGTGCCGCAATTACCCTCATTTTCTAACATAGAGTACCGAGGCTCCCAACGGCGAGTGGCCGGGCCTTATAAAACCCTTGCTGAGCAGCTCCTAAGCTGCATTTAAACCCATTTAATCCTGTAGGAATTACACAATACGACGCCGTCGACAGTGAGGTGGTACTCAATAATAACTCAATAAAGAGCTCAATCTTGAGGTTGGGAGGTAATCCCAAAAGGTCCCTGGAAAGGACGTGGACTAAATTCTCTACGTACGGGATATTCAGAGCTTGACGCGTGTCCTCTTGGGACAGGTCCTAATGCGAGCGAGGAATCCCTGACAATCCTCATCAATCACCATTCGTAACCCACGAGCTGAGATGACGGGTATGACTAACCCCATCGATGACTCCACAAGCTTGGAGTTCTCCGTTCTAAGGGCTGTGAAGGGCACGTTATTCCCTCCACAATTCATCACCGAATGGTAAATGGGTTATCATTCCATGCTTATAATGTCATCAAAATTTCGCATCTCGAGGAAAAGAAATCTATAAGTAATTAACATCCTTTAGATAACCCAACTAATAAAAACCGTGATACATCGTATACAACCATCCAAAGATAGTTATCACAGAGCACCGTAAAGTTCAAATAGTTGAATCAACACAAAGCATTAGAAAAGGACAATTCGTATAATTCAAGATTTGGAAGTTATCAAGAAATAAGCAAACCAAGCTTTTGAGAGGCTTGGATCTCTTCCACAAGAGCTGAGCTCTGCGATAACAAAATTTTACAAATAACCAATACGCTTACAGCGTAATTCTTATATTCCAAACATTCACGTAAGCCAATTTAATTCATCACAAAATTTGATACGTAATTTATATGCCAACCACTCTCATCACACACGACCAGACGTATTAGTAGGAGTTCTACTATACGTCAACATTTATATTCCCTCTATTCTTACGCCTAGCATACGTGAGGTGAACCGGTGGCCTAACACTCTTAACACAGGTCGTAGCTCTATAGTCTCATCTGTCAGGGTAGAAGCTTCGAACGATTAAGTTATCACGTCAACTGTCTAAGCTAACCTCTTAACAACGCTTTTCGTAATTGGAGTGAATCGCCTTAGTGCCTACTAGCGCCAACGTAGTGGTACAAGCTCGATATGGGTCCCGTCTAAGTGTGTTGAAAGAGCCTTTAACCTCTCTTTAAATATTCTTTTCCACGCTTCCGCTGCGACACTCTGATAATCATAAAGATTGCGGGCATTTCTTCCCGATTAATGTTTGTGCGTCCCATGAAAAACAGATAGCTTAGCGCTTATCTTCTTGGCTAGTACGGAATTTGAACATCATCGAAGGATATAGATCAAGCCTCATAAAACCCATCGTACACGCTTTCAAAATAATTCATCACTCTAATGCCTTTTTACCTGTCCTTGAGCATGAGTCGGTGGACGTGACAGTGTAGGAAAAGACTTACACTTTAAGTGTTCAAGCGAGTTTTTTTTTTTTTTTACTCGCGTTGTAACTGTGCCTACGATCTTACAACTGCACGAAACTTAGACCACTGCTCTTGATGGGACTGGCCTTAGGATGGTTACTTAGAAGAAGATGACAGCACGACGATTGGTTGCTTCTATTATTAATTAGTTATTACGAAGAGAACATATTATACTCGGCTCAAGCAAAAAGGAAAAGTGCTACGCTTTTGCCAAGTAGAGTCTAATCGGCGCCTCAAAGAAAACTCTAGGCTGGGGGATTATCTGTGATTGATGTGTCTTTAATGACTTTCGTTCCTTTCGAAAATGACCATTGTGTTCCTTCAAGTGATCTCGACTACCAACAACGCGAGAACTGCACACCTTAAGAATTGATACTAGTGGCGAATAGCATCAGACCGACATTGGCCTACTCGAGGCAACACTGGTAGTGGATAACTACCATTCAGAACAAAAACGTCTCTTAGACGGTCACATCGCGTCCCAAGTCTCGGTTGGATCCTCTCGTCTCATCTTGCTCATACTATTTAAATACACCTGTAACTAACTTTACTAAATTAACATCTCATTGCTCGTGAAGCATAAAAAAAAAAGGTTACTCACATTGGCGACAACGAAGGAACCACGCTTGTGCATACGGGGTTGTCTACAGGACCGGCTAAACCGTGGCTCTGATACCAACTTTGTAACGACCCAAAACTTAAAACAATGTTTTAGTTCCGAAAAATACGGACAAATTTGAACCTTTTAAATTAAGTTACATACTTGAGTTTTTAATAACAAACATAAGGAATATTAATTCTCATCATAACTAAAATGGATTTAATTTAAACATTTACAAAATATTGCAGGATTTAAAACTTTCTTTGCCAACGATTTGCCGGTAGTCCACGTAAGGTTATACAGGTCGGTCCCGTATACACTCGCTGTTCCCGTCATTGTCGCCTCTCACTATTTGCTTTTGTGACAAGATACCTGCGACACGAGCACACTAGTGAGCTACTAGCCCAGTAAGTAGATTATGTAAGTAGGTTGCTAAGTCTGCAGGTAACAAACAATCAATGGATATTACAATACAATAATCTAATAAAAGGACGGATTCGATAATCGAGTCGTCATAGTCCGAAGAGTAAACGTCACTCTTATGCAACCTTGCCCGCGAAGTAGATTTCAGAGATAAGGCGTCGAACCTACGCGGGATACAATATCTGTAAAAGAGTTGTGACTTGGAACGAGGTCTGGCTTAACGACCCATTAATCTCGACTCAAAAGTCAATCTCATAATTTATTCTAATCTCACTCAAGTTCACAACTCTCTGACTTAGCTTATAAAACTACGTGTGCACACGATTCACATCCAGACCCCTTACGGGTCGTTCCAGAACTTATACACAATCTAGACCTCCCATGGGTCGTTATAGAATTCAATACTCATTTAGACCCATTACGGGTCGTTCTAGAACTTATTTACAATCTAGACCTCTTACGGGTCGTTCTAAAATTCAATACACATTTAGACCCATTACGGGTCGTTCTAGAATTCAATACTCATTTAGACCCATTACAGGTCGTTCTAGAATTTATTCACATTCTAGACCTCTTACGGGTCGTTCTAGAATTCAATACACATTTAGACCCATTACGGGTCGTTCTAGAATTCAATACACATTTAGACCCATTACGGGTTGTTCTAGAACTTATACGACTCTGGACCCTCTGTGGGTCGTTCTGAAACCTCACACAGACAATGGCCCCGTCAGGCGATCTCAGAATCGATCATGATCGCAGCACACAGCATATAAAGAGGAAGGTCGTCTACCGACCTCCTTGAGACTTCTCGGGTCGTTCCGAAACCTCTCACAGACAATGGCCCCGTCGGGCGATCTCGGAATCGATCATGATCGCAGCACACAACATATAAAGAGGAAGGTCGTCTACCGACCTCCTTGAGACCCCACGGGTCGATCCGAAACTTCTCACGACCGGTGGTTCCGTCGGACTATTTTGGATTGATTGCGCAATCACCCCATCGGGTTAATTCAGGACATGCTATGGATCTTGGCCCCTCGGACCATCCCGATATTCTTTAAGATTGTGAGGACTCATCCTCCTCGGGCCTCTCTGCCCTTTCCGAAACCTTTTACGGCCAGTGACCCCGTCGGGTCGTTTCGGAATTCATTATTGCACTTTACCCCGTCGGGCCGATCCGGATCGTTACATCATAAACTGTGGGGAGGGCCGTGGCTCTCCTCCCCAAGGCCCCTCAGGCCGTTCTGAAAGGTGGTTCGTTGACCTCGGCGAGGTCCCTCGGGTCGTTCCGAAATCTGTCATACATAATGGCCCCGTCGGGCTATTTCGGAACCAAATCATGATCGCGGCCCCGTCGGGCCCTACTCAAATGATCAAAGTATGACCACAGAGGAAGGTCGTCTGCCGACCTCTCCAAGGCCTCTCGGGCCGTCCCGAAACGAAATCAATGGCCCTGTCGGGCTATTTCGGAACCGATCATGATTTGCGGCCCCATCGAGCCCTACCCGTAAACATACATTGCTTTCGCTCTCCTTGTCTTGTCTTAGAATTTTCTCCTTGACCTGTAAAAGTCTCAACAATAACAAAAAAACAGTTTTATGCCTGTGGTCCCATACCCACCGACATATAAGTCATACTAATACATATACACATACGAACAGACACACACACCCTGCATAATAACCTGAACTACGAAGTTGAGTTGTTTTACGTCTGTGGTCCCATACCCACAGACAGATAAGTATATAAATAAACACACGCACCGATACACACCTAGACAAACATAATATATTATAAACGAACCTACAGTCCCATACCTATAGGATCGTTGCACAAACAAGACAAACATAATCGAGGGCCCGTATTCGCGGCCCTAACGAGAATGAAGATCCACACAGTTTAATAGCCACAACTTTAGAAGCATCGTATGCTTAACATAATCTCAACATATGCACAATTAATTCGAGCAGGGTAAAGTCTACTCGTGTCACAGTGGAGACCCACTTACCTGAGGTCCTAAGTCTCTCATCATTGTCCTCGCGATCTTTCCTCAGTGGCGTCCCTCCTTAAAGCTTGATGTGTCGCACTTCTGTCCAACACGAGGATTAGAGGGTCAATGCCTATGTTTACTAATCATTCGCGAGAAATGAGACTGTAGGGCTCAATGAATCAACAGAAGGGGAGTTTAGACAGTGGGACGACCGACAGTTCGTCGAGAAATCCCTCTAGGGGTATTCTCGTCTTGAGTATCGTTGACTTAATGTTAACAATCAATCCAGACTATCGGGTCTTTTGTTTGACTAGATTAGGTGAGAAATGAGTCCCTTAAACTAATCAGTTTCTGACTTTATTTTATTACGCATTAAATATTCGAGCCGGAAATCCGGCAGAGTTTCCCCTGTTTTTCGGATATCCCGGCCGAAGCCTTCACCTAATTTCAACCCAGCACCGAACTAATTTCGGTCACAGTCAATCACAACAACTACGCAGAATAATTTTCACAATAATATTTTGAATTATTGGAAACATAAACACAAGTCATCACTAAGCCTTAACGGCTCGGATTCTACTCGAAGGTGATAAGCGTCTATATTAAACTCAAATCAATCGTTCTCAAGTCTCCGAAATATTTAGGTTAGACGCCATAGTCAATCGCCCGTTTATACCTTCAGTATACGACGGTGAGGGGTCGTGTATTTGTAAGTGCTTCGGTGGCGATCCTGCAAAATTTGAGAGAATAGAAGAAGAAATCGAATCAAACTTCGAACTCAAACAAAAGTATAACGCGAAACGCTCGAACTCGCGACCTGATACTCGTTTTAGGCTCAAACGAACAAGTTTACAAAATACAAATCCAGTAAAAAGTTGATTATAAAGTTTGAGCAAGACATGATCCTCAAGATTGCAAAATCTTCCTTTAGAAATTCTTTTTGTAAGTTTCTAAATTTGAAAGTTCCAACTCACATACAATCGCTTCCTTAAGCAATTTACTCAAGTTTGTACATTCACGATTTCCACAAAAAATCGGATTTTCCAAAACAATAATATCACCCAAAACACTAATCTTTACGAGTATAGATTTCACCATTAAAGAAATAAGATCAACCGATGTTTATTTCTTAAATTTCAATAACCACACGATAATTAACCGTTAAGATAAAACTCACACCATCTCAAATCAATTTCATCGCGACTGACCAAAATAACGCACTAAGCGGCACAAATTAACAACTTTCACAACGCCAAGATACTCGAAAATAGGTCGAGCTACACTCGATTACGAAACATTAATCAATTTTACCCACAATCATACGACCAACATACTCAAACTAATTTTATTCACACACCACAATACAACACCGATTCCGACATAATGATTCACCAAAATCAAGCCGTAGACAAGCTAGATTTTTTTTTTCTCAAAACTTATCAACGAATAACAAGTAACGCACAACCACCAAAAAGAATGCGAGGCTCACCGACGCAAGCAAGACCGGCTCAAGTAGGCGCGTAGCGACGCGGAGACGACTTCGACAAAGAGCGAGAGGGGCTTGCCGGCATCATGCCACGGTGCCCGGAGCTGTGGTGGTCGGCGACGTGCAGAGCTCAGGGTTGGGCTGCTCGGAGGCACGCGCTGGGCACGGGGAGGGATACTTAGAGGCGCACGCTGTGTGCGGGGAAGAGAGCGTGGCTGCTCTGGTTGAGCATCACCGGAGGGCAGAGTGGCGCGTGCGAGGAGGGGTGCCGGAGGAGGGCTAGGCACCGGAGGGGAGAGGCGGGCTGTGCTAAGGAGCTCGGAGTGGAGACTCGCTGCGTGCTGGGTCGCGCACAGAGGGGCGCGGGGTCTCATCGACGGCGAAGACGAGCTTCGCGAGACTGCGCAGAGGCAGCGCAGAGCTTGTGGTGGCTCAGAGCTGAGCGACGCAAAGAGCTTCGCGCACACCGGCGTCGCTCGAGGGCTGGGCTCGCTGCAGAGGAAGGTTGCGCGATGGCCGAGCCTCGCCGGAGCTGAGCGCGGGCCTGACGCACTGGCGAAGAGCTGCGGGGATGAAGAAGGTCGTGGCGAGCCGGGTCCTCGCGCAGTGGCGGCTGGGCGAACGCTCGTCGGAGTTGAGGAGGGGACTGGCGGAGCTGGCTGCTGGCGAAATTGAGAAGAGAGAGAGAGAGAGAGATGGGGAGTGATCGAGAGAGAGAGAGAGATGAGGGAGTTTGGGCGGCTGATGAAGTAGAACTTTAGCTCAATAGATCTCCAAAAACACCAGTTTTGGGATATAGATCTTACTTTTTTATTTTCATTTTTTATTTATTTTAAAACACTAAAATGAGTCAAAGTACCAAAATGTCCTTATGTTATTCTATTGTTTTACCTAGTCTGTAAGTTTTTTTTTTCCTACGTCTTCCTCAGTTCCTCACTTCCTCTTCTCTTCTTCTCACAAACGGCTACTCCCGCCTCCCGCTCTCCCCGCTCTCGCAGGGTCTCCGCCACCACTCTATCGCCTTGCTCTCTCGGGTCTCGCAATCCCCGACGCCTCATAGCAAATACAGCGCGAAAAAATTACAACACTCAACTAATAAATTCCATCACAAAGACGAATAAATCAAATATAAAACATGCCACAGGAGCCTCACTATAGTATTAAGCTGTAAAGCATTCATTTATTTTACTTTATACATAATGTTAAGCTGTAAAGTATTGATCTATTTTTCTGTTAACTTTAAACGCCCTTTATAATTAAAATTTATTGTTAATAAAAAGTTTTTATGTAAATTGACCAAAAAAAAAAAAGAAAAAGACAATTAAACTCGACATTTGCGATTTCGTGTCATTTTACGATATCAACGCACTTAAGTTTTCTTAAGTATGTTATAATTATTTAAATGGCGTCTATTTGAATGTATATTGTATTGGATTAAATTACGTATTCTTATACATTTTGTGTATACACACTTAGTGGATCACGATTGATGAAGTTTAAACTATAGTGATTCAAATGAAAATAAATATTCACTTTGTTTTACAACATTTAAAAAAAAAATTAAGCCACGACGAGGCTAATTATTCACATATACGATGTATTGCTTCATCCTTTGTTCCGTAATTTAATCGATTTTGATAAATAATTAAGTGATAAGCACGATGCTTACTTGTTTGATTGGGTTGTCGAATGTTCTATAGCACCTGTCGAACACCCAGACAAGTGTTCAACTGACACAGTCGAGCGCTCGACTGGTGCTGTCGAACACTTGTCTGGGTGTTCAACAGGTGCTGTAGAGCGCTCGACAACCCAGTCGAATAATTTTTTTTTTTGCCAAATTTAAATTTATTAGTTTTAGGGCTCTTTAATGTTATTTATATTAATTTTTAATTTTTATTCTATAACATAAACAACAAACTCTTCATAAAGTTATTTACATTGTTTCACCTGTCGTTTCGTGGCTGACTTGAAAACAAGCAAATAGACGTCGTTTAAAGAATTATAACATACTTAAGCAAACTTAAGTACGTTGATATCGTAAAACGACAAAAAATCGCATATGTCGAGTTTGATTAATTTATAATGTTATTTATATTAATTTTCAATTTTTATTCTATAACATCAACAACAAACTCTATATAAAGTTATTTACATTGTCTTCACCTCTCGAGCAATGAGGTTTTTTTTTTGCCAAATTTTAATTTATTAACCTTGGAATATCATTGGAATTAAGTAAAATGATTGTTATTATGTGAATGTAAATTATATCGCATAAAATTACGCATTCTTATACATTTTGTGTATACACACTTAATGGATCACGACCAATGAAGTTTAAACTATAGTGATTCGAATGAAAATCAATATTCACTTTGTTTTACAACATTTTTAAAAAAAATTATGCCATGACGAGGATAATTATTCACATATATGAAGTATTGCTTCCTCCTTTGTTCTGTAATTTAATCGATTTCGATAAATAATTAAGTATGCTTATTTGTTCGACTGGGCTGTCGAGCACTCTACAGCACCTGTCGAACACCTAAACAGGTGTTCGACAGGTGCTGTAGGGTGCTCGACAGCCCAGTCGAGCAATGAGGTTTTTTTTTTTTGGCCAAATTTTAATTTATTAACCTTGGAATATCATTGGAATTAAGCAAAATGATTGTTATTATGTTAATGTAAATTATATCGCATTAAATTACGCATTCTTATATATTTTGTGTATGCACACTTAATGGATCACGACCAATGAAGTTTAAACTATAGTGATTCGAATGAAAATCAATATTCACTTTGTTTTACAACATTTTTTAAAAAAATTATGCCATGACGAGGATAATTATTCACATATACGAAGTATTGCTCCCTCTTTTGTTCCGTAATTTAATCGATTTCGATAAATAATTAAGCATGCTTATTTGTTCGACTGGGCTGTCGAGCGCCCTACAGCACCTGTCGAACACCCAAACAGGTGTTCGACAGGTGCTGTAGGGCGCTCGACAGCCCAGTCGAGCAATGACTTTTTTTTTTGTGCCAAATTTTAATTTATTAACCTTGGAATATCATTGGAATTACGTAAAATGATTGTTATTATGTGAATGTAAATTATATCGCATTAAATTACGCATTCTTATACATTTTGTGTATACACACTTAATGGATCACGACCGATGAAGTTTAAACTATAGTGATTCGAATGAAAACCAATATTCACTTTGTTTTACAACATTTTTTAAAAAAATTAAGCCACGACGAGGATAATTATTCACATATACGAAGTATTGCTTCCTCCTTTGTTCCGTAATTTAATCGATTTTGATAAATAATTAAGCATGCTTATTTGTTCGACTGGGCTGTCGAGCGCCCTACAGCACCTGTCGAACACCTGTTTGGGTGTTCGACAGGTGCTGTAGGGCGCTCGACAACCCAGTCGAGCAACGACTTTTTTTTTTTTTGGCCAAATTTTAATTTATTAACCTTGGAATATCATTGAAATTATGTAAAATGATTGTTATTATGTGAATGTAAATTATATCGCATTAAATTACGCATTCTTATACATTTTGTGTATACACACTTAATGGATCACGACCGATGAAGTTTAAACTATAGTGATTCGAATGAAAACCAATATTCACTTTGTTTTACAACATTTTTTAAAAAAATTAAGCCACGACGAGGATAATTATTCACATATACGAAGTATTGCTTCCTCCTTTGTTCCGTAATTTAATCGATTTTGATAAATAATTAAGCATGCTTCATTGCTCGACTGGGCTGTCGAGCGCGCTACAGCACCTGTCGAACACCTGTTTGGGTGTTCGACAGGTGCTGTAGGGCGCTCGACAGCCCAGTCGAGCAATGACTTTTTTTTTTTTTGCCAAATTTTAATTTATTAACCTTGGAATATCATTGGAATTACGTAAAATGATTGTTATTATGTGAATGTAAATTATATCGCATTAAATTACGCATTCTTATACATTTTGTGTATACACACTTAATGGATCACGACCGATGAAGTTTAAACTATAGTGATTCGAATGAAAACCAATATTCACTTTGTTTTACAACATTTTTTAAAAAAATTAAGCCACGACGAGGATAATTATTCACATATACGAAGTATTGCTTCCTCCTTTGTTCCGTAATTTAATCGATTTTGATAAATAATTAAGCATGCTTCATTGCTCGACTGGGATGTCGAGCGCCCTACAGCACCTGTCAAACACCTAAACAGGTGTTCGACAGGTGCTGTAGGGCGCTCGACAGCCCAGTCGAGCAATGACTTTTTTTTTTTTTTGCCAAATTTTAATTTATTAACCTTGGAATATCATTGGAATTACGCAAATGCTCCTCTTGATTATCATTGTTGCAATTATCATCTTCATTGTGCTCCTCATGGTTACCATTGTCAAAGCTCTCGTTATTTTGCTCAAGATCTTGTTCATTCTCCATTTCAACCGGTTCTTCAAAATGGACTCTTTCAAGGTTTCCACTTCTATCATTCTCTTCGCAACCTCCTTCTTTCTCTTTTAGTTCCACTCTCAATGTCACTCTACGACCTTTCTCATCAAAGCTGTTGAGAAGTGCAATAACACATTCATCACTTGTTAGATAAATAGGGTGATTCGACAAGTCCCATGAATTGGAAGCATAGCTTAATTGCATATTCGTCTTCTTTGAGTCTACATTCAACTTAAAATACAATTTCTCAACCAATTCCGCCAAAGTAATCCCCGGATCAACAACAAATGCAATGAGCTTAGTGTCGCCTATCCATTTGAAAGTTTCGTTCTTTTTTTGCCACTCTCCACCAAAAGCAACTTGTAGAACTATTGGAGTCATTCCTACATTAAACACAATTAATGACTTAAAACTTAATTTATAAACGTGAAAAAACTAAAATAAATTTAAAAAAATTATATCTGACATTAATCTAGCTTAAAATAAACTAAAAAGAAAGCATATGTTTGCATAGATTAATAAGTTTTGTTAAATAATCAAACAAAAAAACTCTCAAAAAAATTATGTTGCTGTGTTCGACTGCGTTCGACAGCGTTCGACAGACAACTGTCGAACTTTTTTTTTATAGCTGTTCGACTGCGTTCGACTGATAGCTGTCGAGCACTCTGCAACTCATCTTCAACCTCCGTTTTTTAAACTAAAAAATCGCAAATTTTAACACCACATGACCAACGTATGTTGATTTACATGAAATAACACTATAGAAACTAAATAACTCAATTTTACATATGATTTGAGATAAAAAGAAAAAAGAAAAGAAACTAAAAAAAAATTGAAATACCATACCTTTCAAACTTTTACAAGCTCAATGTAGCTATGGAAAACCCCAATTTAAGCTGCACTTTGATCAAGAATCTTCCTTCTTAATGAATCAAATACAAAGTTTCAGTTCATTCTCATGTTTTTTTTTTCTTTTTCTAAACTTTGTGTTTACAACTTAGCCCCAATTTCTACCCACCCCAAAAACAGCGAACCCAGCCCTAGCAATTTCGTTTTTTTTTTAAATTTATTTATTTATTGTTTTATTAAAGATTTTATTAAGGGTAGTTTTGGTAAAATAAAAATTTCATTAAAGAGGAGTCTATATTTTAAAATTTGTATTTTTTCAATCTACCCATCAAAACTTTTTTTTAAATAAGTCTACATAACTAAACAGCCCCTGATGAAGGGCGGGGAAGAGAAGGGAAAATAGATAAAACCCTAGGTAAAAAGTGGGCCTTAAAAATTTGGTCAAATTGGCCAAATAAAATAAGGTTTTTGGTAAAATTTCCAAAAATTAAGGAAATACATTAACGGGCTAAACTTGAAAAATTAGGAATTTTAGTATAAATTTCGAGTTGAAAATTAATTCCTAACATGTCAAAAAGATTCAAAAATGCAAACAAAATAATATTTGCATTACTATTTTCAAAATTAGAAATTGGCCAGATTTGACGAAATTAAAATAATTTCCCTCAAAATTATTGTAACCACAATAATCTTACAAGCCATTAGTCTCAAAAATAGAAAATAAGTTCCTGATAAAGTGGTCTTGGTTCAGGTCATTACAATTATGCTCAGAAATGGTGAAGACTTAATCCAGCAAGGAATTTCAAATTGGTTTAAAGACTGGTTTGGATTTTTTGGTCTCACTACAGGTCTGTTCCCTACCTGTAATGACCCAGACATAAGGTCTCTGTGACAATTAATTAATTTGTAAATTTGTCTCAGCTATGACCATTTTTGTAAAATTGGGCCAATTTCGTCAGATTTGGTCAACTTAGAACTATGCATGTATTTATGCAAATAGTATCACTATTTTTGTATCCTCGAATTGTTGGACGTATTAAGAATCGATTTTTTTCTCGAGAGTGATATTAAAATTCCTAAGTCTCTGTATTCTATTTCATATGCAATTTAAATTTTCGCAAAAAAATTATACCTGTTACTATTGTCTAAATTTTGGGCACTTTGGCCCAAATTGAGCCTAAGCCCACTAGGGCTTTGTTCTTTTCTTTCCCTTCCCTCTCCAGCCGTCACAACACTCCCTCCCCTCTCTCTTTTTCCCGATTCTTTCCCTTTCCTTAGCTCTGGCTGGCAGGCCTTCCGGCGTACTTCTTATCAAGTGACCTCACGCGTCGCCAGCGCCGCCCTTCGCTCCTCACCGCGCGCCTCCAACCGCGAATCCCGTGCAGCCCCGCGCGTCACCTAGCGCTGCTCACCCTACCCGAGCTCACCCAAGCCCCGCGCGCTTCGCCTAGGCCTCGCGCGCATAACCTCGTCTCCGCCCAGCCCAGCTCCTCCTCACCCTGCTCGCGCTCCCTTCCTCGTTGCAACACCCACGGCGTGAGACCCCCCGTCAACTTTGAGTTCGTTGATTTTGGCCTGCGTCCAACAGTTGTTTGCGTAGTGTCCTGGTCTCCCATATTTGTGACAAGTTGGGCCTTTGAAACCTTTTGGGCCTCTCTTGGCCTGTTTAGGCTTAGAGTTAGGTCCGTTATTATTACTTCATTTCCCCTTCCTCCCCGGCGAAAAAAAATTCTTTTTTCTTCTTTGGGCTGATGAGGACGAATAACCTGATTAAGGCCTTTCTTCTTGATTAGGTTTGAGCCTAATGGGTTGAACCCAAATTGTTCACAGAAATCTCCAAGGGATTTTTGCCCTAAAGCCTTTTCTTTGTCAAGCTGCTTTTTAAGCTTGACATCGTTGCAAAGAGCTAAGCCTTCTGTGACTACTTCTGCTGTCAATTCTCCGTACGTATAGTGGGAGAACGGAATATTGCTGTTGTACTTGGCTCTGACTCTTTCTGCAAAGAGAGGAGGAAATCCTGATAAAAATTTCTCCTTCCAGAAATCTTGATTACAGTCTTCTCTGGCTAGGGCTTTGGATAAGAAGATGTCTTTGTACCATTTGAAGTGGGACAGTGTGGGGCACCGAAGGTTTAACAGCTATTCTTGGCTTCGGCTGACCTGGATCTGTGTGGAATTGACGAAGTGTAATAAGATAGTATAAACTAACGTATTTACTACGTCAGGTTATACTTCTCCTGCGTCAGTTTGTCTAACTGATTGGATGATGGCATTCTTCTGGATTGCTGTGAGGAAATGATCCCACCATCCTTGAAGTTGTCCTGTAAATCCTGCAATAATAGCATTAGCTATCTGGCGGTCATCGATGTTCCTCGTTTTGCATGCTGAAGCATAAAGCAGCATATTTTTTACTACTCGGAGTACTTGATACTCAGAGAGCCCATCGATGTTCCATTCTAGAATAGAGCTTCCATCATAAAAGGCTCGATGCCAGATCTCATCTTCGTATTACAGATCTACTGGTGAAGGCCTTGGATAATAGGGCTTCATTGCAGGCTGACTGTAATTAGCCTTGTAGGACAGCTTATTGATGCTAGAATAAGCATCTTGTCTACTAAAGAGTTATTGCATAGCTTCGTCTATCTTATCTCTAGTTTGAGAGATAGTAGTAATAGACTAAGTTTTTTCAATCATATTGACTCTAGATAGGCGATTGATAAGTTCTGTTAAGAACTCTGGCTCACGGCTAAGCTTGAGCTTAGATGTATCCGGTGGCAGATGTATCATGACTGACTGAACTCCTTTGCTGGAGGATGTTGATTCTCCAGAGTAAGAGGTTCCGCCTTTGTCTCGGGGCTCGCTATTCTCGATTCTATTGAGTTGCTTCCCAATAGACTGGAGGAATAGATTGGTGTAGTTGTTTTGCTCAACTACCTGATTAATGGCTCCAACCGAGACTGTGTCGAATTCTTTACTGGCATTCTCAACTGTGAGAGTTGAGGTTCTCCTTGTTCTAAGACTATTAAGTCCGTCTACTGTCCGGCCTTTTCTTCCTTACTATGGGATTTTTCAGGAACTTCTGCTGGTTTTTGGACTTCATCTTCTTTAAGGACTAGTGAGTCCTTAGGTTGAGTATCTTCAGATTCCTAAGTGGGAGTTTCTTGTGCCGTCTGTTCCTGATTAGGAAGTTCTTCTGTCGTTTGTTCCTGATTAGGATCTTCTTAAGCCTTTTGAGGCTCAGTTTCTTTACTTAGGACCTGTTTTGGGAGTTCTTCCACCTTTTGTTCCTGTTTAGGAACTTGGGTAGCCTGCTAAAGCTCAGAGGTGCTAGCCTTAGTGAACTCTGGGATTGGAATTCCCTTTAGCCTGAAGTACCTTCGGAGGAACTCTAAGAAGTCAAATTCTCGTTGACTCCATTCGATGAATTCTTCGTACTTTTTGTTGATGAAGTCTTTCTGCTCTTGGTTATATTTGGCAAGGAACCATTCTCTGATTTCCTTGTTTTTGTCAGATTTGAACGTCTCTATCAAGCGATCCCAAAAGACTGTTTGTTTCTCGAGAACACAGATATTGGCATATCCCATATCTGATGGCGTTGGATTTGTTGGTTGTTGTGTTTGGTAGACCGGAATAGAAACTACTTCTGGGACTTCTTGAGTGCCTAAGAGAGAGGCATCTCGTTTGGACTCTGGTAAGAGTCTAGAAGGTTGAGGAGAGCTTTGGAAGGAACTGGTGTAGTTTGAAGGTCTATTGGGCAACCTGGAAGGAAGTATTTTAATGCTCATTTGGCTGTCAAACTGGATTACCACGGAACCATCTCCTAACTCTAGTACTTGGTTAGGTTGAGTATTTCGAGGTGGTTGAGTTGGTACAGTGTTTTCAAGAGTCCAAGTGTCTGGAAAGGTTATTTCTGACCATGGAATTTTTCTGGGTATGGCTAGTTTGGATTTTGCCAGATTTATTTGAAAGACTGTGATTTCTCCTTTCTGATCTCTAATGAGAGACCTGAGATTTATGTCTGGAGTAATGGTATTCATAACTTTACAGTAGACTCTATAGATGAGGGCTAAATTGCTAGACCCCTCTTCGATATTGAACCCGTGAGTTTTGAGATATACCATGAGACTCCTTATGACATGTTTATCTCCTAACTGTACTGTGAAATTAGGAAAACAATTAAAATAAATGGGACCTTCACTAAGTGTTGATTCTATACAACATAACAATGAATCGGAGAAGTTTTTATGTCTTTTATTCCTAATACACGTGAGGACTGAGTTGTTTAGACCTTTCCTGGTTAAGGGTTTGATCGCTATTTGGACCATTCCTAAGTGTAGATATCTGTATCTTTCTCTGTAAGTGTTGATGAGTTTTTTGGATATTAAATGGACTTCTAAGATTTCTCCGGTGACTAGAAGGACCTCTTCTACTGTTTTTATGACATAGTCTGACTTAAATTTAAAGGAACATTGGTTATACATAGATGTGGTACTAACCTTGGGTATATCACAATTATGTAAGTGCTTCTCAACATTTTCTACGGTTACTATTTCTTTGTTCTTGTAAGAACAGGACGATGTGGACTCAGAGTTAGATCCTAGAGATCTAGAAGACGACGACCTTGATAGACTCCTAAACACCCTCGACATTGTGATACAGCTCAGCGGTCTTTTGCACGACTTACTTTGGTCTCCTGCCTGCTGCGCGACTTACAGACTTAACTGTTCCCAACACCTAATAGTGCCTAAAAGTTTTTTCTAAACCGTCACTCCTATCCCCCCCCCCCCCCCCCCCGCCCCCCCCAGATTTTGGCTCTGATACCAGAATCGGACCCAAGACTTATCGGGACGCAAATACAGTAATCATAAAGGATGCGGAAGCAAAAAGATAGTTAGAATAACACCACACTATTTATTAAATAGGGAAGAACACACTTACATAATAGTATACAGGTCTTGATGAGACGAGCATACCAGGTTTACACACTTCACTCCAAGCACACTCAAAAACACTCTTAAATTTTTACAAACTTTTAAGTACTTAAAGAAAATATTTTACAAGAGAGGGAAAACTGAAACTAAAATTTTAGATGTAGATTTTGTTCGATGATCTTCAACTGAAGAGAAGCATTCCTTAAATAAGCCTCAGAAAGAGCCTCGGATGCCATGGTGATAAGAGAGAATCTGCTTTTAGAAAAGTTAGACTAATAAGTCTAAAGGTGAATAGGAGCTTGTCTGCCACTAAATGACTGATGAGTTAAAAAGTGAATAGTGCTGATACTCAAATTCACTAGAAAGGCACCGAAAGTTGTTTGTCTTCTTGTGTCACGAGAAAAACACCGAAATTATTAATATTACTATAGCATATGATATTAATGCTTTCAGGATAAGCATTAACCTGTCACTTTTAATCGCTGAAGTGAGAACGAAATTCACGAGTTAATTAAAACTCATTTGGGTCTTGTGAGTAAACAGCTAAGCAAGGATTATAACCCTCGTCGCTATCAGAACCCAAATTCATGATATCATCTTCCCCTTCAGAATCTTCAAGGAGAGCTTTAAGCTTCTCTTTTTCTTCAGGGTACAACTTCCTTTTCTCTATAGAGCTAATAAGCTTAGAGACTATGCTAGTTCCTATGGAAGGCCTGATAAGGTGAACTTGAATTGTCTTTTTAGACAGACCGGAATCATCAAACTTTCTCCACCATTGACCGAAGAATATTTTCCTTAAATAAGGGATTCCTTTGTCAGTTTTCTTGATGATCTTATCTTCCCATTTGAGAATCCATGGGACCTGATAAATGGCTGAAAAGAAGATAAGGGCTTCCAGATGATCAATGGGAGCGTTAGCCTTGGCGAAGTGGTTGAACCCTTCATACGCCTTTGTGGGGAATAGACCTGTGGTAAAACCGAAGTATCCAAACCAGTCCTTAAACCAGTTAGGAATTCCGTGTTGAATTAGGTCTTCTCCATTTCTAAGAATGATGAACCAAGAGTGAGCTTGTTAAGGATTCTGATAATATATCAGAAATTCCCAAGCATTAACATAATCAGGGTAGGTGTAGGTTCTGGGAGAAATAACTTTTAAAGACAAAGTTATTTCTCCCAGAACCAACGCCTACCCTGATTATATCAATGCTTGGGAATTTCTAATATATTATCAGAATCCTCAACAAGCTCACTCTTGGTTCATCATTCTCAGAAATGAAGAAGACCTAATTCAACACGGAATTCCTAACTGGTTTAAGGACTGGTTTGGATACTTTGGTCTTACCACAGGTTTATTCCGCATAAAGGTGTATGAAGGGTTCAACCACTTCATCAAGGCTAACGCTCACATTGATCATCTGGAAGCCCTTATCTTCTTTTCAGCCATTTATTAGGTCCCATGGATTCTCAAATAGGAAGATAAGATCATCAAGAAAACTGGCAAAGGAATCCTTTATTTAGGAAAAATATTCTTCGGTCAATGGTGGAGAAAGTTTGATGACTCTGGTCTGTCTAAAAAGACAATTCAAGTTCACCTTATCAGGCCTTCCACAGAAACTAGCACAGTCTCTAAGCTTATTAGCTCTATAGAGAAAAAGAAGCTGCACCCTGAAGAAAAAGAGAAGCTTAAAGCTCTCCCTGAAGATTCTGAAGGGGAAGATGGTATCATGAATTTGGGTTCTGATAGCGACGAGGATTATAATCCTTGCTTAGCTGTATACTCACAAGACCCAAATGAGTTTTAATTAACTCGTGAATCCCATTCTCACTTCAGCAGTTAAAAGTGAAAGGTTAATGCTTATCCTGAAAGCATTGGCATCCTATGCTATAGTAATATTAATATTTCGGTATTTTTCTCGTGACACAAGAAGACAAACAACTTTCGGCGCCTTTCTCGTGAATTTGGGTATCAGTACTATTCACTTTTTGGCTCATCAGTCATTTAGTGGCAGACAAGCTCTTGTTCACCTTTAGACTTATTAGTCTAACTTTTCTAAAAGCAGATTCTCTCTTATCGCCATGGCATCCGAGGCTCTTTCTGAGGCTTATTTAAGGAATGCTTCTCTTCAGTTGAAGATCATTGAACAAAATCTACATCTAAAATTTTAGTTTCAGTTTTCCCTCTCTTGTAAAATATTTTCTTTAAGTACTTAAAAGTTTGTAAAAAATTAAGAGTGTTTTTGAGTGTGCTTCTAGTGAAGTGTGTAAACCTGGTATGCTCATCTCCTGAAGACCTGTTTACTATTATGTAAGTGTGTTATTCCCTATTTAATAAATAGTGTGGTGTTATTCCAACTATCTTTTTGCTTCCGCATCCTTTATGATTACTGTATCTGCGTCCTAATAAGTCTTGGGTCTGATTCTGGTATGAGACCCAAAATCTAAGGGAGGGGGGATAGGAGTGACGGTTTAGAAACAGCTGTCAGTTCAACCTAAATCCAAGTTAGCCGAAGCCAAAAACAGTTGTTAAACCTTTAATGTCCAACATTGTCCAACTTTAAGTGATACAAAGATGTCTTCTTATCAAATGCATTATACCGAAGACTGTAATCAAGACTTCTGGAAGGATAAATTCTTATCAGGATTTCCTCCTCTATTTGTTGAGCGAGTCAGATCTAAGCTAAGAGCCAAACACAACAGTAATATTCCATATTCTCACTATACATATGGAGAATTGGCCGCCAAAGTTGTCACAGAGGGCTTAGCTCTTTGCAATGATGTCAAGCTTAAAAAACAGATCGATAAACATAAGGCCCTAGGAAGAAAATCTCTTCGGTATTTTTGTGGGTAGTTTGGTTATTACCAAATAAGCTCAAACCCAGTCAAAAGGAAGAAAGGCCTTAATACGGCTATCCGTCCTCACAGCCCAAAGAAGAAAGAAGAGAATCCTTTAAGCCTATCAAAAAAGGAAATTTCTCTAAGCCTAAACAGGCCAAGAGAGGCCCACAAAGATTCAGAGGCCGAACTTGTCACAAATGTGGTAGAATGGGACATTATGCCAACAACTGTTGGACGTATGCCAAAATAAACGAGCTTGAAGTCGACGATGCGATTAAAAAGTAACTGCAAGAACAGCTTCTAAATAGGAGCAGCAGTGATTGCTCTTAACAGAACAGTAAAGAAGATGTAGATCTCCATCTTAACTAGATACTATTTGGAGATTCTTCTAAAGAAGAAGAACATATTTCTCAAGAAAACTGTCACTGTGATCATTACAAAGCCATTCTCAACATGAATGGGCTCAGCATTAGTGTCTTCTCAAAATAGTAAACTCTTATCTTAAAAATTACAGAAAAGATTGAAAATCCAGAAGAAAAGTTGAAAGCTTTAGAAGCTTACATCCTAATAGCCAAGGAGAATCCTCAATTTAGGATTCAATCTAAGCTATAAGAAAAATCTCAGCAGTATTCATTAAAAGAGATCCTTAAAAGGATCGAAGATGAAGATTCCATAAAAGAACCAACCGTGGTTGAACTAAAAGAAGAAATTAGAAAGATTGAATGAGATCTTAAAGATCTCTAAGTTCAAGTTCAAGATCTCAACACTACGATTCAAGACCTTGCTCTTAATAGAGCTCAGAGCAATTAAGAGTTTATAAAACTACTTGATGAGCCGCCTTTTTCTTCTAATCAACAAGAAGAAGGAACGATTCATTTGATTCATCGTATTATCACTCATAAGTGGTATTCCAAAGTTACCCATATAATAGCCAATGAGTTCGCTATCTCTGTTGAGGCCCTTATAGATTCAAGTGCTGATCTCAACTGTATTAGCGAAGGAATTATTCCGTCAAAGTTCTTTACAAGAACGGCTCAAATCCTTAACATGACAAATGGTGGAAAAATCCCTGTACATTACAATCTAACTAATGTAGTCGTTTGTCTTGATAAAGGATCAGTGGAGACAAACTTCCTTCTTAAACTTAGTATAACTCAATTAGTTATTCTAGGCTCTCCATTTCTTAGTCTTCTCTAACCGTTTACGGTCACTTAAGAAGGAATTTGCTTTAAAATAGAAGAATGTCTTATTAACCTTAACAGGTGAAAATTGCTTTGAAACTTCACCTGGAGGTTCAACTTATAGATTAGTTGAACGAGCTTATCCTAAAAATAATTTGCAAAGCAAATCAAGAAGAAAAGATTTCTTCAAGATAGGATTAGGAGAAAAACCCATAATCATCATTGAATATAAAGACCTTAAAAAGAACGCCAAGGAGGTCGCTGAAAAATATTTTTATGACAATATACCTCCTTCCACCTAGCAGTCTAAGGAATGGTTTGAAGCTATCATCCAAGACACTAACTCTGTTGTTATTACACATCAATGGAGATGGAGGGAACAAAAAGAAATCACATATTCTTCTCTTAAAATAAATAGAATCCTATCTTATGAAGATTGGGAAAACAATCGTTTGCAGAAGACCACTTTTAAGGATAAAACCATTTCTCCAGAAGACCACTTTTAAGGATAAAAGCATTTCTCCAAGGTATTATACTTATTTTGATTATATTGATACCTGAGAGTATCTGATATACTACCAGAACCCGCAGTAAGCGCATTCATGGTTCATTATCCTCAGAAATGGTGAAGACTTAATCCAGCAAGGAATTTCAAATTGGTTTAAAGACTGGTTTAGATTTTTTTATCTCCCTTCACGTCTGTTCCCTACCTGTAATGACCAGGACATAAGGTCACTGTGGCAATTAATTAATTTGTAAATTTGTCTCAGTTATGACCATTTTTGTAAAAATTGGCCAATTTCGTCAGATTTGGTCAACTTAGAACTATGCATGTATTTATGCAAATAGTATGATTATTTTTGTATCCTCGAATTGTTAGACGTATTAAGAATCGATTTTTTTTTCTCGAGAGTGATATTAAAATTCCTAAGTCTCTGTATTCTATTTCATATGCAATTTAAATTTTCGCAAAAAAATTTACCTGTTACTATTTTCTAAATTTTGGGCACTTTGGCCCAAATTGAGCCCAAGCCCACTAGGGCTTTGTTCTTTTCTTTCCCTTCCCCCTCCAGCTGTCACAACACTCCCTCCCCTCTCTTTCTTTCTCATTTTTTTTTGCTTCCCTCTCTCTCTCTCCCCGTCCCGATTCTCTCACTCTCCTTAGCTCCGGCTGGCAGGCCTTCCGGCGTACTTCTCATCAGGTGACCTCACAAGTCGCCAGCGCCTCCCTTCGCTCTTTACCGCGCGTCTCCTATCGCTGCTCACCCTACCCGAGCTCACCCAAGCCCCACGCGCCTCGCCCAAGCCTCGCGCGCACAACATTGTCTCTGCCTAGCCCAGCTCCGCCTCACCCTGCGCGCGCTCCCTTCCTCGTCGCAACATCCACGGCGTGAGACCCCCGTGTGCGTACGCCCGAGCTCCGCAAGAGCTCTGCGCAGCCCCTCCGGCGCCTCCACCAAACCCAGCGCTATCGAGCCGCCCCGTGCTCTCCCGCGCACAGCCGCACGACCACGGCGACTCCTCGTCTTTGTGTAGCCCAGCCCCAACGTGAACAAGTCGTGGCTCTCCCACCTTAGCCGCGCTCTTTTGTCTTCAATGAGCCTTGAAAACTCACGAATAAATTTAATTGAGCAGTGTGGTTCCCATTAACTCGTTTTTGCTGAGTTTTGTTTGGTCATTTTTCCATTCACTGATGATTGTGTTTGCTTGGAAAGGTTAATCGTTGATTTATTGTTGAAGATGCTAAATTATTTTCGCGGGTTTGTGATTACGAGGATTTTGTGACTTTGTTGTGCGGAAATAAGAGTGCTTTTCGATTCGTGACACTAATTTACCTTTTTTGGAGAACACACGTGTTTGGATGAATATATTGTTTGACTTTGGATTAACTTAGCAATCTTATGACAAATGCGTGTACTTAATGTAATGCCAGTGATCATGCGCAAGTAGGCATATGTTTGATCAACTTCTCTGTCTTTTAGAACTTTTGTGATTTTTGAGGAAATTGGGAGTCGCTTGTGGATTAATCTCCTTTGAATCTTGGCTTAATTGTATTTTTGATCAATGCACTAGTTGAGGGACTTGACATTCTACAAAAAGTTTGCGGTTTGTGTCGTTTTAGTATAAAATAAACTGAGAATGTAGCCTAGTAGCTCAATTTTCACTTTTCCTGAATGTTTTGTAAAGTTCTAGTGATTTTGAACCGTGGTCTTAATTAACAGGAGATTGATGATATTCTTAAGAAAAAAAAATAACTGTGTGATTTTATAGAGCGGGTTTTTGCGCAAACCTCATAATCTAATTGTATTAGATTTGTAATTTTGTAAACTTATCCGTTGAGCCTAAAACGAGCACCACGTTGCGAATATGAGTGTTTCGTGCCATGCTTTTGTTTAATTTCGAAACTTAATTCGAGCTCTTTTTCTATTCTCCCAAATTGTGCAGGAACGCCTACGGCACAAGTTTGGATGCACGACCCTTCTCTTTCTTTTACCAAAGGTATAAGCGGGCAATCGGACTCTAGAGCTTAATGCAAAATTGCCTTGGCGCTCCTTGCTATTTTGGTTTAATGTATATGTTTTAATCATTCTTATGTGAGTTTGAGCCTTTGAAGCTCGACATTGATATGCGAATTATATTCCACAATTCAAAATTCAACACTTTCACCCTTGATGATATTCCTCCTTCTCAATGGAGACAAAGATTCTAAGAGTTCAAAGCATGGATCCTCATTGAATCAAAAAGACCTGAAATTACTGCCCATAATGTTCTCCTCAGTTTTCCCTCAAGATTCACCGGTACACTCCACGATTGGTGGATGAGCTTGGGAGAATATAGGCAACTCCAGTTTATCCAAACTCCATCTCTAGAAGCAGCTCTCAATTCCACTTGTCTAGAATTCTGTGGACAAGATGGTCATACTGTTGAAATTCTACGAGCCGATTTTTTCAAGCTCAAATGATGTTCCCTGGAAAGAAAGGATCTTGAAAAGCACTTCAGAAATGTCACCAAAAGATTCTACGAAATTGGTGGCTACGATGATCCAAATCTAAAGCAAGCTTTTCTCTCCTCAGTACCAGAACCACTCGGAGACGAAGCCTTTAGGCTCATGACGAATGCTGGAAAAGAATTACGTACCATAGCCCTTGGAGAATTATTCCAGCTCGTTCTGAAAGCCTTGGAAAAAATGTGTTCCCAAAACAAGTTCCTCCGGGAATACACAAGGCAATCCAACAAATGGGACAGAGTATGCCACAAAAGAGGCCTTACTATAAAATGTCCAAAACAAGAATGTCGTTCTTGCTCCACCAAAAAACCATCCAGATGTAAAATAAAAGCATTCAAGTCTTCCAAAAGACTCTCCTCCGACGACAATAGACGACGGAGATCATTCAAGTTCCTCAGAAGAAAGAAGACGTTCATAAAGCCAAAACGGTATTTTACCTGTGGAAGAAAGGGCCACTTTGCAAAGCAATGCCCTCAAGGAAAACCCACCAAGCTAATGACCTACATTCAAGATGAAATAGGTCTTTCCTTCTCCGACAATGATCTAGAATCACTGCTTTAAGAAGATGATGAAATAGGTCCAGACACAATCTGTGCCATAGAAAGATCCACTAAAACAGAAGAATGCTACAAGATAAGCGAAGTCCACACTATGCATCCTCTTCCGGTGATAAGCATGAAGATCATCCCAACTAAGTATACCAAGCCAATCAAAGTCACTGCATTCTTTGATACAGGCGCATCATTCACTATGATGAATCCAGACATCCTACCACCATAATATTAGAAGAAAGAAAAGAAGTACTTTCATGATGCTAACGGCGATGTATTTGCTACAGAATTGATTAGCAAAACAATCACGTTACAATTCTTCCCAGGATGCTCTGTCGCCCATAAAGTCATTGGTTCCAAACTACCAGGCAAGGATCTTATTAGTGGCTTTGATGTTTACGTCAAGAAAGCTGATTTAAGAATCCTCCCCACAGGACGGAGATACAAGCAATATTTCACTTCCTGAGAACCAATATCAAATTACTTCTTGACGCTTCCAGAACCATTTCTAGAAGAAAGGACCAGACTGTGCTAAGCTTCTTGTGTAGACTCTCATACCGACTTTCTTCTAAAATGCAATCATCCCCTTTGGAGAAACGAACAGTTCTTCATCAGTCTTCCCTTCAAAATGAATGAAGACGCAAATCCTACCAAAGCAAGCCATCCAGGAATGAGTCTAGATCACCAACAAATAGCAAAAACTGAATGTCAAGAACTCGAACACCAGGGCTTAATTGAAAAGACATCATCCCCTTAGGCATGCCATGCGTTCTATGTCAACAAGAGATCAGAACAGGTCAGGCTGGTAATCAACTGTAAACCTTTAAATGAGTTTCTGGCAGATGATAAGTTCTCCTTACCCAACAGAAATTCATTATTTTCCAACCTGTCCAAAGCCCAAATATTTTCAAAGTTTGACCTAAAAGTCGGATTCTGGCAATTAGGTGTCCAGCCCTCTAACAGACCCAAAACAGCCTTTTGCGTCCCAAACCACCATCACCAATGGATTGTTTTACCCTTTGGGCTAAAGACAGCCCCATCCTTATTCTAAAAGGCTATGACCAGGATATATGGCCCGATCCTTGACCAAGCCCTCATCTACATAGACGATATCCTGTTATTCTCACAAAACATCCAAGCCCACAAACAGCTGCTGCAACAATTCATAAGCCTCACAGAGCAACATGGAGTCATGCTCTCCGAAAGAAAGATGCAAATTTGGCTTGCACACATAGAGTTCTTAGGAATGAAACTTTCACAAGGAAAATATGAGGCCCAACCTCATATAGCCCAAGAACTTCAAAAGTTCCCAGACGAAAACCTCACAAAGGTCCAAATCAACCAATTCCTTGGCATAGTCAATTATCTCCGAGACTTCGTTCTGAAGTTGTCAGCCATCACCAAGCCATTATCTGATACGCTAAAAAAGGAATCTCACAGCTGGACCTCACTCCAAACGGAAGCCATTCGACAACTCAAAAAGAAAATGATAAGTCTACCAACCCTACAAATTCCCTCTGATGGGAAAAGAATCTTGCAGACCGATGGCAGTGACTAGCACTTGGGGGGCATACTCCTCGAAGAAGACAACACGAGGAAAAGAAGAATTTGTGGTTACAGGAGCAGCCACTTCAAAGATTCCCAACTCCATTATCACTCATCCTTTACGGAACTATTAGCGATAAAGATGGGAATACAAAAGTTTGAATTCCACTTGATAGGACACCACTTCCTAGTGAAAACAGATTTTGCCGCATCTCGAAGAATGCTCAACAATAAAAAAAGCCACTCCACAACTGTTGAGACTAGCCGCGTGGTTTGGCCAGTACTCCTTTGACATCAAACACATCAAAGGAAAGGATAACGTAATCCCAGATTACTTGTCCAGACCTATAAAAAGCCAGCCAGAGCAACCACAAAGCAGCAGCCAAGTCATCCCTTTTATATACATAATGGCTTCATCATCATCATCATCACCATCAACCCATACTCCATCACCAGCAGAGCTCAGACTCATTACTCACAATATCCACTGCTCAGCACCCTCTGATGTCATCTCCATTATTGTAAGTAAAAATCCAAAACAAAAAACCATTAAACACTTTAAGGAACAATCTCTTTAGCGTCCTGTCTACCAAACCATCATTAACCTCTTGTCTTGGTTTCAACAACTCTGAATAAGGGAACAAGTCCTCATCATCCAACGAGAAAACATTCCAAAACATAGGAAACCTAACTCCCAACACCCTGACAATCTTATCTTTCCAAGTGAATGTTTCTCAATCTTCTTCCTTAGAATCTACCCTTTTTATAACAAGACGTTCAGAGCAATTTCACTCCGCCCCTCTGTAGAATTCTATGACTCCAGTGCTATCTCAATCAACAACATTGAGTGCTCCAGACCAATCCAAAAAAGACTGTGAAATACACAGCATCATCCTTGCATAAATCTTTCTAAAGATAGAAGATGATGCCCCATGGGAGCGATTTCCATCAGAATACACAACAGAAATCAAAAAGGCCCTACAATACTATGAGATAGTCGCAAACACGAGAGCCCACACTAATCTCGCATGGACCCAGATAATCTAAACATATCGAAGACAGAGATCTGCTGACTCATCTTTCACTCACTATGATTCTGCTTTCCAAGATGCCCAGGATCCATGGCCAACAATCCCACTAAAAACACCATCTGATACTGACAGTGACAACTTATCTGATCAGAACATGGATGCTGACTACGAGCCTATCCACAAATAGGCCCCACCAAAAAAGCAGATTCCCTGAAATCACGAGGGTTAAAGCTCCCAGACAAAAGCTTTTGTATAATTATGTGTGCACTTTTTCTTTTGTCGGCCATTTGGCCAAAAGTTGTTTGTTTGTATGTGTCGGCCATCACACCCTTTGTAAAAGGCTTAATCACGTGTGACGATGGGGCCCAATGAGCACCAGACCCGTGAATTATTAGCCTTCTTATCTATCTTTTGCTAAGTTAGTTTGAATTCCGGATTGAAATCTGCTTGTAGCAGAAGGGCCTATATAACCCTTTCTCTTTCTTCTTGTAAATCATCGAAGTTTGCAATAAGAAGAATATTTTCTCTATCATTCAACCATGAGTTTCTAAATTTCCTCCTTATGGATCTCAACGCAGAAATGGTATTCATGGCCTCTATGCCCGTATCCATACTGGTATAAGGTAGGCAGAGAAAGTAGTTTTAATATCCAAAAGATCTCTAACAGTAACTGTAGCTCCCGCCAAGACAGGAGGCCGCTAAGGGCAAGTTTTATCTGAGATTATTCGGTACTATTACTACCTATCTGCTTATCCTTGTATCAGGACCCCTATTGGTATCAGAGCCATGTTTATCGATCTACTGAGAGTCCCTTCCTTCATAAATGGCAAACCTAGACATTCCCAGTACCAGTTCTATTGCTCCATTTTCCATTACTTCATCCCCTTCTATTAGAAAATCTTCCTCAAATAAACTAGATTACCTATATGAATTATTATATGTTCCAGATAATAATAAAATATCATCTGAATCTCTTTCTCTTTTTAATCCTTACCATACCTTCACAAAAACACCTCATTCTCTAGTTAGATCCATAAAAACCCTTATCAAACCTTCTCTCAAAGTTCCCAAAGAATATATCCAAGCTTCCAGTTTCAGTCAGTGTCAACTCCCTACAACCTCTCAAGTTCAGTTTGTCACTCTCCAAATCCCACCTGAACTACCTACTCAATGGATAGCCCAAGGATATACTCATATCCATTTTGGCGCAATCCGTCTTGCCCTTACCTATCATGCCAGAAAAGGTCTTCCTCTTTGTGCAAGACCAGGTCTTCTTGAAACCCGTATGAAAAAATACCAGGATGCTAGTATAGCCACCATTGAGACAACTCTCAATGTCGGAACAGTAGTTGTCACACTGTTTCCCAACTTCAACATGTCTCTTAAAGATAATCGTCTTCTAGACGCCCTCAAGTTGAAGTCCAAAGAATTGGAGTCGAGCAAAATCCAAAGTCCATAGGGGCAACCCTTCATTACCAAATGGCGTATCGATTGCAAGATCATGCCATTGATCTAGCAGTCCCCTCTTCCACTAATGCTGATGATCTCTGTTGATTCCAATCAAATAGCTACATGCACCCGCATCCCAAGACAAATTTTGACTGAGGAATTAATCAAACTCCTTCCAGGAAAATGGGTCACCAACTACAAGAAGCTTGGCACAGTCTGGTCATTTCTTCTATAAATGGTTCTGGAGGCGTCAAGAAGTAATTTGGTATTGGTTCCCAGGAAGTGAAATACTGCTTGTATCTCAGTCTTGTGGGGAGGATTCTTAAATCAGCTTTCTTGACGTAAACATCCTGATACAAGGATAAGCAGATAGGTAGCAATAATACCGAATAATCTCAGATAAAACTTGCCCTTAGCGGCCTCCTGCCTTGGCGGGACTTACAGTTACTGTTAGAGATCTATTGGATATTAAAACTACTTTCTCTGCCTACCTTATACCAGTATGGATATGGGCATAGAGGCCATGAATACCATTTCTACGTTGAGATCCCTAAGGAGGAAATTTAGAAACTCATGGTTGAAGGATAGGGAAAATATTTTTCTTATTGCAAACTTCGATGATTTACAAGAAGGAAGAGAAGGGGTTATATAGGCCCTTCTGCTACAAGCGGATTTCAATCCGGAATTCAAACTAACTTTGCAAAAGATAGATAACAAGGCTAATAATTCACGGGTCGGGCGCTCATTTGGCCCCATCGTCACGCGTGATTAGCCTTTTACAAAGGGACTGATGGCCGACACATACAAACAAACAACTTTTGGCCAAATGACCGACAAAAGAAAAAGTGCACACATAATTACACAAAAGCTTTTGTCTGGGAGCTTTAACCCTCGTGACTTCAGGGAATCTGCTTTTCTAGTGGGGCCTATTTGTGGATAGGCTCATGGTCAGCATCCATGTTCTGATCGTATAAGTTGTTACTGTCAGTATCGGATGGTGTTTTTAGTGGGATTGTTGGCCATGGGTCCTGAGCATCTTGGAAAGCAGAATCATGGTGAGTGAAAGATGAGTCAACAGATCTCTGTCTTTGATTTGTTTGGATTGTCTGGGTCCATGCGAGATTAGTGTGGGCTCTCGTGTTTGCGACCATCTCATAGTATTGTAGGGCCTTTTTGATTTCTGTTGTGTATTCTGATGAAAATCGCTCCTATGGGGCATCATCTTCTATCTTTGGGAAGATTTCTGCAAGGATGATGCTGTTGATTTCACAGAGTCTTTTTTGGATTGGTCTGGAGCACTCAATGTTGTTGATTGAGATAGCACTTGAGTCATAGAATTCTACAGAGGGGCGGAGTAAAATTGCTCTGAGCGTCTTGTTATAAAAAGGGTGGAGACTAAGGAAGAAGATTGAGAAACATTCACTTGGAAAGATAAGATTGTCAGGGTATTGGGAGTTAGGTTTCCTGTGTTTCAGAATATTTTCTCGCTGGATGGTGAGGACTTGTTCCCATATTCGGAGTGGTTGAAACCAAGACAAGAGGTTAATGATGGTTTGTAGACAGGATGGTGAAGAGGTTGTTCCTTTAAGTGTTTAATGGTTTTTTGTTTTGGATTTTTACTTACAATGATGGAGATGGCATCAGAGGGTGCTGAGCAGTGGATATTGTAAGTAATGAGTCTGAGCTCTGCTGGTGATGGAGTATGGGTTGATGGTGATGATGATGATGAAGCCATTGTGTATATAAAAAGGATGACTTGGCTGGTGCTTTGTGGTTGCTCTGGCTGGCTTTTTATAGGTCTGGACAAGTAATCTAGGATTACGTTATCCTTTCCTTTGATGTGTTTGATGTCAAAGGAGTACTGGTCAACCACGCGGCTAGTCTCAGTAGTTATGGAGTGGTTTTTTTTATTGTTGAGCATTCTTCGAGATGCGGAAAAATCTGTTTCCACTAGGAAGTGGTGTCCTATCAAGTGGAATTCAAACTTTTGTATTCCCATCTTCATCGCTAATAGTCCTTAAAGGATGAGTGATAATGGAGTTGGGAATCTTTGAAATGACCGCTCTTGTAACCACAAATTTTTCTTTTCCTCATGTTGTCTTCTTCGAGGAGTACGGCCCCCCAGTATTGGTCACTGGCATCTGTCTGCAAGATTCTTTTCCCATTAGAGGGAATTTGTAGGGTTGGCAAACTTGTCATTTTCTTTTTGAGTTGTCGAATGGCTTTCGTTTGAGTGAGGTCCAGCTGTGAGATTCTTTTTTTAGCAGATCAGATAATGGCTTGGTGATGGCCGACAACTTCAGAACGAAGTCTCGGAGATAATTGACTATGCCAAGGAATTGTTGGATTTGGACCTTTGTGAGGTTTTCATCCGGGAACTTTTGAAGTTCTTGGGCTATATGAGGTTGGGCCTCATATTTTCCTTGTGAAAGTTTCATTCCCAAGAATTCTATGTGTGCAAGCCCAATTTGCATATTTCTTTCGAAGAGTATGACTCCATGTTGCTCTGTGAGGCTTATGAATTGTTGCAGTAGTTGTTTGTGGGCTTGGATGTTTTGTGAGAATAACAGGATATCGTCTATGTATATGAGGGCTTGATCAAGGATCGGGCCATATATATCCTGTTCATAGCCTTTTGGAATAAGGATGGGGCTGTCTTTAGCCCAAAGGGTAAAACAGTCCATTGGTAATGGTAGTTTGGGACGCAAAAGGCTATTTTGGGTCTGTCAGAGGGCTGGACACCTAATTGCCAGAATCCGGCTTTTAGGTCAAACTTTGAAAATATTTTGGCTTTGGACAGGCTGGAAAATAATGAATTTCTGTTGGGTAAGAGGAACTTATCATCTGCCAGAAACTCATTTAAAGGTTTATAGTTGATTACCAGTCTTTGTTATTCTCTGGCCTGTTCTGATCTCTTGTTGACATAGAACGCATGGCATGCCAAAGGGGATGATGTCTTTTCAATTAAGCCCTGGTGTTCGAGTTCTTGACATTCAGTTTTCGCCATTTGTCGGTGATCTAGACTCATTCCTGGATAGCTTCCTTTGGTGGGGTTTGCGTCTTCATTCATTTTGAAGGGAAGACTGATGAATAACTATTCGTTTCTCCAAAGGGGATGAATGCATTTTAGAAGAAAGTCGGTATGGGAGTCTACACAAGAAGCTTGGCACAGTCTGGTCCTTTCTTCTAGAAATGGTTTTGGAGGTGTCAAGAAGTAATTTGGTATTGGTTCCCAAGAAGTGAAATACTACTTGTATCTCAGTCCTGTGTGGACGATTCTTAAATCAGCTTTCTTAACGTAAACATCAAAGCCAATAATAAGATCCTTGCCTGGTAATTTGGAACCAATGACTTTATGGGCGACAGAGCATCCTGGGAAGAATTGTAACGTGATTGTTTTGCTAATAAATTCTGTAGCAAATACATCACCGTTAGCAGCATGAAAGTACTTCTTTTCTTTCTTCCAATATTGTGGTGGTAGGATGTCTGGATTCATCATAGTGAATGACGGGCCTGTGTCAAAGAATGCAGCGACTTTGATTGGCTTGGCATACTTAGTTGGGATGATCTTCATGCTTATCACCGAAGAGGATGCATAGTGTGGACGTCGCTTATCTTGTAGCATTCTTATGTTTTAGTGGATCTTTCTATGGCACAGATTGTGTCTGGACCTATTTCATCATCTGCTGAAAGCAATGATTCTAGATCATTGTCGGAGAAGGAAAGACCTATTTCATCTTGAATGTAGGGCATTAGCTTGGCGGGTTTTCCTTGAGGGCATTGCTTTGCAAAGTGGCCCTTTCTTCCACAGGTAAAACACCGTTTTGGCTTTATGAACGTCTTCTTTCTTCTGAGGAACTTGAATGATCTCCGTCGTCTGTTGTCGTCGGAGGAGAGTCTTTTGGAAGACTTGAATGTCTTTATTTTACCTCTGGATGGTTTCTTGGTGGAGCAAGAACGACATTCTTGTTTTGGACATTTTATAGTAAGGCCTCTTTTGTGGCATACTCTGTCCCATTTGTTGGATTGCCTTGTGTATTCCCGGAGGAACTTGTTTTGGGAACACATCTTGTACTACTAGAAGACCATCCAGAGGCAAGATAAAGACATTCAAGTCCTCTAAGAAGTTATCCTCTGACGACAACAGACGACGGAGATCTTTCAAATTTCTCAGAAGAAAGAGGACAACTACAAAGCCAAAGCGGTGTTTTACCTGCGGAAAAAAGGGCCACTTTGCAAAACAGTGTCCTAAAGGAAAACCCGTCAAGCTAATGACCTATATCCAAGATGAAATAGGTCTTTCCTTCTCCGATAATGACCTAGAATCACTGCTTTCAGCAGATGATGAAATAGGTCCAGGTACCATCTGTGCCATAGAAGGACCCCCAGAATGTTACAAAATCAGCGACATCCATACCATACACCCTTCTCCGGTGATAAGCATGCATATAATCCCCACTAAGTATGCTAAACCAATCAAGGTCGCTGTATTCTTTGACACAGGTGCATCATTCACAATGATGAATCTAGACATCCTACCACCTCAATATTGAAAGAAAGAGAAAAAGTACTTCCATGCTGTCAATGGTGATGTATTTGCTACAGAATTAATTAGCGAAACAATCACACTACAATTCTTCCCAGGATGCTCTGTCGCCCACAAAGTCATTGGTTCCAAACTGTCAGGCAAAGATCTTATTATCGGCTTTGATGTTTACATCAAGAAAGCTGATCTAAGAATCCTCCCAACCGGACTGAGATACAAACAGTATTTCACCTCCTGGGAACCAATACCAAATTATTTCTTGACACCCCCAGAACTATTCCTAGAAGAAAAAGGCAGGCTGTGTAAAGTCTCCTGTGCAGACATCCACACTGATTTTCTTTCAAAGTGCAATCATCCTCTTTGGAAAAACGAACAGTTCTTCATCAGTCTTCCTTTCAAGATGAATGAAGATGCAAACCCCACCAAAGCAAGCCATCTAGGGATGAGTCCAGAAGACCAACAGATGGCAAAAGCTGAGTGTCAAGAGCTCGAACTCCAGGGTTTGATAGAAAAAACATCATCTTCTTGGGCATGTCATGCGTTCTACGTCAGCAAAAGATCAGAACATGCCAGAGGAAAACAAAGGCTGGTAATCAACTACAAGCCCTTAAATGAATTTTTAGCAGATGATAAATTTCCTCTACCCAACAAAAATTCATTGTTTTCCAGTCTATCCAAAGCCCAAATATTTTCAAAATTTGACCTTAAAGCCAGATTCTGGCAATTAGGCATTCAGCCCTCTGATAGACCCAAAACAGCCTTTTGTATTCCAAACCACCATTACCAATGGACTGTTTTACCCTTTGGACTTAAAACAGCCCCATCTTTATTCCAAAAGGCTATGACCAGGATATACGGCCCAATCCTCAACCAGGCCCTTATATACATTGATGATATCCTGTTGTTCTCACAAAACACCCAAGCCCACAAACAACTGTTGCAACAGTTCATAAACCTCACAGAGGAAAATGGAGTCATGCTCTCTGAAAAAAAGATGCATATCGGGCTTGAACACATAGAATTCTTGGGAATGAAATTGTCACAAGGAAAATATGAGGCCCAACCTCACATAGCCCAAGAACTTCTAAAGTTCCCAGATGAAAATCTCGCAAAGGTCCAAATTCAACAATTTCTTGGCATAGTCAACTACCTCCGAGACTTTGTCCCAAAGTTGTCGGCCATCACCAAACCACTATCTGATATGCTAAAGAAAGAATCTTACAGCTGGACCTCACTCCAAACAGAAGCCATTCGACAGCTCAAAAAGAAAATGACAAGTCTGCCGACCCTACAAATCCCCTCTGATAGAAAAAGAATCTTGCAGACTGATGCTAGTGACCAACGCTGGGGAGCCATCCTCCTCGAAGAAGACAACACGAGGAAAAGAAAAATTTGTGGTTACAAGAGCGGCCATTTCAAAGATTCCCAACTCCATCATCATTCTTCCTTCAAGGAGCTAATAGCAATCAAGATGGGAATACAAAAATTTGAATTCCACTTGATAGGACATCACTTTCTAGTGGAAACAGATTTTACAGCATCTCGAGGAATGCTTAATAATAAAAAAGCCACTCCTCAACTGTTGAGACTAGCCGCCTGGTTTGATCAATATTCCTTTGAAATCAAGCATATCAAAGGAAAGGATAATGTAATCCCAGATTACTTATCCAGACCTATAAATAGTCAGCCAGAACAACCACAAAACATAAACCAAATCATCCCCTTCATTCCATCCATATACACAATGGCTTCATCATCATCCTCACCATCATCATCAGCTCACACTCCATCACCAACCGAGCTTAGGCTCATAACCCACAATGTCCCTCGATCAGCACCTCCCGATGCCATTTCCATTATTGTTAGTAAAAACCCCAAACAAAAGGCCATAAACCGAGCTAAAGACCAATAACTAACCCTCATCCGACAAACTGGAAATAATTTTATTAACAACCTCACATTCCACCCTGAATATCCCTTCCTCAAAGTCTACTCCATTCCTCAACACTTCGAATGTCCCATACAGTTCACCCACATGTTATGGTATCTCGCAAGTGTCTTCACCATAGCCCTTGAAGTAGACATAATATCTCTTCTAATAATCATTAGGCACTACAAAAAACAACCTCTCCACCGTCCTGTCTATCAATCCATCATTGACCTGCTATCATGGTTTCAGCCACTCCGGATATGGGAACAAGTCCTCAACTTACACAGAGAAAAAATCCCAAAGCATAGAAACCCACAGTCACTACATCCTGATAGTCTAATACTTCCCAGCGAGTATTTTTCTATCTTCTTCCTCAGCTTACACCCCCATTATAACAAAACACTCAGAGCAATTTCGCTCCGTCCATCTGTAGATATATATGACACTAGTGCTCTCTCCCACAACAACCTTGAGTGTTCCAGACCAATCCAAAAAAGACTCTGTGAAATTAACAGCATCATCCCTAATGAAATCTTCCCAAAAATAGAAGACGATGCCTTATGGGAAAGATACCCCTCAGACTACACAGCAGAGATCAGAAAAGCCATGGAATACTATGAAATGGTCGCAAACACGAGAGCCCACACTAATCTTGCGTGGTCCCAGACGATCCAAAATAATCTAAGTCAAGATTCAACTAACACGTCCCCCACATACAATAATGCTGCTTTCCAAGACGCTCAGGACCCATGGCCAATAATTTCACTAAAGACACCATCGGATACCGACAGCGACAACTTATCCGATCAGAATATGGATGCTGACCACGAGCCTATCCACAAATAAGGCTCCACCAGAAAAAGCAACTATCACGCGGGTTAAAAGCTCCCAGACAAAAGCTTTTTGTATAATTATGTGCATCTTTTTGTATGTCGGCCATTTGGCCAAAAGTATTTTGTTTGTATGCGTTGGCAACCACTCCTTTTGTAAAAGGCATATTTACGCGTGACGATGGGGCCCAATGAGCACCCGATGCGTGAATTATTGTCCTTTGGGTTTATCTTTTAGTTTGAAGTCCGAGTTTGAAGTCCGCTTGTAGTAGAAGGGGCTATATAACCCCTTCACTTCTTTCTTGTAAGATACCGAAGTTGGCAATAAGAAAAATATTTTCCCAATCTTTGCTCTTCTAGCCATGAATTTCTAAACACTCCCTTAGGGATCTCAACGTAGAAATGATAATCAGGACCCTTACTGGTATAAGGTAGGCAGAGACCGTGGTTTTAATATCCAATTGATCTCTAACAGTAACTGTAAGTCCCGCTAAGGCAGGAGGCCGCTCAGGGAAAGTTTTATCTGAGATAATTCGGTATTATTACTACCTATCTGCTTATCCTTGTATCAGGAGATCAGTTAGGTAAATAGCCAATTTGAATGGTGTGTTTTTAAAAAATAGCCGCAGTTTCAAAAAATTTAAAAACTAGCCATAAAAAACTTCTTATATAAATAAGAAATTTCTTAACATAATAAAATTACACATAAAATTTACAATAAGAAATTTTTTACTAAGATAATAAATTTCTGAAATAATTATTTTCTTAAAATGTTGAAACTGTGGTTATTTTTTAAAATTACTTTTCCTAAAAAATGACTATTTTGTTAAAATTCTCTTATTAAAATTATATATTAAAAATTAGATTTTCAATATAATTTCTCTTTATTATATGATTTGATCAAGTCTAAAAAAATTTATTACACGTGGAGAGCATGTGCCATAAACTAGTAGCTTTTACTTATATATTTATTTATTTTGAGGTCATGTATAATTAATTTAAAATGTAGAGGCCAAATCAATCTTGTACGGAGTGGCTAAATCAATTTATAAGAAGTTGTAACGAACAATCAAGCTAAACATGTCAATTTCCTTTCTTAATGTCCCTTGAACTACTTAAACCATATTGATCACAAAAAGAAAAGAAACCAAAGGGACAAAGATATTACCAATTGCTTTAAAGGATGATTCAGTGCCCTTTTAGATTACTTTGTCTTCTGCAATAAAAGACCAACATATTGTCATATTGTTAGTACTAAGAACAAAAGTGTCCAATGAAAAAACCTTCAAATTTTTGAGATAATCACAATGGAACTTACTACACTCTTTTGGGTGACAAATACACCTCAAACCAACACCGCAATTTCCATTAGGCTTTTCGCACTCGCTACAGATATTCGGTGCATTGTTAGGAATGTCAAACAAAATCCTTGTCCCGAATTCGTATCCGTCCCTAAGAGATTGCCTATTCACTCTTCGTTAATGCGAGAAATTCAAGTCTCTTGAATGAAATCCAATATGTTCAAGCTTTTCAATGCCATGATCAATGAGAAAACAGCTTGAGAATTTGCTGCTGTGATCAACTTTTGAAGAAGAAGTGTCACATGCTTTTGAGCATGGGTGGTTTCTAACAAAATGGTGACAGATTTTGGCCAAGTTGGCTTGTTGTTGAGCAGTTAAAGAGGACAAGTGAATTGGGTGGTTGTGGTTTGGGAAAACCAGATGAGAGAAGTGAACAACAAGGGTGGTGAGAGATGGTAAAAACGAAAAGCTTATTGGCTGTGAAATTCACTGTGGAGATTGGGAACGACCCTAGTGAGGTTTTGAAATAGAGCTTCTGGGATTTGCAGAGAAGCATGTGGCTTAGTGGCTCTTGGGTTGGGATTTTGCCACAGATTGTTCTAATTGTCAGAGCATCTTCAGAGCCAGAAGAGGTTGAGAAGATCAAGCTGAGAATGATGAGAAGGAAAAGATGTTTAAGAAGATGTACTATCTTGAATGCTCTCATCTTGTTTTATTCTTCATGGATTGGTTCGAGTGGTCTTTAGAACAGTCAAGAACAATAATTGAAGTGGTTAAAGCTTGTTTACATAGTTGGTGGGGTAAATAAAAAGAAAAAAAAAATAGGAAAAGATAAAATATAGAGAGAGAAATTAATTTTGATTCATTGAAATTGGTCGTGGTTATTAAGTCCACTTTTGATGGCTTTTTATTGAAAAAGTAATGCTTTAGAGTACTTAATAATTTTTACTAGTTCCGTATCTTTTCAACTTGACAAAGAACGTTACAAGAACGGGGCCAAAAATTTTACTTAAGAAGGCTCGATCCAATACTTTTAATATTTAAAAGACTGTCATAAAGTGAAAATAAAAAATAGAGGGGCAAATTATAAAGAAAATAGAAAAAATGAACAATTTATTTACATTTACAACGGGCTAACTTTTGAGTCTTGACTTTTTTAACATGTGGAATGATGAATAAATAGTTATAGATCTGATGGTATAGTATTATTCCACTATTAAAAAATTCTTATTCTTGATTTTCTCCTTTGTGGAATTTGGCATGTTAAATGAACATCAGACGTTCTTTTTGAATTTTGAGTTGCCCTTTTGTAGAATACGGAATATACAACTTTTCTTTTTCTTTTTTTTTTTCCAAACGAATCTTTGTCAGTGAGGTTTATAGGTTTATATTCATTAGAAAAGTTAGTTTCATTGCTTCACTTTGCTTTTGCATTTTGAAATTTAAGGCATTTGTCTTTGTGACAGGCGATATTGAGGAGATGGGACCTCCTTGATTACAGCTTTTTAGTTGTTCAAATATCATTAGTAGCTGAGGATAAGATGTTTCAACAAATTAAGTAAAAAATATATTCATCTTTTCATTCTTTTCAAGGGTCCCTATATTTTTGTGCTGCAATGTTTAACATGAGGCACCAATCTGCATGTCCAAAGATAGTACAAAGTGGTTTTTACATCTTGACAATGCTATTAAGGCACTGTTGTATGCAAAAATCATAATAATTTTGATCACGTTATAATAGTATATTGTATTGTGAAACTTCCATATTTTATCGGCCAATTTGACATTGAAGTGTTTATAAAATCACTGTTAGAAATAGATATATGTTTGGTAAGCTACACTTTTGAAATCTTTTGTGAAAATATTACGGATATGTAAAATTGTTAAAATATAATATGTTAAGCCATAGTTCAGTTCGAAGCCCAAGGCCCGTCTTGGAGGTTATAAATCGACAGTGGGCCGGCCCGGCAGAAGGCCCAAGTAAGAAGAGCGACAAATGGACGTCGGGGAAGACGGCCCGTGACACAAGCAGTTGGCAACAACCATCCCGCACCGCCGCAAGCGGCTGCTCGGCGTCCAAGTGGGCGGCAGCCTGCCGCCCGTGGCCTAGCGAGCGCCCTGCGCCCGGCGTCTTGCACCTCGCACTCTGCACCCAGCGCGCCCAGCACCTCGTGCCCTGCGCCCAGTGCCTTGCACCCAGCACGCACAGTGCCCTGCGCCCAAACGCCCAGCGCCCTGAGTCCAGCGTCCTGCGCCTAGCGCCCAGTGCCCTGCTCCTAAACGCCCAACGCCTCGCGCCCTGCACCCAGCGCGCCCAGCGCCTCGCACCCTGCACCCAGCGCGCCCAGCATGCCCATCGCTCGACACCATGCGGGAGGGCGGTCTCCCGACGCCATGGCCGGTTGCCCGCCGCCGTGGGCGACCGCCTGTCCTGTCGCCCGTGTGCCGCTGCCGTGGGTGACCGCCTGTCGCCCGTCCTCCGTGTGGGCGGTCGCCCGTCTCCCCGTGCCGCTCGTTTCGGAATCATTAATTTCCGACTTCAAGTTTTCAAAAATATAATAACGCGTATATTTATTACATAATCGTGTACGGCTATAAATAGCTAAGAACGATCAAATAATAAAAGGGATATCAATTTCGCTCTGAGACATATATTTTCCTCTGATTACTTTTGTCTTTTATTCTTTGATTCTCACATACTTTACACGTGTTAGTTGTTGCGAAAAATTGCATCAACATAATATAAAAAAACTAGGCAATACATTAAAGATATTTTCGTAATTTAAATATTAAAATTAAAAACAGGTAAAAAAAAAGCTACATTTATCTTGTTTATTCTCGATACACTATTCAAAAACATAATCGGCTACTTAACGTCTATTACTCTTTTATAATCTAAAATTAGACTTTAACAACAATATCAAATTTGTCCATTGATATTGTTTAAAACCAAACGCTGATTAATTATATAAAAAGTGATCTTTTAGCACTGCAATACGTATCTAAATATCGTATTATGGCTCTCAAATGTGGTAGAAAATAAATAAAATGATGCACATGGTATAATCTTCTAACATTGTGCTTATATAATCATGCAGTTTTCGTGTTTAATTTAATTTATATTTAAGAGGGCCTAGGCTGAATCTTATTTACATTTAAATCTTTCAATACTCAATTGACAGTAATTAAGACCAAGTAATATTGATAGCATTGTGACATTAATTACCATTTCGTATTAAGTACATGTCTAAATGTCACCACAGGCCACTTAATCATTTAGCATAAATTAATTGAAGAAGAATCACCAAGCTTAATAACAATATATATCCATAATATTAGCTAGCCAATAAGCATGATTTTCTTTTTCTTCTAGTTACAAGGAAAAGAAACTCCCGCGAAAAAGAAACTCATACACTAATTATTAATTAATCAAACATACAAGCAAACAAACAAGAAAGAAATATGTTTTCTTTTTTCTTGAATACATACATATATATTTATATATATGTTGAATAAAAAGCTGGTTGGCACGTGCATGGTCGAAATGGTAATTAAATCAAGCTGGTGGCTTGACAAGGAGAGCAGGGAAATCAAGCACCACAATCTTGTCTATAACAGTTGAAAAAGTGGCAGAGAACTCAACATGCTTAGGGTGGCTTTGGAATTCAGTTAAGTCTTCTTTCTTGTTGAATGTCATCAAGAAGGCATGAGTAAATCCTTGTCTAAGCACGTCTAGGCTTTCAACATCTTGACCCCTGACATATATTATTTATATATATATATATATATTACAAAAAGGAAAACCCACACATAACTTTAAATGAAAAACAGCATAGTTATTACCTCCTAGTTTTTACCAAATTATGACACAATTATACTAATCTAGATCTTCTGTCTCTTTTCTCTGTTCATTCTCTATCTCCAAATCGAATTTTGTCACTTGAGTGATAACGGCTAAAATTTTAACCAGTTTCTATTTTATTATTTTATAATAACTATTTCTGCTTAGGTGATTTGTTGCACAGAGAACAAGACAGATAAAAAGGATAGAAAATCTAGTTATACACACGATTAAATTACCATTCGAAGGACTTGACGGTTTCAACCTCGGAAACCAAGTTCTCCATGCCCTTCAAGACCTCTTCGACAACCACGTCTTCTTTGAACTTGACAATCACCAAGTGCTTGAACCCTCCCATATTTGGAGCCAAACTATATATATAGTACAAGTTTGGAGACACACACACACACAAAGGAGCAAAGAAAATGAGAGCCCAAAGCTGAGAATATATAGCCAACAATTTTGGCGTATAAATTAATTAGAGTTTATTATGTTGAGATATATGTGATATAGTAGAAGGCTAATATTGATGTGTATAGTAGTAATTATTATTAGAGAAATTATAGTGAATACCCAATTTTTAAAACTTAATGTAAGTTATTACCCAATCTTTTGAAAAATATAACAAACTACTCAAATTATTCAATTATTTACACAGTGATAAATTGTGGTAATTCATTTAGTTACCAAAAACATGTGCAAGTAATTCGCAAATTGACTAGAAACTCAATTACTTCAAAAGTTTAGATATTTATTTTTATTGTTATATAAATTCTAAATATTTGGCTACTTCACTCTTATTATTATTATTCGAAAATTCAACGAGACCATGCTCTTCTCTTTCTTTCGTGTTGGAGGCAATCAATCAGACACAGTTGTTGGCCTCTCTTTTGTAGGACAGTATCTACAACTCAATATTTTGGGAAAGCTACAGCCTCATTTGTCGCACCACCAATTAACTTTATTTCTACATCACACACACATCAAATTTCAACAGTAACTTCCCAAAGTAACCTTACTTTTTATCATAAATTATATATATATATATATATATATATATATTAGGTCTTTTTGTAATGCTCTACTTATGGTGTGTTATGGTGTGTCAGTGTTACATTATAAAAGAATACAGTGTATGTAATAACAATTATTTTAGATTCGTTATATCAACTTTTTATATTGTTATATTTTTTTATATAATATTACGTAAAATACCGATAAATATAAAGCATTATGATATTGATCACATTATATATATATATATATATTATTTTAAATCATCCTTGTGACATATGAACACGCTACGTGAATTGTTACAAAGTATCAAATCATATGGCCTGAATGTATTGTAACGTGCAACTATATGTTTGTCACAGTATGTACTGATGCTTCTCTTATATATAGAGTATATATTTATTACGTTGTAATAGGGTTGATCTACATTCAAATCAAATGACCTACGGTTATAATAAGACATGGTATTCCTCTGTCATTCTTATTGATCTCGAGTCTACATATTATAAATGACCTCTCTATAGGTCTAAAATATATTACTTTATTTCAAAAAAGTGACTGTTTGTAGATAAGCGTTTGGCAAGATTCTGAAAAGCTTGCGTTTTGATCAACCCCAAATTAGTGCTATGGAGCCTTATCAATATAACGTGGTATCTTAGTATACATAGCCAAACTCTTAATGTGTAATCTGAAAGGGAAAACAAGAACCTATAGTCCTTATTGTATAATGTACCTGATAGTGTATTTGAGTGCCGGCATGCATTTTTGGCAAAACATACTTTGATATGATTTTTCAGTTTGTAATATTCTAGCGTTTATCATGAAATAAGATATTGCGATTTTAGGATTCTGGAGATGGTGTTCAATCTGGTATTCTAGAGAATGTTATAACACCTGATTCTGTGGAACTTTTTGATTGGTATTTCATCAGGAACTTTGAATTTTGTGGAATTTGCTAAAATCTCAAACATACGATTTTGCTTTAATTTAAATAAAGATTACAGAAGATCATTGACTTCTACAAGATAATATTCTGTTAGATTTGAGCCCAAGTTGTATCATTGTTTAAGGAGATCTAGGTGACGTGCATAAAAGAAAAGATGTCGTAAGAGTTGATTATTTATATGAGCTGATTGTATTTTCTCAGTTTAAGAAGTATTTTCTCTGTTTCGAAAGTGAGTCTTCGTTCTTGTTGATGATCAAATAATGCATTTGGATAGGTTTGGTAAAACTGGACATGTGTTCTTCAAAGGTGTTCCATATCGGTATTCCAACACAGTCTATTTATGAAAAGATTTATTTTTCGAAGGAGTTCACCTCTGGTTTGGACGAGATTTCAATTGATCATATCAAGGGATGATTGTCCTTTATTATGGTCGAGATTATTTGTGCTTAATAGGATAATATGACTAATTTATTTATGAGAGATTTTGGTATTCTTAATAAAGAAAGTTTTCAAATTTGCTTATGATGATTGTTCTTTTTATTATAAGATTTGAAAAATGTTTTAACTAATCTTCATTACTGTTTCAGAGTGTATTGTATATACTTTGTGAATGTTGAGAGTAATACACTTTGTATGTCATCCGAAAGAGTATTTTTGTAAGTGATCTTAGTCTTGAGAAAATTGATGAGTGATTACACGGGAGTGTGATTTGTAAGACGAGTGGATCTCGTCAGGGTAGATCACTAGATTGATGAGAGTGACAGTGGAAGAGAGTTCTATATGGAGTCCACTTTTGTATAAGTTTGGGTGTCCTAATTTAGATTTACTAGTAGATTTTTTAATCTGAGCGTGGCCCCGCAGATATAGGTGTAGCCGAACTGCGTTATCAATTTTTGTGTTTTAATATCTGTATTTTTGGACTTTTACGTTTACTGTCATTTCAATAATCTACACTCATGATGTTCTCTGAGTGTTCCAACACAGAGAAGCACCACTAATTTTAATGGTTCTTTCAGTGTGTGTGTATATATATATTCGAAACGTCCCTTGTAGCATTCATCACGTAATTAATATAGAAGAATACTATATTCTTGCAATACTCGGCAGTCCTATTTAGAACTTTTGAGTAATACGCGCATCTAATGATTCTTCAAGAGTCTTTCCAAGTTAGATTTAGGCTCTTTTTTTTTTTTTCTTTGGTGGTGATCAATATATAAATGCAGTACAAATTAGCACGGTCAATCGGAGTAAGGATATATATGTACATTTGGTGTGATCTTGGGTGCTTTGAGCTTAGAAAACCATGGTATGTATTTAATCAATGGAAAGTAATAGAGATAAGTTATTTTTGGATTGGAAGTGAATGTTTGTTTGAATGTTGAACAATAGTGGCAAGCAAAATAGCCCCCACCAGTACTCATACTAGTCAGCAACCTCGTCGCTCCCAGTTAAAAAATAAAAATAAAAAAATAATAATAATAATAATAAAACTGCCCACGAGTGCAACTTGTCGTAGCCTTTGCTTTTGCACATGAAAGGGGTCCCTCAAAACCCTATCTAGCTTTCGGCTGTTCCAATTTTTCTCATGACAATATGAGTCTTCCCAGGGCTGGCACATCAGATCTGCCAAAGGCTATATATCATCATATATATCACAATTAATTTAATTAGACATTCAAACTTTTTTCTCTCAATTTCTTTTTTCCTTTTTTCTTTTCATTATTTGTTGCTTCTAAAATGAAGTCTCAAGTGTATTTATTATTTGAATGGCCTTTTGTCCATGTCCTTGCCCATGTGAAAGCACTCCAATGTGTACGGTTTATTGGACTCTATAGGGCAGGGAGGGCATATATAGCTAATATCTTTATTAAGGAATCTTTTATTAATCTAGCTAGCTGGTAAGGCCTGATCTTTGAAAAGAGAGCATTAGGTGGAAAGTTATAACTACATGCCTCATATATGATTGTATTGATGTGCACATTAGTTTTAAAAGAAAGCCTCTCAATTCTTTTTTTTTTTTTTTTAGATTTCAGTGAATTTATGTTTATTTTATTTCATTAAATTTTGGGTTCAAGACTTAAAATTGATATATATATATATATATATAGAGAGAGAGAGAGAGAGAGAGAGAGAGAGATTGTTTCAGATTTGGTGATGTGTGGTATATATTAATGCTGGCAATGGGAAGAAGACACAGGATCAATCAAGAGAAGTTACCGAGAAAGACGTGATTTATATTAACAACAATTCATCCAAATTCAAAACGAGTTCAGATAAATATTGACAAGCAAACTAAACTCACCGTAATGCTGGACATGCAATATTTCTGTAATTAGGTATCAAACACCCACTAAAAATTATAATATGATACTTAAATCACCTATCATTTAAAGTGGTATTTAAAAATAATGAGAAGGTATATAATATATCTAGCTATACTTTTTTTTAGTGATAATTGCCATAATGATTTTATAGAAATTGTGCTATTTAATCTACATTTAGACCATTCACTACTTTCGTTGTTTTTTTTTTTTTTGAGTCAAATCTTTAGTTTTAATGTATAGCATATATACCACGAAGGCTAGTTATGATTAATACCTACTTAATACGGTATATCAATAAGTTATGTTTGTGCATACAGTATATTAAAGATTTGCCACTTTCGAATTTAGCATTCCTGAAGAAAATGACTTGGGATATATACACCAGGAAGAGTTGGGCTACGAATTTTATTCAAAACAGATTCCTTGCTAATCGTTTGACGGTGAAAATCCAAGTTTTGGTTCCTCCATCTGGCCGAATTTCAAAATCCTATTGCTAGACATTCTTGATTAATCTAAATGGATCCCAGGGGTTAATTCCTCGCTTGACTTTTGGAGATGTAAATGGCTTGATAATCCTATTGTCGATAAACTTTTGATTCCTCCCTCTATCGCCAAAGAACCTGAGCGGCACTATCTCAGATTTTTGGAATCAGGGATGGACTATCCCGGGGAGTTTTCTGACAAATATCCTGCAATCGCCAGCAAAGTCTCAAACTTTATTCTTGGTCCTCCTGATGGTGACCGTTTAGTTTGGACTCGATCCATGGACGGAGATGTCTCTAGTTAGAGATTTTTTCAAGATTATGCTGGCACAAGCTATGAGAAACAATGGAGCCGTTTTCTATGGAAGAATTTTATCCCTTACAGGCGTGCCCTACACTGTTGGAAAGTAATTCATAACAGATTGCCCACTTATGAGAATTTAGAGAAGAGAGGTATTAACACGGCTAGTAGATGTCGCCTTTGTGAAGCGGATGCAGAGTCCACAGACCACATTTTCATACATTGTTCATTCAGCAATGATCTATGGACAACGCTTTCATCATGGTTTTCGAATCATATTGATCTCTCGAAGGATTTTGAGCACCTTTTTTGTAAAGCTTTAAAGGATGATCTTAGCCCTCAAATTAAATCTTTATGGCTTGCTGGAATTACTGCCACCTGTTGGGAAATCTGGAGAACTAGAAACAAAAGAGTCTTTGATGATTAAACACCAAATATTTTCTCGTCCAAAGCCTTGACATTGGCGTCTCTTAGGGAAAGTAACAACGTGGTCACAGGATGTATGCACAATTGCCAAAACGACCTTATTATTCTTCATAATTTGGGAATTAAAGGTAACCCGTCCAAAGGCCCATCAATCATTCCTGTCACATGGAACTTGCCACCCCCGGGATGGATTAAAGTGAATATTGATGGTTCGGCTAGAGGGGCTCTTGGACGCTCAGGATGTGGTGGAATCTTTTGTACTTGTAAGAGTTTGTGAAATGATGCTTCTCTGTTTGTCTTAGAATCAGATATGCTTTTGAGGCTAAGCTTTTTGGATTTATGACTACCATAGAAATAGTGAACAAGTTTGGTTGGAACGACCTGTGGTTAGAGACCGACTCTTCTTATGTAGTTCTACTTGTCAAAAATAATTCACATAGAGTTCCCTGGAAGTTCAGAAACAGATGGATCAGAGCTCTACAAGACGCTAAGAATCTTAACGTTCGTATCTCCCATATTTATCGCGAAGGGAACTGTGTTGCAGATAAACTAGCCTCTATGTCGACTGATGAAGATCTTAATACTTGGTGGTTTCATGCTCCAGAAACAATCCAACGCTTGATTTATAGAGACATGGTTCCTCTTCCTTTTTATAGGTTTAGGAACCTGCAGCTTTAGCCCTGGATCATGTACTCTTTCCTTTGGAAGTCTTTCCTTCTGGGTTTTGGCTTCTAAAGGTTTTAACGAGGCCCCATTATGCTTGGGTAGATCCTATAGGACTATTTATTTTCTTTTCTTTTGTTAGGCCTTTCTCTATTTTCTGTTTATTCTTTTTGCTCTATTCTGGGTTGGAACTTATTGTAACATTTTAATTTTTATTTATATATTCGGCTACAGTTTAGAGGATTATTTAGCAAAGGATCAACCTAGTTGTTAAGCTGCTAAAGGTCAGGCGTGTGTAAACTTTGTTGAGATGTGTTCCTAATATGTGGACCGTACCGTTTAATAAAAAAAAATGGGTCATTTATATATATGTTCAAATTAGAACCCAATATTACATAATTATTCAAGGTTTGTAACATATTTCATATCTATTCATCTGATTAATTTAAATATCAATAATATCCCTAATTATATTATACCACGTTTTCAACCCAATTATATTCGGATCTGATCCAAAAGAGTCCCCTCCATGAAGATTACGTAATTAATGACATTAATTAATTTAATGCCAACTCTCTCTCTCTCTATATATATATATATATATATATATATAATTTCAAAATTCAAACAGGTAAGGTAATATATTTATATATAAAAAAAATAAGAAACAAAATCCCCAAAAATCAGCTACGTTGATTTCAAAATATAATCAAATACCACACTTTAAACACAAAATTAGGAGGAAAAAAAAACCATTCCATTTTAAAAACGCAAAACCTCCCAAATTGGTTGAAGAGCCTAAATCCACAGCAATATTGCCCAAGCTCGTCAACAAACATCTACTCATCGCCATTGGAATGACGCCGCACTAACCCGCCAGAAAAAATCACCTCCTTGCGAGCAGCATTTTACCCAAAACCTCGTGCAAACCCACCGTCTCGTAAGCTCATGGCTCGGGTTTTCAGCTCACCTTCGCCCATAGCAAACAATGGCACAAGAAACCACCACGTGAGCACCCTCGTGCATTGAAAACCCATCTCGAATCTATGCGTAGACGATTCCCCTAATCAGTGCCGAGAAAAGACGAACAATGAAAGTAAGAGATTTAAAGAGAGTTGAAAGTTGCAAACCACCAAGTGCATATCTTGGATAGGTAAAGAATTAATACCACACGTTTAGAAATAGTTTTCATGATTTCATATTGAAATTCTTATATCATATTATTATTTTTGTTTTTCAAAAATTTGTAATATCATCTTATAATAAATATAACATATCCGTTTATTATGTGATTGTATTCATAATGAAGATTGTTGTTTCGTATATAATTTATTATAATAAAATTTGAATATCATATTACAATATAGAATTTGTATTGCAGTACATAACTCTTTATATCATATTATATTATTAATATAATATTAAGAATCGTTGATAATTTTTTGTGTTGATTGAATGTAATATTGTGATATGCATTTTCGTTGATCTCATATCTTTATTTATATGTTCTCGGAGTTTTGAATTCAAAAATATAAATTGAAAAGGCAATTGAGAGTAAAGTGGGTGACGTACTGTTTTTTTTTTTTTTTTTTTTGAAACAAAACAAGGAGAATTGACGAAAATGATTAAAAAAAAGGGTCAGTTAGGTAAATAGCCATTTTGAACTGTGTGTTTTAAAAAAATAGCAACAGTTTTAAAAAATTTAAAAACTAGCCATTACACACTGTAAGAAATTTCTGACAATAACAAAATAACACATAAAATGTGCTGTAAGAAATTTCTGACACGTGTCATAAATTTCTGAAAGGGCTAGTTTTTAAATTTTTTGAAACTGTGGCTATTTTTTAAAATCATTTTGTAAACAGTGGCTATTTTCTTAAAATTTCCAAAAAAAAAAAAGTTGGATCCATTAACGAGGGTAGTTTTGGAAGCAAAATTTATGCCACGTAGGCAAAATGAATATATTTGATATTAATTTAATTTTGAAATAAATATGTAATATATGATTCAAAGTTGAATGATCGTGTAAATAGTTCAAAAAAAATGTTTGTACATAGACCACATACCAAAAAACGGACATTTGGCTAAAAAAAATAAAAATTTTAGGTATTTTCTTAAAAAAGTTCTAATATTTGCCCCTTCTGACTAAATTTTTAAGATATATATCTAAATGGTAAAGTTTAGACCTTAACCGGCCATGTACCGCCAATTAAGTTTGATATACATGCTACATACTAAAAAAAGTTTTAAATACGATTTTAAAAAAAAATTAAAAAAATTCAATCTAAGTGCCACTTAGTAATTTATATTCCAAATAATATACTTTTTTGACTTTTACTCTATGATTATAGTGTAAAAATATGAGCACAAATTAAAAATAATACAAACAGGACATATATTATTAATGTGTCAAAAAAAGGCATTCATCAAAATCCTCCTTTAAAAAATAGACTACCTAGCATATAGTTACTCTAATGTTTTTTATGCTACTCTAATTTTTTCTTGCACCATATAGATGATGGTAATTTCTGCAAAAGCTAAAAAATGCCAAACTGATCCTAAAGCTAATCCTAGCCACACAATGTTTTAATGAACTTGAGAACTTTAGAAATCAATCCTGATTGATTAGCATCTATATTGAACCTTGATTTCAAGATAATCTCAAAATCTAATTATACGATATCTCATTCTAGTTTATGTGGCTTTGGATGTTATAACTTTTTTTGCGACTTGACTATATATTCGCGAGAGACATGATTTAACTTTGGTTTTAAATCCTCTAAGTGTTTGAGATGGATATTTAATTAATGGTGGTTTAGGTCAAAGATTATATCTTTCATCTCAACGACTTGACTATAATGAGACATTTAAATGACTACAAGAAAGTTTCTAATCAGGGGTTTTCATGTCCATTGTCCATAAATTATTGATCTCAGAGAAAAAAAAAAAAAGTTAATTGATATGTACTAATTAAGTTTTGCGTCAGGGTATATGTCAGCAAAGTTTTCCTTGAATAGAACTTAGACAAAATGTTCGCCAATTAATTTCTTAAAAAACCTTTTTTTACCACAAATCTAAAAAACTAAATGAAAAAGGGAAATGAAAAGGTAAACAAGTGCATTCCAAAATGACGATTTTCTTAAAATTCCCATTATAAAATTTTAAAAAAAAAAAAAAGGTAAGAAATTGAGGGCTACACTGATGATCCCTGAGCCATATTATATTTATAGGATATGAGACTATTTTTTAAACTAAAGCTATAAATTAATCTATATCTTCTTTGGAGTAGCTTTTAGGGTGTTTTTTATAAAATTTATAGTAATAAATATCAGAAATTTTATAAATTGTAACAAAATAGTGTTATAATTAAATGAAGCATCATTTAAATTTTTTTAGAAACAATTGATCAGAATTGACTATTTGTTTCAATTAATGAAAATGTTTAGCATTTATACTGCAAAACTAATTAAGTATTTTTCTGCTGCGCCTTTTTGTTTTTCTTTTAACTGAGAAGCACTAAAACCATTTTACAAATTAGAAAACTACGACCAATCTTTCCCTCTATTATATCCAAAATAAAAAATTAGAAAAGTTATAATATTTCCCTTTTTTTATCACTCTCTTCTCACATTTTTTATTTTTTATTTTTTGCATAAAGCCTGGCTACCCTATTTGACCACCAAAAAAGCGCAGTAAGAGGTGTGGATGGTATTAAATTTAGTGACCATCCAATGTGTAAGTAACATTTTGGCATAGGGGTGAGTCAAACTTTTCCAAAAAAAAAAATCAACAATATACTGAGATGTGTACATTTTATCTCTATGTTTTACCCTTACCCTACACCTCCACTGCTTAGCGTATTGAAATGAAAATTAAATACTGGCCCTTCTTGCTTTTCCATGAAACTGAATCCTTTTTTTCCAAAGGAGAAAGATCAATTAGGGTCAGATTTTTTTTTTAAATAGCAAAAATAAAGGGTGAAGTGGTAAAATAAATCCCAAAAGTACGCAATATTAACTAAGATTAATACCTAATTTTTTAAAATAATTAAAAAAACTATAGTCAATTCATTAATTACTTTAACGTATTTTCTACAACTCAATCAATTATCACACAAAATAAATCTTTCAATTACCTAGTTGGATATTTTATTATGATTTTTAAAATATTGAATATTTATTTAAATTAAGTGTCAAAAATTAAACATTTACTGTATTTTCTAAAAGAAAAAAAAAACGAAAGACATGAAAATATAAAAAGAAGAATTATTTGAGAGCCACCCCTCGTGCGTAGGTTGTAAAGAGAGCAGTATGTGTCAGTTCATGAAGACTCATAATTCATGAACTCAGCTGCTTCATTTGGACCCCTAAAGTTTAGGTCAGTCGGGTTATAAATGGACAAATATGATAGTCCACACGCAATGAGCACAGTGCTTATTCTTGTCTGCACTTTTGGAAAAAGTACATCTTAAATTATATATATATGAAAGAATAATTGATGAATTGTGCTCGCTAACCCATTTTATTATTGATCATGTTAAAGATGTAGAAAATCTACAACTCCAATTGGGCAAACCTAATCATCTTCATACGGTTAAAACTGAGTAGTATGTTAATTTGAACGAGTTTGTATTTATGTTATTTCAAACCGTGAACTTCTGTTGATTATGGGATTATTTACTCACGATGAGTTTTTCAAGTGAAAGGCTTATTTTTTGTCGAAAAATTTACAATGAAAAAATTATATGACATTTGTAAATTATTTTAGGTGAAATATATAGCTAGATAAACTAAAAGGAAAAAATTATATCACATTTATACATTATTTTGGGTGAAATAGCTAGTATGAATATAGCTATCATTATAAGGTCAACACAATAACTAGAGGGGTAACGACAGTATGTGAGCTTCACTTTATATCAAATTTCTGATTGTACATAAATATCAGGGACTATATGAAGATGTTCGATTTATTATCAACACAAATAGTTAATCGCTTGGTTGAAAGTCATACCATTTTATTTTTATTCATATTTTCTTTATTTTATCATCTATTGTTATCGGAATTCTCTTTAAATTTGTGGCTATTGCGATGAACAAAATTGAATTTAGTATCATTTTATTATTAAGCTTGTAACTCTACTCTTGTTTTTTATTTAATGTATTTACCTTGATAATTAGTGTGTTTTATTGTATGCTTAATGGCTCTAGACTCTAGATTGTTTTTGTAAAACCCGGCCTTTTTATAGCGTGTAACATTTACAAAAAAATCTTAATGCATGAGATTTTTGTCCAGATAGTTTATATATGTATTTCGTCACACAAAATGATAAATAAAGGTATAGTGTCGGAGCAAGTTAATAACAAAACGACATGTAGCTTGACTAGAGAAAACTACATGAAGTTTAGGACAAACGAGCAAATGTAAGAAAATTACGGGGCAATAAATAAATTAGAAATTTATCCCCTAGGGCTGCTTAATGGCGCCAACTATAGTGTGAATAGAGGTGATTTTGTTTCCTCATATGTCCAAGTGAATATCAGAAGAAATCACACAGGATTTCTGTATAAATTCAAGATAGGTCAAATGTGCCCTTTAGGAAACAAAATATTTGACAAATCAAGAGAGAATCAAGAAGATTATGGGCATATTCTAGGCTCTAATGGCTGAGATTTTCAGTCAATAAATGCAGTGGAAAGTCCACCAGTATCAGCCAGAAAAGAAAATTTAGGAGATTATGAGAATAAGTCAAAGATCAGGAGAATTAATGACAGAATATCTCCCATTTCCTTCCTCTTTTAGGCGCCATTCTCCCCTATAAATAGAGGCTTAGGTCTCACTCATTCCTCATACCAAAATCTGAAAGCTTCAGAGAAAAAGAAAGAAAAAAAAAAGAAAGAGAGAGAGGGAAAGAATAGTAGAAACTCTGAAGAAAATTCAAAGAGTGTTCTTGTGAGAAGGAGTAGCTTAGTAGAAAGAATTGAAGTTTTGTTTCGCCGAGGTTAAGGTATATCGAAAGCCTCGCATGTTTAAGTTCAATTTTATTTCTGATCGAGGCTAAATCGAAGTTATCGATTATAGGATTTGAACGTTCGTGGGAACTCGAAGATAAACTAAGAACATTCAAACACGAATTCGAAGGTTTGCACTCTAGTCGCCTTAGTCACCGAGGACTTGTACACCCTCGCTGATTATTGGCTGAGCGCGCTCCACGAGGTACGTACACCATGATGAGGATCCTCTAAGAAGAAGTTAAAGCAAGTTAAAGTGAAACTATATATGATATTGATAATGATTTGTCATGCATTGCATAAACTATATTTTGTGAGAAAATAGTTGTTTCACTGGGCTTTTAGCTCACATGTTTTTCCTTCGTACTGTAGGTAAGAATCCTATAGTGGAATGCTAGATTGTGCAACGGCAGTGCAGGGCGAGCGAGGCGGGATATGGAAAGCCACGAAAATAAATTCCGTAAAAAAAAAAAACCAAGTTATTTAATTTATTAAGTATCTATTTCAAGACAAGTATTATTTATGACAATTACGTCATAATATGTTTCTCAATAATAATTTATGTATTTGAAAGTATTATGATATTCTTTCATGAGTTATATTATACGATAAAGAAAAAGTTTATTACAATTTTTCTGTATAAGTAAAGTAAAGTTTAAAGTAAAGTAATGGTCCGAAAAGTCGGGTCGTTACAGGTGGTATCAGAGCGGTTTTCCTGCCATCCTACCTCGCAACCTCGCACAAGGTCGTTCAGCACAATTCAAGTAAGTTTTCAAATTTGAGTGTTTACTCTTTGTTTAAATACTTATGATGAATTAATGTAGACAAAAATAATGACATGTATGCAAAAGAATATGTAAGGACATAAGGTGACTCAGGCCTTTAGAATTGTCGGACCTCCCATCTTTGACGGGAACGGCTCAAGCAAGTTTTTGGCATAAAAGTTCTCGATAAACATGCTCTTCTATACTTGTAACATGGAAGAGCACCCCCGTATGAATCTCGTTTTGATGCAGCTGAAAGGACACGCTTAAACATGGTATGAGCATCAACAAGATACCTCAGTTAACGACTCTTAGCTCGTGATTGATAAGGTGATTGTGCCATCAATTTGAAGTTATCTTTGTGGAGCAAGAAAGGAGGATTGACGTATACCATGCCACCCATATTGTGAGTTAGGAACTCCAACAAAATACATAAAGTGTACGCATTCGCTTTAAGGATAGATTTTAATCGGTGATGCTAAGTTGCAAAGTTTTGGTTTCTCAAATATGATTTTAACGTGATTTAAATTTAAGTTGTTATTTTAGAAAGGATTACAGAGTTCAAAATGGTTTCAAGCAAGAAGAGATTACTTAACTCTATGAAGTTTAAGTATCCAAGATGTGATTTTAAAATGGTTTTAAAATAAACCTATTTTATAAGATGAGATGTCATTTATGAAAATGGTTTAAATAATCTTTTAGATCACTAATGTATTTTAAGATTTTAAGAAAGCATGAAGTTCTTTACGATTTTCTAAACATTGAAAGTCCTTTATGATTTTAAGTGATTTTAAACCAAAGTATTTCTATGAATCAAAATTGTATTTAAAAAAAAAAAAGAGTTTTTCAAGTAAATTCATGTTGTATGCTTTTAATGATTTTGAAAATCTTTATGTGATAAGATGTTAATGTCATTAGAAAAAACAATTTCGATTTTGCTTATGTTAGAAAGATATATTTTGAGAATAGAAATATTTTTCTCAAATGTATTTATGTCGGTTTCTTTATTATGACTTTAAAAGTCTATATAATAAGATTTCGGGTTAATGTAAGATTTCGTGTTTCCAATAATTCTTTAAGAATTTTTGGAACTACGTTTAGAAGAACGCTAATGTGACGGCCATACGGAAAATGTGAAGGACACAGCTTAAATTTAGTACTATGTTTCACCTACAAACAGTAGACATCCTGAGAGGGCCATTCAGATATCAGAAGATGTGTTACAAGCTTGCATCATAGATATTGGTGGATCATCAGGTAAGAAGCTATCATTGATAGAGTTATCGTACAACAACAACTATCAAGCCTCCTAAGGTATAGTCCCATATGAAGTACTATACGAAGAAAGTGACGATCTTCGGTCCACTGGTGTGAAACCAGACAATCTACAATTGAGAAGACAAACTTTATGAAAGAAACAACCAAAGCAACGAAGAAGATTCGATAAAGTCTTAAGAGTGCTCAGAATCGATAGAAAAACTATGTCAATAAGAGAATGAGACCTTGTGAGTTTCAAGTTATGGATGCTGTACATCTGAAGGTCTCAACACTCTCGTGTGTGATGCAGTTCAAAGATAAAGTAAAATCAAGTCCTAGATATGTGGATATTTCGTGAACGTCTCAACAAACAGAGAAAGTATCATACAAGTTTTGACTTTTCATTAGTTCACGACGTTTTCTATATACATATTCTCAAGAAGTACTAGTTGGATCAGTCTCATATCCCGAGCCAATAACCAAAAGAAGTACAAGAAGCTCTAGCCTACAAAGAGAAACAAGTGACGATCTTAGACACAGAAAACAAGGTGTGAAGATTCAAGATCATACCATTTATGAATGTCTAATGAAAGAATAGAAGATAAAACAAGCCACTCGGGTGTGCAAGAAGGACATAGAGCTCAACACTAATTTTTGGTACAAAATTCTGTGAGCACGGAAGGTAGCATGTAAGTAGTCTCGAGCTATTCTCGGTGTACAATGTGTTTCACATCTCAATGTTGAAGAAGTATGTTTTCAACCCGTCCCATATACTAACTCAAGAGCTGATTGAAGTCCACGAAGACCTAATATACGAAGAGAAGCCAGTGAAAATCCTTGACAGACAGGATAAGAGGCTGAGAAACAAAGTTATACCCTTAGTTAAAGTCTTATGGAAGAAGCCACATGGGAAAGAGAAGATGATATGAGAGATCAAAACCCCGAGTTATTTTAAATTACATGTACGTTAATTTTCGAGGACGAAAATTTCTAAGGTGGGGAGATTGTAAAACCCGGCCTTTTTATAGCGTGTAAAATTTACAAAAAAATCTTAATGCATGAGATTTTTGTCCAGATAGTTTATATATGTATTTCGTCACACAAAATGATAAATAAAGGTATAGTGTCGGAGCAAGTTAATAACAAAACGACATGTAGCTTGACTAGAGAAAACTACATGAAGTTTAGGACAAACGAGCAAATGTAAGAAAATTACGGGGCAATAAATAAATTAGAAATTTATCCCCTAGGGCTGCTTAATGGCGCCAACTATAGTGTGAATAGAGGTGATTTTGTTTCCTCATATGTCCAAGTGAATATCAGAAGAAATCACACAGGATTTCTGTATAAATTCAAGATAGGTCAAATGTGCCCTTTAGGAAACAAAATATTTGACAAATCAAGAGAGAATCAAGAAGATTATGGGCATATTCTAGGCTCTAATGGCTGAGATTTTCAGTCAATAAATGCAGTGGAAAGTCCACCAGAATCAGCCAGAAAAGGAAATTTAGGAGATTATGAGAATAAGTCAAAGATCAAGAGAATTAATGACAGAATATCTCCCATTTCCTTCCTCTTTTAGGCGCCATTCTCCCCTATAAATAGAGGCTTAGGTCTCACTCATTCCTCATACCAAAATCTGAAAGCTTCAGAGAAAAAGAAAGAAAAAAAAAAGAAAGAGAGAGAGGGAAAGAATAGTAGAAACTCTGAAGAAAATTCAAAGAGTGTTCTTGTGAGAAGGAGTAGCTTAGTAGAAAGAATTGAAGTTTTGTTTCGCCGAGGTTAAGGTATATCGAAAGCCTCGCATGTTTAAGTTCAATTTTATTTCTGATCGAGGCTAAATCGAAGTTATCGATTATAGGATTTGAACGTTCGTGGGAACTCGAAGATAAACTAAGAACATTCAAACACGAATTCGAAGGTTTGCACTCTAGTCGCCTTAGTCACCGAGGACTTGTACACCCTCGCTGATTATTGGCTGAGCGCGCTCCACGAGGTACGTACACCATGATGAGGATCCTCTAAGAAGAAGTTAAAGCAAGTTAAAGTGAAACTATATATGATATTGATAATGATTTGTCATGCATTGCATAAACTATATTTTGTGAGAAAATAGTTGTTTCACTGGGCTTTTAGCTCACATGTTTTTCCTTCGTACTGTAGGTAAAAATCCTATAGTGGAATGCTGGATTGTGCAACGGCACTGCAGGGCGAGCGAGGCGGGTTATGGAAAGCCACGAAAATAAATTCCGCAAAAAAAAAAAAACCAAGTTATTTAATTTATTAAGTATCTATTTCAAGACAAGTATTTTTTATGACAATTACGTCATAATATGTTTCTCAATAATAATTTATGTATTTGAAAGTATTATGATATTCTTTCATGAGTTATATTATACGATAAAGAAAAAGTTTATTACAATTTTTCTGTATAAGTAAAGTAAAGTTTAAAGTAAAGTAATGGTCCGAAAAGTCGGGTCGTTACAGTTTTACTTTTAGAATTAAAATACTAACATGTATTCTAGAGTCTCCATCGCGGACTAGTTTGCTTAGGAACTCAATGTATTAATACTTGCTATATGACTAAGTATTGGATCAATATCACTTTAGTTACTAGTTATGATTGAGTCATATGACATGTTGGATAACTATAGTTATAGCAAATATATATAGGGTGATTTATATATATAGTCAAAATATACCCACATATTACAAAATAATTCAAAGGTTACAATATATATCAAAATTATTCATTCCATAAATTAATAGTACAATAATACCAGAATTTGCAACAATGTTTTCCTAACACTTTCAAATCTGTCAAAGAAGGTCTCTCATCATGCTAAACCAACAAGAACTGGTCCGAACACCACTAATCGAAGACAAATACGCAAACCACCGCGCGAAGAACTCAACTACGCCAAGCAAAACAGAAAAGGGTAATGCATTTTTTGAGTTGTTTGAATTGGTTTCTCTCATTACCTGTGTTTTCGTTCCTCTCATATATATATATATATATATATATATATTGCTTCTTTTAAGTTGTAATGAATTTTTATTTATGTGGTGTATTATTTTGATTTCAAAAAATACAAATTGAAAACTGATTGCGTATAAAATTTGTTTTTTCTCATATGTAATTTGTTTAAATCATATGAGAATACATAATCTATTATATATCTATTACATGCACAGACTTTATTAAAGATTTTTTCCCCTTCTTTCAGAGGAGTTGGTTGAAGATTTTTTGTTATCTTTAATATTTATTTACTTTCAAAGAAAAATACAGAATGTCTTCGTTTTTTTAATATCACACGAAATAACATTTTAAATATAAAATTGAATATTATATTTTAATTTCATGTCAGTATTGATACCATATTAAAATTTTGTTGATGAAAAAGTTAACATTATGTTATTTTTAGTGTTTGTGGTATTTTATTGGTTTATGTTTTTATTCCTTTTGACTTAAGATTCCTTATATGCATACATGTTTCGTAATGTATATATATATATATATATATATTTTGTTAAAATATTATTATATATATATTTATATATATTGTTAAAATGTTATTATGATATTAAATTTTTACTTTCATATTAAAAAAGTGTATGTTTGCCGAATTGACATAGAAGAAAAATTAATAATTGGTTTCTTGGAGTAATATGATACTCATATTATGAGAAACAATATAGTTCATTGTTGCTTGTTAGATTCAATATTTTTTTATTTTACGATTTTACATATAATTCTCTATATCATATTTTATATATAATATGTGATTGTTTAAATAATTTCTTTTTTATATGTATGATGTTGTTGTTTTTCAGGAAAATTTGAAAGATCTGAATTCAAAAAAAAAAAATTGAAATGACAATGGAGAAATAAGTGGGATTAAAAATTGAAACAGCAATGGAGAAATAAGTAGGATTGTAGTCATTGAAGTCCATAATTTATGGAGAATGATGAACACAAAAACAAAAAGAAGAAACGGGTCGGATCCACTTCTCAAGGGATATTTTAGAAGTAAAAATTATGCCATATAGGCAAAATGAATGGATGTACTATTAAAAGCAATGTTGGTATATTTGTGTAATAAATGGTTTGATATTGAACGATTGTGAAAAAAGTTCATATATATATAACTAAACTGCATTAAACGGAGCCAGCTTAGGCCCAGTGGCCCAAGTTGGCCCATTGTAATTTTGATCCAAAATATTTTTTTTTTAATTTTTCTTTGAATAACCCTCCTAAATTTTTAAAATTTTACCTTATTACCACTCTTATTAAAATGTATTACCTCAAGTGCCTCCTGATCTTAATTTCTGGCTCCGTCCCTGATAACATATCAATATATTTTGGCGAATTTGTGCCCAAAACTAGTAAATTGTATATGCTACAGTCATTTATATAGCCGTCTTTGATAAGGCGGATTAAGTCATAGTTATTTTGGTCAACTAGTTTGGAAGAGCGGGGAGTAGTAGATGACCGATGATGATTCACTCTAGTAAAGTCATTATAATTAGTTTTGTCGAAAGTCCAACCCGCAGGCCAAATACTTCTGAGTCACATACCCTTTAAGGAGTCAATTCTGGGGTCGTACTGAGCAAGCATTAAAAAGGAGTCACTTCACATATTGGCCATTTGGAGCGAAAACAAGTCTATATAAATTGACTATAGCAGTAATGAACGTATAAGTCCAACTTTTTTATATAATACTATTTAGATATATGAGCATATATGTATCACTTGGTATATAAACGTACATATGTTTGTAGTCACTGTAGCATGTAGTATGTGATCATATTTATATGATTGTTATAATACCTATTAAACATGAAACAATGGATCATTATTTTCATGTTTATACCATAACTGTATAATAATAGATATTTAACTACTTTTTAATATGTGAAGGTCATGGTCTGTTATGATTGTTAGTTATATGACTGTAGTATATCTATGTTAATATGTAGATGGGCTTAATTAACCATTATATTTAAATTAGGGACTAATATGTCCGTGATTGGTTGAAATCTGAATCGACTTGGTATAATTTTTAGTCTCTTATTTTGTTTTAATTTAATTTATGAGACAAACTGAATTGAATTAGGTGGTTAGTTTTTTTTTTTTTTTTTAACATGAAAATAAGGATCCGTGGATTCTATGCTTGTTCTTGATAAATGATATCTTATGATTGTTTTTCATTCAATTTAATTGGTTTGAATAACATGTTAATATTTTTTTTTTAAATATACGCTTCTGCCTAACATAGTTTTCCTTCACTTTATTCCTATGCTCCTTCGTCTCTTTTCTATTCTCTCTCTTTGATTTTTTTTTTTTTTTGAAAGATCAAGAGAGATTTTGAAGAATGCCACATTCTTATCACAATGATAATTTATATCCTATGTGAGATGCACTTTTCATTTTTACCCCAAAATTTACATTACAAATATAGAGTGGAAAAAAAAAAGAGCACACTACTTGAGGTATAGATTAAAAAGAGCACACTACTTGAGATATAGATTAAAAAGAGCATACTACTTGAGGTATAGATTATTAAATGGCATCAAGAATGGTTTTATTTTGAAATTCTCCCAAAGATCCCAAAGATCAATGTTCTCTAACGCCCATAATCCATATGCTTCTAACCACTCACAACAGCATGTACCACTGGAAGCCCATAAGCTTGTTGGATAAAGCCGATCACTCTTTTGTTCTTCCCAATCAAGCATTTCGCTATCGCTAAGTTTCCGACTTCTATGGTTGACTTCTAAGACGTATAAAGGCTTTAATGAGTAGATGACTAATAAAAATGGGAGAAATTATAGCAATGAGTATAGTTAGTTTAACAATAATCCATATGATGTTCAAATTTGTGCACCTCTTGCAAATTTGCTCATGGAGAATATTATAACTAGTCCCTTATAATTAGATATTTACAAATCTAATTTCTATATTAGATTTTTTATATTAATATTTTAGAAGATGTGTAATTACTATATAGGACTATAGACCCGGTTCCTAACCCAATTTTAAAAATGGATATTAATAAAAAATTCAAAACAAAATTTCTATTATTGTGGGATTCAAAAATAAAAAAAAAAAAAAAGGTATGCCGATTAATAAATATAATATTCTCCCCTATTCACGCACACAAACCATAACCTCCTCTTTCCCGTTCAAATTCTTTTTCTCCTTCCAAATCAAAACCTAGCAATCTTCAAGCCCTAGAAATCTTCAAAATCTCGTCGCCTACAAATTAAAATGGCGAGAACGAAGACAACGGCAAGAGAAGTTGCTGGGCATACGAAGGAGCTGGTTGCCGGAATCAGAAAGTCACCCCGCGCCGGACAATCGGAAAGAGTCGTCGCCGGACAAAGCAAGGAGAGAACAACTAGACCTTCTAGAGTACCCAGAATCAAAGGGGACAATGCTGAGGTTCATAAGCCGGTAAGTTGTGGTTCTATCACCGTCTATATGATATTTTCTGATCAATTTTACATGCCGAATATGTGGGTGATATTGCTGGGAATATAAAATATTGACCTACTGAAAATGAGTTTCATGGGTATGAAAATCTCAAGGCTTCTTTTTTTTTTTTCCTAATTTTTTAATTTATTTTTCATTCCAAAATATTTAGTGGGTGAAGGATTTTAGGTGTAGATGTGGGCAGTTTATTGCAATAATTGAAAAACAAAAACCAAAAAAGGAAAATGAACGGTGTAAATATATCGTAACATTGCCCGAATGTAATAGTAGATTTGAGTACCTATGTGTTTTAAATATTTTCTTTTTGTTGGTCATCTTTGATGTTCTTGCTTATACATATATTCTTTAGTTTATATTCTATTTCTTTGTTTTTTTTTTTTTTTTTGTGAAATCAATGTATATAGTAGTTTTGGTTTATACAATATGATGTGGATAATATAATATTTACTATATTGATATTGTTCATATGTGTAATGTGTTTCTTATATTTACAGTATTTACAGCGTGTGCACTATAACATTAGCAATATTATATTTATAGCATAATATGTTATTGATGTGGTCAATTTGAAAAATTCATGAATTTAATCTTTGTGAATATATTATTTTTCGGTAAATATAAGATTGACTGTAAATTGAGCGCCCATATTTTTGTTGTGAAAATTTGAATTTGATAAGAAAGTCAGAGAGAGTGAATGTTAAATCCTTAAAAATCAGCTACGATCAAACCAATAAAAAAGGAAACTGATGTTTGCAAAAAAAAAAAATGATTGCAGGGAAATAAAAGCACCGAGTACCCAATTGAAGGGTATATATGTAATAAAAAAAATCCAAAAATATAAATAAGGAAAAATAGATTATTAATGTAAATATCTAATCTTGTCAAATAATTTTGTAAATATCACGCGTAAGGAATTTAGATATGTAATTTTCCCTTTGCTCATTCATAATGGATCACTAGGTATTCTTTTGAAGGCCTAGTACTTACGGACAACTTTTTAGCAATATATATTTATAATGTAGTATAACTATATGAGTAAACCAAAAAATCTAGATATGTATATGATATACACATTCTATAGATTAACTATGAATATTCTTAATTTTCTAGTGACTTGTTAATCACATTATAACTATACCATACACATAATTATAGCTTGCTTATTATATATCATATCATTACATTGTGCGTATATTTCATACATGTTTATATCTAGCACATCGCCATACATATAACTAGTTTAATAACTATATCCATATCAGTACTAGTTATACTATAGTTATAAACTAGCATGTAGTGGAGGTCATAGTTATAGTCCTTGACAGACAACTATAACATATACTAAGATATACCTTACCACATATTTTTCGCTTAAACTATCCTAAAATATATAATTACAAGCGTTGTTGTTTTGAAAAAAGAAATAAATTAAAATTAAAATAAATTAAAATAAAAAAGCGAACAAGCTTAGAACATCTTCAGTACAATGCGAAATTTATGTCAATGCCAAAATTTGACATTTTGACGTAAAAAAAATATTTTTCAATATAATGTCAAATTTGATATTTGATTTGACAATTGTTATACATGAGACCAAATTTGACATAAAAAATAGCATAAAACCAAAAACTTAACATTTGAACTAGATTATTAATTGGTTAACTTTTATGTATTTAATTAAAAATTAATATTATATTCAAAAAAATTTCTTTCCTATAAAAAAATTGCTATTATTATTTATAATCCTCTACCGTTGATTAGTATTAACTAATTTTACTTTTTTAAATTGTCGAATTTAACATCGATATTGGAATTTGCATGGCAATTGTCTTATGCTTATCCCACATACGATTCGGCTTTCGCGAAATCAAAATGTACAAGAAACATTATTCACACAAATACAATATTGGAAGGCAAAGCCTCCGTAATTTCTAGGTTTTCTCGTTTTGTTTTGTTTTGTTTATTTTTCAGAGCCCCAAACAGTTTCTTCGTACCTCAATTTGCCACTCCACATTCACTGCGAAATCAAGGTCTTCACAAATCCAATGCAGAAGAATCGATACCCACTTGTAATTATGGGCTCATTTTGGCAGTGAATATATATATATATATATATATATATATGAGATGAGCCAAATCTCATGGACTCTCCACCAAAACTTTGGTCACCTTTTGAAAGCGTGCATAGCAGAGAGAGACCTCTTGGCGGGAAAATGTCTGCATGCCTTGTACGTCAAGTCTGTGGTTCCAAACTCAACCTATCTCTCCAATCACTTCATTCTCTTCTACTCCAAATGTGGCTCTCTCTCCTCCGCTCGCCGCGCCTTCGACCGAACCCCAAACCCCAACGTCTTCTCCTTCAACGCCATCGTCGCCGCCTACGCCAAGGCCTCGCTGCCCAGCGCCGCGCGCCAGCTGTTCGACCGGATTCCCGAGCCGGACTTGGTGTCCTACAACACCCTCATCTCGTCTTACGCGGGCTGCGGCGACACCCGGGAGGCTCTGCGCTTGTTCGAGGCGCTGAGAGGGGCCCCGGCGGGGCTCGACATGGACGGCTTCACGCTGTCGGCTGCGATGGCGGCCTGTGAGGGCGATGTCGGTCTGATTAGGCAGCTGCATTCGTTGGCGGTTTCGGGCGGGTTTGATTCCTTTGCGTCGGTGAATAACTCGCTGATTACTTACTATGGGAGAAACGGGCTCTGGGAGGAGGCGGAGCGGGTGTTCTGTGGTATGGGCGAGAGGAGAGACGAGGTGTCTTGGAATGCGATGATCGCTGCGTTCGGGAAGCATGGAAAAGGATCGAAAGCGTTGGGATTGTTTCGGGAAATGGGTAGGAGGGGATTGCGGGTTGACGTGTTCACGTGGGCGAGCCTTTTGGGCGCGTTTTCGGGTGGTGAGTATTTGTTTGGCGCGCTTCAGTTTCATGCCAAGTTGATCAAGGAAGGGTTGAACCGGAATTCTCATGTGGGAAGCGGCTTGATTGACTTGTATTCTAAGTTAGCAGGCGGTGTGTCGAAAATCAGGAAAATATTCGAAGAAGTCCCTCTCCCGGATTTGGTTCTTTGGAACACAATGATTTCCGGGTATTCCCAAAACGACGAGTTCTCCGTTGCTGCTGTTGATTGCTTTCGGCAGATGCAGCGCGTTGGTCACCGCCCCGACGACTGTAGCTTTTCCTGTGCAATCAGCGCTTGCTCCAATCTGTCATCCCCTTCTCAGGGGAGACAGATTCATTCTTTGGCAATCAAATCCGAGATCCCATCAAATAGAATTTCGGTAAACAATGCTCTTATTGCAATGTACTCAAAATGCGGGAATCTTCGGGATGCGAGAAAGATCTTTGATAGGATGTTTGAGCGCAATACTAGCACTCTGAACTCCATGATGCGCAATACTAGCACTCTGAACTCCATGATTGCGGGCTACGCACAGCATGGTTTTGGGATGGAATCGTTACGCCTTCTCGAGCAGATGCTCCGAGCTAACATCACGCCTACAAGTATAACCTTTATCTCCGTCCTCTCCGCTTGCGGTCACATAGGGAAAGTCGAGGAAGGCCAGAAGTATTTCAATATGATGACGGAGAAGTTTGCGATAAAACCAGAATCAGCACACTACTCGTGCATGATAGATCTTTTGGGTCGCGCGGGCAAGCTGGATGAAGCCAAGAAGCTGATTGAGACAATGCCGTTTAGTCCTCCCGCCTCTGGGTGGGCTGCGCTTCTCGGTGCCTGCAAAAAGCACGGAAACATGGAGCTGGCAGTGACAGCAGCCAATCATCTTATCGAACTGGAGCCTTCGAAAGCCTTCCCGTACGTTGTGCTAGCAAACATGTACGCTTGCGCTGGAAGATGGGGAGAGGTAGCGGAAATTAGAAAGCTTATGCGTGACCGAGGTGTGAGGAAGAAACCGGGGTGTAGTTGGATTGAGGTGAATAAGAGGGTGAATTACTTTGTCGCGGAAGATAGTTCTCATCCGATGATTAAAGAAATCCATGCTTACTTGGACGAGATGTTGAGGAAGATCGAGCGAGCTGGGTATGTCCCGGATGTAAGGTGGGCCATGGTAAAGGAGGACGAAGCGGTGGAAGGAGAGACAAATACAAGACTAGGACATCACAGCGAGAAGCTCGCAGTTGCGTTCGGGCTCATCTCGACTGAAGAAGGAGAGCCTATTCTTGTCGCGAAGAATCTGAGGATATGCGGCGACTGTCACAACGCGATAAAATATATCTCGGCGGAGACGGGGCGGGAAATCACTGTGAGAGATAACCACAGGTTTCATTGCTTCAGAGAAGGACATTGTTCTTGTGGGGATTATTGGTGACGAAAAAGATGAGTACGGATATGTGAAACACATTTTTTTTCGCTGCGGTTTTTAGACTCGAAGCTCCAGTGATAGAGGGGGAAAAATTCAAATGCCAAATTCAGGCTGAACGGTAGCCTACCGTCCCTTATTTGCAAGTAATTTTTGTTTCATTTAAGGGAAAACAAATATAATCTTGAAACATTTTAGAATGTAACTTGAATAGAAGGTTGTAATTTTGAATGTTTTTAAACTTTTGAGCCCAAACCTTTCTTTTCTTTGTTTATATTTATAAAAAAATAAAAAGAAAAAGAAGAAACCAATATTGCAATCTATTTCAATACGACATTAGGTATAAAATTTGCACTTTTTTATTTATTTATATCCTACTTTTACATCATAAAAGGAGTAGAAACTAAGAGAGTTGAACCATAAATTTACTAATGGTATTGATTGAAGGCATTCATTAAATCATCTGTAAAATACCAAGTTCAGTCCAACCCTCAAATGGCACAGAGATAACTTCCTTACACGGCGGCACAATTGAGCTAACCCGTCGTCATGACACGCTGAGTGCTTGCGCAGAGGCTGTACAGTCGAACAACCTTGCCATCTCTCAGGCCAATGCGATGCGTGCGATGCGAAAATTCACGACCAACTTCAACGAATCTATGAAGCCGATTGATGAGACAGTTAGGGCAACAATCTTTCTCAACAATCTATGTGATCAACAAAGAGTGGGCGTTCTATTAAGGGATGATAAACATCCATTCCCTCAAATAATATCAATCAACGTATTCATTGTCATTCTTTCTTTGATACAATTATCAATGCCGCAAACCATGAAATTCCAAATCAAAACAAGAATAGCTCTCAGTTTTGTTACTTTTTACTTACTAATATCTATTATCTATTAGTACTATAAACTAGAATAGATACTAATATCTATTAGTATCTATAAAATATTCTTATTATATATTAAATATAATATATTTAATATAATTATAATTATAAAAAAGTAATAATAGTTGTTTCATAACTTCATTAAAAAATGAACCTTTCTTTTTGTCAATATGGGATGGGATAAAATTGAAAAATTATTTCTGTATATTTTGATCCTTTTTTTATTGTATCCACGAATTCTTTTTTTTTTTTTTCTTTTAGAACGAGGAGTGATCGTAGCTTATAATGAAAATGCCCTTTATTTTTTACTTTAAATTGAACTTATTAAATTGAGTAGTCGGTTCATTTATATAATCTCTCGAATGAAAAGAAAAAAAAGAATCATATGTTCTCTCAAAACTCTACTTTCAAAGCAAAAAAAAAAAGTTAAAAAAAAAAAAAAGAGAAGAAAAAAAATCTATAATCCTATTGAAGAAGCTGCTGCTGTTTCGTGAAGAACAGATCCTGAGATTTGCGTAGTTTAGATATCCGTTTCCGATGACTCCGACCTTGTTTGTGTTGTTCCCATTCATATGCTCCTCTAAGGACTTTATTTCCACAAGCCTATACAAGTAGACAAGCATAAAAAAATAACAATGCTAGACAATCCTCAGTTAATCAGACAAGTCAATTTTTTGAGGGCATAGACAAGTTGACAGAAATAATTATCTAGATTTAGCTGATAGAAATTGCTGACCTCGCATACATGCTGAGTCCACAATTCCCTTTCGAGTAATTTGGTTCCACTGATTTTTCGAGCCGCCTTACTGGGCGCCAAAATAGCTTCCTGGTTAAGGAAAGATCTTATAATTTTCTCAGCTGGGTTAACAACTTGTTCTGCCCATATATCATCTGATTTACCTACGATACAAAATGATGAAACTGTGACTCGGGATGCTATGTGAGTGAAGGATTTCAACTTTGCTATGGAAGAAGCCATCACACACAAACACGCACAAAAACAAAAAAAAAAACAAAAAAAAAAAACGAATAGGGGACTAAAAAGGACATACTTGATATTGACTCTGTTGCGTCCATGAAATGTATGTCCCATTCAAACAATTTCTGCAGCCGAAAAATCATACGTCTCTGCAAAACAAGGTAAGTTTTATTACCGAGTTCGTCTACGGATCATATAAATGTAAGCTAATACCTTCGATTAATTAGCCCATAACTGTTTTTCTTACATCTGCTTTGCAGGGAATGTGATAGAGCAAAGGGAGGAGAAATCATATCTTTTAACCTAAAATTCAAGTTTCAAAGACTTATCAAATGCAGTCTGCTTGAAAAGAAGGTTGCCAAGTTTTTGAATTTTGAATTTTTGGCAGCACGATTATAAAAATATATATGAAAAGGCTTTCCATTTCATTCACTTGATAATTAGCCTTACTCTCATTAAGGAAGAAGAAGAAGAAGAAAGAGTAGCACATAACGCCACAGCTTGGCTCTACCTTATGAAGAGGATAAAGAAAAGGCAAGAGAGCTTGCCTAAATCTGAGCTCTCAAGAGTGAAGGTACTTTAAAATAGTAGAAGATTTAGAATTAGATGGTAGATGTTCAAGGCCTACACACTTATTCTCAGAAAAACTGCTAGGCTAAACAATACAATTCAGAATGAATATCCAACTCTTAAATGAAACAGTAAGGTGGATACACAATTCTGCAGCAAATATCCTAAAAAGCGAATGAAGTAAAAAAAAAAAAGATATTTCTAACCAAGAATCCTGTTAAAAAAAATAATAAATAAATAAAAATAATTATGATAATAATCTATACCTGACGCCGAATGAGCCTTCGAGTATTGAGTTTTACTTTGTCAATAGCTTCTTTCAATAGAGTTTTTGCTTTGCTGTCATCGGGGGATTTTAATACTTCCCTCATGTTTGCTTTTAGAATCCTATCACCTTTGTCATCCAACTTCACGGTGACAGAGCCATTGGTTGAATAGTTCGCAGAATCGCACTTAGCTTCGACAACAAAATCTTGAAGAAAAGTCTCAAATTCCCGAACACCAATAGCCTGCAGCAACCCTCGAGTATAATCCGCATTCAGATTGAAAATATCGTAGACTTCATCCAGTAATCCGGAATCCACCATGCAATCTACTCTTTGCTCTACATACCGATCCAGCACAGGGAGAGATGCATCCATACATATAAAACAACAATCATATCTGAAATTATCAGCCTGGCCCCAGTTCTGCCCTGCCAGGTACAAATTGTGGACACTATTGGTTTCGTCTTACTTATTTAAAAATGTAAAAAGAAGAATGTAAAAGAATCAACAATTTGACGTCAATTCCAGACTACAATTGTTATAATGAATGAGAATTTGGGAAACTAATAATTGGCAACTTAAATCTGTTGAGAACAAGTAGAGACAAGTACTTGACTTCAGACTTGAATTTTTCCATCCGGAAACAGATAAATAGAGAGAGAGAAACTAATATAGAGATTTCTTATAGCAAAAAATATACAAAAAATGCCATGCATTTTTGGATGGCATTTTTTGGCAGAGGGACCTGATTTATAAGCTGACCGTCTTTCTTACGAAAAGTAGTAAATGAACAAATGAGTAAATATTTTCACTGGTCAATAATGTCTGAAAATAAATCAATATCTTCACTGGAAAACAAACCTCTGCAGCCTTCCCCTGTAGAAGTTCACTAGGGAGGATACCAGAACGAGCATACAAGCTAAGGTATTGATTGATCTGCAAAAAAAATAACCCAAAAAAATTATCGACAAGGTACATTATTTTCTCTAGACCAAATGCCGCATTTTACGATGTTAATAGAAAATTAAAAGCCGAATACTTTATTTTGTTACTGGTTAATGTCGAAGGAGAGCACGTATAGCATCTTCAAGCCCAAAAAAAAAAAAACAATAATAAATAAAAACAAAAGCAAAAACAAACAACCCCATATCACAGCACACAGAAAGCCATAAATACAGCAAGAAATAACTCCATAGAGCGCCGGAATCTTCCTGATGCTGCTTTATTCAACAGTTGAGCATAGAAAATATAGTTCCTAAGGAATTGCCTTCTTAACAGACTGTTGACAGTGAAGTCATCATAGGAGGGTGTTTTTCTACTGGAAGAGTTCTTAACAATATTCCTAAAGCATATTGAATGTACATGAATTCAGATATTTCATAGATGAACTTTCATCACCCGATTAGAAAAGAATGTTAAAGCTATAGAAAATTATCAAAACCCATAGACAACGAGCATATTATATGTCTTGCAAATAATATATGTATAAAGTAGGAAACAAATTAAGCTATTATTTAAGACAATCAAACCTCTTAGCATTTCTTGCTTCGTTTAAATCAAAACACAATGATAGAGGCAAATGTTCTCACAAATCACTAGAGATTAAATGAATACATCTAGACAGAAAACATGCAATTATTAAAAGATCCCTGTCTACACATTCCGAGGACAGAAGCAGTTTATCAAAAACTCGGAACCTACTTTTCTGTGGTTGTTCGGGTGGATCCTGTTTGCTGCAACTGGATCAATAGTTTTCAGATGCTCGTAACTATCACTAATCTCTTCACACTCACACTCTAAATTACAGCTCGATTGTGCTTCTCCTGCACGTAACACAGAGTGAATGATTCAGCACTCTCTTCGTCTCATCAAAAAAAAAAAAGATTCAGAACTCCAAATTGAGAATACAAAAATTTGCAAGAAGAGTTGTTACTTGCCTGGAGAGGTAGTTAAGCGATCGTCATCCAGATATTCTGTCGTGTCATCTAGAAGGAATGAGCTTACAAGAGCCTGAATTGAAATAAAACAAAGATGTAAACAAAAATAAATGTGAAAGGAGAGTGAATAAAAAAAGGAATATATATATGGAAAAACTAAGTTTAATGAAAAGATTATGCATCAATGTCACATAGTTGCATCCATCTTAAAAGACTAGCTCTAAGCACATTCAATGAAATTCAATAACAACAATATTAGCTTAAGGAAACATAACAACACGGAAGACAAGATCAATTTTGTAGTTTGGCAATATTTCAACTAAGCCAAAATAAAGCAACCATAAAAGAGCAATGACAAGCTTCTATTCATGAGGTGGATGCGATCGAAAAGCACTTGTCAAAACCAACTTTCATGCAGTAGCGAATAAGCACAATAATCAGTTGAATGAGAAAATGCCCATAATGAACATAGGGGGAAAAAAAGATTATAAGTGCATAATGCACCTACAATATGCTAAGAAACATATATATGATGGCTGCAATTGCCAAGTGAATGCACTTTAAAGAGCATAAAAGAGCAAGATGCAATTAATATTAACATTCTTTAGTTATTTCGACAAAAATGTCGGTCATCCATCAGATAAAAATAAATATAGAGCAGTTCTCTACCTGGATATAGTAATGTGTACCTCCAACAATGACCGGCAAGCAGTTACGAGACAAGATATCATCAATAAGCTGAAAAATCCATTCACGGGTTTGGTTAGAAAGTAGCCAAAAACAGTAGTGGAGTAGAATATTTACATCAAGAAATCAGAAAAACAAAGATACTATATATGTGTTTTAGCCCATGTTTAGGGCACCGTGCATTGTATTATATTTCATTGTATATGATTGTATAGGGTTGTGATGTGTTGGTACGAATTGTAGGCCAACTGGATGATATACCATGATGTATTAAGCTTGTTTCAGTATTATACACCTTCTTCTACCACGGCAAACACCATTCAATGCAATATGATGGGACTTGCATGATGCACTAGACACGCGTGTGAAAAAAAAAATTAAGAAAAAAAGCTCTTAAACTGTCATATTATATTTGTTGAGTTGAAAATCTCGTACAAAGTTGAAACCTTCGTTTTCTTAATTAGGAATCTTTAGTCTAACATCGTTTCAGATACAAAACACATAACACTTAGACCACGCTTGGTGTATGGTATAAGATTCTCATATTTTATCGAACCGTACAGATGTTTGCATGGTTTACGCTCTATTTTAACCCAAAACTTGCGAAATACAAAACAATATTGTGCACCAAACATTAATTTCAAAAATGCCAACATTTAATTTCAAAAATCAAGATTATAGTTCTCATACAAAATTATGCTAATTGTCACATATTAGTGTTTATGCACATTGTATAACACAAAGCTCAAAGAGACTTTGATAATTACAACACTAAAGACGAGAAAAAAAGGAACAAAAAGTTGAGAGAAAACTCACAGGAATCGCAGAATCCCGAAAGTCCTTAGCCGTAAATTCAACGCTCGGACTCACAGTCCCCAAAAGATGATGAGTCACTCCTACCAAAACCCAAAGGAAAAAAAAAAAATCGCACCGAGAAATTGAAGCGAAAATAACAAAAAACGGAGAGAGGTTTATAGTAGAGACCTCTTTGTTCGTGGACTGTGACCTTGTTGGTGAGGACGTCGAGGCCTCTGTAGACCTGCATGGAATCGGCGCTGACGACCTCGACGGCGAAGTGAGAGCCCAAATCAATGGCCAGCTTCGACTTCCCTGAGCCCGTGGGTCCCATTATCACCACCACCTTCGGCTTCGACTTTCCTCCGCCATTGCTAGGGTTTCCGATTCTGTTCGTCTCTGCGGCGTCACTGTGTGTCTCTGTCTCCGCCATGATCAATCAAGCTCTGTGACTGAAAACCGAAACAGAGTTTTTTTTTTTTTTTTTTTTTTGGGGGGTGCGCTACGAACCAATTCAATTTCAACCTAATTTTAAGTCAAGGACTGAGAAACGACAACGGCTGACCAAACGACAAGGGTGAAAATTTGTCACACTAACTAAAACGACGACGCATTTGCTTCAGGAAAAAAAAAAAAAAAAAAAGTACTAACCTTCAAAAAACGACGCGTCTACTCTTGCATATATATATATATATATATTTATATCTACTAATTTTTATACACGCGCGCTCTGCGCGTGTAAAACACGTGTAAAATAATATAACCAATAAAAAATATGATACGATGAAAAAAAAAAGTGTATTTTTATTAAATTTTTTTAAAAATGTGATATTTTTGTTATTTTGAATAATTACAAGGTTAAATTTATCATTTAATATAAATACAATGGCTTTTTTTAAAATTTCCAAACTAAAAAAATAAAAATAAAAGCTTAGAACAAAAAAATCAAATAAAAAATAATTACGGTAAAAAAATATATATATAACAAAGGGTGTCAAAAGATTGAGAAAAATATTCTGAATCCAACCGGGGCAAGAAATTTTTTTTTCGAGATCATTACGTAAAAAAAAAAGCTGTTGAAACGATTCAAACAAAAAAGTAAAAAAGAAAATGAGAATTTGTAAAAAAAGTCCTCCAAAATTTATGAATTTACAATAAAATCCCTTTATGTTTGCAAAAACAACCCTCTAAATTTTCTTAAAACCCCCCAAAATAAGCCCCTAAATGCAATTTAAAAAAAAAACTTTCATTGAATGAATAGTATTTTGTGAGTAGGTGAATAGTAAACTTACTCATTCTTATTATATATGTATAGATTACTATTATATAAAGATGAGTTGTTTTATTGTAGATATAGACACATATTTACTATTCATTCAGAAGTAAACTTTACCGCTTGTTTGGCATACACATTTCACTCATTTTATTTTATTTCATTATTTTATTTTTTTAACTTTTCTAATCCTTCAAATTATTTCATTTTTTTCAATCATTTTTTTTAATTTTTTAAATCTCTATACAATATCTTTAAATCTCAATCATTCATACTACTTTAAAATTCACAAAATCAAATCATTCTTATATTATTTTTTTAAATTATTTTCAAATCATTCAAAACCATTTTCAAACTATTTTTTTCATCCAAAAAATAAAATAGAATTGCCAAAACAGCCACCTCAAACAAAGGTATTTTGTCTTTATATGTGATTCCCTTTTTTTTCTTCTACCTTACGCGCCCCTCGTCCCAACTCCCAACCCAATAGAAATCCAACACCTCTTACTCTGTCTCTCCTCCTCTTCCTTAATTTCTTTTTTTTTTATTTTCTTTTTTCCCTTCTTCTCTCATGGGTTGCTGAAGCCATAGCCCATCTCTTTTTTTTTTTTTTTTTAAACATGCACTCTATTTTTATTTTCAACCCTTAAATGCACTTAAGCTATAGTTTTTAATTTTGACTTTAACATAATCTGTTTTACAAATTTTTTTACCTTTTTTATTCCAATACTTTTTTTACACGCTATTCTAATACAAACTCCAACTTATTCACTATTTTATTAATCAATTGTGTATGTGTGTCTAGGCCTGAGACTTTTGTAACTACTCGAACCCCTCTGTTTTATTTTTCTTGGTTATTATATACATAAATTGTTGTTAAAGTAGATAGATGCAAACTTAAATGACCGGCCCGGTCTATGTAGCTTCCTATCTCTCTATTTTTGGTTTTTTGTCGTTTGACTTTTGGTTGTATTTTCTTTCGCGACTTGAATAAACTCCTCAAAGCACAAAAAAAAAAGAGGTTTATAGCTCATTTAGTCCCTAAACTCTTACTCGAGTGATAGTTTGGTCCCTATTCTTTTTTTTATTAACAATAGTAGTCCTTGAACTTTTTATTTGTTGTTACACTGGTCAATTTTAAAAATTTCATTAGTTTTTTAACAGATTTATCACAGGACTAACACGTGTTTTGGGTTTTAAAAGAAAACAACCAAAATACCCTTAGAAAATAAAGCATCGGAATGATTAGCAAAAAAAAACACAAAACAAAAACCAAACAAAGCCTCTCTCTCTGTGCCCCTGCCCCCTCCCACCCCCCCCCCCCCCCCTTCCCCCTCCCCGGCCCTCTCTACTCGAGTCTGTATTTGTTTAATCAATAGTAAGTGAAATGAAAAAGAACAAAATTCATGGAATGTACCTGCTAAATCCTTATCTTTAGAAATAAACCAACAAAATGTACCCACAATAGCACAAAAGCTATAACACCAGAACCCCAAATGCTTAATGACTCCAACACAAGTAAATTTCAAATTGCAAAGTCCAACCAAAGATCAGTCCACTGTTCACAAGGAATTTACCTGCTAAATCCCTATCTTTAGAAACTCTACAACCACTAAGCCTATCAGAAAATATCAGTCCATTGTTCAATTTCCAATCTTGACAACACAACTCCGAATTCAACTCCAAGAATCAACTTCTTGAGTCTCAACAAATCATCATCATTGCATTGTTCAATTCTGCCACCTTTACAAAATCAATCAACACGAACCACCAAAACATTACAATATAAAATACGGTCCTTGTGCCTCCTTCTCTAGCTATGGTCTAGCAGCGTCAATTCGAACAAAGCCTGAACGTCCGTGCCCTCGCTAGCGAGCGCGATGAACAGCGAGACGTGCATGGCGTTGTCCTCGACGCTCTTGCCGTCGGGGTAGAAGTAGATCGCCCACTCGTAGCCGCCGATGACGAACGTGTCGGAGGCGATGTACTTCCCGACGCCTATGCCCATGGCCAGCGAGAACCCCCTGAACTTGAACTCATGGAAGCCATTGACGGTCTCGTCGAAGTCGTGAGATTGGACGGGGACGGCGTCGGCGGTGAAGGTTTCGACGACGAGGCTTCTCGGCGCTCATTGTTGATTGTCCCATCAAACGACGCCGAGTCGGAGAAGATTCGCCGATCTTAGGGTTTCGAGTTTTCGGTGGGGTTTTGGAGAAATCGAAAGGGAATTTCGACAAATTGGGGTTTGAATTCAGATGGATTGGATTAAGAATTGGGATTGAGATTCAGATTAAATCTCCAAGACCTTGGAGATTGGAATCTCTGAAATCTAGGGTTTTGTTGAGAGAGAGAGATAATTTGGGGATTTTGGGGAACAAATATAAGGGTATTTTGTGTATTATAGATTAATACTCGTGTCATGTGCAAGTCACGTGCTAAATCCGTTTGAATTTAAACGGAGTTTGTGAATTTTACTAGTATAGCAACAAATAAAAAGTTCAAGAACCACTATTTCTAATAAAAAAAGAATAGGGATCAAATTGTCACCCGAGTAAGAGTTCAGGAACCAAATGAGCTATTAACCCTGAAAAAAAATACTATAAACTCTTAAAGACCGAAAATAATGTTTAAAAAGCAATGAAAATAATGTTTAATTAGTTTTAGGTTTATGTTGAGGATTTATAAAATTTTGTGGTATTCAGTGAAAAATAATTTTGTGGGATTTTTGTTTAAAGATTTTCAATATAGGGAGCATAAAGTGAAATTTTTTAAAATTATTAGGGTTCGTCTGAAAAATATATTATTAAAAAAATATTAAATAAATAAATAAACAGTATTATTCTTTTTTCAAGAGGTCAATCACTTTAGGTTAGCGTTCAAATACAAAATGCCTTGTCTAATTTTCAGGATAGTTTCTTGAACAATATCTAAACCAAAATTCACTATTAAGTTAATAATGTGGCACACACACCTCTGATGTAGAAATTCGTTGTGAAAGCCACTTACTAATGGTCTAAGTATCTCTATTGCAATATTATTTGCTCATGCATTATTTAGCGTCACGAGAATCACTCTATTTCCTAGATCATACTTTATTAAAACATTTAATATGCGCTCGCAGATATTTTGGCCAGTATGGGCGACCTATTATTCTTTTTTGCAGGTTCCACTCATCGTCTATGTAATGAGTAACTACAATAACATAATCTTCCATAGATCGGCCAATCCAGCCGTCAGAAATCAAAAAATGAACCCTATGAAATTCTTCTATAAGGTCGGTTTTTCTTTTATTGTAATAGTTAACTATATCACTCCTAGTTGTATTCCTAGAAAAAAAATTGAAATTGTGTAATAAAACTTCTTATATATTTTTGGAAAGTTGGGTGCTCACTGAAACCTATAGGAAGATCTGTCGTGCATATAAATTGTGCTAAAGATTCTCTACCTACGAGAGAGTCGTAGGACTTACCTAGGTCGTCGATGTTCCGGCGACCGATTTCGTTCTTGATTGTGTTGTTGCCGCCTGAGCATACTTCGCCTTGCACTGATTCGCGTGATTCCTCAAGTTCGTTTCGTGAGCGGATGCGATGTTGAACCTTTTTTTGCATAATTTGCAAATACCCCACTACTTTCAATTCTTGTCGCCGAGATCTTGCTCAACATGATCAAAATCTAGCTAAACAGCTAATTTCTTCTTTCTGCCACGTGAAGGTGTGGTCGCTGCAGTAACATTGGTGGCGGGAGGTTCTCCCATAACTTCCTCACCCTCTTTATTTGGATTTCGTGAATCTTCAAAGACTGCTGCATCGGGGTCCACCAGCGTTATAGGCATCGTATTTGAACTGGCGCCTCAATCAATCGGTAGATTTCTGCCATTGTTTAATGTTCTTCCACCAACTCTGCTCTCTCGGTATGTGGAAACTCTTGATGTCGAACATCCATTGAACCTGGCATTGTTGAGAAGTCACACTTCGATCAGACGAAATGTTATAATCAATTTAATAATAAACACTAAATATAAATAATTAAATTTTTTTGTCTAAAAATAATTAATAATAAATATATTAATGGTTATTTATAAGAGATTAAAAATGATTATAGAGTGAGAGAAAATGGGTACTTGAGTAGGTTTTTACACAACGGCTCCTTTTTCAAGAGAAATTATAGTGAATACCCAATTTTTAAAACTTAATGTAAGTTATTATCCAATTTTTTGAAAAATATAACCAATTACCCAAATGATGCAATTACTATGGTAATTCACTTTGTTACCAAAAGCATGTGCAAGTAATTCACAAATTGACTAGAAACTCAATTACTTTAAAAGTTAATGTATTTATTTTTATTGTTATATAAATTCTGAGTATTTGCCTACTTCACCCCTTTTTTAATATATATTTTTTTGTCAATATATATATATTATATATTTTTTTAATTTTGTCGTCTCGTTGCCAATGGTCATGAAAATTTTTATCAACAAGTTTTGGGACCGTCAAATTCAACGTTCGTTGTTAATTTAAAATAAATAAATAAATAAATAAAAATAAAAACCAAATCATGATCCATTTCTGTAAAAAACAAATACGGTGATACAAGTCCAGACCCGTACATTTGCGGAAGCGAGAGGCAGGTACCCGTTTCCGCCCCTTCGGATTGCCACAACTAATTGTAAGAAGAAACCGAAGAGAAGCTTACCCCCCGTTTGCCCCAACCATTCTACCCATTGCATTCCATTCTATTTTTTTTTACTTTTTTCAATCCTCCAAACCATTCCATTTCATTCTAAGTTTTTCAATCATTTTTTTCAACTTTCGAAATCCCTATACAATATCTTTAAATCTCAATCATTTATACCACTTCAAAATTTGTAAAATCAAACCATTTTCTAAATCATTTTTCAAACTATTTTCAAACTATTTAGAATGGTAAAAAATGGTTGGAATGGTTTCTCCAAAGACAAGGTTATCCCTACGATATATATCACAGTAACACAGTAGCTTTCTAGGTTTTCTTGTCTTTTTTTGTTTCTTTTCCGTTCTTACTGACTTTTCAGAGCCCAAAACCCTTTCTTCTCCGATTATCCGATTACGTTCAACAAACACTTCCAATTCGTTGCTGCGAAATCCGAAACCCTAACCCTAGCCCCGATGAAGCGGCCATTCGACGACCTCGGCGCCTCGAAGCCGTCCTCCGCCGCCGGAGCGCTGAAGCCGGTGTTCCTCACCAAGGCGCAGCGCGAGCAATTGGCGCTCCAGCGCCTCCAGGAGCAGTCCGAGGAGCAACTCCGCCGCCAACAGGCCTTGCTTTCTCAGGCTCGCTCTCTCGCCTCCGATTCCCCCGCCGCCGACCCTCACAAATCCTCCGACTCCGATCGCCGCGACCGCGATAGGGATAGGGACCGAGACAGAGACCGAGACAGGGACCGGGACAGGGACCGAGATAGGGACCGGGACAGGGACAGGGACAGAGACAGGGACAGGGACAGAGACAGAGACAGAGATAGGGAGCGTTCTGGTCGGGATCGGGACCGAGACCGAGATTCGGAGAGGAAGAATCGGGAGAGAGAGCGCGAAGAGGAGGGCAAGGAACGAGAGAGCGCGCGGGTGGAGAAATTAGGGTCTCGAGAGTTGGAGAAACAGATAGAATCGATTAAGGAGCAGTACCTCGGGTCGAAGAAGCCGAAGAAGCGGGTTATCAAGCCGAGCGAGAAGTTCCGGTTTTCGTTCGACTGGGAGAACACCGAGGACACGTCGAGGGACATGAATGTTCTGTACCAGAACCCTCACGAGGCTCAGCTCTTGTTCGGGCGAGGATTTCGGGCCGGGATGGACCGCAGGGAGCAGAAGAAGCTGGCGGCCAAGAACGAGAAGGAAATGAGAGACGAGCTGCGGCGCAAGGATGGGATCGAGGAGAAGCCTGAGGAAGCCGCCGCTCAGAGGCTGAAGGAAGAGGCTGCCGATCTCTACGACACGTTCGATATGAGGGTCGATCGTCATTGGAGCGAGAAGAAACTTGAGGAGATGACTGAGAGAGATTGGAGGATCTTCCGTGAGGATTTCAATATTTCCTACAAGGGCTCGAAGATTCCTCGGCCGATGAGGAGCTGGGCGGAGAGTAGATTGAGTGCCGAGTTGCTAAAAGCTGTGGAGAGAGCTGGGTATAAGAAGCCGTCCCCGATTCAGATGGCGGCTATCCCACTCGGGTTGCAACAGCGTGATGTTATTGGGATTGCGGAGACTGGGTCGGGGAAGACGGCTGCTTTTGTTCTTCCTATGCTGACTTATATTTCGAGGCTGCCTCCGATTAGCGAAGAGAATGAGGCCGAAGGGCCTTACGCTGTTGTCATGGCGCCCACTCGTGAGTTGGCACAACAGATTGAGGATGAGACCATTAAGTTTGCACATTACTTGGGCATCAAGGTGGTGTCAATTGTCGGTGGACAGTCCATTGAGGAGCAGGGGTTCAAGATCAGGCAGGGATGCGAGGTCGTGATTGCCACTCCGGGTCGTCTGATTGACTGTTTGGAGAGGCGTTATGCTGTGCTAAACCAGTGCAACTATGTGGTTCTTGACGAGGCTGATCGAATGATTGACATGGGGTTTGAGCCGCAGGTCATGGGCGTTTTGGATGCCATGCCTTCCAGCAATTTGAAGCCGGAGAACGAGGATGAAGAACTTGATGAGAAGAAGATTTACAGGACGACTTACATGTTTAGTGCTACTATGCCTGTTGCTGTTGAGAGGCTTGCCAGAAAGTACTTGAGAAATCCTGTTGTGGTCAATATCGGCACTGCTGGGAAGGCAACGGATTTGATCACTCAGACTGTGGTTATGGTTAAAGAATCTGAGAAATACGGTAGGCTGAAGAGATTGCTCGACGAACTCGGTGATAAGACTGCCATTGTGTTTGTTAATACCAAAAAGAATTGTGATTATGTGTCCAAGAATTTGGATAAGGAGGGGTATCGGGTTACCACTTTGCACGGTGGTAAGTCGCAGGAGCAGAGAGAAATCAGCCTTGAAGGTTTCCGAACCAAGAGGTTCAATGTCCTCGTTGCCACGGATGTTGTAGGTCGTGGTATTGACATACCTGATGTGGCTCATGTCATTAACTACGATATGCCCGGGAATATCGAGATGTACACTCATCGTATCGGGCGTACGGGACGTGCGGGGAAGACTGGAGCTGCTACTACTTTCTTGACTATGTATGACACTGAAGTGTTCTATGATCTCAAGCAAATGCTCACCCAAAGCAACAGTGCTGTGCCTCATGAACTGGCAAGACACGAGGCTTCGAAGTTCAAGCCAGGAACAATTCCTGATAGGCCTTCTAGGCGAAACGACACTGTTTTTACTCACTGAGAAGATTTGAGACTCTCAAGGAAAGAACTCGTATGCCTGTGAAAAATTCTGCTGCCTCAATAGTGGTAAATCGTTGTTTATGATTTCCTTTTCCTATTTTCTTGTTTGAGAACAATTTTGCTTGCTGTTATTTAGAGTTGTATTTATATTAGTTGCTGATGAAACTTTTGATTAAGACTTGTGAATCTTGCTCCAATTCTCTTTTGGCACCATTACTTTTGAACTGTCTTTTATTATCTATATTTGAACTATTAGTTTTCTGTTTTTGTAATTATTTTCATATTTTATTATTCCATGAGTTACTATTTAAAGAAAAATCTGATTAAGCATGAGTTTATTCTATAGAATCTCATGAAGCTGTGCTTCCTAGAAGTCAACAATTGGCATGTTAGAGACTTTCAAGTTATGGTGATGACTTTCAGTCTCGAAGTTTCCGAATGTGACCAAGAAACCTGAGCTCGTATTTTCATCTGGTAATTAGTTAAGGACTTTAATCATGATGCATGATTGTCGGCTTTCTATTTTATTTTTTGTTATGATTAATAAAAATCTGAGGTTAGCTAGGTATTAATTTCTATTCAGGTCTCTGGAGATTCTCATGAAACTATGCCTTAGAATTCATATTATGGTCTTCAAAAAGTTCTCGTCAATCCCAAGGGAAGGGCCGAGTATTTTGTTTGTTTTTAATTAGTCATATTCTTTTGTGTTACATTGAGAGCCTCTACCTCTTAAAGGTTAGTTTTTAATTAGTCATGCTTTTTGACGGTGTCGTTATATAGTTAAATTTAACCTCACGCTTTTCTACACTAAAACTAGTATAGCGACAAACAATGTACGATCCCACCGAGATATAGTTGCTCACATTGATATTAACTTAAACAAGTTAATGAAAATGGGATTTTGATAATAAATTGATGCAATAATTAAAATAAAACAAAGTGAAATACGAAAAATAAATCAATGAGAAGACATAGCCAAGAGATTCTTTCCATCCTAACACGAATCTTTGCTCACACTGTCGAGTTAATTAATTCATAGAGGTTACCAGTTTTTTCTAATGCAGATTAATTATTCACGCGCTTAATTAATCCTAACATGCAATTTGTTCTAACACGAGCTGCAAACAGATTGGATGAAACATGAAGTAAGATATATAAGCCTAAGTCAAATAATTCATGCTCTAAAATTCAACCTAGGTTTGTTCTAAATGACGAGCGAACACGCGCTCTCCTCATAATTTGCTACTACGCGTTAGAATTAGTGATTACAAATCGAAAACCCTAACTAGCAATATGAATATAATTAAGCAAATCAATGACCATTTAATCAACTTAATCATAAACAAATTATAATAGAACATTAAAACAAACAATCTCAATTGCAATAATAAATTATTAGCGCTTCAAGGCTCCCTTGACTATAGGGAAATTTAGCTATTGATATTTAATTAAAATACAAAGAGAATTAAAGAGTAGAATAAAGAAACTAGGTTGCCGGAGCCTCTACACGGTGGATCTTCAGCCTTGAATCTTCTCCTGCCTTTTCTTCTCTTCATGTTGAGTTCTTGAGAGCTTAGATGATGTATTTTCGTGGTTTCTAACTTCTATTTATAGTAATCTCTCAATTAGCTTTGAATTAGGTAAATTTGAGTTTTTTCGCAGTTGCTGACGTCATGGCGCCGCAGTGCCCGAGGAATCACACAAACTTTTTCGGAGGTGGCACCGCGGCGCTTTAGGAATGGCGCCGTGGCTCTACGGGACGCGCCGCGGCGTCCAAGAAATGCCTTTCCTTTCGCTAGAAGTGTAGCGCCGCGGCGCCGTTGAGCGGAGCCACGGCTCTTGGGCTGATTTTCTCCGTTGGGCTCATATTTTGCTCCGCTTTGCTTTCTTTTCGCTCGATGCTCCATTATAGACCTGAAACATTAAAATTCATCCAATTAGCCACGACATAACATTCAAAATATCATAAATGTGAGGAAATTCACTATGAATTGATTGAACATATGTGCATCATCAAATTCTCCTACTTATTTCTTGCTCATCCCTATTCAAGTATTCAAGTGTTTATGTTCTAATATGTGATTATGACACTTTCTTGACATTGAAATAGAAACCATAGATTCTTTACTCATTTACCAATTGTGTCTAAAAAATTGATCATATCCTAACTCAGCAAAATTCAAGTGCTAACTATGTCTCGTTCTCAACGTACCTAGTCAATGTCCCCCTTATTAGCTCTTAATTCCACACCATTAGCTCGAATTGGATTATGCTCACATAGTATTCTCATAAGCTCAGTTTTCATGTCACTCTCCACTAATGTAGGTTAAAATAAATTCGGGGTCAATAGGTCTTTATAAAGCTTGTAACATATGGTTTGGCTTCGGTTCGGATGGTTTGGGTAAGTAACTTCAACCTTTAGCGCCTAACGTTTTTTTTATCAACTTAATGTTTTTTATCAACCTATGAGTCGTCTCGAGTTACTCCACAGTATCTAGCATTTTCGATCTTGAGCTACTTGTGTACCATCTTGTCACCTTTTTTTTTTTTTTTTTTTTTATTATAAGTCCCCCACACTTAACATTTTGTGTCTCTTTTGTTTTTCATAGGAGAATTTTTTTTTATAATTATTATCATCCTAGACCGAGAATTTAAAACTTTTATCGTCTCATAACCCGGGCTTACTTTATTTTATGTTATCGCTTCGGTTATGGTTAGGAATATGTTATTCGGCTTGGCTTTGGGTGACAAAAATCGGATAACACATACGGCTCAAATATGTGACTATAAAATAATGTTGAGGTGGGCTAAAAAGGCTCAATCGGTCCAAAGATGGCCTAAATTATTCTCTGAAGTTTAAATTACCTAGGACTTCGTCATAAGTAACAATCGACCAAGTTCTAAGTCTACATGTGTATGCATAATTATTTTCTAAGTGTACTTGTGATCATGGTCAAACCAGTTAGTGTGTTCTTTCAAGTTTTCAAAGTGTGGCAAAGACGGTCAACGAGTCAATCACTCAACATAGGTGCACAGTCTCATTCACAAAGTTATTCAATTCTCAATTAAGTTCTTATCATAGGCTTGAAACTTTCAATCTTTCATGATTTCTCCTAAGTGTTTCAATGTTTATTAAAAGCAACTAAATGCAATCTAATGCAAAATATAATAACTAACATCCTAAAGTATCAACATAGCAATTAAATAAACTAAAAATACAATAAAGATATGAAAGATACCCCACACTTATCTCATGTAGTGCCTTTAGTGCAACACAAAATAAAATGATAAAATAAAGCAAGAATAGGTAAGAGGAACTCCCTGGTGGAGGCATTCAAGCCTCCGGTGGTAGTTATGGTGGTTGCGAAAACGCCGAGAATAGTGGTGGCTTTGGGAAGATCACCGGTGGATCCCGATTGAGCTCCCATCGACTGTAGAGGTCGTTCACAGCGGCCGTGTATGCCATCTCATAATTGGCGTTCTCTTGGAAATATGTCATCTGGTGCTGCTGCTGCTCGATGAGATAGGTGTTTTGCTGCACCAGAAAGCTGTTTTGGATGGAGAGTTGTTGAAATTGTCGGTCGACGCCGGCCATCTAGTTCGGATCAAACCGGGTATTTAGTTCCTCTACGTCCATATCATCCCCTACCTACTCCTCTGGTGCCTGATTGTTAGACAGATCTTCATGTTCTGCATCCCCCTCCTCGTCTTCATACGAGTTGATAACCTGGCCGGTAATCGACTTCTGGATGGGTGCTTTAATTTCGTTGGAGGTTAGAGCAATACCAGCGTTGAGGCATAGGGTCGTGATAATCGCCGAGTAAGCTAATCCGGTAGTAGTTGAACCCTTGAAAATGTGTAGGATGTTGTTGACCCGACCAACATCGAACTTGAGGCCCTTGATAATGGCGTAGACGAGGAGGACAAGCTCCTGAATGACGCGATCGAAGTGGCTCACTGGGAGGATTCAGGCCGCCACAAAATAAGTCCATGACTTGGCGATATGCATTATCCGTGCGCACTTGATGCGCTTCACTCGCCCTTCTACTAGTGGAACTCTAGCGTTGGGGTGACAGAGGGTTTGAATAATGTCATGTTCGTCGATTGTTCTGCTGAGGAAGCAGGCATACTCATCTTGTACTATTGTATAGTTAAGTAGATGGTGAAGTGCGTTGATCGAGCGGGTGTTGAAGAAAACGTCGGTGCCCCAGACGCGGACGCTAAAGGCTCGCCGGTCAGTGATATTTGCGTAAAACTACCGAACGAGACCCGCTCATCTGTGTTGTGGCCTGTTACAAAATTCTATTATCCAAAGTTGCGCTGTATTGCCGTTCGTCACCTGTGGAGACGACCAAACTTTATTAACCGATTATATTCTTGCCGACCAATCGATGGTAGGCATCCGAGGCCTCTCGACTCGTAAAATGGTCATCGTCGAAATCATCTTCTGGCGATTCTTGTCGGCGAGTAGGTAACAGGCGGGAGGACGATGCCTGATTGGCCGGCAACTTCATGCGCTTGTTTTGCATTGTCAATGAACAAATACCCACAAAATAGCGACAAGCAACAAATTTATTTTATTAGTTCTTCATTGTCAATGAATAAATACCTACAAAAATAATCACGGCGCCCGCGCGCCCCTTTAATCACAAAATTCCACTATGCACTGCGACTCTCCCTTAAGAGCCGTGGCGCCACCAATTGCCCGACTACTACCAGCTCAGCAGTGCCGCGGTGCGAATTGACTCCCCTCTTTGAAACCTTACATCTCGATCTTCCTCAAACCCCCCACCTCCAAATCTCTCTCTCTCTCTCTCTCTCTCTCTCTCTCTCTCTCTCTCTCTCTCTCTCCGCCTAGCCGTCCCCTTCTCTCTCTCTCTCCGCCTAGCCGTCCCCTTCTCTCTCTCACCCCGACTCTAATACTGCCGCGCCAATCACCGTTCGCTGACCGCTGCCGTTCGCCACCACAACACCACGCCCACATCTCTCCGCTGCAAATCCGCCGCCGCCAATCCTCAAAAGCCCCAACTCCGTCGCCGACCCCTCTTAGCCCACAACCTCCTCAGCTCAAACACCACCGCCCTGTTGCTGTTTGCCGACCACCGCCCCTCAACCCTATCACCGTTCGCTAACCACTGCCCAATCTCGCCGCTTCCCCTCACCACACAGCCGTCGCCTCACTAAATACCACCCAACCGCCGCCCCTAGCCTCTCTCTCACCGCGCCTCTATCTCCACCCCAGTCGACCCAAACCACCAACAATGGGTTCGTGGCCATCCATCGCTGCCGGCTATCTCCACGTGCTCGGTCACCGCCATCCTTCCCCACTGTCGTTTGTGATACCTGACTTCCACTAGGTAACCCCGCCCCTCTGTTGACTGTGTTCGCCTAAATTATTGAGCTTCTATTGTTGTAGTTTGCAACGGTGGTATTTGCGAATCTGTGTTGTGAATTGAGATTACTAGATTGTGTGGTTTAGGTGGCGCTATTTTGTTGGTATTTGTTCATTGACAATGCAGAACATGCACATGAAGTTGTCGGCTAATCAGCCATCGTCCTCCTGCCCGTTACCTACTCGCTGGCAAGTACCGCCGGAAGATGATTTCAACAAGGATTATTTTAGGAGCTGAGAGGCCTCGAATGCCTACCGTGGATTAGTCGGCAAGAGTATAATCGGTGAACGAGGTTTGGTCCTCTCCGCTGGTGACAAACGGTGATAAGGTGCAATTTCGGAGAATATCACCCAGCGTCAATGGGGAGAATTTTGTAACAGGCCACAATACGGATGTGCAAGTCTCGTTAGGGAGTTTTACGTAAATATCACCGATTGGCGAGGCTTTATCGTTCGCATCCGGGGCACCGACATTCCTTGCGACACGCGCTCGATCAACGCGTTTTACCATCTACCTAACTATACAATGCCGCAAGATGAGTATGCCCGCTTCCTTAGTGGAACGATCGACGAACAGGACATTATTCAAACCCTTTGCTACCCTAATATCGGAGTTCCACTAGTAGAGGGGCGAGTGAAACACATCAAGCGCGCACGGATGACGCGCATCACCAAGGCTTGGACTTACTTTGTGGCGGCCCGACTCCTCCTGGTGGGCAACTTCGATCGCGTCACTCGGGAGCGTGCCCTCCTCGTCTACGCCATTATCAAGGGCCTCAAGTTCGATGTTGGTTGGGTCATTCGCGACAACATCCTACACATCTCCCAAGGTTCCACGACTGTCGGATTAGCTTACCTAGCGATTATCACGACCCTGTGCCTCAACGCTGGTGTTACTCTGACCTCCAACGAAATTGAAGCACCTATCCAGAAGTTGATTACCGACCAGGTGATCAAGTCATATGAAGACGAGGAGGGGGTGACAAAACATGAGGACCCGCCTAACAATCAGGGTCCAGAGGAGGAGGCATGGGACGATATGGACGTGGAGGAACCAAACACTGGGTTTGACTTGGACTGGATGGCCGGCGTCGACCCACAACTTCAACAGCTCTCCATCCAAAACAGCTTTTTGGTGCAGCAAAAACCTACCTCATCGAGTAGCAGCAACACCAGATAGCCCACTTCCAAGAGAGGGCCAATTATGAGATGTCATACACGGCCACTGTGAACGACCTCTACGATCGATGGGAGCTTAATCGAGATCCACCGGTGATCTTCTCAATGCTACCATTCCCAGCGTTCCCACATCCACCACCGCATCCTTCACAACCACCGCCGGAGGCTTGAATGCCTTCACCAAGGAGTTCCTTTTAACTATCATTGCTTTGTTTTATCATTTTATATTGTGTTGCCGATGGCACTGCATGAGATAAGTGTGGGGGGATCTTTCATTTCTTTATTGTATTATTAGTTGGATAAATTTTACTTTTACCCCTTGCACTTTAGGTGTCGTTTCCGTGTGGTCATTATACTTAAAAAGGTCTCATGCGCAGTCCTTAAACTCTAAAAATGATTCAAATTGGTCTCTCCATCCATCTTCCGTCTATTTTTGACCAAAAACCTTTACTGACAAGCATATGATCCATTGAACAAGGGTAAAATCATAAATCAACAATTAATATCAATATTAATTCAAATAAACCCCATTTCTCTTCTTCTTTTTTCCTCCCTTTTCTTTATTTATTTTCAAAGCAAAAACCCCCAAATCTCTAATAACAAACCAATAATTAAGAAACCAAATCTTGATTACATACCAATTTGTTAACCAATTTATTGATTTACAATGCAGAAACACAGGTTCATTAAGCACAAAAAAAAAAAAAATATCGAAAAATCCCTTAATCCCATCAAATTGCTTTCCTAGACGCCTAGCCAACCCCGCCGCCCAAATCCCCACCCAACCTCGTCGCCGCCCCAACTCCTCACCGCCGCCCAACCTTACCGCCCGTTTAACTCTGCCAAAATCGCCAACCTCGCAGCCCGTCTAACCCCTCATCGAACCCCATAGCCCGCCTAACTCCGACCGAGCCCCAATCCCCCGCCTCGAAAACCTCGACCCCTTGCCCTGTACCCCAACCAAACCCTGCCTAGCAACCCCGAACCCAAGCCTCAAAAACCTTGACCCTAGCCCAACTCTGTATGAACCACGACCATTCGCCTGAAGCTCTGATCCCCTGCAGCGAACCCTTGCCTGCCTTTGTGCGTTGCCTGCCCAAAGCCGCCGCCACCAATATAGAGCAATATTGATATTAAAGAGAGAATAATAGGGAAAGAGAGGGAGAGGGAGATGGATATTGATATTACAGAGAGAACAATAGAGAACGAGAGGGAAATGGAGAGGGAGAAAGATACTGGTTGGGAAAATGGTCAAAATGACATAACATAAAATCAAAATTTATAAAATGACTTTTTCTTTTTTGATTTTTTCTTTTATTTAAAACATCTGATGTTGCATTTTTAAAATTTAATTATCTGTTAATTGAGTCCATTGGCAAAATAACTTAAAGAGTAATTTAAATTATTAAAATAGACTTTCAAATATTTTTATTTGCAAAGTAATCTCTTTTTATTAAAAGAGTCATTAATGAGTGTTGAAGAATTAATGAGGAGTCATTAATTTCCTCAACTAACTCCCTAACTTTCCCCTCCCTTCCCATTCCTGTTCCCTGGCGATTTGGTAAAAGAAAAAAAAAAACCCCATTCCTTCCTCTCGTGCTCGTCCCCCTACCTTGACTCTCATTTCGTGCAAAGAACCTTTAGCTTGTTAAAGGTAAAATTAAATTTTACATTTATTTTTTGTTTTAATTGTGGACTCTTCTCTTTAATTATCTCACCATTTGCTTTAACTTTTGTGTGAGAAATAATTGAGTTTGATAGGGAAACAATGAAGTTTTGAACTAACCTGGTTTAGATCTGTGTTCGTGATCGCGCGATCAAAACTAGGTATTAATGGTCGCGCAGTGAAATTTTTTGGTGACTTATGAAAAATGGTCGCGCAAGGAAAAAAGGTCGCGCAGTTAAATTTTATTGGTCGCGCAGTTGTATATAATAGTCGCGTAATACTGTATACTGGTCGTGCAGGTGTAATTTTTGTTGTAATTTATAAAAATTGAAGTAATTATTCTAAATTTACAGGTATGCGCTGGATATTTGTGAGTTTGGAATATGGTGGTGAGTGGAAAAACCTGAACGATTGTTGGCAATGGGTTGGAAGTGGTTTGGCAAGGGGCTTCATGGTCGATAGAAGCATCAAGTTTTTGAATTTTGTGGAGACAATTTGCAAGAGAACAGACATAAGGGAAAGTGAGTATACACTGAGGATTACACATAAGATTATAAGTGAGCGAAATAAGCCTAATTGTTCACTCCATATTTGTGGTGATGATGATATCTCTGACATCTTAAGTCTTTATGAAAATGAAAATGAAATTACTATACACGTTGTGCTTGAGCCGAGGAAAGGTAAAGGAATATGTGTTGCTAACGGTGATGATGGTAGGAATTTGGATATTGGTGGGAGGTGTTTTGTTGACGATTATTTTGGACTTCACATTTTAGAGAATGATAATGTTCAAAACGAGGCTTCTCAAGATTTGTTGTCGATTTGCGGGGTTAATCAAATTTACCATCCGCCGCAGATATGTAGAGGTATCAAGAATAACAATTAAGTGATATGCTCTAATCCTACTCCAACGAACTTATCAAATCAAACTCCGGGTGATGGATTTGATGTGGTAGGAAATGATAGCATGCCTCAGTCTCCTCGGCAAGTTGATGATCAGTTCGTTCATGATCAATTCGTTCATGATCAAAATACCACATCTCAACAATTTGATTGGGCGGAAGAAAATGTTTTTCTATCTTAAGCCTGTGGTGATGGTAGGCATGATGGATCTGATTTTGCTTTGGGTCAACACTTTAAAAGCAAAGAAGATTTGAATTTAGAGCTCATCCTTGTCGCCATTAATGTAAAGTTTGAAATGAAGACGCATAAATCAACGAAAACATTGAAAGAAGTTAGATGTGTTAATGATAAATGTTTATGGCGATTACGTGCTAGGAAATTGTCTAACTCAAATTTCTTTGTTATTCGTCAATACAATGGTTTCCACTCTTGTACGTTGATGAACCGATCAATCCACCACAGACAAGCATCCAGTCATGTTGTTAGAGCTCGCATGCAGGGACACTTCACGGACATCAAGGAAACACCGAAAGTAAAAGTTCTCATGGGATATATGCGTGTAGAGCTAAGAGTTCAATGTAGTTACTGGAAGGCGTGGAAGGTAAGAAAATTTGCACAACATCTCATTAGAGGGACGCCTAAACACAGTTTTCGCATGCTCCCCTCTTATTGTCATGTTTTAAAAGAAGTCAATCCAGGCACAGTCACCCATATTGAACTAGATTCTGATACTAAGTTCAAGTACTTCTTTATGGCTTTGGGAGCGGCAATCAGAGGGTTCAAATTCATGAGAAAAGTTATCGGTGTAGATGGAGCTTGGATCAAAACCCAGCACAAAGGAGTGTTACTTGTTGCAGCCACGCAAGATAGTGAATATCACTCGTACCCGATTACTTGGGGGGTAGTTGATAGTGAGAACAATGCATCATGGGCATGGTTCTTGGAGAAGTTGAAGGAGTTAGTCCCTGACGAACCAAAATTGTGTTTCATCTCTGATAGAAATCAAAGCATCCAATATGTAGTAAGGAGTATTTATCCTCTGGCAAAGCATGGAGCGTATTTTTGGCATGTTTCAATGAATATTAGGCATCGTTTTAAAAGTGGTTCTTCAATTGGAATATATAAAAGAGCTCTGACAAGAGCTGCGTCAGCCGGCTCAAACGGATCAAACGCAGCTTTTTTCTTCTTCAGAGGGAACTCAACGTAGGGAGATTGATAGCATCGACCTCTCTTCCTCAGCCGACGTCCTTCAGGAGCAATCACTTCATCATCTCCACTCTCAACAACTGTGACACCATCAAAGACCGGAGTTAGTGGTGTCACAACTGTATTACTCGCAGATGGCTGAGCATCTACGGCTTGTTGCTCCTCTTGATTCGTCGACAGTTTCGGCTCATCACCTGGTCGGACATCAACCCGAGGCTCTCAAATAGAAGAATGCTGCTCATCGACTGCTTCTTCATTCCTCGGTTGAGTACTAGACATAATATGCTGCATGAGCACGTCTAGCTTCCTATTGAGCTCGGCCTGGACTGTGCCTTGCTCCTCTATCACCTGCATGAGCTGCAAGTTTTGCCTCTCCATCATGGTCTGCCTCTCCGTTATCTTCTGGAGCTCTTCGTTTTTCTTTTTCACCAAATTCATGAGCTCCTGATTTTGCTTTTCCGTCGTACTAAGGCGTGCGTCAATATATGCCCGTAGCTTATCAATGCCTCTATGTACAGTTCCATCATGATAGTGTTGAGCCGGAGAGGGAAAACTTCGTTCAGCCTCTCTCTCCTTAGCATGCTCCCTTTGCTTGTGAGGAGGAGTCGATGCAGGCTGAGGAGGAGTCGATGCAGACAGACGAGAAGGAGTCGATGCAGGCTGAGGAGGAGGAGCAGTAGACCGATGAGGATGACTCGATGCAGGCCGACGACGAGGAGTCGATACAGGCTGACGAGGAGGTGTCGATGCAGACTTACGACGAGTACTCGATGCAGGATCATGAGGAGGAGTCGATGCAGGCCCACCGTCCCTTTCCTACTGTTCTGTTACCACTGCAGATGAGCACAACATGACTCCTCCGGACAATAATTCTGTCAGCCGGTTGACAGTATCATCAGCATCATCGTGCGGCATCTGAAAGCTGACATAGTATCGCTGTTGTCTTTCCTCGTCAGAGGGCTCCAAAATAGGAAGAACAGTCAACTGCATAATAATAAAACAATTGTTATCATTGAAGATAATAAATAAAAATAAAAAATAGTCAAACAACTAACTAAATTAAAAACACGAGACCAATATCTAATAAAAGGGTCGCGCAGTACAAACTTATTGGTCACTCAGTTTAAATATTGGTCGTTCGGATAAATAAAAATAAGAAATAGTCAAACAACTAACTAAATTCAACACGCGCGACCAATATCTAATAAAAGGGTCCCGCAGTTCAAACATATTGGTCGCTCAGTTTAAATATTGGTCGTTCAATATTAAATTTGTTTAAAAATGCAGCTTAGTGTACCTCGGGGTCTTCCAATATATCTCTAAGTCGTAGAGATTTATAAGTCACAATGCTAGTTGATTCGTATCGCAGGCAACGAGGCAATCTGTCCGGATGGACACATTTGGTAATAATATCCCCTAGCTTCGGGATTGCCTCAATTGCCCAAACCTGTTTCAAAAATATTATTTGTAACGGTTAATTTTCCAGCTTATTCAATTATGAAATCCATCAATCAAACAAAATCAAAGTATAAAAACTAAGAAGATCGAACCTGAAATATGTGCGGACAACCATAAAAGTTATACTTCTCCGGTGCGGTCTTCTTCGTCTTCTGCCTATCTTCATATTTGGCTTTCATATCAACTCTCAAGTAATCGGCAATGACCTCAAAACTAAAATTACCTCAAGGAAAACGATTCAACAATTCTAGATCCATGACAATTTAGAAATACAATAGATCGATGTTCTTCTTGGGTCTTGTGCCAACAAAAACCCGGCCAGCAAATAAACAAATGCTACCCTAACCTTTTTTCTACTCCTCGCCTCTGAATCCATACTTAAAAACTTTTCCTTTAGTTGGTGTAATGTCACTCGGGCTCCTACACCAAAAAGTTCATCCTTCAGACATTCGTTTTTTGTAAATCTTTCTAATTCTGACTCAGAAGGTCAACGCCCGGTCTTCAATCCAGACGTCAATGCAAACTCCTTTAATGAAAACCTAATTGGTTTTCCTCTAACAACGAACCATATCTCCTGCGTCTTTGATGTTTTAAGCTTCCGTTGCAGAAGGTAATGGACCAATTGTCATGAGAAATCCCACTTCTGAGGCCAATCAATGAAATGCCCCAGCTGACTGTATGTACGAAAAACACTCAACCCGTTCGCGTTGAGATTGTCTTTAATAGTCCGCAACACATCTACTCGAGAGCGAATTGTGATTTTCGCTGGAAAAGACGCATTTCCAGCCATTTTCATGCGAAATGGTGGAAGTTGTGCTGCATATACCTTGCGAAGAACCTGCCAAAAAGAACAAAAAATAATAAAATTCAGCTTTGAACAAAAGCATTCATTGCCGAACAACCACACTGATAAAGATCAATTTCTTACCTCATTATGAGCAAAATTTGTTAATTGTAGTACATTTGCAGATACGGGCGAGTTTGCAGCGTTTTGGGACGTCATTGCCGTATTTCTGCATCAGAGTAATAAAATTTGAAGAATTTAAAAGGTTAAATGAAATTGCACATTTTTTCTTTCTATCGATCGTTCGCCCGAACTTGGCGAATGATCGGCTATGAAGCTGCCATATTTTTTTTCTTTTTGAGCGGTCGTTCGCCAAGTTGGGGCGAACGACCGGCCATGACATTGCCCTATTTTTTTTTTCTTCTGCCCATCATTCGCCCCACCTTGGCGAACGATCGGCTGTAAAACTGCCCTAATTTTTTCTTTTAGCTCGGTCGTTCGCCAAGTTGGGGCGAACGACAGGCTAGAAATCTGCCGCTTTTTTCTTATTGGTATATATATGAACGACCAAACCTAAACCACTAATATTGATATTAATAACGAACGACTAATACTAATAACTGAACGACTAATATTGCGAACGACTAATAACTGAACGATTAATAACTGAACGACTAATAACTGAACGACTAATATTGCGAACGACTAATAACTGAACGATTAATAACTGAACGACTAATAACTGAACGATTAGTCGTTCAGTTATTGATCGTTCAGTTATTAGTCGTTCGCAATATTAGTCGTTCAGATATTAGTATTAGTCGTTCGTTATTAATATCAATATTAATGGTTTAGTTTTGGTCGTTCATATATATACCAATAAGAAAAAGCGGCAGATTTCTAGCCGGTCGTTCACCCCAACTTGACGAACGACCGGGCGAAAAGAAAAAATTAGGGCAGTTTTACAGCCGATCGTTCGCCAAGGTGGGGCGAACGATCGGCAGAGGAAAAAAATGGGGCAGTGTCACGGCCGGTCGTTCACCCCAACTTGGCGAATGATCGCTCGAAAAGAAAAAAATATGAGAGCTTCACAGCCGATCGTTCGCCCCAACTTGGCGAACGATCGGTAGAAAGAAAAAATGTGCAATTTCATTTACCTTTTTAAATTCTTCAAATTTTATTACTCTGATGCAGAAATACGGCTATGACGTCCCAAAACGCTGCAAACTCGCCCGTATCTACAAATGTACTACAATTAACAAATTTTACTCATAATGAGGTAAGAAATTGATCTTTATCAGTGTGGTTGTTCGGCAATTGAATGCTTTTGTTCAAAGCTGGATTTTATTATTTTTTGTTCTTTTTGGCAGGTTCTTCGCAAGGTATATGCAGCATAACTTCCACCATTTTTGCATGTAAATGACTGGAAATGCGTCTTTTCCAGCGAAAATCACAATTCGCTCTCGAGTAGATGTGTTGCGAGCTATTAAAGACAATCTCAACGCGAACGAGTTGAGTGTTTTTCGTACATATAGTCAGCTGGGGCATTTCATTGATTGGCCTCAGAAGTGGGATTTCTCAGGACAATCGGTCCATTACCTTCTGCAACGGAAGCTTAAAACATCAAAGACGCAGGAGTAATGGTTTGCAGTTGGAGGAAAACCAATTAGGTTTTCATTAAAGGAGTTTGCATTGACGTCTGGATTGAAGACCGGGCGTCGACCTTCTGAGTCAGAATTAGAAAGAGTTACAAAAGACGAATGTCTTAAGGATGAACTTTTGGGTGTAGGAGCCCGAGTGACATTAGACCAACTGAAGAAAAAGTTTTTAAGTATGGATTCAGAGGCGAAGAGTAGAAAAAAGGTTAGGGATATCATTTGTTTATTTGCTGGCCGGGTTTTTGATGGCACAAGACCCCAAGAAGACCATCGATCCATTGTATTTTCAAATTATCATGGATCTAGAGTTGTTGAATCGTTTTCCTTGGGGTAGTTTTAGTTTTGAGGTCATTGCTGATTACTTGAGAGTTGATATGAAAGCCAAGTATGAAGATAGGCAGAAGACGAAGAAGACCGCACCGGAGAAGTATAACTTTTATGGTTGCGCGCACATATTTCAGGTTCGATCTTCTTGGTTTTTATACTTTGATTTTGTTTGATTAATGGATTTCATAATTGAATATGCTGGAAAATTAACCGTTACAAATAATTTTTTTGAAACATGTTTGGGCAATTGAGGCAATCCCGAAGCTAGGGTATATTATTGCCAAATGTGTCCATCCGGGCAGATTGCCTCGTTGCCTGCGATACGAATCAACCAGCATTGTGACTTCCAAATCTCTACGACTTAGAGATATATTAGAAGACCCCGAGGTACACTAAGCTACATTTTCAAACAAATTTAATATTGAACGACCAATATTTAAACTGAGCGACCAATAAGTTTGAACTGCGCGACCCTTTTATTAGATATTGGTCGCGCGTGTTGAATTTAGTTATTATCCGAACTACCAATATTTAAACTGAGCGACCAATAAGTTTGTACTGCGCGACCCTTTTATTAAATATTGGTCGCGCGTTTTTAATTTAGTTAGTTGTTTGACTATTTCTTATTTTTATTTATTATCTTCAATGATAACAATTATTTTATTATGCAGTTGACTGTTCTTCCTATTTTGGAGCCCTCTGACGAGGAAAGACAACAACGATACTATATCGGCTTTCAGATGCCGCAGGATGATATTGTCAACCGGCTGACAGAATCATTGTCCGGAGGAGTCATGTTGTGCTCATCTGTAGTGGTAACAGAACAACAGGAAAGGGACGGTGGGCCTGCATCGACTCCTCATCGTCATCCTGCATCGAGTACTCGTCGTCAGTCTGCATCAGCTCCTCGTCAGCCTGCATCGACACCTCCTCGTCAGCCTGCATCGATTCCTCGTTGTCGGCCTGCATCGAGTCCTCCTCGTCGGTCTACTGCTCCTCCTCCTCAGCCTGCATCGACTCCTCCTCAGCCTGCATCAACTCCTCCTCACGAGCAAAGGGAGCATGCTGAGGAGAGAGAGGCTGAACGAAGTTTCCCTCTCCGGCTCAACACTATCATGATGGGACTATACATAGAGGCATTGATGAGCTACGGGCATATATTGACGCACGCCTTAATACGACGGAAAGGCAAAATCAGCAACTCGTGAATTTGGTGAAAAGGAAAAACGAAGAGCTCCAGAAGATAACGGAGAGGCAGACCATGATAGAGAGGCAAAACTTGCAGCTCATGCAGGTGATAGAGGAGCAAGGGACAGTCCAGGCCGAGTTCAATAGGAAGCTAGATGTGCTCATGCAGCATATTATGTCTAGTACTCAACCGATGAATGAAGAAGCAGTCGATGAGCAGCATTCTTCTATTGGAGAGCCTTGGGTTGATGCCCGACCAGGTGATGAGCCGAAACTGCCGACGAATCAAGAGGAGCAACAAGCCGTAGATGCTCAGCCATCTGCGAGTAATACAGTTGTGACACTACTAACTCCGGTCTTTGATGGTGTCACAGCTGTTGAGAGTGAAGATGATGAAGTGATTGCTCCTAAAGGACGTCGGCTGAGGAAGAGAGGTCGATGCTATCAATCTCCCTACGTTGAGTTCCCTCTGAAGAAGAAAAAAGCTGCGTTTGATCCGTTTGAGCCGGCTGACGCAGCTCTTGTCAGAGCTCTTTTATATATTCCAATTGAAGAACCACTTTTAAAACGATGCCTAATATTCATTGAAACATGCCAAAAATACGCTCCATGCTTTGCCAGAGGATAAATACTCCTTACTGCATATTGGATGCTTTGATTTCTATCAGAGATGAAACACAATTCTGGTTCGTTAGGGACTAACTCCTTCAACTTCTCCAAGAACCATGCCCATGATGCATTGTTCTCACTATCAACTACCCCCCAAGCAATCGGGTACGAATGATACTCACTATCTTGCGTGGCTGCAACAAGTAACACTCCTTTGTACTGGGTTTTGATCCAAGCTCCATCTACACCGATAACTTTTTTCATGAATCTGAACCCTCTGATTGCCGCTCCCAAAGCCATAAAGAAGTACTTGAACTTATTATCAGAATCTAGTTCAATATGGGTGACTGTGCCTGGATTGACTTCTTTTAAAACATGACAATAAGAGGGGAGCATGCGAAAACTGTGTTTAGGCGTCCCTCCAATGAGATGTTGTGCAAATTTTCTTGCCTTCCACGCCTTCCAGTAACTACATTGAACTTTTAGCTCTTCACGCACATATCCCATGAGAACTTTTGCTTTCGGTATTTGCTTGATGTTCGTGAAGTGTCCCTGCATGCGAGCTCCAATAACATGACTGGATGCTTGTCTGTGGTGAATTGATCGGTTCATCAACGTACAAGAGTGGAAACCATTGTATTGACGAATAACAAAGAAATTTGAGTTAGACAATTTCCTAGCACGTGATCGCCATAAACATTTATCATCAACACATCTAACTTCCTTCATCGTTGATTTATGCGTCTTCATTTCAAACTTTCTATTAATGGCGACAAGGCTGAACTTTAAATTCAAATCTTCTTTGCTTTCAAAGTGTTGACCCAAAGCAAAATCAGATCCATCATGCCTACCATCACCACAGGAATAAGACCGAAAAATATTTTCTTCCGCCCAATCAAATTGTTGAGTTGTGGTAGTTTGATAATCAACGAACTGATCATCAATGAACTGATCATCAACTTGCCGAGGAGACTGAGGCATGCTATCATTTCCTACCACATCAAATCCATCATCCGGAGTTTGATTTAATAAGTTCGTTGGAGTAGGATTAGAGCATATCACTTCATTGTTATTCCTGATACCTCTGCATATCTGCGGCGGATGGTAAATTGGATTAACCCCGCAAATTGGTAACAAATCTTGAGAAGCCTCGTTTTGAACATTATTATTCTCTAAAATGTGAAGTCCAAAATAATCGTCAACAAAACACCTCCCACCAACATCCAAATTCCTACCATCATCATCGTTAGCAACACATATTCCTTTACCTTTCCTCGGCTTAAGCACAACATGTATAGTAATTTCATTTTCATTTTCATAGACTTAAGATGTCAGAGATATCATCATCATCACAAATACGGAGTGGACAATTAGGCTTATTCCGCTCACTTATAATCTTCTGTGTAATCCTCAGTGTATACTCACTTTCCTTTATGCCTGTTCTCTTGTAAATTGTCTCCGCAAATTTCAAAAACTTGATGCTTCTATCGACCATGAAGCCCCTTGCCAAACCACTTCCAACCCATTGCCAACAATCGTTCAGGTTTTTCCACTCACTACCATATTCCAAACTCACAAATATCCAGCGTATACCTGTAAATTTAGAATAATGGGACTCCTCTTCTTTGCACGCGATGGAACTTTTTTTTTGCTGGTTGGGGGACGAGCTGGGGAGGAAGGAATGGGGTTTTTTTTTTCTTTTACCAAATCGCCAGGGAACGGGAACGGGAAGGGGGAGGGGGAAGTTAGAGGGGTTAGTTGAGGAAATTAATGACTCCTCATTAATTCCTCAACACTCATTAATGACTCTTTTAATAAAAAGAGGTTACTTTGCAAATAAAAATATTTGAAAGTCTATTTTAATAATTTAAATTTCTCTTTAAGTTATTTTGCCAATGGACTCATACTGGTTTAGTTTTAGAGAGAATGGTTTAGGCTTTTTTTTTATGTTTTATTTATATTAAATTTAAAAAGTATATATATATTAAAAAAATATGTTACAGAATTAAATAAAAAACCAAAAATTATTTTGTTGAGGGTAATAATGTAATTTAATACATTATATAGCTTTTAAATTAGACAAGTCATCCAATGCTATTTAAAAATACACACAAGACAAACAGGGGGATCTATTTGAATCATTTTTGTAGTTTAAGGACTACAGATGAGTCATATTTAAGTATATGGACTACAGTGAAACGACACCTCAAATACGGAAGGCAAAAGTAAAATTTATCCTTTTTAGTTTATTTAATTGCTAAGTTGATGCTTTAGGATGTTATTATTTTATTTTGCATTAGGTTGCTTTTAGTTGCTTTTAATAAACATTGAAACACTTATGAGAAATCATAGAGGATTGAAAGTTCCAAGCCTATTATAAGAACTTAATTGAGAATTGGAAAACTCTGTGAATGAGATTGTGCACTTGTGTTGAGTGATTGACTCGCTGACCGTCATTGCCATACTTTGAAAGCTTTAAAGATCATACTAACTGGATTGACCATGATCACAAGTACACATAGAAGGTAATTATGCATACACATGTAGATTTAGAACTTGGTCGATTGTCACTCAAGGCGAAGTCCTAGGTAATTTAAACTTCGGGGAATGATATAGGCCATCTTTGGACCGATTGAGCCTTTCTAGCCCATCTCAACATTATTCTATTGTCACCTTTTGAGTCGTATGTGTTATATGATTTTTGTCACCCTAAGCCTAGCCGAACCGAATAACATATCCCTAATCATAACCGAAGCAATAACGTAAAATAAAGTAAGCTCGGGTTATGAGAGGATAAAAGTTCCAAATTCTCGGTCTAGGATGATAATAATTCCAAAAAACAAAAAAGTTCTCCTACGAAAAATAAAAGAGACACAAAATGTCAAGTGTGGGGGTATTGTAATAAAAAAAAAGTGACAAGATGGTACACAAGTAGTTCAAGATCGAGAATGCTAGATACTGTGGAGTAACTCAGGACGACTCATAGATTGATGAAAAACGTTAGGCGCTAAATGTCGTAAGTCACTTACCCAAACCATCCGAACCGAAGCCAAGCCTTATGTATCAAGTTTTATAAAGACCTATTGACCCCGAATTTATTTTAACATACATTAGTGGAGAGTGGCATGAAAATTGAGCTTATGAAAATACCATGTAAGCATAACCCAACCTGAGAGAAAAGTGGAATGTGAAAAACTAATAGTGTGAAATTGAGAGCTAATAAAGGGGGCATTGACTAGGTTGGTTCAGAATGAGACACGGATAACACTTGAACTTTGCTGAGTTAGGATATGATCAATTTTTGTGGCAGAATTGGTAAATGAGTAAATAATCCATGGTTTCAGTTTCAATGTCAAAAAAGTGTCACAATCACAGATTAGGACATAAACACTTGCACAAGAACGAGCAAGAAATAAGTGTAGGGGAATTTGATGATTCATATATGTTTAATCAATTCATAGTGAATTTCCTCATATTTAGGATATTTTGAATGATATATCGTGGCTAATTAGCTGAATTTTAATGTACCAGGTCTATAATGGAGCATCGAGCGAAAAGGAAGCAAAAAAAGAGCCCAACGGAGAAAATCAGCCCAATCGCCGTGGCCTTGCTCAATGGCGCTACACTTCTCCCGAAAGGAAAGGCGTTTCCTAGGCGCCGCGGCGCGTCCCATAGAGCCGCGGCATCATATATAAGCGCCGCGGTGCCATACCTTAAGCGTTGCGGCTCCACCTCCAAAAAATTTTGCCCGATTCCTCGTGCGCCACAGCGCCATTAAGAAGAGTCGCGGAGCCAGATGTCAGCAACAGCAAAAAAAGCTCAAATTTGACCTAATTCGAAGCCAATTTGGAGAGGAACATAAATAAAAGTTAGAAACCACGAAAATATATCATCTATTCTATCAAGAACTTAACAGGAAGAGAAGAAAAGGCAGGAGAAGATTCAAGGCTGAATATCCACCATGTGGAGGCTTCAACAACCTAGTTTATTTCTTCTCCTCTTTAATTCTCTTTTATATTTTAATTAAATATGAGTAGCTAAATTTTCCTGTAGTCAAGGGGGCCTTGAAGCCCTAACTGATGATTTGTGAACACTGTTGAGAATTTATTAATGCAATTGAGGTTATTTGTGTTAATATTCTATGATAATTTATGTATGATTAAGTTGATTAAATGGCCATTGATTTGCTTAATTGTATTCATGCTGCTAGTTAGAGTTTGCGATTCGTAATCACTAATTCTAATGCATATTAGCAAATTGTGAGGAGAACACGTGTTCACTCGCGATTTAGAAGAAACGTAGGTTGAATTTTACGGCGTGAATTATTTGAGTTAGGCTTATATATCTTGTTTCATGCTTCATCCAATCTGTTTGCAGAGCGTGTTGGAACAAATTGCATTTTAGGATTAATTAAGCGCGTAAATAATTAATCTACATTAGAAAATATTGGTAACCTCTAGGAATTAATTTACTCAACAGTGTGAGCAAAGATTTGTGCTAAGGTAGAAAGAATCTCTTGGCTATGTCTTTTCATTGATTTATTTCTCGTATTTCACTTTGTTTTCTTTTAATTATTGCATTAGTCTATTCTGAAAACCCCCTTTTAATTAACTTGTTTAAGTTAATATCAGTGTGAGCAACCGTGTCTCTGTGGGATCGATTCTTATTTGTCGCTATACTAGGTTTAGTGTAGAGAAACGTAAGGTAAAATTTGGAGTATATAACGACACCGTTAAATTTTTGGATGAGAACCTTTCTAGCAAAAAGGAATATGGATGAGAAGTTGAATTTTCTTTGCAATACATGAAATCAAATCTCTGAAAGGTTTTTTGTTTAGTTCAGTTTCAAAGTTAGTTTTTATTTAGTCATGCCTTTGTTACATTGGGGACCACTCTAACTTAGAGGGAGATGAATGAAAAGTTGATGTTTCTTTGCAAACATGTACAATCAAATCCTTTGAAAGGTTAGTTTTTTAGTTTAACTTAATTAGTCATGCCATTGTAAGATTTGAATACCTCTTTCAAAAAAGGGAGATGTATGGAAAGTTGAAGTTTCTTTTCAAAATATGAACAATCAAATCCTCAAAGGTTAGTTGTTTAGTACAACTTCAAGTTTGTATTTTTGTGAATAACTCGACGAACATGTCCGAAAGTGTTTAGAAACTTTTCCTGTAGGAATTTTTGGGCGTGATATTAATTACTGACATTATGGTAATTAGCCAAGTATTTCTTTACCAATACAGTGCTTTGTTAACGACTAGCGAAAAAGGATCAGAGGGTTATCCTTTTAAACTCATGGTGGTGTGTAGATTGACTTGAAGCTTATTTTCTTCATCCATCTTGGGAGTATTCTAACTGATTGTTTTTACTGACTGGAAAACGTTTATATTTTCTGTTTTTGATGTAATTCGACTAGGTGATTGATTATTCGGCGTCTTCATTGTGTTTACAGACTCTTGCAGATAACTGATTTGCTCGTTGCAAATATAGTGGCGATATTATGTATATTTCATAAGACAAGGAGAGCTTCTAAAATGGTGGCCTTATCATGTATAAACAGTTTTTTTTTTAATATATGTGTACTATATGTCTCTAGGGTTTTGCTCTAACAAATAACTTGGTTGAGAATGAGATAGTCCTAAGGCGTTCAACATGATGAATAGTAGAATATGGGTTAACAAGAAGATTGTAAAGCCCAAAAATTTTTCATTTGGACTAAATTGTAATGAAAAATTACCTTGTGGAGAGTTTCTTTAAATTTGTAAAAATTTGGGGTTAAAGCCAATTTTGGAGAAATATTTATAAGCCCATTAAGCTCTCTCTCTCCTTATTCTCCCTTTCTCGTGCACTCTCTCTCTCTAAGCCCATCAAAAACCGTCCCCCATCTTGCCTCCTTTGAGTGCACTTTCCGAACACCACGGCGAGAGTCGGAGTAAGCCGCCACCGGAGAGTCAAAGTGCAAATGACGAGGAACACCGAGGACCCACCGTCCGACCTTGGGGACGTCGTGGCTCGCCGGAAATCGAAGGCAAAGTTCAGAAAAACTCACGGCGGAGTTTGTGGTTGCCGGAACTTTGACGAGCCATAACTTTTCCGTCCGAACTCCGATTGACGTGATTCTTGTTGCATTGGATTCCTTGTGAAGAGTACTACGAGACTGGAAAATATTATGGTCAAATTCCTCCGGGAAGGCCGTCGTCGGAGCTTCGCCGAAAAACGGAATTTTTAAACTTCCGGCTTAGATCCCGGTTACCTCGGGAAGATTTTGGGAAAACGGCCACCGCCACGGTGTTCGGAGAGTCGAGAGCTCCAAAGCCCAGTCGTCGCTTGTCGGATTCGCCATCGCGGGCCGCCGTTGACCGCCGTTGACTCCGGCGTTGACCGGTCAACTTTCCGGCGAAGTTGGGTAAGCGATCTCTCGGACATCGTTTCGATCTCCTAAACGCAATGGTGAACACGGTTTAACCGAATTCTATTTGAGCAGGAAGTTCGGTCGACTCAAAGTTTCTTTCCGACGCAGAAACAAGAGAAAATTAGCGGGAATTGACGATCCATAGATTTTGCTAACCTTTTGGTTGGTCCAAAGAGGTAGGGATTCGATTACTTGCTTTTCGTGAGATGTTTTGCAAATAAATGGTAAATTGGAAAGAAAATGAAAACTAAAATTATATTATTTTGTTATATATTTATGTAACACTTGTGAAAAGTTGGTTGTTATTTTGAAATTGCATGATTATTTATGAAATTATTACTGCATGGTTGTTAGAAAATGAGAAAGTTAGTGTGTGTTGAAATTATTTGTTCACATGGGATTCACATCGGCACAGTGCATGTGCCGCTAGTTACTGCGCAGGCTAGGTCCGGGAGGTATCGAGTCCTCACGGGGTGAGTCATGGTATGAGGTTGGCCAGTCCACGTTAGTGGGCCCTCGTGCCACATGTGGGTTGATGATTTGGATGTTTATTACGTTTTATATCAGTTTGTGATTTTGATATGATTTTAGAAAGAGAAAAGAGAAACATCCATATTATACACACTAATGAAATTATATATATATATGTTATTATTTTGTAAACTCTAACCATGCAGGTTTATTTTCAAAATAAAACCGGTAAAACCGAAAAGTGAGTAATTGTTTCTCTACTGGGCGCGTAGCTCACCCTTTATTTTTCCCCCCTCAGGCAGAGTTCAATGTAGTATTCCTGACGGGAGGTGATTGGAGCGTTGGACGGAAGTTAAGCTTAGATTTCTAATCTCTAACGGTATTAACCTTTTGAGTGTAAGAATCTTACTATTTTTGGATGACTGTACGAGTTTATTTGGACTCTTGGTGCTTATCCAATGGTGACTGGTCATGTTGCTTTTATTTTACGTATACTTGGTGCTACACTAAACTGTGGAATTTATGTTGTTTATTTCTAAGTATTTGTATGTTTGAATTTTTTTTTTTTAATTTCCCGGGGAAAACCGTTTGACGCATTTACGACATGTGTTTTAAACTTTAAATCTAATGTTTTAAATAACTATTTTCACTCTTAAACTCTAAGCCCCACATAGGGGCGTTACAAAGATAACAGAGCCAAATGCATTAAGGTGCAAACAAGTCCCACTAATTATTATTTGTATTAACTTCTTAAAAAAATCATATTATACCCGTGCGGATTTTTTTTTTCCAAAAGGGTAGGAGGGTAGGTCGAGGCCTAAATTAGTTTTGTTTTGCCTCCTACTTCTCCAGGAATCAAATTCAAAAACGTGCAGCTGTAAATATTAGCTTCTATTAACATACAAACAAGATTGTTCGAGTCCAAATTAAAAGGTTAGTGTCAATGGAACTAGGGGAACATTGGTGCTTTTTGATGGTCAAACGTAGTTTCTCGAGCTCCGTCAGGTGAGAAGTGTTATTTTTTTTTAGAATTGATAAATGAAAGCTTAGGCATGTGGTAATATGGTCCCAACCATCAATTTTTTTTTCCCTAGGTTATATTGATCCGAGAAGGGATGCACAAAATCTACATTTACCACGCACGATAAGAGGGGTATGGAGATTCTATTTTTTGAAACTAGGACTCGCACGGATATGAAAATTATACTCATCAATTAAATGGGTACGGTGCAGTAATGTACTCATCACCGTATAACTCAATGGGTGTACCCATTTGTATATGTATCAAATACATAAAGTTGTTTTGGTATATTAATAGGGTCCTAGTTACTTGAATTATGATACTTCAAGAAGTTGTTCTGTAACTTATATGAATGAATTGATATGGTTTATAAATAAGGACAATTCTCAAATGGGGAACATTCTGGTGGGGAACAAATGAGGAACAATAATATACGGCCCAGAATCATCCAGAAAATTTTGAATTTTAATTTGCAATTTTTTTCAAAACAGTTTGTTGGATTTTTTTTACCGTTTTGGTGAAAAAAACGCATTCATTTTATGGGCAGAAATGCAAATATTTCAAAAAAATGGGCCTAAATTGTAATACATTAAAAATAAAGGACTAAAAAATAAATAAATAAAATTTTTTGGATGAATCTGGGCCACACATTTGTTCCCCATTTGTCCCTTACCAGAATATCTCCCATGGGAAAAGCGTCCTATAAATAATAGTTTGATTGATTTCAATTGACGTTTTATTTTTAGTTTTTATATAATTATTGATGATTTTATTTTATTTTTAATTGTATGATTATCATTTAGACTCTTTTTGTGTGTTATTTATTTATTTTTCTATTTTCGTAACTGGGTAACTAGACGTGTAAGTAATGTAATTTCTTTGCGAGTTTTCTGCATATCCATATGCATCTTATTTAGATGGGTATTTTCATGGATACGGGTGACTGGGATGGAGAAGGTATGCCCATACCCATCCCTATTATGCATATTAATGTTTGTGTAAATTCATCCAAAAATACCCAAAAATGAAGCCCAAAACTAACAAACACTTTCACTTTCTCTTGCCTTTGTTTAAAACTGAAGCAAAAACCTCAACTTGAGTTGAACGAAGCTCTTTTTTAAGTCCGACGTGTTAGGGCTTTTGAGCCAGAAGCAAAACGTTGCTCCACAGGGCCATTGATTCGACGGCTTTGACGTACCACATTGATGCGGAGGTGCACCAGATAAAGCTTGAATGAATAGTCTTAAATTACACTTGGCATTGGAACACAAATTTTAACAAACAAAAAACATGGAAAAAGGAAAGAAGTTGCTATTGGTATAGGGGTTTAGGATTTTTTTTTTTTTTTTTTTGTTGAGAAAATGACTACATTTAAAAACACCCTTTCGTCAGTGTCAATCGAAGTCTAAATGGCATACTTGTGGCTGATCCATTGAAATAAGAAAAAAGTAAGAGAAAATTTGATTTAATACTACATTTGAAATTTAAGCTTACAATCCATATCATTATTGCAAATCGTTTCATTTTTTTATTATTATTATCAAAATAATAATTTGGCTCTCCCTCTTGTCTTTGTCATTTGCAAAGATAGAGGTAATTTGGTCATATTTATTGTTAAAAAGCTTTTCAAAATCTCCCAAAGCGTTGGATATTTGCCTTGCCATTATTGATGATCACTATATCTGCATTTGGCAAAACTTTACACAATGATTTACTCTTTTTTTTTTTTTTTTTAAATTTTAATAAGCTTCAGTCTAGTATAGTTACTACAGTTATAACCAATGAAAAAATCGATGTTAAAAGATACTTAGTCAAGGCCGCTAAACTTTTTCACCAGCAAAGTCAAGAAAATCAATAACTACTCTACCTAATATCGAAAAATGACCTGAAATAACAGAAGTCTGCAAATTTGTTTGCACTAAAATCAAATTTTGTATATATTTGTCAAATTACGTGATTCTACCTGTAACACTATCGATTTTTGTGTATGTTAATTCTATATTTGGTATTTTAATATTCCTACACTACAAATGTTTAATAGTATTATCAGCACAAGATAAAGCATATGCATTGGAAATACTGATTCGTAGTGAAGAAATGCGAACTTCATACGAATAAATACAGCAAAATAGAAGGAAAAGAAGGCTCAAAGAGATTGAAAGGAACAAGAGGGGCTTAGTATTTCAAGCCTTATTGGATGATTCTTCATAAAAGAGTACTTACTACAAAGGGTTATTTTCAAACTTCAATTATTAGCACAAGAGACACACAATTTGGTCATTTCTTTTGGTAACAAACACATCAATTTGGTTATTTGGAACATCAATCTGAATCACATTGTAGTTTTCATAACCTTAACACTGACAGACACTAATTCTATACATCAATGTTGAAATGCCCTGAGCTTGAGATGGTTAGCTTCTGAAAATCAATTCTGTACGGCATTTCTTTTTCCTAGCTAAGAATATCTTTTCAATCCCAACACAAAGACAGAGACAGGAAATAAGCAATAGCAATTTAGAAAGAAAAAAAAAAAAACCAATAAAAAACACCACAATAATGAAAAGTGATTCTAATTAGTACAGCACACAAAACCCAGGTGGTTATTTTTTTGTCATTTTGTACAATCTTAATTGAGAATTGCTATATTTTTGCTGAGATCTTCAAGTTTCTTCATTCTCAATTTCTCACTTTCAGCCACCATCTGAGGAAAAAAAAAAAAATTAATGTGAAGCTTCTTCAATAATAGATTTTTTTTTGCGGGAACAATATGGATTTATTAATTAGCCTTATGAGCAAGATAATAAATAAATAAATAAAGAATATTCACCTCCATTAACTTGCCAATTAGTTGAGCTTTTTCTCTGTTCTTCTCATTGAAAGCCTCAACAGCTTCCCTGTATTCTTTCTCCTGAGAGCAATAGCAACTTTAATGGGCTAATTCCTTTCTATAATAATAATTAATGATAACAAAAATCTTTTTTATAATAATAATAATAATAATAACTTATAAGGATGCCTTGATCATGACAAAGGGGCCTTATGATTTCACTCATGAAATTTAGATAATACAGGTTTTGATATAAAAGAAATCATCACTATGGCCAACAAGGAAATCATATTTTTTTTAATCATAAATACATCATATTATTTGAGTAGACAATATTTAGGCGTAAAAATAAAGTCAGTTTTTCATCAATTCAATTATTCAATGTGTGGAATCATCAAACTTTGTCACCTAAATAGTTCAATGAAGGAGAGTAATATTAAATAATTATACTAATTGATTCTATGCTCAAACAAACAAAGAAAAAATAAAGTCTCATGTGATAAACTAAAAATAATCTTCTGCTCAAGTCAAAATTTCTTTGATAATAAGCTATTTTAAGCTAAAAACAGAAGGAAAAAATACAGAAAAAAATAACATACACTAACACAAGTGAAAATGAATAATATTGAGTTTTACCTTCTTCTGGCAACTCTGTCCGAGCGGCTTTAACTCTTTGTTAATAGCGTCTATCTTCTTTCGGATCATCGATACGTCTTTCCTCATTGGATCAGTGAGTGCTTCAAGCTCCTAAAATAATGTCCACAGTTTGTAAAGTAGCCTTAATCTATAACAATAATTGGTACTTTTTTCATTTGACCAAAAAAAAAAAAAAACCAATTTCATTGTAAAATAAGCATCAAAGGTAAAGAACAAACGATGGGCTTGCTTAATGGTGTTATATGAGAAGTGCATTAATCTTGAAAACAATTAAATATGAAATTCTCTGTTTTATTCTTTCTTAGCTTAAAGAATAAGAAAGCTATGATTAAAAAAAACAAATACACTTTTTTTTTTAACTGCTTTATGAAGAAGCTGGTAATTTCCAGTCAAGAACAATCTTCTTGGTAATTCAAATTTGTTATCTCAGCAACAAAGATCTGAATCTTTTGTCACTCTTACTGGCCAAAATTTCATCAAAACATGAGCGTTCCATTTCTCAATCTATAGTTCTATACTTTTAAACAAAGCTAGATGAATTACGTATAATGAGCTTCATGTTATCGCCTATTTCAAATCGCAATGCGTTCATATTGCTTATTTTTTTTATAGTTACTATCATCTCGGTTTATACTTCTATAATAAAAGCTCTACGAATGCGCATAATTAGCTTCGAGTTTGGAGTTACGTTGTAACACTACTATTTACTTACTTCGCGAATATCAGCCAAGCGCTTTGTAGCTTCTTCCACTCGGCCCATCTGAGCCTGAACCTTCTCTCTCACTTCCATCTTCTTCCTCTCGATCTCCTCTTCCTTCGCTCGGAACATTGCCAGCGCAGACCTCGAGAGCTCCTCGTCCTTGTCATCATTTGTCGGGCTCATGTTGGTGCTGCTGATCACCCCCGGGTTCTTCACTCGTTGAATCTGTTGCCTATTTGGCGTCGCCATTCTTCGTCTTCAATTCTCAGCCTTGTTGTACTTTGTTATTCCCTTCTTTTCTATGTTACACTCTTTTTTTTTTTTTTTTTTTTTTTTGTTCTTTCTATCTTCAGAATGATGGCTATCTTTCTCCTATTGAAGGTTGTTACAAACAAAAGCTGGCTTTAAAGCTATGAAACCCAACTTACTTTACAACAACAATATTATTACAAGGAGCTTTAAAAATGACCAAAATGCCTTCTCTCACTCACCTTTCTAATGATAAAGATTAAAAAAAGGGTATAGTTTTGCCTTTGTTGAATGAAGACCAACTCAAAGAGCTCCCAAATGGCCCTCTTTACACCTTTACTCCAACGCCTACTCAATGACCACCAATTAATAGAAAAAAAAAAATGATTTTGCAGTGAAGGTTAATCTTTTCCAAGTGTAGAGAAAATGATTAGCAATATTGTATCATGGGGTTGTTTTACATACAGTTGGTCCCAACTTAATACTTGATAAAGTATCTAACTTGGGCCTCTTTTGGTTAGATATCTATTTTCTCAAGGTTAGGTATATTGGCAAATTCAGCCAACCACTTTCCAATTCTCATGCCTATGTATGGGAACCTAAGAGCATCTCCAATGCAATGTTAAATTTGTGTGCCAATGCTAAAATTTGGCATTTTGACATAAAAAATGTTCTCCAATGCAATGCCAAATTTGGCATTAAATTTGGCAAATGCTATACATGGTGCTAAATTTGGCACCAAGTATAGCATAATGCCAAATTTTGGCATTTGAAGTAGATCATTGATTGGTCAACTTTTAAGCACTTTAATTAAAAATTAATATTTTATTCAAAAAAGTTTCCTCTTACCAAGAGGTCATTATGACTAATAGTAGTCTTATTTACTATTGGTTATCATCAACTACTTTTATTAGTTTTTGCAACTAAAAAATAATAAAATAATAAAATAGCATTTGAAATAGCATTTGTGCATTGGAGGATCAAATATCAAATATGGCATTTTTACATTTTTGAGTGCCAAATTTAGCATTGGCATTGGCATTTGCATTGGAGATGGTCTAAGTGTTTTTATTATTTGATTTGTTACTTGCCTCAACTTTGTGTAGTTATGAAGAAATATACATAATGTCTCTGGAAATAGTAATCTTTTCAGTTATCGTAAAATATAAATTCTACTTGTGCTTGGTATTTTTAATAACAAGAGAATTTGTTGTAATGTCCAAAAGGGTATTGGTAATTATTCTTTTCTTCATGTATAAAGGTGCTTGTTTTGGAAGGGTTTTGTTTTTTGTTTTTCGTTTTTTTTTTTTTTTGGAGTGAACAGGAAGGGCTTACCTACACAGTATGGGGGAGAGAGAAAGAAAGACTTTGGGGACAAGACAGAGTAGGAGAGATTGGAAGCAGCTAAGCTAACTAACTTTTGTGACTTGTAATTGTTCTTACAGCTTGGGTTTACAAGAGAGAATCTCCACTTTTTCATCTTAATTTTCTTCTTCTGCCCCTTTTAGATTATTTCAATAAACTCCATTAAGATATAGCATATTCTGCTTCCTTGCATATTGTTATACTTATTTTTCAACAATGCCAGGATAGCAATTTTTAAGGCATATAAAAATATATGTTCCTATCTTTTCATAACCTCCAAAAACCGAAATATGTACTTTCTTTTAATTTATGATACAATTAATTTTATATATATATATACATATATATACATGTATATGTATATATATAAGGTATACATATATATATACCTATATATATACATATAGGTATATATATAGGTATATATATATACATATATATACATGTATATGTATATATATAAGGTATACATATATATATACCTATATATATACATATAGGTATATATACATATAGGTATATATACATATATATACCTATATATATATAAGGTATACATATATGTATATATATGTATATATATATATGTATACTTATGTATATATATATATATAAGGTCTACAAATCTTATTAGATATCATGTATATATTTTTTTTCTCTCGTTCTCTGCGCTATCTGCTACGTATGTTGTAAAGTATCATGATAAATAAAATCGCTCTTGTCATACATAAATCCTAGCAATTTTCATGCTAAAGAATAAAACTTTCCAGTGTGACATAGGGTCCTGATGCTTTTATTCAAATATGATAATCAAAGAGGACATTATTATAACATCTTTGAAATTTCTCCTCTTTTATTGGGCATGTGGGCAGGCAGGCATGATTATGTGTTAGGGCCCAGTTTGATACTGCAGTCAGAAAAATACTTTGGATCAATCTATCTTGTAGGGACATAAGAAAATCCAAAAAATACCTTAAGACTAAGAAAGAATTTTAGTCTGGTCAGTGTGGCATGACATTTATCTATAGATTCTGAGCAAAACAATGAGGCGAAGACCTCATACTACGTTTCCAGCGGGGTCAAAGTTTTTTGCAGACTCAGAAAGCATCACAAGAACATTTTGGATTTGTCTTTTCTATTCTTTTGCAAGTTACAACTTTGAGTGGTGCTACATAAACATAAATTTTGGTCGGAAAAAATAGCCAAAATAACGTGACAATTGATTATTGGATACAAAATATAATTCTTAATGCATTTATTTTTATTTCATCCAATATACAATTGTCACATCATTCTATATATTTTTTTTCTGGCAAAAACTTTGTCATGTATCATTTCTCTAAAACTTCCCATTAAGGAAGCAATTTTGATTTTGGTGATGGGCCATAATGGTCAGTGGTTTGCCAGCAAGACCAACATGTGCAAACTTGAAGAAGGGTCCAAATGGAATATGTTTCCACCAGTTGAATCATTCACATTTGTTGAATCTTTTTTCCTTTACAAACTTGAAGAAGGTTCCAAATAGACTGCTTTTTCATTTGGCGAATGAGCAAAACGTTTTGCCCGTTCAATGCACTTTGAGTTATGACTACAAATATAGCAGACATCTTAATAGTGCTCACGCCTTGCTAATTTTCCTAATTATATGTTGGATGATGGACAAGTAATAGTGCCACAGAAAAGAGATAAATAGTGTTTATATCTTTCTCAACTAAAGAGACAATTATCGAGCCTAGAAGCACATGCTTGTGGGCATTAAAGTTAAGAGAAAATTGCAAAATAAAGTCAATTTCAGAGCCCCTTATTAATTTATACCACATTTAGTTCAGTTTTTTTTTTCTTTTTTTTTTTCTCTCCCCACATTGACGACAATACCCCTTGTTTTAAGGGGTTTCAGAAACCCCAATTCATTCTCCCTTCTCACTGTCTCTCTACCCAACACATTCTCTCTCTACCTATCTCCTTCCACTTTTCGCTAACCAGCCTCACTCCGACCACAGCGAGCTCCTATCGTCCAACCTCTCTCTGCTCTCTGATCGCCGACCACTCGTCACAAAATATTTATTACTAGGTAACTCACTAGGTTACTAGATGGTAACCCACCGAGTTACCGTTAGGTAACTCACTAGGTTACTAGATGGTAATCCGCCGAGTTACCATTACTAATATATAGGCTATCGAGCATACAAGGTTGCATGCTAAGGATAAACCTATGTACCAACAAACATCAATTGAATTTTTAAGAAGGTGGGTAATAGCATTTGAACTTTCAAACCATATGAATAGATTTCAGATATAAGTTGACACAATATCATGTATGAACTAGAATCGGGATACCAAGATACCAGTTTTCAAACTCTTTTATATCCTCAATGACATGAGCAAAAAAATATCCTCAATGAAGATTAGGTATGGAATCAACTATTAAGAAGATATTCACCCTTGCACAATTTTAGCTTTTGACATCAGCCAATACTGAATTTCACAGACACTATGAATGATAACCATGTAAACAATTCACAAATACAAACATAAAAATCAATAGGTAGACATTGATAACTATGTAAGACATTGATAACTATGTAACGAGTCTAACATTTTAACAGGCATCGGTCAGTTTGGCATTGCTTTTATAGACTACTTTTAGATTATAAAAGAATGTAAAATAGTTTGAGGTGTTTGGTAAACTTGCTTCTTAAAGAAACGGGTAACCGTTTATACTTCTACGTAGTGTAAATTTTATAGAGTTTAAGAAGCAGGTTAGAGTTGCTTTTAAATAACTAATTCCGCTTCTAGTTTTATAATTACTAAAATACCTCAAATATTATTATGGGTTAGTTAGGTAAATAGTCATTTTAGACGTGTTTCTATAAAATAGCCACAGTTTCAAAAATATTAAAAACTAGCCATAAATTTGTAAGAAATTTCTTACAATAACAAAAATACACATAAAAAAACGGTAAGAAATTTCTGACACTAGGCAAAAATTTTGTAAGAAATTTCTTACATGGCTAGTTTTTAAATTTTTTGAAACTGTGGCTATTTTTTAAAATCATTTTGTAAACAGTGGCTATTTTCTTAAAATTTCCTATTATTATACACCCACGTTAGTTATATATATATATATATATATATATATTGTTTCAAGAATACTAAAATATATATAATATTTCAAGAAAACTAGATGCATTATAATAAATTATTATAACAAAATTTAATTTATTTTTTTTTCATTTATACATTTAAAATGCAGATTTCGTGTCTCGTAATCCATATAATCAATATTAATTTTATAAAAAAAAATAATATGTCTATTTTAGCAATTATACATATTCACAGCAATTTTACCAAACACTTAAATACTGTTTCTGCTATAAACAACAATTTTTAAAATATAATTTACCAAAGACTCTGCCTCCTTATAACTCCAACAACTTTTTTTTTTCAGTACAATTTACAGTGCTTCTTTCATCAGCACGGAAATGCCAAACTGGCACATAGTTTTTTTTTTCATTTTTTTTTTCAAGACAAATGGTGCCACTATGGCATTTCATTAATAATAGCAAAGGAAAATCTGAGAAATCCACCTGTCCAACAACAGAGGTAGATCGTCCCCAATTAGAAGTATTGTGAGCTATAGTATTAGAGTCTTTAGGAATCCAAACTAAATTACAATGAACTAACGAAGTAGCTAAACGAAAACTAGAGACAAAGGAGGAAGTAGGTGGATCACCATCCATCCAGGAGAGATCTAACCGCAACCGCACAATCAGAGAACACCACCACATCATGCCATTCCTTCTCTTTGACAAATTCAATGGCCACTCGAATGGAAAGTAATTCAGCATCCAAAGCAGAAACTAACAGGAACCGTTGCGTGATAATGGCCGACGGCAACCCAGATGGTTGACGCGCCAAAACAGCAATAACGGAGTCGTCTTGTCTCCCCACAAAAGGCGCATCCACATGTATGGTGATCCGACGACGTCTAGGCGTGTCAAGATGACCAGCTCTCCTAGATGAAGCCATGAGAGTACCTCCAATGGAATGCTCGACAAGGCTGCTAGCCAGACGATGAAAAACGTCCTGAGGAGTCAATTGAGAATGGTTGAAAACATGCTCGTTACGACACCTATACACCACATCGTCCAGACAGCCAAGGAACACAAAAAGATCAGCTCTGGACCGTTACCGCCTCATACTGAGAATCCATTGCACAAAGTCTCTCATCGAGTGCCATTGAAGCCCAGTCTCTCGTCGAGTGCCATTGAAGCCCAAGAAGACTTGCTTTCCAAGGGCTGTTCATCCTACACAGGAGTCAATATTGCCGAAAATATGACTAAGACGCCCACGAGCGGGAAGGCAATCTTGAATCATCCTACACAGGAGGAGCTTGTGACGCTCATGCATTCGATATTTCCAAAAGCACTTCCAGATATCGCTAATAGGAGAAAACATCTGTGAATTTAGCACCCAATAAGCTTCATCAACAGAAAACTCCCCCGAAACTGATCCCACCCACACAAGTTTATCGGGCGACCCAGGCAAGAGCACTTTGATTTCCTTAATACGTGCTGCAAATTCAGGGATAAACAGACGATCAATCAGCTCTTTATTCCAGCCGCCACCACCTTCACGCATCAAGTCACCCACCCAGCGCAGAGGCCAGAAATCCTCTTTAGGATACCTTCCATCACGCTCCCACGGAATCCACGGAGCTGTCCATAGCCCAATACTCTCACCTCTCGCAATCAAAATCTGACTACGACTACAAATAGCCTCCTTCCTGAGAAGAATACCTTTCCATACTATCGATTATTCCTTCGCTGAAGAAACAAGGACTTGTGAAAAACTACACAGCCAAAAAAAAAAAAACACTATGCTTTTCTAGTATCCCTGTCTCTGTTGTAGAGTTTTGGTGCAACAACAAGCATTATCTCTACTAAGTCCTAACATCTTTATCAATGGAAATATATATTTCTTAATTAAGTCATAATTGAAGCAATAGTTCTCGCCCAAAACCTCAGACTCTGGGAACCTTTAGACTCTTGAAACAAACCAATCTTGAACATAAATGCACCAAATCCACACAGATGAATCAACTATGCAAAACCTAGAATTTTGTGTAATATAAAGTTGAAATCGGAAAGTGACATATGTCAATGAACTTCTGGCGCTGCTCAGCAGAGGAGGAAGTTCAAGTGGTGGAGGCGGTGGCGATAGTGTGATGGCAGCGACACGATGGCGACGAGACGAGTGAGATTGAGAGAAATTTTCAGTCAATCGTCAGCCTTCGATTGCTCAAGCACAAACTTCTTCTACTAAAAATAAATCAAATATAATAAAACCTCATTGCTAAACCAAACGAATTCCATTTCTAATCAAAACCGGTGCCGCTCGCGGAGGAATGATCCGGCAGAGAAGGATCTTGAAATCGCGCCTATTAACTTGAAAAAAACTTTTCAAGGTCGAGCGCTGCCTAGTTTTTCGGCGACAGAGAGTTCTGACAAGAGAGGTAGGCGGTCAGAAGATCAACGTTGATGGAGTTTCCAAGGACTCTATTGTTGAAGTCTTTCAAGCTTTCGAAGAAAGCTTCTGGAGAAAAGAAAACCCTTATTGGGTATAACATGGGTATATATATTTTTAATTTAATGTATTAAAAAATGAGGTATAAATTAAAAGTGCATTTAAAATGGGGTATAGATCATTAAGTGTCCAATCTTGAGGCATTCCTCAAAATCGCCCTAAAGTTGAACACTGTCAAGTCCTTCATCAACCTTAAATAAGTGAATTTATGCCCCAATCATGTTCTCCGTACTTTATGTTTATAGTTTAAAAGTGCGGCATACATTAAAAATAATTAATGTGTCAAAAATAAGCATTTACCAAAACCTCATGTTTTTAATTGTTAACCATCTTTGTATTAGTGTATAGAAAAGGAGCCCTACTTGCATTTAAAACGTAGGTAGTTTTTAGTTGGCATGGAGAATCATAAACGTAATCGTAATCATAATGTAATAGAATAGGAATACGTACGTTGTAAAGTATCGTCGAGAATGATAAATAAAATCGCTCTTGTCATACATAAGTCCTAGCAATTTCATGCTAAAGAACAAAACTTTCCAGTGTGACATAGGGTCCTGATGCTGTTATTCAAATATGATAAGCAAACAGGATATTATTATAACATCTTTAAAATTTCTTCTCTTTTATTGGGCATGTGGGCAGGCATGATTATGTGTTAGGGCCCACTTTGATATTGCAGTCAGAAAAATACTTTTGGGTTAATCTATCTTGTAGGGACGGAAAATCCAAAAAAATACCTTAAAACTAAGAAATTCAGTCTGGTCACTGTGGCATGACATTTCGGTAGATTCTGAGCAAAACAATGAGGCAAAGAAGTCATACTAAGTTTTTTGCAGAGTCAAAAAGCATCACAAGAACATTTTGGATTTGTCTTTTCTATTCTTTTGCAAGTTACAACTTTGAGTAGTGCTACATAATCAGAAATTTTGGTCATAAAAAATAGCCAAAATAACATGACAATTCTTTATTGGATACAAAATGCAATTGTTAGTGCACTTATTTTGATTTCATTCAATTGTCCGATCATTCTGTCCATTTTTTCTGGCAAAAACTTTCAATTCTCTAAAACTTCCCATTAAGGAAGCAATTTTGTTGTTGGTGATGGGCCATAATGGTCAGTGGTTTGCCAGCAAGGCCAGCATGTGCAAACTTGAAGAAAGGTCCAAATGGAATATGTTTCCACTAGTTGAATCATTCCAATTTGTTGCATTTTTTTTTTTCCTTTACAATCCAATCTTATAAAATGTAAGTAATGGACTGCTTTTTCATTTGGCGAATGAATAAAACGTTTTGCCCATTCAATGCACTTTTGAGTATGGGATAAAAGTTTAGATATGACTACAAATATAGCAGACATCTTAATAGTGCTCACGCCTTGCTAATTTCCTAATTATCTGTTGGATGATGGACATGACAAGTAATAGTCCCACACAGAAAAGAGATAAATATCTGTTTATATACTCCTCAACTAAAGAGACAATTGTCGAGCCTAGCAGCACATGCTTGTGGGCATTAAAGTTAAAAACACTTCATGTCCTTCATCAACCACAAATAAGTGAATTCATGTCCCTAATTGTGTTCTTCGTACTTTAGGTTTATAGTTTAAAAGTACGGCATAAATTAGCAATAATTAATGCGTCAAAAATTAGCATTTATCAAAACCTCATGTTTTTAATTATTAACCATCATCGTATTAATGTATAGAAGGAGCCCTATTTGCATTTAAAACTTAGGTAGTATTTGGTTGGTAAAGACAATCGTAAATGTTAAACGTAATCGTAATCGTAATTGTAATATAATGGAATAGGAATTAGAGGGAAACACAAAATCGATTTAAATGTTTGGTTGCATTTTTTAGATAACCGATAATCAAAGTGTATTTTACTGAAATATCTTTAGTTTATGCCAAAACAATACACAGATCTAAAAGTTCAAATAATAAAAAAATTATTATAGATTTTTCATTTATAACTTCGACATCGGAACGGGCAACCTGAATCAGTGCCAAGACCCTCCCAATATACTGTTGCAGAAGTTCTGCATTGACAAAAACTGCAAGACTAGATGTGTCCATATCCTGCAAGCTTTATTGCATTACAATTTGTTTAAAAGTTCAAAAACAAGTAGTACTTCTTGATTGCCTTAAAGTGATTAAGGAAAGCAGTAAACATTCCAATCCAAAAATTATACATTGCAAAATCATGGAATAAAACTATTTTGCAGGTCAAGAGAAAAGAACAATCACGTTGGAACCAAAAATCCAGAATTCATTGAAGCAAAACAGAGATAGAATAATAGATATTAAACAATCAAGATATAATCTCCAACTAGAACAGCGACGATCACTCCAAAAAATCAACAAAAAAAAAAGAGAAAGACTTTCTTTTTCATCAAATTATGTGATATATCAAATAAAATTGAAAGAAGAATCCATGGGTCTTAGAGTCTCAAACCTTATTGGAGGCCATTAGATCAGACTGAGAATTAGCGAAGAGGAAGAGAGAGGAAAAAGGAGGGCGTGGACGGCGGATGTGCAGGTGGAGGGCAAGGACGGCGAAGGTGCAGGTGGAGGGCGTGGAAGGCAGAGGCGAAGGCAGAAGGTAGAGGGCGCAGAGGGCAGAGGGCAAAGGCCAGGTCAACGAAGGCGGAGGACAGAGGGAGGAGCGCGGAGGTCGCCGAAAAGGTAGGCAAAGGCGAAGGCGGATGGCAAAGGGAGGAGGACGGAGGTTGCCGAAAAGGTCGGCAAAAGGCGAAGGTGGAGTGAAGAGGGTGGAGGTCGGCAAAGGTGGAGGGCAGAGGGCAAGTCGGCGAAGGCAGAGGGTGGAGGTCGATGAAGACGGAGGGCGGAGGGCAGATGAGGAAGAAGATAGTAGCCCTGCACAACTTGGTCGAATTTCCAACCCCAAAGAAGCTCCGACCGAGAAGCCTACCGACGAGTCGGCCACCATGACCGTCCGATTGGGTGGCGGACGAAAACCGTCCGAAGGGCTGTCGTATTCGGTCGGGGTCGGGTGCACATTTTGGTGGTCGGTCGATACCCGACCCGACCAATAGTGGTGAAATTCGAATTTTTTTGTTTTTTTTTTGTTTTCACAAATATTGGTAAAGTTAAGTGGTAACAAGGTTCTCCATCGCGCGAGCCGTCGTCAGCCGCAGTTGAAGCCGACGCCGTAGCCTTCGGCATCCGCGACTTTGCTCACTCATCTCGGCTCGGCTCTGGGCTCTCCGCGGCTCCACCTCTCTCTCTCTCCGTTTTGTCGTCTCTCAGCTCCGGGCTCTTTGCCTGTCTCCGTCTCAGCTTGCTTCGCTCCATCTTGCGCCGGTGCCGGTCTTGACTCTCAGTAGTCAACCTTAACGGCGACACTCGACGCAGCGGCAGTGAGTTTTTTTTTTTTTAATAAAAAAAAAACAGAACAATCAAAGCTTCAAGCTTCATGACTATTATAATTTATATTAATATTAAAGTTTTGGTTGTACATCACAAGTTTGTGACTTTGTGTTGGACTGTGTTCGTGAACTTCGTGTTGTTTGATTGTTTGTAGTTTGTACTCAAGTCTCAAACTATATTAGTGTGTTCGTGACTTTGTGGTTACTGGTTATATTAGTGTTATTTGAGTGCCCTTTGCCTTTTTGGTGGGAAGTGAAAACTGGAAACAAATTTTTATTTTTTAGTCTTTGGGATTTGGGTATTGGCCAATGGCCACACTATGAAATGAATCAGTGATTCTTTTGTATTTTATTTTCTCTGTTTTTTTTTTTTTTTTGGTAATATAATTTGGGTCAAAAATATTGAGTTTTCATTTTGGACTTACAATTTAGGCCAAAAACAGCATTTTGGGCCAAAAATATGGACTTCGTATTTCGGGCCAAAAGCCTACTCGACCACTGCCCGACCGCTGCCCGACCAAAGCTTCACTGGTCGGTTTCGGATTCCCCCAACGTACCCGACCAAGCTCGGGTTCACATATTTTGCCTTCGAAACCCGCCCGACCGATCGATGTGTAGGCCTAGAAGATAGTAACTGTCGAGGAAGAGGAGATAGGGAGAAAAATAGAATTTTTTGATAATTTAAAAAGGAATGGTGTTTTCATAGTAAGTGAGATGTAATAAGAGTTACACCAAAATAGGTAGGGTCGACAATTTGGGTCCAGACACGAGACACGACAAGAACACGACACGAAGTTAGCAGGTCTGTATCATCTTTTAATGGGTCTGGGTCTTAACGGGTCGGACACGTTAAGACGATTAAATAATGAGTAAATACGACACGAACACGATAAGACCCGCTAAGATACGATTATTAAATTAATTATAAATAAATATACACTTTTAACACCAATTTTATATGTACTTAAAATTTATTAATTTATTATTTAATAATTTTCATCCGCCTGACATGAGCATTATTATCATAATTAAATATCTTATCAACATTAGGCCTTTATCCAAATTTATTTATTTAAGATTTACAAAAGATAATTAAAAATTTGTTGATTTAAACTCAAATATAGTTAATTGGGCCAATAGACACGAGAGTGACACGACCTATTTAGACCCAATTAGACACGACTTATAAATGGGTCGTAATTGAGTGACACGATTAACACGATATTTAAATGGGCTGTGTCTAAGTATTTCCTTCAAACACGATTAATAATAGATTGTGTCTTGGTCCAACCAAAATTTCTTAGACACGATTAAGACACGACACGTAATACGAATTGCTACCCTAAAAATAGGTGAATGAGCTTTACAATATAAAAACCATTCCCATATAATTTTATCAACCAAACATTATAAATTAATTAATATAAAGGAATGAGCTTTCCTTTACAACTCATTCCCTCCAACCAAACACCATCTTCAATAAGGCTCATGGTCATTTAAACATTATTAGCAAAATTCAAGTATCTGGTGCCAATTTAATTTATTGCATGATTGTTCATATGCTTTTATTTTGTACTTTTGCAAATATATATATATATATATATGCTATTGACACTGATGGGAAAATTATGAAAATTAAATGTTCAATTAGAATATTATATCGCAGTGTGTTACGTATTATTCTTGAAAATTATAGGAAAATGGTAGTAAATAGCCAATTTTTTTTAATCTTTTTAAATTATAGACCAATTAAGAAATTGACCATTTTAAAGGTAAGTTTGAATGATTTAGCCATAATTTCATGAAATTAAGGATTTAAACGTCATGTAACATATTATATTACAGTTGTAATATTGTTACACGTGTAATATAAATATATTACATGTGTAATATAAATATAATACACGTATGTTACACGTGTAACATAAAATGTTACATGTAACGTATTATGTTACACATATGTTACGACTAAATCCTTAATTTCATGAAACTATGGCTAAATCTTAAAAAATTAGTCAAAGTTTTGATTAAATCCTTAAAAATCTCTTAAATGATAGCACATGTTTCAAAATATTAAAAAAATAATCATATTACAAATTATATAATAGAAAAGACGTCACACAAAATATTAGATATTTGCAAAATATTTTATAACTTTTTAATTTTTACTCATCATTTTTTGAAGTGTTAAACAATATTTTACAAATAATTATATGTATAAATATCTATTTGACATTTTTTGTTACAAAATTCTTTATAGGGTGAGTTGCAAAAATAGGCCAAAATTAAATGTTCGTTTTAAATGATAGCCTATGTTTCAAAAAATTTAAAAAATAGCCATGTTACGAATTGTATAATAGAAAAATATCACACAAAATATAACAGATCTATAAATATTTGTAAGATATTATTTAACATTTCAAAAAATAATGAATAAAACTTAAAGTGTTACAAAATATTTTACAAATATTTACAGATGTGTTATATTTTGTGTGACACTTTTTTGTCATACAATTCGTAACATGACTATTTTTTTTAATTTTTTGAAACATGGGCTGGACTTTAAAAACGAAAAAATTTTTTTGGCTATTTCCTACAATTTCCCGTCTTTATAATGGTTATTTTTTAATTTTTTTAAAACATGAGCTATCATTTAAAAGACACATTTAATTTTAAGGTGGCAGATACCTAAATTTTTGGCCGGGTGACAGATTGGTCCTCAATCTTTTTTTATTAGCATGAAATATCCCTGAATCATTTTTTCCTTGGATATTATAATGTGATATTATATATATATTAGCATTTTATTAGCATGAAATATCCCTGAATCATTTTATTAGCATGAAATATCCCTGAATCATTTTATTAGCATGAAATATCCCTGAATCATTTTTTCCTTGAATCATTTCGACCAAAAAAAAAAGTGATATTATAATGTATGGATATATATATATATATATGTGTATATATATTGGAGCCAAAATTATCGCAATTTATGGCAAAACCAAAAAAGTATTCAATTTGAAAGTCACTTTTAACTGATTTTACTCTTGGAAGTGATATCAGTAAGTTTCTTATAATGTGTAGTTAAGAAAAAAGAAAAAAAAAATGGTGGGTACCTTTGATTTTTGAAGATCGTGCACCACCAGTACTATATGTGAATGGCTTCAATCAATAATTTTTGCAAATGGCGCCTTCTACTAAAAGCCTTCAATGATTTTAGTAAATAATTTTCTTCATATTCAATATTTTTTTGGAAAGTAAAAAAAAAAAAAAGTAGTAATTTTTTTCTGACTGGTTAGAACTTAGAAGTCATCAATGGCAGATTATGGTAGATTTTGGGGGGTCTAATGCCCAGCGTTGATGCCTGAAACACGCCGTGTGGGTCCCATGTATGCAGTGGTATTTTTAGTATTAAAGGAAACTATGAACCACGTGCAACTCTCGTGCTTCTTTTCTGTCCTAAATAACGGTGTTGCAAGGAAAAAAACAATTCGCATTCGGAGATATTTCGTGCTAATAAAAAAAAGTTAAGAGACCAAACTGTCACCCGACTAAAAATTCAAAGACTGACAAAACTAAAAACCCTTAATTTTAACCTATTTGCAACTTACCCAAAATTATACTCCCTGTCTAATAATTTTCACAATCACTTCCTGTCTTTAGATCAAACAACTAAAAATCTCAAAATCCACCCACAAATTTCTCTCTACCGCTCTTGCAATTTCTTCTCCCAAATATACTTGGCCAAACTTATTTTAGGTTTCTCATGATGAACATTGTGAGGGGTTAGCAAAGTTACTTTCAGCTTCTTGACGATAGAACAATGCTACATTCTACTAGAACTTTGATCCCAAGAAAATATATTAACAAACTAAGGTAAGTCAACTCATAGTCAATGCTAATGATATTTTGCAATGTTTTAGAATAATACATATCAACGGTGCGATTGACTGTCGCATTGAATTAAGATATTCGACCAGAAATTATTGTAGTTGATAGAATACTTTACTAGTAATATTCGCAGTCAATTGCCTATGTAACTCACTAACTAGATTTCTTTTTGACAATAGCCTCCTTGAGCTTTCTGCCAAGTGCATAGGCCAGAGGTGGAGGAACCGCATTTCCAATCTGTCTGTGCTTGTGAAGAATATTGCCGGAAAAATTATAGCTATCAGGGAAACCCTGCATCGATTTGTAGACAAGTTAAACATTAAGCTACAATAAAATAAGATGTGACTCTCTATCCACATCATCCACTGTAGAAACGTTTCAAAATTTGTTATAACCATAGCACGTACTTGAGATCTCGCACATTCTCGGACGGTAAGAATCCTGTCTTGCTCAGGGTGAAAGCACATCCCCACTTTCCCCATTGGTTGTGGATCTGTGATGGAAGTTGGGAAATTTCCTTCCCAATCTAACCTTCCAAACAGTCCCTTCCACTGATTGTGGCGCTTGGCAGTGTTTGGCAAGCACCAAGGGATCAAATCAACCATTTGCCCAGTTGACAGTCTCACCTGAATTTTTTGTTTTTTTACAAATTTGTAAATTAAGATGAAACAATAATGGCTGTAATACTAAGATAGGAATAGCTTACTAAACAAAATTCAGCTATATTTGCTTTGTACCTTTTCATCTGGAAGATCATGCCAATCTGCACCAGCTCGCTTAGGAATCTTCTGACATCGAATAAGATTCAACTCATTCATTTCTTTTGATATATGGTCAGTTAAAACTGCCATGTTCCCTCTAATTTTCTTTTGAAACCATGAGACAGGTTCATCTTGGTACTGTATAAACAAAAGTTAGGAAATTTGAACGTTAATCTACTGGTATATACACCTCAGGACATTAAAAGGCACACTAAGAGGGATAGATATTAAAGTACCTCCAAGTTGTTCCTAGAGGCTCCATTCTCTACAGCCGGGAGATCACCAATTGAATCTCTCACGGTTATAGCTCGAAAAGGAGCTCCATTTGCAGTGCTCCTAACAGCCGCATATTGTGAATTACCTGATAATGATATCTTCAATTCTGGGGCAGAAAAAACATGCATTGGCTCTGGCCATTCTGGGAGTACTTCATGTGGAGAAGCTGCCCAAATAAATGCTCGTTTTCGTGACTGAGAAACTCCAAATGCTCCGGCTTCCAGAATGCCAAATCTCACCTACATAAAAATTAACAATCGTCTCAGCAAAATGCCAAGATAGTAAACCAATCAGCATTGCAAGCTTGCAAATTAAGCAACCACATGATACCGGTACAAATGCAATGACCAATTGAGTTCATGCAACATTTCAAGCATGGTTAAATCACAATTTGATCGCAAGCAGTAACACAATCCTTACCTGGTAACCCATCTCAAGAAGTGAAGCCACTGTCAACCGAAATGTCTGCCCCTTATTGAAGGATACAAAGTTTCTCACATTCTCCAATAAGAAATACTTGGGACGGAAGTAATCCGCAAACGATAAAAATGCCAAGATCATTTCACACTGAACTTTACTCCAAGTGCTCTGGTTAAACCTATTCATCCCAGAAAATCCCTGAAAAACATGGTTTTTTTCCCCCAGTCATCAATAATCATTATTAAGCTTATGTATTCATCAAGGACCAAACTCAAGAGTTGAGTGAATGAGGCCAAAAATCTCTACACACCTGGCATGGAGGTCCTCCATTAATAAAATCTACTTGTCCAGGCATTGGCAAGTCATTAATGGCCTTCTCATCAAGGGATGCAGCCAAATCAGTAGCTTCAGATGTCGAGATACAATCATCAGCATCCCCACACTTCCCCATCACAGCCCTGAATTACAAATTATAGTAATCAATAAGTTTTTCTCACAAATGGGATGTTCTTCATGTGATTTCATCTTGTACCTTAGGATCACATTGCAGTTATTAACGAACACTGTTGCCTCTGGATGATTAAGTTTAAATGCATCTCCTGCTGGTTCCTCATACTCTATGGCCCACTTAGTAATAGAAGCACCTACAATTTTACAGGAAATATATGATCATCAAGATCTATAGCAACAGAAACAACAAAATATCGAGAGAATCAAACAGAGTCAACTAACCAGCCTGCTGCAAACCCTCCGACAAGCCACCACAACCAGCAAAAATGTCTAATGTAGTCAAACAATTCTGCTGAGATGCCTCTCTTTGTTTTTCAATCTCCAAGTCATTTTCTCCCTCTTTACTCTTGCCCTTTTTCTTTCTAGATGCAGCGTCATTATCGTTGTTCCCCATTGAATACCTTAGTTTGATATGAGCCGGCAACTGTCAAGAAAAAAAAAATTCAAATCTAAATAATGATGCTTCTCTATTTTTTCTTCCTTTTCTAAAAATGGTTGGTCCAGGAAATACGTGGGAAATAATTATTTAATTTTTAAATTATACAAATCAGCTAAAGCCTGTCACATGAGGTTAAAGAAAATGACTACCTGCTTGAGCGATCCTTTACTAGGATCATACATATGTTCACAGAAGAAAATATGCTCAAATATGGAAGGAGCACTACACACTGGTGGAACATCATTCTTCTTTCTAACTTCACATCTCCCTTCTATACTATCAATAGGCAAAAACTCTGTTGCTTCACTGTAATATATCTGAAGATTTAAGCCAGAAGAACTACAAGTAAGATACACATTTATAGCAACTAATATATATACATTGGATGTGTATTTGTATCGAGAAATAAAAAATCATAATATAATAGTGATATGTAACATTGACTTAGCAGCAATTACCTCCCGAATATCGGAAACATATGCCTTCTGAGCTGATATATCCTCTGGCCTATAAAATCTTCTCACCTTCACCTGTGTGGATTTAGTCTCAGCTTGTTTGGTTTCTTTCTTGACAATTATCTCGAGCACTTGACACACAACATAGGCTCTCAAACCAACATTTCTCCCACCTTTGAAAGTTCCATTTTCCATTTTTTCCTCAACAAAATGGTGGGGACTTGCATAGACATAATCATGAATAGAATACTTATTACCATCATAAACGAAACTAGCTTTAGATGAATCCAAACTGAAAACATCCTTTTCGCTCTCGACTTTCTTGGCGCTGCAGGATGCACAAAACCCAGAACCCAAGCCAATAGTATCACGAGAAAAACTTAAGAAAGCACCTTTCTCAGGCCAGTACAAGCTTTTACAGTAATACTCAATTGGCAACCCTTTCCTCTTTCTCTCATCGGCTTTTGCTCTCTCAGTTTTGTCAGCATTGGCATTAGCCTTCCTATGCTCATGTCCCCATGGCATTAACTTGATATCCACAACAACATTCTGCATGACATCTTCCATCCTCATGTCTACACAATCATTTGTTAAGAATACCTCTCTCTCATTAGCAGTGTTTCCCAGAACTGTCTGAGACCCTCGCTGCATCATTCGCCCATGGAACATTTTGCTTCCATCTGATGTTTCAAACATATACTCAACGAAATATATGGCAGGTAGTTCATCTGACTCTTCAAGTTCCACCAAAACAGAGCCCCCTACAACAACTGCCTCACCACGAAGGATGGCCCGTTTATAAAGTTTTTCGCCAGAACTTGTTTTGCCAACAGGCTTCCCATCCCATGTTATTTCCTTTTCTACAGAATCTGTTTTACGCTTTCTCAAAATTGAACAAGGTTTCTCCTCCACTGTCACTAAAGCTAGCAAGTCCTCTTCAGCTTCATCATCCTCATTTTCTTCCTGCTCCTCAGCTTCATCCTCTTCTTTTGCTTCACTTTGAGATTCTTCTTTCACTTCTTCTGGAGAGTAATTTGAATAGTACTCCCCCCAGATACGATTGATCAGCCTCGTTGTAGTTGCTTGCATGACCTTCCTCTTGGATGCCGTAGGTGCCATAGCTGCTCTTGGATTGAAATTTAGTTCGCTCTTCTGAAAAAACTTTTTCTTTTTAACTAGCCATTTGGTGTGGTGTCTCTCCTCCATTTTATTTGTCAGACCTAACACAAATGCACACTTTTTGATATTTTCATCTGGAAATTCTGCAAACAACTGCAGTATAATCTGCCCATGAACTACCACATATCTCTCAACAATAGCCTGATCGGAAGAAATGTAAGCACGGTTATCTTTTTTAAACTCAACTAATCTCTTGATGACATCCATGAAAGAGAGCCGTGATATTCGGCTTTGCTCTTTCAACAGTGTAATGATACTTATTCCAAGCTTTGCCGTCTTCAAAACCGTTTCATACCATGGAGCATACTGCTTTGAGGGCTTGCCAAGTCTATACCTGAAAAATTTTTATAAAATAAAGCACCAAATATAAGCAACTTGAAAAAAATATTCCGCATCGTTTAGAAAAGCAGTAACTAATTAACTAATCCCAACAAATTCTAACTTCTAATCAAAACTAATTTACTAATCATTCTCTTTGCTCTTAATTCCTGATATCCCATCTCTCGTCATAATTATATCAGTATGCATTTATACTTCTAAAGTGCCAGTAAGAATCCGTGTGGGATAATTGTTAATATCAAAATAAAATAGAAAGAGACAGAAAACCGATGCAACACTACTGAATGCAAGAAAAGAACATACCAGGCCAAATCAGTTCGGATTGAAATAAAAACCATTGATGACCCAAATTCAATCATCCATTCTTTTATAGCACTCAGATAGATTGGCATCCCATCAACATTCTGCGCTTGTGAGCCAGTTGAAGAAGAATGATCTAAATCATCATCAAGACAGAATCCACTTCCATCATCAGCAGTCATTACCCCAGATCCAAAGATCGTAACATCAATATCTGCACAAGGTTTCATGGGTAGAAGCTCCAGTGAGACCAATCTCAGATCTGAATTATAGAGGGACCAATTGTGGAGCATGCTTCGAGGAAGCTCGTCAGGATAGCATGTATCTACGTCACTGTCAAATACTACAAATTCATCAGTTTCTTCAGTGGAATTCTTGTAATAAGCAGGTAAAGGATAGTCATTTGCAATTTCGTCTTCGTTGATCTTGACATAATATTTGGTGGAACCTGCAGCCAAACCTCGACCTTTTTTCTGTTTCATTGACTGCCAGTACTCTTCCTCTTGCAACAACCTTGCTAACTTTGCATTCTCATCTTCCTCTGCCACAGATGTAGAGGAACCAGATGCATTCACATTGGTCTCACTATCTTCAATTCCCGAACCAATCTTCAATGTTCCTCCTGATGAAATATCTTTTGGTTGCACGAGTGCTTGATGATTCCTACACTCATCTCTTAGGGCAGCAAGAACAGGCAAGTTGGCAAACATCTGATCACTCTTGGATGTTTCATCCAAACCTATCAATTGATTATAGATAAAATCACCCTGAGAAATAACAAAGTCTCTAATAGAAGCCCCGCCAGGAAAGGACTTGCTAGCATTAATTGACCGAACAACGCCAGCAAGCAACTCATCAAGACTGCAGTCAAGGCTCCCACCAGAACATTTGGACACTTGCTTATAAACTTCTATGCACGCACGGGCTTTCTCAAAGAAAATATCATAAAATTTCTTGTAAGCAGCTGCAGGCTTCAGGCAGTGATAATCAGCCGCTTCAGTTGAGAGCCATATAACTGGGATTCCATCCTCATAACCAGAAATGTCCCATGATTCTATTCGTCCAAAGCCCTCACATTTAACACCCCGCTCCTTCTCCTTGTCAGAACTTTCTTCGAGAGGCAATATAAAACCAGAAATGAACATGTCATTCACCTCCAACATCTCAAGGGGCTGAGAGACACCATTTTCATCGTGCACTATAAAGTCAGTGAGTCTTCTGTTAGAGCGGCCATCATCGGCTTCAGAAGTCATACGTAGAGCTAGAATCTCTTCGTCCACAACCTGGTCCTTCTTGGTTTCTATGCGAGAAGCTTTGGTAGATACGTTAACGGACTTCTCTTTAAAATCCGTACAAGCAGCCGCCCGCCTTGGCATTTTCCTGGCACCCGAAGGATCTTCATTGCCAAGAGTTGGAGGCGAAGTACGCTTCTTTCCTTTCCCCCCATTCGTAACCTTCTCTTTACCCTTCTTCTTACCTAACATACATTATGAGGATCGATATGTGAGAAAAACAAAAATAAAGTTATCAAATTTTAATGCAACTTAACTCAATTAAAATTTGAAAATACAAAATAAATAAAAAAATCTACCGAAACGCAAATGCAGGCCATAATCATTATAATGCATAATACAACAGCAAAATAAAAGCATTTTGAAACCAACAGCAACGACCCAATTATAAGTTCTACAATATTTTATAATCTGAAAACTAAAAAAAAAAAAGGAAAAAGAGATCTAAGTACTACATTGTATATATCGCTCACTGAATCGGAAGCTATAGAAACCAAACAATAATCAGGCAAAAAAAAAAAAACACACACACACACACACATTCAAGAGAGAGAACATGCACGGCCTATCAAGAGATATCGCTGACTGAAAAATAAATAAATAAATAAATAAATAAAAACATATATAAAAAAAAACGCCCTCAAGGTCAACGATTACTCGAAAAGGGAAATGGGAAAAGCGAAATGGCGGAGAATAGAGATCGGAGACTGCGATTCGATTACCTGACGATACCGATTTGCCAGCACTGTCCTTTGGAGTCGTTGATTCCAAGAGAGCCGCGGAGCCCATTTTTGCCCCTTCCGATCGGAGAGAAGATGAGAGTGAAACCCTAGAAAGAAACTCAGAAGAAGATTGAGATTTTGGACTGAAAGAAGATGATGAGAAGCAGAGCTCCACTCTACTGCTCTCTCTTCCCTTCTCTACCTATTTTCATCTCAAAACAAAAAATAAATAAAAGAAAATATGTATGTATTATATATATATATATATATATTATATTATATTATATTATATAGGGCAAGGGAAAAGGTGGAAGAGAGAGAGAGAGAGGGAATTTAGAGGGAAAAGATGATTTAGTGGCGGGAAATGGGGAAATGGAAGAGTGGGCTGTATATTTGGAGATCTTTGGATTTTGGATTGTGAGAGACTAATTTGTTTGGCGCCAAATGAAATTCGTGTATAGTACATACTATGCATAGTGACAATATGAAAATGTTGAAAATTCAAAATATTGTGTGCCCAAATTACAGTCACACACACCTTTTGGAATTGGGTGTGTATTGCATTGTAGTTTTTAGTTTTTTTTTTTCCTGATTTTTTATGACAATGCTTTGTATTTAAATTGATTGGGCAGCATTTCACATCGATTTATTTGAATAGTTTTTCTCATTATGCATCACTACACTAAAAAAATTATTACTCCTCGTTTGGGGCACTTATTCTCCCTTTGACCATTTTTGAATGGTTTGAAAATGATTAGAATGATTTCACTTTATGAATTTTGAGGTGGTATAAATGATTGAGATTTAAAGATATTGTATAGGGATTTAGAAAGTTGAAAAAAAAAATAAAATGGAATGAAATGGTTTAGAGGATTAGAAAAGTTGAAACAAATGAAAAAATAGAATGGTTTGGATGATGAGGCCAAACGGGGGGTTATGCAGAACCTAAGTGGCCAGCGTTTTATTTTGATTGAGAGCCATGTTACTAAAAAATCATCCTTAAACCTAGCTAAAGGAGAACCTACGCATTTATTATCAGGAAATACTCATATTTAAATTACCGTTAAACTATACCTGCAACGATTATAGAATTAACCAAATATTAAAAAAGGGCTAGAAAAAGAATTTGTAGCATAACTTTGCCGAGAAAATTAAGACGTGCAAAGCAAGAGACGTTATCGAATAAGACAAAATTATTTGACCGTTGCTTATAACTAATTTTTGAAAAGCAACTTAAATAAGAATTTTTAAAGGACAATTATTATATTTATACTTGATCAATAGGATATTACAAATGTATCTAGAGATTCTAGATTATCTCAATCTGGGAATCTCTAAATATATTTTTTAGATTATTTGTAGGATTATTTTTTTTCTAATTTTCTATCTTAGAAATTGATATTCTTGCTCTTAAAATGATAATTAATGATGGGGAAGGGATTAGAATATTTGTATAATTATGACAATGCTTTATATTTAATGGCAATATTTCACATCCATTTGTTAGAATAAGTTTTCTGACCTTGCAACACCACTATACCAAAATAAAATAGTATAATATTTTACTAGAGAACAACGTAAATAAAAAAACTTTTGTTTAAATTGAAAGCAGTATTAAAAAATAAAATAAAAAAAGATCATCGTCAAACTTAGCTAAAGTGGAACCTACTCATTTATTGTCAAGAATACTCATATTTAAATTGCCGTTAAACCATATTTGCAACAATTAGAGAAGTTTACCAAGCATTAAAAACCGGCTAGAAAAAGGATTTCTAACATATTTTTTCCGAAAAAATTACGACGTGCGAAGCAAGAGAATAAACACACATACATGATTAGGCATGCAATTTTGGAATTCCATGGAATTCCATGGAATAAATAGTGCATTCCATGGAATTCCATGGAATGCACTATTTATTCTATGGAATTCCATGGAATGAATCCATGGAATAAATAGTGCAATAGTCGGGTAAAATCCGGGTAATTACCCGGATTTTTTTTAAAAAAATTAATTTTTTTTTTGTCATGATTAAAAAATATTGTGGAATATATAATTTATTCGGGTAAAAATCGGGTAAAAAGCATTCCAAATTTTTTTTCGGGTAAATCCCGGGTAAAACCCGGGTAAAAAGCATTCTGATTTTTTTTTTTTAATTCCGGATAATTTTCGGGTATATACCCGGATTTAATATCCGGGTAATTTCCGGGTAATACCCGGATTTTACCCGGTAATTCCACCGGGTAAAATTTTACCCGGTTACTATTCATTCCATATTTGCATGCCTATACATGATACATGTGTTGTCGAATAAGACAAAATTAGTTAAACGTTGCTTATAACTAATTTTTGAAAAGCAGCGAAAACAAGAATTTTTAAGGACGATTATCATATTTAGACTTGATTAAGAAGATATTTGCAAATGTAATTAGAGATATAGATTATTTCAAATCTAGAAATGTATTTCTTAGAATGTATTCGTAGGATTGTTGTTTTTCTAATTTTTGTTTTAATTTCAAAAAATGATATTCTTTCCCATAAAATGATAACTAATAAGGGGAAGAGATTAAAATGTTGGTATAATTATGACAATGCTTTGTATTTATTGGCAAGGATTTGTTTGAATAGTTTTTTCGGATCATGCATCACTACACTACAAAATGGTATGATATCTTACCAGAGAACCTAAAAAGCAATTTTTTATTTTAATGAAACCAATATTAGAAAGAGTTTTTAAGGATTTAGCCAAATTTATGGCTATTTTTGTAAAGATTAGCCATAGTTTCACGAAATTAAGAAATTAGTCATTTTCATCGTATAGCAAAATTTGTTACATATGTATCAAAATATTACACGTGTATCAAAATTTGTTACATGATGAAAATGACTTATTCTTTAATTTCGTAAAACTATGACTAACCACTTTAGTTAAATGATAATTTTTAATAGGGAAGATTTGGCTTTTAGCTATTTTTAGGCTCATGTTTCGTGCTCATTTTATTGTCAAGAGATACTAAGAGTTAAATTACCGTTAAGCTATACTTGCAACGGTTAAATTTTTTTACGAAACATTTGTTGGTGTAAAATTTGAACCAACGACGAGATCCGCACCTCTAGTGTGTGATGCGGCAATGGAAAATAACAAAAGTTTTTGCAGTAAATTAAATATGCGGAGAAATTTAGAGTGGTTCGGCCCTCATAGAGAGTAATAGCCTACATCCACTTTGCTTTATGATATTTTATCTTTTGAATGAGAGTTTACAGAGTATTCTCTTTTTCTGTCTTTTTTGTTTCCCCTTCTCTTATAAGCGAAGAAGGGAGCTACAGTCAAGAGATGACAAAATGTCAAATCCCCTGAATCACGGGTTTGGTTCACCTAATAAAGCTGCCCACCTGCCGGGAGCAGTTCTTCTGAATTCGGCAGGATAAGGCTGTCGCTACAGTGAAATCCCTGCTCGGGGGAGAATAATTGAGGTCTGCGACCCCGCGGTCAAACGTTCTATGACCGAGGGTCGATGACTCCGAGGGCCGAGTTTTCGTCGAATGGTCCTTCCTTCGTGGCAACCTCCTTCGGGGGTAGATCGCCTTTAAGGACTTCTGTCTTTAAATGCCGGCCCCTCATCAGGAAGGCTTTCTGGAAGGCTCTCTGGAAGTTCTTTCCTTGTAATGTTTTACCTCCGGGGGCGTAGGATCGGGGATCATCTCCGATAATCCTCTTCTGTCCTTTCCCTGAAGGGCGCTCCCACGGAGTGGTGACTTTCGCTTGGTTCGGTAGAGTCGGGGTTTCTGGACTTCTTGAAAATGAATAGGATACCACCCTCGGACCCATGAGGTGACGAAAAATCACCGACAACATCTGCCCCCCAATCCCAGTGGCGCGAGTCGCGTTGCTTGGGATTTCATCCTGGTTGAAGCCAATCCGCTAGGGATGTGTTTCCTGCCGTGAAGGAAGCCTTATGTGGAAACAACTTCAGCTGCACCGAACCTTCTTGCTGCCTTGCAGGAAGACACTCCCGTTGGTATAGAAACGGGGTCTGATTCCTCCGGAACCAGACGTTTCTCTAACCTTGATTTCTCTGGTAGAGAAACGGTGTTTGATCCCTATGGAATCAATTGTCCTTCTGGCCCCGAATCCGTTGGCTCCGGCAACATCTCGAACCCCGCTTCGCTGGGGTAGTCCGTCCGTGCTTCTTTCGATGGTGGAACACAGTGGTTACCTATAAAAAGAGAATTGGTTACGCGAAGTATTTAAAGTTTTTAGGGTTTAAATACTACCTTCTTCACGCTGTGACCTCCGACTATAGGATCAAGTCCCTCCGGGATCATTCCTATAGTCGCTCGTCGTGTCCTCTACGAGGACTACAACTCGTCTGAATCATACCCTCTCCGAGGGTTATAACTAGCAATTTAGACGATTAGGTACCGGATCGGGACCGGAGCATACCTCCGTGAATGCACTGTTTAGTTGCGGGTTGTTCCTCCTTCGAAGGATTATCCCGAACCAGGCTTCCTCGGGGGCGAACTCGGTCAGATCTTGTATTCATCGAGATTTGCTAGTATCCCATTGCTCGCAGCGGTCCCCGGTGCTTCTGAATGGGGCAGGGCCTTTTGTCTTGATACACCGGCGGTTTAGACCATCCCTTTAGGGATTCTAGTCCCTTCCGCCTCGGAGTTCCTCCTTTGAGCGCACCTAGGTCTTCTACCTCCTCCGAAGAATAGAATGGTTCTAGGAGACAATTGGCCCAGCTTCCCAAGTTAATCCCCGAATAGGTTTTTATAGGGAGAAAAACCTGAAGTTTTAACCTTTGTGCGGTAGGAAGCTTCAGTGAGCAAGACCTACGTAAGCCTTTCGAGACTCACGCGTTTCAGTCTTGCTCGCTTTCGAGGTACCTATAGAGCGTATCTATTTCTCTGGTACCCCGGGTTTCCCTCAGCGGTCTGAGCGCTCCGCGGTCAAAAAGGGCGTCGAGAGTGATATTTATAGGATTCATCCGCTTCGCGGTTCTATCCTTCATACATCGAATTTACGCTCTTCGCCAGCTAACTGGCTGTGAGACAAGATTCTTGGCGATCATGCCCCGCGGATACCTCTTGATCGCGTGCAACCTGGTTGTGCCTCGGATATCTCTTGGCGCGCCTATAACTGCGGTTGGAGTGCGCGAGGGCGCTCCGCGCAGGCGAGAATGGGAGCTGCTGAAGGTGTGACTCCAGGAGGCAGTTGACTATCTTCGGGGGCGTCCCCCGACCAAGCACGGCCGCGGGCCCGACCATGCCGTCGATGATGTCCCTTCTTCAGGCTATCCAGCTACAGCGCTCCACGAGCCCTGCGTTTGGTCGTCGAGGCGACTTCTCTCTTTTCGCTAGCAGCCGTCCAGGCGAGATTCGCGGGTCTCGCGGTCTGTCCTGATAATAGAGACACCTTCTTACTCGACCTCGATAGCACCTTCGGGGGCTAGTACTATGCCAATTTCCCGCCGGCATGCCTTGAGCCCGGCACGGCGCGTACGAGGACATTCCGTGCTTGGCAAGAGGATGCGGCCGCCTCTCCTTGAGAATCTGAATTGCCCTGACTACATCGGCTGCGGTCAGAGATCTCTGGTTTATCTCCTCCCAAACCATCTCTTCTGCGCCAGTGGTCTACGACCAAGTAAAAACCTCGGGGTGCATTAACCCCGAGGGCAGGGAAGAGGTGGGAGAGGTGAGGCTAACTATCGCAGTCCCACGGACTGCGGTCGTTCGCGGAACTGGGTCATCGCCGGGTGTCGAGACCTTCTGAGGCAGTCCTCCATCTGCGACGGAGCATGCCTCAGTGGTTCTTGGGGGTATAGACCCAGTTCGCCTGATGCGGAAAGAGTCGAACTCTTTTGCGGGCCGTGATCTTCCGGTTTGGGCCACTAGCGGATGTGCTCCTTCAGTCCGGGATCTCCGGAAGGTTCATCGCCAGACCTCCGGATGGTTCCTCGCCAGACCTCCAGTTGCGATGGTGGCCGTCTTGAGCGTGCGATCCGCCAGTTGGTTGGCTCCGAGTCCGTTTCGGTGATGTCCTCGGCAGCCACCACGGCTGCGGCTCGCTCCCCTTTGCTCGAAGCCGCGCCTGGAGCTCGTCCGTTCCTCCCTTGCCGGTGATGAACTGCAGATGCTGGTGGTGATGAACCGAAGATCTTCACCATGCTGTTCATCCGGGACGTGGGGTTTTGGACGCTCTTTCTTTTACGCTAACTGTTATCCAACTTGGGATATAAGGGGTTTCTTTTCCGTTTGTCAGGTCGTCGGCATCACGATCTTCGATCATGGGTAACGACGAGACTCCTGGAAAAAAGTTTGAAAGAAAACTGGAAAGGGAGGGCATGCTCGGAGATTCAAGCGGAGGCGGCCCTCCTTCTAGCGCCAATCTGTTGGTGTAAAATTTGAACCAACGACGAGATCCGCACCTCTAGTGTGTGATGCGGCAATGGAAAATAACAAAAGTTTTTGCAGTAAATTAAATATGCGGAGAAATTTAGAGTGGTTCGGCCCTCATAGAGAGTAATAGCCTACATCCACTTTGCTTTATGATATTTTATCTTTTGAATGAGAGTTTACAGAGTATTCTCTTTTTCTGTCTTTTTTGTTTCCCCTTCTCTTATAAGCGAAGAAGGGAGCTACAGTCAAGAGAGGACAAAATGTCAAATCCCCTGAATCACGGGTTTGGTTCACCTAATAAAGCTGCCCACCTGCCGGGAGCAGTTCTTCTGAATTCGGCAGGATAAGGCTGTCGCTACAGTGAAATCCCTGCTCGGGGGAGAATAATTGAGGTCTGCGACCCCGCGGTCAAACGTTCTATGACCGAGGGTCGATGACTCCGAGGGCCGAGTCTTCGTCGAATGGTCCTTCCTTCGTGGCAACCTCCTTCGGGGGTAGATCGCCTTTGAGGACTTCTGTCTTTAAATGTCGGCCCCTCATCAGGAAGGCTTTCTGGAAGGCTCTCTGAAAGTTCTTTCCTTGTAATGTTTTACCTTCGGGGGCGTAGGATCGGGGATCATCTCCGATAATCCTCTTCTGTCCTTTCCCTGAAGGGCGCTCCCACGGAGTGGTGACTTTCGCTTGGTTCGGTAGAGTCGGGGTTTCTGGACTTCTTGAAAATGAATAGGATACCACCCTCGGACCCATGGGGTGACGAAAAATCACCGACAACAACATTAAAAAGTGCTATGGAAGGAATTCAGTAAGAACCATCAGTACTCATATTTCAGTTTTTATAACCATAATTAAGATAACTTCCTGCATGGTTAGGTTTCAATAGATACAAATAAACAAACACAAGTATGTCTCAACTGAAATACTTCGTTTCACAAATTTGCTTTTTCATACATAAAACATAATACAAAGAGATATAATCAAGCATTTCAGTTATGTTAACACAGTGACAAACCCCGTGGCTTGGAACCTCCAATGGTAACCTAGACCTGCGCAGAGACTAGAACGGCATGCGAACTGTGCCAAAATAAGCCAAATATGATAACAGAGCAACCCAGAGACATACTATCGTTTCATTTCAATATCAGAAAAAACAACATCATACTTCAAGTCATATATAGGTATACAAAATAGCATGTATATAGTTTGTTTTTCTTTCCAATTACCAGTTATTCAATAAAATTCTCACGAGATATAAGTACTTGAGATTCCTACCTTTTTAGACCAACATAAGAGTTGGCAAAATCTACGGGTTTCTAATATTTTCGAAAGTCCTCTTTGACTATGATCCGATCAAGCTTTGAATTAACCAAAAATCGTAACCAAATACAATCTCATCAAACGAAGTTCACCGTTGAATTCGCGAAGCCAAAACAAGGAGCGAGAACACACACTCACCAAAAGTAGCCGAAGAATTTCTCGGTCAACGGCGCAGTCAACGCCGTTCTATGGGACAACGGTGGCTGAATCCTACAAATAGAAGTCTTCAATCACCAACGAAATCCACGTTGGCAATGTGTTAATGAAAAAAACGTTTTCAACCTTCTTATACCAACACAATATTTTAGATTACCGTTGGTAATAAGCACATATTATCAACAAAAGTAATTCGTTGGTAATACAATCGTAGGATAAACTCTAATTTGTTGTAGTGAGAAGATTTGGTCGCAAGAAGTTGTAGAAAATATACTTCGTCTGAATTGCATTTCAAGGATGTTCTTTCAGAGGCTGCAATGAGTCTAAAACATCAACTGATCGTGGAAACTTTTTGGAACTATTAAGTTTCATAGCATCTTATAATGATAAGGTAGTAGAAGTTTTGGATAAAGCTCCACCGCATGCCTCATACACATCACCAACAACACAAAAACAAATTTGCATGTCTTGGCAAATAAAGTGAGAAATGCCATCCGTGAAGAAATTAGTGATACAAAATATTGTATAATATTTGATGAAACTCGAGATGAATCTAAAAGAGAGCAAATGTCACTTGTTTTGAGATTTGTTGACAAAGATGGATATGTGCAGGAGCACTTTTTTGGGCTTATTCATGTCGAAGACACTGCCACATCAACATTGAAAAAAGGTATTTGTACTATCCTTTCTAATCATAGTCTTGATGTTCAATCTATTCGAGGACAAGGTTATGATGGTGCAAGCAACATGCATGGTGAATGGAATGGTTTGCAAGATTTGATTTCAAGTGGATGTCCTTATGCTTATTATGTTCATTGTTTCGCACATCATTTGCGATTCGCATTAGTTGCTGCATCTAAGGAAGTTATTCCCGTCCATCAGTTTTTTATCAAGTTGAATTCCATTGTCAATATTTTTGATGGTTCATGTAAACGTAATGACCAATTAAAAGCTGCTCATGCTACAAATATTACTCAGTTACCTCAGAATGATGAGCTTGCAAGTGGGAAATGGCGTAATCAAAAATTGGTTCTTTACAAAGGGTAGGTGATACCCGTTGGAGTTCTCACTTGAAATATATTTCTAGCTTGATGAATATGTTTAGTGCGACATGTGAGGTTTTGTTAAATATTATTGAGGATGGAACTACACCTGCTCAACGAGGTGACGCAGACGCAGCTTATGAGGTGTTAACTTCTGTTAGGCCACAATTCGACCCGAAGCCCAAAGGCCCAAATGATGTTAGGAACCACGGATTCAAGACAGGCCGGCCCAATGACAAAGCCCAACAAACTAGAATCAACAAAAAAAGCCCGATGCATACTTTGGCAACAGCCAGCCATCGAACACAAGGCGACTGCTAACCGCCCAAGCACGACGAGGGGGGGTTGGGTGCCGACCGGACGCACCGTGGGCGGCGGGCAACCGTCCGTGTTCGAAGAGCGGTAGCTTGCCACTTGGACGCAGAGTGGGCGGCTAGCGGGCGTCCTTCCGTGTACGAGGTGGTCCCGTCGCTCGGGCACTTTGTGGGCAGGGGGCGGCCACCCGATCATTAGATGGGTGGCCGGTAAATGCTGACTTCCAATGGGTGGTCGCCCACTTCCCATGGGCGGCAGCCCGTTGCCCGTTTCCCTCAGTTCATTTCGGAATTATTAATTTCTGACCTCGAGTTTTCAAAAATATATAGACGCATACATTTACTACACAACTGTATACGGTTATAAATAGCCAATGATAATCGAATAATAAGGAGACCAATTTCTCTCTGAGAATTATTATTTCCTCTGAGTATTTTTACTTTTTGTCTTTATTATTCTCACGTACTTTACACGTGTTAGTTGGTACGAATTTTTGTATCAACAACTTCTTTTGACTTTGTTTTCATTTTGCATCTCATGAAAAATATCTTGGAGATTTCTAATGCACTTTGTCAAGCTTTACAACTTCAATCTCAAGAAATTTTAAATGCAATGCATTTGGCTTCATCTACTAAATTACTCATTCCAAAGTTGAGAGATGATGGATAGGATGAATTAGTTGCAAATGTCAAATCGTTTTGTGAATTAGTCAACATACCTGTACCAGATTTTAGTGCTCGCTATATTACAAGACGAGGAAGGGCTCGCCATCAACAAGACAACATTAAAATAGAGCATTATTACAAAGTTAATATTTTCAATGCTGTGATAGACTCTCAATTGCAAGAACTAAATGATAAATTCAATGATAACACGGTGGAACTACTGATTCTTAGATCAGCTTTAGATCCGAGAGAGATGCAGACATTATTTAGAATTGATGACATTTGCAAGTTGGTAAAGAAATTTTACCCACAAGACTTTGCTGAATATGAGATGATACAATTAAGGATGCTCTTTGAGCATTTTGATCATGTGAGGCAACTTCCTGATTATGGAGCATTGACAACTATTTCTGATCTATGTCATTGGTTGGTGAAAACTAGAAAAGCATAAGACTATCCTCTTGTGTATAGAGTGGTAACTCTTATTCTTACACTTCCTGTTTCTATGGCTACTACAGAGCGATATTTTTCAACTATGACTATAGTCAAGACTACACTTCGCAACAAGATGAAAGATGAATTTTTGACTGACTGTTTGCTAGTATACATTGAAAAAAAAATTTGCTGAAAAGTTTAGTGTAGATTCAATTATCGATGATTTTCGTGACATGCAAGAGAGGCGTTCTGTTTTTTAATAGTTATTAATATTAATATTTTGGAAGATATATTTATGAATATTTATATGAAATTTGATGTGTATATATTTATTGGACAATTTTACTTGGCCCGCCCCATTATCCAAGTCTGGCTCCGTCCGTGTTCATAGTTCTTCGGTGACTTTGTCCGTCCACGGGTCGGGGCTGGGTAGTTGTAGTTATCCCTCGTTTTTGTCACCGGTTGGGTTCTCTTCCCTCATTGCCGATGACAACCTTGAGTGGTTTTTCGGTGACTTTATGGAGCAATGGTCGATGAAGTGGCGGTAGCAAACCTAAAATATAGTTTTGAGCGGCGAATTACAGAGGGGATTTTGGGGCGAATTTTCGACGAAGAGAGATTCGGGGAGAGGGAATCACTTTTAGATTTTATCCTTGATATTCAAAAAACAAAACAAAAAAAAATCATCACAAAATGTCATTTAATGAGCATTTTTTTTAGGGAAATCGTAGGAAATAGCCAAAAAAAAAATTCGTTTTTAAAATACAGCTCATGTTTCAAAAAATTAAAAAAATAGTCATGTTACGAATTGTATAACAGAAAAGTGTCACATCAAATATAACACATCAGTAAACATTTGTAAGATATTATTTAACACTTCAAAAAATAATGAGTAAAACTTGAAGTGTTACAAAATATCTTACAAATATTTACAAATGTGTTATATTTTGTGTGACAATTTTCTGTTATACAATTCGTAACATGACTTTTTTTTTTTTTAAATTTTTTGAAACATATGCCATCATTTAAAACAAACATTTAATTTTGTTTTATTTTTGCAACTCACCCTTTTTTTTATATGGCAATTAGATATTGCCGAACTTAATGCATTCGGTTTTTTCTTTAATTTGATTTTTTTATCCATTTGTGGAGTTGGATTTGTTAGCCGGTATAGACAAAGAAGGGTATTATCTAATATTTATTAGGTGAATAGATAAATATGATATATGTTATAAATCTTGAATAGATTTGTAATATTATAATATATAATATAGGATTTTTGTCAATGAAAGTGGGACCTTAAGCAATGACATTAATGGCCTTATTTTTGAGCCTGCCCTCGTTCCACTTTAGTGATTTTTATTAAAATTTTAAATTATTAAGAAAATAGTCATTAACTGATTATAAGTGATGAAGTTTAGAGAAATCGTAAAAAATAGTCAAATTTTTTTTTTTCGTTTTTAAAATACAGCCTATGTTTCAAAGAATTAAAAAAATAGTCATGTTACGAATTATATAATAAAAAAGTGTCACACAAAATATTATATATTTGTAAATATTTGTTTGACTGTTTTTTTTACAAATTTTTTTACAGTGACTATCCTTTTAATTTTTCGAAACATAGACTATCATTTAAAAGACACATTTAATTTTGGCCTATTTTTGTAACTCACCCTAAAGTTTATCAATACACATTGTACTTAGATTATGATTATTTTTTTATTTTTGAAATATGTTCAAAATTTAAAAAGTCTAATAACCATTATAATCCTGCTTGTACGCACGACAGAACGAAGATGTTGTAGATTAATTAAATTTCATTGAAAATTATTTTGGTACAACTTAGTATACAACATTAAAAAAATTCAGACTTTGACCGCACACAAGAAATTAAAGGAAAAGAAAATAAGAACACAAGAATACTTTACTGTCCCGTAAATGGTCAAATCCAATCTAGTGAACAAACACTAAGAGGAAAAGAAGAAAAAAAAATGAAAATTAGAATTTTGAATTGCACAATAAAAAAGTGTGTTATCTCCTTTGGTAGTTGAGGTACTTAATGCCATAAGCAAAGAGGAAGAAGAATAGAAGGACCCAACCAAGATGGGCAAGGACTACAGGCACAAGAAAGTCATAGTCAAAGCCCAAGAACTCCTTGAGGAACTCATCCACAGGCTTTGGTGATGAACCAGGAATTTCAAGTAAAGTCTTTTTGTCACCAACTTGGGATGTGAAAATCCCATATATTGTCCATGCCACTGGAGAGGCCCAATAGTACCACCTCCACCATATGGGAATCATCTGCAATTATAAAACTTGAGTTTCATTGATTTTTTCTTTTCAATTTTTTTTTTGTTACTTCTTGAAAGTTATGGATACTGAAGTCTTTAAAATTTAAAAACTTGTTTCTAGTATGTAACTAAATAGTCAACCTCTACATCTTACTTACCACGTCTCTGAGTGGGTATTTTAATGATTTACCATATTGTGGTCTCATTCACCATATAATATAATGTAGACTATTTGTTTGTTTGTTTTATTTTATTTTATTTTTATTTTTATTTTTATTATTATTACTTCACGTTTTAGTTTCAGGTCCTTTATAATCATGAGGGAATCTTGTTTAATAAATACTAGTGGACAAATGGCTTCCAAATCAATTTTAGAAATATATTGGACATAAATTGAGTTTGGTTTAACCTTGTAATAGAATGAATCTAATGCGTAGATTCCACTCTCACGAGATCTTTTATGTGAGTGTTGAACTTGACTCAAATATCACAATTTCGGTTTAATTTTGAGATAGAATGATATCTATGTTTATCAACTCAATTCCAACAAGCCTATTTATATATGAGTGTAGAGCTGAACTCAACTTGACTCGAATAACACAATTTTGATCAATTGTACTTCTTCATTTTTTATTATCGCAATCCTAAAACTTATGTCAACTTTTTTACGTTCAAGATGAGAGTTAAGAGTTACGTACCGGTCTGGGGATAAGAAAGCCGGAAAACAAATTCCAAAAGCTCAGGAAGAAGGACATAACAATGGCGGCGATTTGATGGCCCGGAGTTAGTGCAACCACCATCATCCCATACATCGAAAAGTAGGTAAAGCACGTGAAGATGAAGTAATAGAAATAGAAGAACTTGTCCACTTTCCATGGGAATCCAATCATGGAAAAGAGTAGAAGTGCATAGACAAAGGTTTGTATTGCAACATAAATTGTTTCTATAGCCACCTGAGTTGTAGCAACAAAGTACAAGTTAGTAAAATAAAGATTCATGTCTGAATGGTTTGTTGACTCTTTTTTCCTCGTTCTAAGGTTAAAAACGAGGAAAAAGTCAACAAACCATTCGGATGTTGTTATCTGAACGGGCCATCAATCATGTAATTACATCATGATCTACTAAAAAAAAGAGAGAATATAGCATAGAAAGAAATAAGAAGTACGTGAAATTGTTCCTTACTTGAGCAAATGCATAAGGCAACTCCGAGTACATCCCCGCCGCTCTCTCGCGATAGAAGACGGTTCTTTCGATTGCGACGACAGATTGCACAGCAGACGCATTGGTTGCTCCAAGAAAAAGGACAGCGGAATATGTCGCACCCAACAAATTGATAAGGTCTTGTTGTTTCTTTCTGAGAGAAAATCATGGCCAAATTTTAAACATTTAGACGCACGAGGATGAAGATGTTTGCTCTGAAATGAAGTTAAAACAACGAATTTTACTCACATCTGATCACCCTTTCCCCAAAAGATCACTCCGAACAAAATACCGATAATGATTGTCATGAAGAACCGGATGGCATTGTATCTTGAATTCCTCCAGTATGACCAGTGTTGTTTCCAAAAACAAGCCTTGCATTGCGTCGCAAAGCCTTGAGAGTATTTAGTGGGGAAGTAGAGATCCTGTGAGCCTGGTTGTGGAGTGCTCAACTCTTTGATAAGTTGCTCATTTCTACTGAAAATCAGAAAAACAAAAAGAAAGTTATCAGAGGTGTACAAGGATTCTATGGCTTTGAGAAGTGTACGGTAATTGCGAATTTACTTACCGATACAAGTCAGAATTGACATACGCTTCTGCGAAATTGATGCCAAGTTGAAGCTCAACGGCGTGAGAGCTTACTTCTAGCACCCATGTAGCAGGATTATAGCCATCTTTGATCTTGGAAACCCCCGGAATAGCCTAAAAGAAGTTTTAGGCCTTAGCTAACTCATGTTTTTGTGCTTTTGATTGCACTCGTAAAGTCCTTTCATTACTTGAATCAATTGTACGCGCTGAATCTCTGTAAAACAAGCTATTTTCGCATGCGAAATACTTGAGAGAGAGATTGTGGATAAGATGTCTAACCTCAAAATATTCAATAAGTTTGTGAGAGTGGCGACCGAGTGGTCCCGCGTAAATGACTTCACCTCCTCTTTTCATCAACAAAAGCTGGTGAAGAAAACAAGATCAAGATGAAATTGACAGCATAAAGGCATAGAAACCGGTACCGGAGGTGTCTAAGATGAAGCCATGTATACCTCATCAAAAGCCTCAAAAATATCGATGCTCGGTTGGTGAATTGTGCATACAACTGTTCGTCCTGTATCTACCGTGTTTCTCACAGTTCTCATTACAATCGCGGCGGCTCTAGCATCAAGGCCTGATGTCGGTTCGTCCATGAAGATAATGGAAGGGTTGGCAACCAACTCTACCGCAATAGTGAGACGTTTTCTCTGTTCGGTTGTCAAACCATCCACTCCCGGAAGTCCAACTAAAGCGTTTCGTAACGACTTGAGCTCAACTAGCTCCATGACTTCCTCGACGAACATCTACATGGATAAAACAAAAAAAAAAAAAAAAAAAAGAAAAGAAAAAGAACAAATGAAATTAAAATCAACTCCACTTCTACATGACAAAATATGTTGTGGCTCTAATAATTTAACTTGCCTTCCTAGTTTCCTTCTTCACATCTGAAGCAAGACGAAGCCACGCAGAGTATAAGAGAGATTCATAAACGGTTACATACGGTGAGTGGATATCGTTCTGCTCACAATAACCGCTGACTCGAGCAAATGTAGCTTGGTTCTTCGGGTAGCCTGAAATGCTTATACTTCCTTCTATGTAGCCGCCGGTTTTCCTTCCTGCCAAGACATCCATTAGTGTTGTCTTCCCGGCGCCACTGATTCCCATTAGCGCAGTTAGAACGCCTGGCCTGAAAGCGCCACTTACATTGCGGAGAAGTTGCAATCTTCTTTCTTCAGCCCCTTTATTCTTCATTTCCTGATTTCATGGCAGAAAGAAAAAGAATGAAACACAAATCCGGTGCTACTTATAGGATATTTATAAGAATATTATCTGCTTAAATTTCTTGAAACATGACATTCGTTGTTGGCGAAAGGAGAAGAAAATGAATTTAAAGTAGAAGAGAATAGGAAGGTCGAAAGACGGTTGAAATACGAGCCATTGGTTGAGAGCGTAACTCACCGCGGGCATGTTGACATAGTAATTCACATTGTCAAAAGCAAGTGATAATGGTTGAAAGGGCAAAACCAGTCCCTTTTTATTGTTCACACCACTGGCAGCTGAGCCTGCAGTTCCTCCCGGATTTCCTAAAGAAATATCAAATCTTAAATATAGTGATTATATTTTGTTGACTCTTCAGAGGGAATTTATGTTATGAATTGGCTTTTGTTGTACCATGTGATCATATAATAATTTTTGTGCATTCTGACTGTGATGCAATATTATTGAAGAACTATATATCATAAAATTTCTTTCATGTTTATGCTTTCTTTTGTGTATTTCAGCTTTGATTTGGTTCCAAGTTCACAGGGCATCAATAAGTATAGTGCAAAAAGGAAAAAAAAAAAGATCATGATGAAGAAATCTGAGGTATGTATATATAACAAGAATCTACCTTCCAAATGGGATTTTTTTGTACTACTTTCATTGTCTTCATCTGTAACTACAGGTTTGGAGTCACTGATCGCTGAAATCGCGATTGAACATAATGAGATTGTTGTTCACTTTGAAATGAAATCATACCTATATGCTAATCAAGAACACAAAACAATATAAATGCTTGACTTACGGTTCAAAAACGTTAGCGCGAGGATGAAAAGAACGTTGAAAAGAAGAGAGAACCCGAGAAGCGCTCCAATGCAAATCCAATACCAATATTCGTCAACAAAAAGGCCTCGTCCCGCAAGAAGGGTCTTCCCAACTGTGGGTTGGCTAGATCCTCTTATGGGCTGTGCCAAAAAAGGGAAAAAAATTGTAATAATATTACTACAAAATATGGAATGGTGTGAGCTTTTTCGAGACTATGATGACTTACAGTGCTCCATCTATCATCAAGAAACTCATTGATAGCAATGGCATTTTGTCCATACATCATTGGAGAAATATAGTATCCCCATATCATCCATGGTTTGATGTCATCTGGATTCAGAGGAACAAATACATATAGTTCTATCATAAGATCATGACACACAATATTGGAAAGCACCAAAAAGATCATATTGTTCTTTGTTTTTCGGTAAGAATTGTGAGGATTGAAGGCTTACCTTTGGATACAATGAAGCCTCCAAGCACAAAGACCATTAGCAAGGTAAACGTTCCGAGCGTGGTTGCAACAACTTCTGTCCTTCCGGCAGCTGCGATGAAACGGAAGAGGGAGAGAGCCATCTGATGAACACCCAATAAGGCCAAGAATTGTTTGAAAAACCTGATGAACAAAAGAAAAAAAAAAAACAACACCACATAATGAAAAGTGAGCATTTTTTCTAGCAAAATAAGTCTATCCCTTTTTTCACAAAATCAATATTTAAATTGTAATTAGTGCAGTTTAGCACTAATTACCTACTGGCAGCAGGTGCAAAACCAATGGTGTAATATGTAAGAACGATCCAAATCCCGGATTCTATTAGTGAGATTGGAATTCTAAGCAGCCAAATGGGCAGTGCAAAAGCCCATGCAGGGTAGAACAACGAGTCTCTTTGCTTGTAGAACACGGGAAGCCTGAAAACCGTCATTGCCAGCTCCGCCATCCCATTGAACATGACGTTGATCAGACTGAAAAAAAGCGCTCCCCAAAACTTCGTCCCATCCTCTAGCCTTCCCGCTTTCATTTGCGTTCTTAGGAACACTGTGAATGCGATCACGGCCATGACTGTGATCTGAAATGTTTTGAAAATGTACACGAAAGAGTTGCGCTTCATCAGCAGCCACTCCCTCGAAAAGCAGGCTCTGAACAGCTTCGCGTTCGAGATTCCATACTTGTCTTTCACCAATGCCGTGGGGTGGGTTTTGGATTTATCGAAAGGAACTTCGAGCTCTTCCAAGAGCTTTTGTCCTATATGGAAAGATTGGAAAGCCTTAGCAAACTCAGGTACTGATATGTATCTATAAGATTGGTCATTCCTGACCCAATATTGCTCTTGGTCTTTCTTGGAAGTTACTTCCTGAAGGAAATCTGCAACTCCTTTCCTTTCGGGGCACTTAAAGCCCATATGTTCAAAAAACTCGAGAACGTTCTCGCGTGGACCTTGGTACACAATCTGGCCCTCTGAAAGAAGGATGATATCATCAAAAAGATCGAATGTCTCAGGGGCGGGCTGCAATAGAGATATGATCATTGTGACATCCATAATTTGAACCATCTGCCTCATGTACTTAATGATCTGAAATGTCGTCGAACTGTCAAGTCCTGTTGAGATTTCATCCATGAAAAATGCTTTTGCTGCTCCAACCAACATTTCCCCTGCATCGAATTCAAGCGTACTTTTGCAGTTGCATTAATCCACAGTTAAAAAAACAAATCAACACGTATGACCCTAGAGCTTGAGGAAAAATGTAAAAAGGCGGGGTCGGAAATATTTTATAATTCGACCAAACAACTAGTAGTGCATATAAGCCTAAAGGACACGAAAGTCGACACATTGTCTGGATGAAATTTGTTAGGATCAAAACCAATTTTTGTACATAACAGTGGTGTTGAGATTAAGGAAAATTCAATCATTTCTCAAAGTAAAAGGAATAAAGAAAAAAGAATGTTTGTTAAACGCAAGAAAGGAATCAAATGGCAAGGTTTGTAAAGGCATTCGTGAAAAGGGTATGACTGTTTATGCTAATGGGATTTACCAGTAGTTACGCGCTTCTTCTGCCCGCCAGAGATGCCTCTTCTCATGTCATCGCCAACCATGATATCGGCGCATATCTCCAATCCAAGTATCTGTAGGAAATACATCGAGTGTTTATCATTTTTCAGATAAACAAGAACCGCGAAGCCAGATAACAAGAAAGGCAACAACAAACCTTGAGAACATAGTCTGTGATCAAGCTGGTTCTCTGACCAGCCACTGCTGTGGCTTTCATGAACGTGTCGATATCAGTGTCAGGTTGAATGTGCTCGTCTTTTTCACGCCTTGACGTCTCAGCCAATATATCATACCTCGCACCAACGCCCTGGCAACGCCCAGAAAAGTCCAACGTCTCGCGGACTGTCATCTCGCCATAGTGGAGATCATGCTGGCTTATGTAAGAGCATGTCCTCTGAGGAACAAATTCGAAAAATTCGTGCCCGCAATAGGTGATTTTCCCAGATACCTAATCATGGAAAAACTTGTCAGAGAATAGTTATAAGTATCAAAAGTGAAGTCTGCTCTACACAAAGTGTATACAAGTGGAGACAGAGAAAAGTATTGAACCCTTAGATTCTTATCAAGTTTTCCACTCAGTGCTTTCAACAATGTTGTCTTTCCTGAGCTGGGAGGCCCAAGAAGCAGTGTCATCCTGAAAGTATATAATAAAAAATATAATAATGAAATGACATATAACCAAAGTTTGTAGAATATCAGTTTTCTCTCTTCCAAAAAACCAAAATAGTGATTTAAATTTGGTTGTTTTTAGCCAAACAATGAAACAATGAAATATCAATGTAACTAAATATATTGAATTACTTAAAACATACCTAGTTGGCTTCACTATTCCACTCACATCTCTGAGTATCTTGATGACCCTTTTCTTCGACGGAGAGAGTTTAAAGAGACCAAGAATAGCCTATGCAAGTTACAAGATTCAAATCAATAGTGGGAAACAGAGAGACCTACTTTCAACAAAGAAAGAAGAATAATCCTAACTCAAGAGACAACATTTTTTTTTTAAAGCAGACTATGAGCAAAATAAAATTCGCGATGCCAAATTTAAATCCGACGAAATGATTCTCATGCTCGAAATTTTGTTACAGATGAAAAAAATATAGAATAAAGAACAAAATGTAAAAATTTTGTAGATAAGAAATACCTCAATTGCATTCAAGGTGGAATTGAGAAGAGTTGGAAGTGCTCTAGTCCCAACATATGCTTCTCCCTCAATTGACAAATGCTCAAATCTTACTTCAATACTTGGAATCTCAATTCCAACTCTATTTTCCAATTAAAAAAAAAAAAAAAAGATAAGGGTGATCAATAAATAATGGAAAATGATTAGAATCCAAGTGATCTGCCAAATATTTTTTATACTAAATAATGTGTGAGATCCTTAATTGGTAAATGAATTTTGTTAAAAGTTGTATTATTAGCAACTAAAACTTGAAAACTCCAAGCCTTCATTAGCAGTGTCCATGAATAATCCTCTTAACTGAATTTAAACCCAACATCTTTTATACCTTTTTTTCTCATCACAGAAACAAATAAATTCACAACCAAAGAGATGAAATAAATATGAAAAAGTTATTAAATTAACTATGTGACTAAAAATTTTATCTTGTTCTCCGAATATAATGAACAAGCTCAAGGAAAAACAATGGACTAAACAATAGAAGAGACAAATAATACACCTGTTAGTCCTCTCCCTGAGCCTCCTCAAGAACTCTTCATTATCTTCCTCGGCAACCTTTAGCACGCTCTCCATCAACTGCCTCTTCCCCTCGGCCCCGAGCTTCGTGACATCGACCTCCTTGCGCCCCTTTGTCCCTCCGTCCCCCACCGGCTCCGGTATCAGGACTACCTTCAGCCTCTCGAACGTTGGGAGACGCTCTATCGCCGCCCATTTCAGTGCCAACTCCTCTTCGCTCCTCGCTGGCCGCCCTTGGAATGCGCCATGCCCGCCCGCCATCTTCTTTATGCTGCTCGCCGACCTCTTCAGGCCGCCGCCTCCTGCCAGCACGTTCGCCATGTTTTCCCACTCCCCGGCGAGCGATCAACGTAGAAATAGAACAGAGTTTTATTCTTTTCTAGTGTAGAAAAAAAAAAAGAAGAAAAAAAACTATGGAACTATGAAGTTATTACGTAGTATTTGTTTTGCATGGTGTCATGAGCTTTGTGAAATTTTGTACTAAAAAACATGTGTTATATGACATGTAACGAGTTTTTAGATTTCCAAGAAATATCAATTCTTAGCAAAAGTGGTTGGTTAAAAAGAAATGGGAAATTGGTTGAATGATCAAGGACAAGAGTGACAAAAAGGAAAAGAAGAAAATAAATAAATAAATTGTGTCACATGGGAAAGTGAAGAAAGTATATGGAATTGGGGCTTGAAATATCTACAAGTGAAACTAAACCAATTGATTTGTGTACTTGAAAATGGTGACTAGAAATGAAGCAACTAAGATTTGGGAAAAAAATAATAATAATGGTGAATGAAAGTATTGTTGAGAAAACTCAGAAGGGCATAGGTGTTAGGCATACAGGGGAAGTTTTCAATAATGAAGGAATAGGATCGACTTCAAAAGGAATTTTATAGCTTTGCCAAAGTGCGTTGGAATGTAACTTTTTGGTGTGTGTACTTTGGTATATAGTGGCAAGAAATGAAGCAATGAAGATTGGAAGGAACATTAAAAAATGTGAAATGGGTTTGGAGTCGAATATATAATTGCTTAAAAAGAATATTAGGGAAGTTTATAAATTGAAGAAAGGAATAAACCAGAAATTTTTTTTTAGTTCTTCCATGCTCTAGGTAATTATATTTTGGAACTTTCCATCGTTTTAGTCTCATTTATTTATTTATTTTAACTGTAATATATAGTTAATTTTATTGATATAAAGTTAATGCTACATTCTATTATCAATTTATTATCAATATTTTCAGTTAATACTTCAAAACCCCGCTTTACACGTAAATTTTAACAAGGTTTTAATTGTTTGTATGTATGTATATATTGATAATTTCATATTTTCTCACCAAAATCCGCAAGATATTTTCTGGTTAAATTTGAAATAAAGAATCTGTTTTAGGGGTTTGATTGAACTTGACGTTGGATATGAAATTTTAAAGTGGAAGGAATAAAGAGCGTGTGGGGTAATTCATGAAATATATTATATTGTTAATTCCTATATAGTATTTTGGATTGTGATTGAACTTGATTCTTTTTGCTTTACGTTTTTTTTTTTAATTTTATTTTCAGCCAAAATAACTATTATTATTTGCACTTTAGTACATTGTTTACTTGAAGTTGCAGCAAAGCAACCTATTATTATATCCACCAAATCCTTTAAGTCTTAGGTATTCAATTTCAAGACATCCAAAAACAATTATATCTTTGAAGCCATTTTGAGCTCAAAGACAAATATATCCTCTCTTCTTACTAAAATTACAAGATTAGCAAAATCCAAGTTCCATTAAGTGATCAGAATGGATATAAAGGAAAAAAGAAAAGAACTTTGTTTGAGCAAATATTACACAAAGCCAAATTGAAAAAGAAGCTTGGCCTAAAGAGATTAGATAAAAATATCTGACAAAAAAAAAAAAAGTGCCTTTTAAATCTTGAAGTACAAGAACAAGTTTAAATACTTTGTAGTGATGCACAAAAGGTTAATGAAGTTCAAACACTTATTATTACAACTTGCTGAGGCAATTGCAAAGCCATACCAAAACTATCACTGCATATCTTCTCTCATCTACACTAATCTAATATGTAGTATCTGAATAGCTAGATGATACAAGATTCTATTTTCTAATACATAGATTAAGTGTTCACCACTTCAATTAGAGCAAAGTATCTTAATCAATTGTTTATTTGAACCATTTAAAATTTATATGGTTTTAGACTATTATAAAATTCATTTTGACCACTAATACTAATACTATTAGTGGTTAAAAATGATTTTGAATAGTTAAATTGGTACTATAAAACTGGTAAAAACTGTATTACTTAGCATTATAACGTCATAGCGCGGCACAGTCCTTATAAAATGCCTTACAAGTCATCAATAAAGATGAGGTTATGGTCAGAAATTTAAAAATTACATTTTTTTTTTGGCAAATGATCTTTCTTGTCCTCTTTTTGGTTGCTTGCTAAAATTGTTTCAGAACATATACCAAGTACATTGGCTAAAGCCACACAAGAGATTTTATAAGAAAGGAAATTATTCTTTAATATTACTAAGTCTTTTTTTTTTTTTTTTCTTTTCTCTTTTCCCTTCTGGCCTCGAATTTCAGTGACCTGAATTTTACAAAGTCGTTTAAAATTCACACTAACATGGCTTCCAAATACACAGAAATGAGGAATAAACATAGTGCACATGTTGAAACATGTCTAATTTCTTATCACAGAGTTTTATAACAAGTTCAAGACAAAACTTTTCACTATCTATACAAATACAAGTAACTATAAACCCAAAGCAAACAAACTTACACATTGAAATTTGAGATGAAAAACAATAAGAAGAAAGGAAGAGAAAAAAAAAAAAACAATAACAAATTAGAAACCAGTTTCTGTCATCCTTTCGGACTATAGTACATATAAATAACAATAATCCTAACTATATATTCAACACAAAAGTCTGATCATCGCCTTTGGAAGTTAAGGAACTTAATGCCGTAGGCGAAGACGAAGAAGAAGAGGAGGACCCAACCGACATGAGCGACGACGACGGGGATAAGGAAGTCGTGGTCGTAGCCCAAGTTCTCCTTGAGGAAGTCATTCACCCGCATTTCGCCAATGCCAGAGAGCTTGAGGCTTGTGGTAATGTCACCGATCTGCGATGCGAAGATGCCGTAGATCGTCCAGGCAACGGGCGAGCCCCAGTAGTACCACCTCCACCAGATGGGAATCATCTGTTAAAAATTGAAAAAGTAAAGAGTTAAAAGATTGGTGTTACGTTTGAGATAATGGACGTAATGATGATAACGAAGGGGAGAGGAACTTGGTCGTAGATAACGTACCGGTCTGGAGATCATGAAACCGGAGAACAAGTTCCAGAAACTGAGGAAGAAGGACATGACGATTGCGGCGATTTGGTGGCCAGGAGTCAAGGCGACAACCATCATCCCGTACATGGAGAAGTAGGTGAAGCACATGAAGATGAAGTAGTAGAAATAGAAAAACTTCTCGGCCTTCCAGTCGTACCCGATCATCGAGTAGAGAATCAAAGAGTACACAAAGGTTTGGATTAGAACGTAGATTGTCTCAATTGCCACCTGTAGAATAAAAAGATATGAATCAGCAACCGATACAGAAGAAGCGAGTTCATGTCATTAATAAAGTTGTGTGACGGTTTTTTCGTACCTGAGCAAATGCGTAAGGCAACTCTGAATACATTCCAGCTGCTCGTTCACGGTAGAATACAGTTCTCTCGATCGAAACCACGGGTTGGATGGCAGAGGCATTGCTAGCACCAAGGAAAAGAATAGCAGAATATGTTGCTCCCAAAAGATTGATCAAGTCCTTTTGAGTTTCTCTGTTTACAAAATAGTATGCAACAGAATGTTAAGCGACGGAAAACTCTTGCAGACAAATATGTTTCGGTTGAATCATTTACACATTTTGAGTAAGAAAAACAAGAGCTATTGAACTTACAGCTTGCCTCCTTTGTCCCAGAAGATGATTCCGAATAAAACACCTATGGTAATTGTCATGAAGAATCTTATGGCATTGAACTTTGAGTTCCTCCAGTATGACCAATGTTGTTTCCAGAAACAAGCCTTGCATTGAGTTGTAAAGCTGGTCGAGTATTGGGTCGGGAAATAGAGGTCTTTGGAACCGGTTTGCGGCGTGCTTAGCTCCTTGATGAGCTCTTGATTCCTCCTGAAATTTTTTTAATCGAAAGGGAATATGATCAATACATGTACCAAAAGAGGGTTGCAAATTTCAAACTGAAAATGACAATGTTAAAACTTAAAATAATTATTACCTATAGAGGTCAGAGTTGGCATAAAGGTCTGCAAAATCCACGTTAAGCTGAGTCTCCATTGCTGTGGAGGTGACCTCTAACATCCAGGTCGCGGGATTGTAACCGTCTTTGATCTTAGGAACGCCCGGAATAGCCTGAACGAGTTCTTTCATGTCAGTACAATGTAATTTTGAAACCAAGTCAAGTATAAGAAGAGATTTTCTAAATCACTAGATAACAAACCTCGAAATATTCAACAAGCTTATGAGATTGGCGACCAAGCTCTCCAGCGTAAATCACTTGTCCTCCTCTTTTCATCAAGAAGAGCTGCAAAGAAAATCATAGACATTAAAAATTTCGCACGTAGGAGAACGGAATAGTATAATGATGGAATTATAATCCGGTAACTGATTTATACCTCATCGAAAGCTTCAAAGATGTCAATGCTCGGTTGGTGAATTGTGCAGACGACAGTTCGTCCAGTGTCCACGGTGTTCCTCACAGTTCGCATAACAATTGCAGCAGCTCTAGCGTCGAGACCTGACGTGGGCTCGTCCATGAAAATGATGGAGGGATTGGCAACGAGTTCAACTGCGATTGTGAGCCTCTTTCTCTGCTCTGTCGACAGTCCATCTACTCCTGGAAGTCCAACAAGAGCATTCCTCAATGGTTTCAGTTCGACCAACGCCATAACTTCTTCAACAAACATCTGAAAGAATAAAAAAACAACAACAACAAACCATTGTCAACTTTAAGTTCTCATCTTAACTAAGTTCTCACGTGTATTTCACAATATCGAAATGACATACCTTTCGGGTTTGCGTGTTGACATCTGAAGAAAGACGCAGCCAAGCAGAGTACAGGAGAGACTCATAGACAGTAACATATGGTGAGTGGATGTCATTTTGCTCACAGTAACCGCTGACTCGAGCAAATGTGGCTTGATTCTTCGGGTAACCAGAAATGCTTATGGTTCCTTCGATGTATCCACCGGTCTTTCTTCCTGCTAAGACATCCATCAAAGTGGTCTTACCGGCACCACTGACACCAACCAATGCTGTCAAGACACCTGGCCTGAAAGCACCACTGACATCTCGTAGCAATTGCAGGCGGTTCTCATCAACGCCTTGGGCTTTCATTTCCTGGTAAATGATAAAAGCTTTTTACTGTGAGTATTTCACATGAGGTCAAACCAATTTTTCCTTGTCCAAATAAATCACTTGTAAATGGTTCGGTTTTAGTTGCATTTTCTAAATCGGTTGTGCATATGTTGGCATAGAGAAGCGACTCACCGCAGGCATATCCACATAGTAATTCACATGGTTGAAAGCAAGTGATAGGGGTTCGAACGGTAAAACCATTCCTCGTCTAGTTTGATTGCTTCCATTGTCTCCATGAGCGTTTCTGACTTGCATAGCAATGCCTATAATTTTTCAATCAAATTAGCATACAACATAAGTAGTTTCGATGCAAAAACATGTTTTCATTTTCATTAGCTTGTTTGATTTCTCACCTTCTGAACTGGATGCCTCAGACTCGTCATCCGAAATCAAAGTCTTTGTGTCACCAAAAGCTGAAATTGCATCAAAATACTCCATAGTCAGCAGCAGAAAGTACTACGATTAACACGAAGAGATCAACGAAAACTAATTATAAACTTACGACTCAAATAGGTCAGTGCAGCAATGAAAAGTCCATTGAAAAGAAGAGAGAACCCCATGAGTGCTCCGATACAGATCCAATACCAATATTCCTCTTTAAATAAGCCTCTTTCGTCCAGAAGGACCTTCCCGACTGTGCTGCCGTTCATGGGCTGCGTTGAAGAAAAAAATTCGAGGTTATCTTAAAAACGTAAATTATGTTTCCTCATTTCGAATATATTTCTTCCGCTTTGAATTTTCGAAACTTACTGCACTCCATCTTTTGTCAAGAAATTCATTAATGGCAATAGCATTTTGTCCATACATCATAGGAGAAATATAGTAGCCCCAAATCATCCACGGTTTAATGTCATCTGCAAGCAAGAAAAAATAATCAATTTAACAAAATAATGCAACATTTTATCAATTCAAAATATGGAACAGGCTTTTTTTTTTTCTTTTCTTTTATTTTTCCCTTTAAATTTATATTTTGATAGTGAGAGTGAAAATTCTAACCTTTGGCAACAATGTAACCACCGAGGACAAACACCAATAGCAAGGCAAAAGATCCAATTGAGTTCGCAACAACCTCGTTCCTACCGAGGGCTGCAATGAATCGGAAAAGGGAAAGCGCCATCTGATGCACACCAAAGAAAGCCAAGAACTGCTTGAAAAACCTGTAAATATCAAGCAAGCATAAAGCTTATTAGTCTGTTCTGTTACTTGAATAATAGGAAAGACAATAGAAGAAAGTGAGCTAAAAGTGATCCAAGTATTAGTCATTACCTAGAGGCTGAAGGTGCGAACCCAATGGTGTAATATGTAAGAATGATCCAAATCCCCGACTCTAGAAACGATATCGGAATCCTCAGCGCCCAAATTGGCAGGCCAAAAGCCCAGGCAGGGTAAAACAAGGAATCCCTCTGTTTGTAGAACACAGGAAGCCTGAAAACCGTCATAGCAAGCTCAGCCACTCCGTTGAACATGACATTGATGAGACTGAAAAAGAGAGCTCCCCAAAACTTTCCTCCGTCCCTCACGCTGCCAGTTTTCATCTCTGTTCTCAAGAACACGGTCAATGCAATTGTAGCCATGATCGTGATCTGAGTCGTCTTGAATATGTACACGAAAGAGTTCCGCTTCATCAGTAGCCATTCTCTCGCGAACCCTGCCTTGAAGAGCTCCATGTTGGAGATACCGTACTTGTCTTTCACAAGCGCAGCTGGGTGGGCTGACCGTTTATCATATGGAATTCTTAGCTCTTCCGAAATCCGCTGGCCAACATGGAAGGTGCTGAAAGCACGCACAAAGTCGGCTACAGAGATGTATCTGTAAGCTTGGTTCTTTTTGTGCCAGTACTGTTCTTGGTCCTTTTTGGAAGTAACTTCTTGCAGAAAGTCAGCAACTCCTTTCCTGTCTGGACATTTGAAACCCATATGCTCGAAGAATTCGAGTACATTCTCACGCGGGCCTTGGTACACAATCTGTCCCTCGGAAAGGAGGATAATGTCGTCAAAAAGATCGTAAGTCTCCGGTGCAGGCTGCAGAAGAGAGATGACCATTGTGACATCCATAATATGAACCATTTGCTTCATGAACTTGACGATCTGGAACGTCGTGGAACTGTCCAACCCGGTTGATATTTCGTCCATGAAAAACGCTTTCGCTGGTCCAACCAACATTTCTCCTGTCGTCACGCGCTTCTTTTGACCACCGGAGATACCTCTTCTCATTTCATCACCAACCATAATGTCTGCACAGATATCTAGTCCAAGAATCTGCAAATTGTAAAACACAAAGCATATTAGTATTAGAAAATTTAAAAAAAGAGCGAAAACCGATGAGAGCAACCGTAGAAATAGAGTGGCGCGAACCTTGAGAACATAATCTGTGATCAAACTGGTTTCTTGGCCTTCCATCGCTGTTGCTTTCATGAAGGCATCAATCTCGGGATCTGGTTTGATACCCGCAGATTTCTCCCGTCTAGACAACTCAACCAGCATGTCGTACCTTGTCCCGACTCCCAAGCAGCGGCCCGGCGAAATCAAATGTTTCGCGAACCGTCATCTCACCGTAGTGCAGATCGTGCTGACTGATATAAGCGGAGGTTCTCTGAGGTACAAATTCCTTGAACTCGTGGCCGCAGTAGGTCACTTTTCCGGTCACCTGTTTGTCAAACACCAAAGTTATATGAAAATGTCGAAAATCTATATTATAAGATACAACGTAAAATGCGCCGAGAGAATAGAACAAACCCTGAGACCATCGTCAAGCTTAGCAGCAAGTGCGCGTAGTAACGTTGTTTTTCCCGAACCGGGAGGCCCAAGAAGCAATGTCAACCTGATAATGAAATTGAAGTCAAAACTTAGTATATAATTTTAGGAAAAAAAAAATGTTCCTGGAATAGTTTTTTAGTCTGAACAACGTATAAATATACCTTGAAGGTTTAATTATACCGCTCACATCTTGAGAATCTTAACGACTCTTTTCTTCGACGGAGCGAGTCCGACCATTTCGACAATTCCCTGTTCAGAATTAAGCACAGGTTAGAGAAACTGAGAGTTTATTTGCCAAAAGGAAGCTTAGATCAAAAGAGAGAACTTTGCCAGAAGGTGAAAATTGTTAATAAATAAAAATAAATAAATAAAAAAAAAAACCTCAATCATGTTGAGAGTGGAATTCAAAAGAGTTGGAAGCGCTCTGGTGCCCACATACGCGTCTCCCTCGATCGATAAGTTCTCGAATCGGACTTCAACCTTCGGAACCTCAATCCCTACTCTGTTGTTATCACAAAAAAACAAACAAACAAAATTAAGAAAAACCAAAAAAAAACTATCACAACTTCTTCCATATTATTGCCATGTTTACTTTCATACATATGTGGAATCCAAATAACTATTAAGCTTCCGTTTCTTTCTCCAACCAGTAATTCCAAAACCCAAACTGTTGAGATATATAAAAACTATTATCGGCCCCCGTCTCTCGTTAACTCAAGCTTTGAGGATGAATCGGTGATTTAACATGGTATCAGAGCGAGAGGTGAAAGGCGACAAACAAACCTGTCGTTCCTGTCCCGTAGGCGGCGGAGGAAGTTCTCGTTGTCGTCCTCGACGACCTTGAGGATGCTCTCCATGAGGTGCTTCTTGTCCTGAGAGCCGAGCTTGGTGACGTCGACCTCCTCGTGCGTGGTCCTGCCGGTGCTGGTCACCTGCGTCAGCACGCCCCTCCTCATGCGGTCGTAGGTCGGGAGGCGCTCGATGGCCGCCCACCGCAGCTCCTCCTCGTCGTCCGCCGCCCCCGTCTGCCTCCCGCTCCGCTCGAACACGTCCGGCGCGTTCCACATTTCCCTCACGCTCCCCGACCGCCAGCTCCCCCGGCTGCTGCTCTGCCGAGCCAGGTCGTCCCCGGCCAACGCCGCCGCCGCCGACATCTCGAAATCCTCTCTCTCTCTCTCTCTCCTCCCCTTTTGTTTCCCGCCAAAAAAAGGCGAAAGCTACCAAGCTCTCAACAACCTTTTGACACTTCTTTTTTCTTGCTTTTGTTGATAATTCACAGAGGTGTGGCTTCTCAACACAATGAGAAGCTATAGAGAGAGGTTTCACAGAGGTGCTCTGAGATGAGAGAGCTTATATAAAGAGTTTCTTCAAAAGAAGTGTCTGTGTCAACGAAATAACAGCTTTTCAAATTTCTTTTGATTGATTTATTTATTTTATTTTGTAGCGTTAGTTTTACTACTGTTGGCTAGTCTTTGGTCAAAATGAGACTAACAACTGAGCTGTGAACCTTAGAAACGTGAAACGTGAAAAAAATCGTCTGCTTCGCGGTTTTTTAATTTTGTTTTGCACCCTTGTATTTATAGCCGTTGGATGTCTGAGCTGAGTGCTTTGTTGGATAATCGGACGGTTTATAATGCTAATTATCTTTTTTTGTCGACTCTACGCGTATGGCAATGAAGTGAACGGTCCGAAAATTCCAAATGCTGTATTTTGCTGACCAAATAGAAGATTCTTTTCGAGGACAAAAACTTGTATCTAATTTTTTTTTTTTTAAGCTTAATCGTGTAGCCTTTATAGGTTTATATTAATTATTATCCGAATAAAATAAAGTCAGGAAGAGAGAGAATAATGGGATTCCTAGTTGGAGGCTAAGGTGATTATGACTTGTTTTTTAATATTTTTGGGCATCATATATATTCCCTAATCTGTTTGTCTTGCTGTTTTTTCTTTTTTCTTTTTTTTGAATTGGAAAATCAAGTTATATATTGCCTACGCTATGATTGCTATCATTGCGTTTGGGAACTAATCTATTATATAATTTTTAATGAAGATATGATGCTAATTCTTCAGTCAATAAGTTAACACTTAGAATTTTGTAATTTCATTAAAAAAATACTAATCGGTTTAGAAAAGGCTAATGTATGCTTTATCTCATAAATTCATGAGAAATTGAACTAAATATTAAAAAAATTCAAAACATATGTCAATATTTTTGTTAATAAAAATCTTAACGAGCGCTCTTTTTAATATTTCAAATATATGTGTTATTTTATAAAAGACTCACTTAATTTTGTCTTATTTTTATAACTCATCTAATATTCCTATATAGGCTTTTATGTGACCTCTATTTATTTACTTTTTATAAAAGTTATTTTTTTATTAGAAAGGCGTAATTCTCAAGTGGGTTATTTTAGGTGAATTTTTTTTTCTCAATAAACTCTATATTTTAAAAGACAAATTTAATGATCTAAAATTATTTCTCATTAAAAAAAATCAACCAATAAAGTTCTTCTGAGAAAGTTTATTGTTTTTTTTTTTAATTTACCCTTCTAGAAGCTGAAAACATTTATTGGATATTGGAATCATAACTAGGCCTCTCAATACCGTTGTCTTGTGACTAATCACTGGCCCGTATTATGATTTGGGATATCTTTCGGAAATTTTACGCAAAAAATGTGGGCCCATGAGTTCTTATGACACAAGCATGTTTCTTCGTTTTTCTTGTGTGTGAAAGAAACAGCGAAGCGAAGCGTAGCTCAAGTGATTTTCAACGTCTTCTAGAAAGAGATCAGTTGGCAGGAATTTTACGTAGTCAGTCATATACTATTTCTCACTCATTCAAATTTCAATGTTGTAATTTGTAAATCGCAAGGCCTTTTCGTTTAGCAAAAAGTATATATAAAATAAAAATGTGGGTCCATTTCTATTGACTACCATACTCGTGGGGCATGTCTACTTTATATATATATATATATATATATATATATACCAAAAATCTCTCATGATTTTTGTAAAATTCTAGAAATATTTTCTTAGTTTAGCATAATATAAAAAACTACTCCTTAATTGTTTAATTCAGCTTAAAATTATACCTTCAATTGATGAAGAAGTGTTTTTATTTTTTTGAAGTATGTTAATTAGAATAGATAACATGATTATTTTAAATAATAATAGCTTACGTAGTCAGGGCATCTAAGATATTTCAAAAAAAATATATCATTTTTTAATCTATTGAATATATAATAGTTGGAAAATTTTGGTAAGTAGTTTATTTTTTAAATCATATTCAAACAATGTCTATAACTTTTTAAAATTAAGTTAATAGTCCATTTTTGGTAAATAGAAAAAATACTATGGTAAGCAGATGAAATATCAGTCATTTTTAGCTTAAATTTTATCCACTTACCATGATAAATAATCGATATACCCCTAAAAAAACTTTAGGTAAACAGATAAATTATCATGATAAATAGATAAAATTCAAGCTAAAAATAGTTGATATTTCATCCGCTTCCCATAGTATTTTGTCTATTTACCAAGAACGGGTCATTCACCTAATTTTAAAAAGTTGTAGATATTTTTTTAAATAAATTCTAAAATTAGGCTATTTAGCTACAAACCCCTATATAGTTTTGGATTAAACTGAAAAATCGATAGATGTTATGATGAGACGAGTGGATATTCATGAAATTTTTAAAAGATCAAAGGAAGATTTTTATTAGTTTCCATACATATATATATATATATATATATATATGTATAGGCACACACATTTGCTTTATTAGTGTTAAAATATATAAATAAATAAACTCCAAATTTGGGCGGCGTTCATTTTATTATTGATCTTTTGGGTCCCATTGTAGTGTCCATTTACAATTCCTATACAATAATGTCAAGTGTGAGTGTATGACGTGTGATTTAACTTTTGTGTTAAGTTCAATATTTTTTTTCCCCTTTAATTGGGAGATATATATTTCCTTTGTGTGGGTGCTTTTTTTTTCAATTGCAAAATGTGACAATCATAGAGTTAATCAACATCTTGGGGGAGAGAATCCAAAAGTTGAAGAATCATAAACGACTATTGGGAGCTATAGCTTTGTTTTCTTATATGTGGACAGTGTTGTTCTATATATATATATATATTATGTTTCTATAATATGAGGTTGAAATTTAGAATAAAACTCCTTCAGACGATTATTTTAGTCCAACTATTGATTGTATGAGTTGATAAACTTCTTTTTTCATCAAAACAAAAAATTTAGATAAAATCTTATCTTCCTCAAGGTCCCATGGAGTAAGGAAAAGAGTGTACAATTTAGCATCCAATATAATATTTTATATATTATGGAATATATGTGTAGAAATAAACTAAAGTTTTTCATAGCCTAACAGGATCATAGAACTGGGTACATACATTTAATTTAGACTTATTTTTTGAATTTATTATTTCATTTTCAGAATGCTAACATTCAGTGTACCACACTACTGGTTTATTTTATCCAATCATTCAAGAACCTTTATTTGTTAATTAAAAAGACACTAAAAGAAAGGCAACTGATGAAATGTATAAATTATTACGCTTTTTTAATTGCTTTTGCATGAAACCTTCGATATTTTTATTCTAAGAACATATACACACACATGACAAATATGATTTATCATCGGATATTTTAGTCCAAACGAGCAAAAATTGGGCATGATTTTAAGAGTTATATAATTATTACAACCAGCTATACGACTGGATATGGATATACTTTCCTCATTCGTTCCCATATTCATTGTTCTAAAAGTCATTCATACCTCTAAAAATATCTGCCTATAAATGATGGGTATTTGAACGAAAAAATTCTATAAAAGAATCAAATTATGCACCCGCCCCCGTAAGGAAATAAACAAATAGGACGTAGAAAGACTTAAATAATATGGGTGAATTGAGGAAATACCCATAATTAATATAAAAATAAAAATACAATTCACTATAATTTCTCAAATAATATCCATAAAATAAAATTAAAAAAAATTAAAATCGTCTACACTTATATCAAAAACAACAAAAAACAATACGAATTAATAAATTAAACAAACTGTTTTTTAAATAAATAGCCATATTTTTATGTCTGTTTTTAACAATTAGCCTATGTTTGCTTTTATTAGCAAAATAGCCATACATTCGTGTCTAGATTTTTGAGACTGCAGTCATTAGTTTTTTGAATTCTGTTTTTGTTATTTGTTGCAGACAATATTGTCTAAAATTTTGTGTCTCTAGTCATGAAATTTGTGACTTCTTTGACTGCATATTTTATTTGTTATTCATAAGATATTTTTTATTTAGTAATAAGTTTTATGAAATTGGTTGTATAGGCAATCATTTATTTGTGAGTTGGTTATTTTGTTAATGGATGTTTAAATTTTTTATTATGTTTATGTCAAATTTTCTGAAATTTTGGGACTATAGTCACAAATTTTATGACTGTGTATTTTATTAATTTAGTCACAAATTTTATTTCTTTAGTCATAGATTTTTAGATGTTAACTTGATGACTATTTTGCTAATATTTCAAAACGTGGGCTATATCTTTAAAACATGGATTATAAAATGGCTAAATCCTTAACTGACCCTTAAACAAACTATTATTTCTAGGGCGGCCAAACTTCAATGTTTTGCCAGGGTGTTGGAAACATTGCGCGCTTCATTCATGATCTTACCGCAGGAATATTATTAAGTACACACATGTAGGGCAATATTACTTGTTGAATCCATTTACATATGTTCCACACTTAAAGTAGCAACTTAGACTATACGTTGGGAATGCCCTTGTTGTGATTTGTAAAGAATGGCTAGGTTGGAAAATGTTCCCAATTTGAAGGGAAAAAAAAAAGAACAAAGGGGTGGAAGCCTTAAATATTGGAGATATAAGCCTAATCACACAAACTTAACGCCTCCCAACTCTGGCTTCCTTATTTTGCACTTTCCGGCGCGACGATGCTCAATAATGATTCGACTCAAGTGTCGGCTATGGGTTCCGAAAAATTCGTTCAAGTTAAAGAACTATTGATGCTCGACAATGATTCGACTCATGTGTTGGCTAAAGCCAAAACTAAATCGGCTAAAGCCAAACCCTAAATCCACAAAGACATGTCACCGGGACATACATGGGTAACAAACAATGTAGGGACACACTGCCATTGCATGTTAGTAATGGCTAGGTCTAGGTCTCACACGACTACTTTCTCGTAGCTACAATAGCCGATACATGAACACTATCGCGTTCCATAATGTGTTAGTAAAATAGCCAAGTGATGGTAACCAAATGTTGAACTCCTTGAGCACCTGATTCTGCCCATCTCAAACTCACTTGTACACACTAAGTGCTACAAGCAATGCACCACAATTAATCGAAACGAACTGAAATACACATGATGTTGAATGATGTTTTAAGAAAATAACCAGCGTTTTCATTAAGTACAGAAATAAATACTTTCTTAACTACATGATGTTGTGACTTTACCTTTACACCCTTAGTTCTTTAAACTGCTAATGGCTAGTTTTTTAATTTTTGTAAACATTGGCTATTTTCTTTAAAGATGGACCAAAAAATAACACAATACAAGATAAATCCTTAAAAAAGTGCGCAAAGCATGGACTTCAACTAGTATATCTTTTTTAAAATACGATATGTACTGTGTATGTTCTTTCAAAGCCCTATTATAAAAGACTAGTTGAGTTCACACGCTTCGAGCATGTGAAGTACATATTAATTTTATTAGATAAATTCTCCAAATTACAATTTAAAATCTTAAGTAACCATAATAAAATAAATTATATATTTTTTACTAAAAAAATAGAAAATTTTAAGAAAATAGCCACTGTTTACAAAATGATTTTAAAAAATAGCCACGGTTTCAAAAAATTTAAAAACTAGCCATTTCAGAAATTTCAGACACGCGTCATAAATTTCTTACAGCAATTTTTATGTGTAATTTTATTATTGTCATAAATTTCTAACATTGTGTTATGGCTAGTTTTTAAATTTTTTAAAACTATGGCTATTTTTTGAAAACATACATTTCAAAATGACTATTTACCTAACTGATCCAAAAAAATAAATAACTGTAAGAAGATTAAGAATTTTCCTTCTATCATTAGACTAGAAAAACAAAAACAAATCAAAAGAAAAAAAAAATCAAATTTTAAAAATTTATAAAGAGGGAAAAATCTAGAAAAGATAATAACTAATCACGATAAGGATTTTTTTTTTTCGAACCCAGCATGGAACAAAATGGTTGTAAAAATCAACCGGATTATTATTTAAAAATTTAAAAGAAAAACAAAAAATAAAAAAGAAAAAAGAAAAAAGAAAAAAAATCATACTTAAACGTAATTTTAAAAAAAAATTATTTTCACCCCAACTGCACTTTTTTTAATTTAAATTATTGAATAAATGGCTATTTCTTATATAATATTTTAAGAAAATAATATATAATATTTTAAGAAAATAATATACATTTCCATTAATTACATAAATAATCGTTTTCTTAATTACATGATGGTGTGTTGTTATTGTTGGTTCAGCCACACATATATCAAAATAAAATCACACTCAAAGGAATTGTGACAAGTTACTTAAGGTTATTAATTTCTCAACAGCTAGTGTACACGTGTTTTAATCTTAGCCTTATTACAATATCAATGGTTGTAATTCATTGAGTCAGTTAATTAGTCGGTTAGTATCTCTTGTAATTAGAACTGATATATAAGTTGGTTATTTGAGATAGAGCTGGTCAGTACACAAGAGAGAGAAGTCAAGTGAGGAAAGTGAGAGAAAAATCAGAGAGCTCAAGTTAGAGAGAGAGAGATTTTTCTCGGGGAAGCCAGGGTATTTGGCTTGTATTTTCTCAGTGGTTTTCTATGTTAATTCAGTGTGTACTGTGAGTGTTCTTGAGCGTGTATCAAATTACAATACATAGTGCAAATTGGATTCTCCTTGGTGACGAATTAAAAACCTTTCTTAAACTGCTTTGATAAAATTGGACAAAACCCCGCAATGAAACGCTTAAGGCACATTAGTTTTTTTGCAAACATTCTTAAGGCACATTAGTTGCAGTTTAATAATAATCTCCATGGGAATATGGACTCGACTACCAAAGCAGTATTTTACTCACTAACTTTTTTTGGACCGCAGAATAATTATTATTGTTAATTATTGAGTTTAAATATTAGAAATGTCACAATCAATCATTACACGTCAAAGATTTTCTTTTTTTTTTTTCCCTTAATTCTACAGATGATTCATGATAGTTTTATTTTATTTTATTTTTTAAATTCTACATTTGATAGCTTTATGTGATGCATGCAAAAATTATAATATATACCCATGTAATCATGTATGAGCTCTGTTGTTTTTCGTCATTATTATTGTAAAATATAGTTGACATATACAAACGCATGTAACACATGCAATTGGTTGGAACTAAGAAAACTTTCTTCTGTGAACGCTGTCAGAACTCAGTAGGATCCTAAACAATGTTAATTGACTAATTAATTAATTAATTAATTTTGTAGGTTCTTAGACGTCATAACGCCAACTTTGACCAGAAATATATGGCTCGTTTCATCTAGAAGGTCTAAATTGTGGACATTTTCGGCAGAGCAATGTTCAATCAAAGTATGTTTAGATTATGGATATATAATCCCAGGAAAAAAAAGATTATGGATATATAATTGAACTCCTAATTTTCTCTTAAAAATTGGTCAGATCTTTCCAAGAAAAATGCCTTCTTAAAATAAAAATAAATAAAGGCAGACATATATAGACTTGACCATGTTGAGGTTTGGCACAAAATAAGGTCATCTTATTTTAAATAAATAGCCATATTTTTATATATGTTTGCTTTTATTAGCAAAGTAGCCATACATTCGCGTCTAGATTTTTGAGACTGCAGTAATTAATTTTTTGAATATTGTTTTTGTTATTTGTTACAGACAATATTGTCTAAAATTTTATGTCTCTAGTCATGAAATTTGTGACTTCTTTGGTTGCATATTTTTTTGCTATTTATAAGATATTTTTTATTTAGTAATAAGTTTTATGAAATTGGTTATATAGGAAATCATTTATTTGTGAGTTGCTTATTTTGTTAATGGATGTTTAAATTTTTTATTGTGTTTATTTCAAATTTTCTGAAATTTTGTGACTATAGTCACAAATTTTATGACGGTGTATTTTATTTATTTAGTCACAAATTTTATTTCTTTAGTCATAGATTTTTAGATGTTGACCTGATGGCTATTTTGCTAATTTTTCAAAACGTGGGCCATATCTTTAAAACATAGATCGTAAAATGGCTAAATCCTTAACTGGTATTTACTTATATGAGAAATTAAATAAATACCGAATAATTACTTCATAATGCAAGTAATTAATGAATTGACTATTTTATTTTAAGAGAAATTATAGTGAATACTCAATTTTTAACACTTAATTTAAATTATTACCCAATTTTTTAAAAAATATAAAAAATTACCCAAGTAATTCAATTACTTACATAGTGGTAGCTGGTGGTAATTAACTTAGCTACTAAAAATATGTGGCAAGTAATTAACGAATTAACTAGTTATTCAATTACTTCAAAAGTTTGGGTATTTATTTTTATTGTTGTGTAAATTCTGGGTATTTTCCTACTTCACCCTTTTATTTAATAGTTAAAAACATTGAGTATATATTTTAATTATAATATTGAATTTGAGTTTTTTTTTTTTTTTTTTTGAGTTTCTTAGGTATTTAACCAAACTTTTGGGTAATTTTTTTAGGATTTAGCCCTAAAACGTAGAAATTAAGGATTTAGTCATAACATGTAACATATTATGTTACATGTAACATATATACGTGTAAAAGTGTAACATTACATGTAATGTTATATGCGTTACATTTTATGTTACATTTTATGTAACATTACATTTAATGTTACACTTTTTACACGTATATATGTTACATATTATGGCCAAATCCTTAATTTCGTGAAAATATGGCTAAATCCTTCAAATTTTACATTAAAAATGGCTAACTGCTTAACTGACCCTTACTTTTATAGATTCTTTGGGTTCTCTTTAAAGGAGTTTCCCTCAAAATACAACTTTGATAGCGAAAACTGCAAGTGCACGATTTGCACAAGTAATAAAGTGGATGTGAGTCCGCGTATCATCTACACAGAGATTGATTGATTCAGAGATAAGAATTGAGTATTAACTCGCTCACTCTACTTGCTATCTAGACTAGTGAAGCGAATGCGGGAAAATTAAATTAAATTAAGATTAAAATTAACTTGGTGGTAAACTAAAATAAAGGAAAGACTGTAAAATAAATTTGGTTCAACAAATTAGGCTCTCTCTCCCGTCTCTCATGTTTCCTCATTTTAATTAATTAATGGCATTTCATACTCTTGTTGGTCTAGATTTCTAATGAAGTCCATTACCCCTCTAGGTGTCAACTGGTTGTAAGAAACCCCTATTAACTAACATCTCAATTAAGCGAACATGCGAATCATAAATTAGACCCCTGATCAACCGTTAGATTTCAATCTTCTCTAAGACTCACAAACATCCAATTAGACATTGTCCATTATCGTTTGCATCATGACCCTCTCGGGCTCACTAAATAAAGTAAATCAATCAATCACTAAATAAACTAACCCACGTTTGATAAGGCACTTTGGGGGACAATGCCCAAACAAGAGTGTTCAACAATCACAAATTAATCAAAATAGCTCATCACAAGTTCAAGAGAGAGATTACCTCATCCCTTGAACTACAACACAATTACGAAGTTGTCACAATGATAATAACACAAAATACAAATCCAAACATTTAATATTTAATACAAAATAAATAATAGAGAAGGGATAAGAAAATCAAACACAAATGAACTCAAAAGTTTATAACAATGGTGGTTGAAGGTTTCAAGCTCCCATGGAAGCTCTCTCCCTCAAGCTCCTCCTTGTGTCCAAAAAATTGGTCTCCAAAAATGGTCTTCTTTCGATTTTCATGATCTATTGCCTCATAAATGGGTAGGTATCCCTAATGATTTTGATCAATATGAGGCATTGAAATCTAATCTGATGGCTTAAAATGTGCCAAAGATTCAGATTTGACACTTGGTAGGCGTGTGAAAGAGAGTTGATTGCGTTGAAATGGGTTCCATCGTAATGACGGTCGCATCACAATCAATTTTTATGGCATCACCATTCCTTGATGGCAATGCCATCAGACCACGTTGGCATCACTATCAGAGTGATGGCAATGCCATCAACTACGTCGACAATGCCATTAGAGTGATGATATATATATATATATATATATATATATATATATATATTAAATAGAGGTGTTTGGTGTAAGGTCTAACGATGAATTCAACATTAAGTAAAGGGTAGAGATCCTAGCGAGGATGACAGATCAAATTCTTTTCTTCACTAAGGATTTAGCGATGTGTTATTTATCAAAGAAAAAGGCTTTGTTTGGCTCAAAGCCTCAAACAGCCAAAAAAGGATTTAATATAAAAAAAAAAAGTTGACTTTTTGGCTCAAACGGTCCAACGGATGACCTATATAATTTCTCTTACATCTCTATGCATTTAGATTTCGCCTTAAAGAGTGCTAAAAAGTATTTTAGTGCTCATGAAACTAGTTCCTAAAGGTAAAAATTAATTTCAAAGTTTAAAAAAATCTAGAGATTGAGACACACGTGCACAAGGGTAGAAGATTAAACTAAAATAATAGAAAAAAATAAAATAAATTTGAGTTCAAAGAATTGGGCTCTCTCTGCCGTCTCTCACGAATCCTCATTTTAATTACTTAACGACGTTTCACACTCTTATCAGTCAAGAGTTCTAATGACGTCTGTTACCCCATTTGGACTCACAAATGTCAAATGAATCATGCATTCAACCCCTTATCATAAATCATGAGATTTTGTTCTCCTTTCGGAGTCACAAACATCAAGCTGAACATAGGGCTCACTTAGACAGACTAAATTAATCTATTACTAAATAACCCAACCTACATTTGACAAGCTAAGATGGTGTTTTAAAGAAATTACTAGCAACTAATAGCATTAAGTTCTAACAATGTCCAAACAAGAGTGTTTACCAATCACAAATTAATCAAAATTATTCATCATGAGTTCAAAGAGAGATTACCTCATTCCTTGATGAACCACGACTCAATCACAAAATTGTCACAATAATAATAACATAAAATACAAATCCAAATAGTTGATATTTAATACAAATATTTAAATAGTCGAGAAGGGATATTTAATACCTCATCTTTTGAATTCCGTTGTTGTTCGCTCTATATTTGTCGAGACCTACACATACTCAAAACAACATTAAATAGACACAAAACTTGAGAATTTGCACCAAACTAAGCGTGAAGCTGAGTACGATGAGAGCGCAAAATGAATGCTTATCAGACTTGAAATTATAAAAAGACGAGAGAATAAGAATAATGTTTTAATACTGGATGAGAAAACATGTAGAAGATTATCCATACTTTTAAAAAAATTTACTCTTTACTCTTTCCACATTTTGAAACCTTAACATGGATATCTATATATGGACAAATATTTTATCCCCAAAAATCCATAAAATATTATAGTTGTGGAGGATATTTGATAAATTTTAAAAATTAATGGATATGTCCAAAAAGTGTTGAAAATGCTTAAAAAATTTGTCAATGCTGTGAGGGAAACAAAGTAACCATATTATAATAAAAGTTTTTACCATCCATTTTCTACGATACGATTTATTGAGTATATAGTCATTTTTAATGAGATGTTAAGAAGTTAGCCAGTGTCTTGAATAATATGAAAACATTTATTTTATTTACTTCAATTATGGTTCTTTTACTGTTCTACCCTAGTTTTGTCTTCCTCCTCATTTGTTTTTTTTTTTTCCTATTGCTCAGACATTATTCTTGTACTTCTTCTTCTTCTTGATTCCGTAGCCCTAGACCGGAGAAGGTAGGAGTTTCCAACTTCTCAAAGGCTTAGTTGTCATTAGGCAGCACAGAGAGAGAGAGAGAGAGAGAGAGAGAGAGAGAGAGAGAGAGAGAGAGAGAGAGAGAGAGAGAGAGAGAGAGAGAGAGAGAGAGAGAGAGAGAGAGAGAGAGAGAGAGAGAGAGAGAGAGAGAGAGAGAGAGAGAAGTTTGAATCTAAGAGCTAGGGAGCTAGGGTTAGAGAAATGAGAAATTTGCTAATGCTAAACAAACATAAAGCTTGTAATCATTAATAAATTCACCGTTTTTTAACTACAAAATTTAGTCATTCTTTAATTAAACCCATAAAACTAGAGAATATTTATTTTCATGCTCAAAAGTCGTACTAATCAAATGCCGACTATAAAATCATGTCCGTGATATATATATATATATATATGAGATTAAAAAGTCCAATGCTATTTATCCTCATAGACATGGCAATCGAGTCCACCCATGCAACCTTATTTTTGTACTTCATGGAATGGGCTAATTTGCATAAAGTCCAACACGGTAACCTACTGGCTTTTTGCAATTAATTATTTTCTAATAACAACACCGTATTTTTTTAAATAAAGATTTTAGTACTGACTATATGTCATATGAGTCATCAAAATTTAGCTGATAAATATTTTAATACTTATTTGTGTAATAAAACAAAACCTTGTGATTAATTATTAGAAATAACTTTTGAAATTAGGATAACTAGCTATTAGTAGTTATACATTTGATTTTATTGATAAAAGTTGTTGAGTTAGAAAACAAATTGTTCCAATGTCATGTGATTGATATTAAATTTTGAAATTTGGTACTCTTTTCTATTCTAATTAAGCATATGCAGTCCAAGAAGGTCAAAGAAAATCTGCTATATCAACTCATCAAATTAATGATAATTATTGGAAAATGAATGTGATTTTATTAAAAAAAAACATTAATAAAGTTGACAATACTTAATTAATGGGACAACTTTGAGGACAGCTTTGGGAAAAACAAATTTCATCCTAAGAAGATGACCAGCCAGAAAAATCGCTTTTCCAATTTTCACGGCCTTACTGAGTTTTCTAGCTTTTTTTTTTTTTTGTTTTTTTTTTTCTGAGTTGCCTAGCTTACCAATACTATTTAGTACTATTTAAATTCTATAAGAAACAGGAGTCAAATTGAGCGTTTAGTAAGTTTTTGACATGATTTTTTAATAATTTACTATGTAAAACTGTTTTTGAGAATCAACATATATCTTGCTTTTAGATTCTATTATATATAAATTATTTTTTTTAAATCTGATTATTATCACACTAACTTAGTTTTTAGCACAACAAACAACATCATTCTTTTCTTTTTCTTGTTGCAGCATTATATTAACAAATTGACTTAATAATACGACTCTTAAATGTAACCATAGGATAAGAGGATATTCGCTAGGAAAATCCCAATGGACTTTTTGGACAATTAATAACTCCACCAACCAAAAAAGTACTATTCCATGGATGAAGGACCAATATATTGTTCATAATCTTCTAGTTCTTTTGACTTGTGTTATACACTGTATCTGTCACACGGTTATTTTTTCTATTTTTAAAAGATTTATCTTTCCTAAAAAAAAAAATAAAGTTTAAATCTTGTTGTTTTGATTCAACAGTAGTCAAACATTTTTTTCATTCATCAAACCTGACAAAAAGGGCATTTTTTTAATTATAAATTTATATTAAAAAAAAAAGACTTGCTAACCATGTAATTTCTCATAACAGAAAAGGGAATGGGTGAAAGTCATGCTGATCATTTGTTAGAAGTAAAACCTGAGTTCTAAAAGAAGAAAACCTCAAAAGGTCGGCTTCGAGCGTGTGCTTTTTATTTGGACCAACGCTTATGCTAGTTTTTAGACATGCGTCAATATGCGCGTAGAGTTCTATATATATATATATATTTTTTTTCGTGATTGGAATAATTTTATTGTTAAAATTTTCAATTATAAGATAAGTTGTGCTTATTAAAATGTTAAACATATATTTTTTGTTAAGATTTTGATAAGTTATTTTTGTCATTTTATTAAACTTAAGGGGCGATTTATTGTTTAGTAAAAATATTTGGGACACTTTTAAATTTTTTTTTGTATACCAAAAATGCAAATGAAAAAACAAAAAGCCGAAACAAAAGAAAAATAAATTGATATATCCACTAAAAAAAGGTACAGCAAAATGAGTTTAAGAAGATTGAGAAAAAATAAATAAATTAAATCCAACCGTGAGGAGAACAATAGCCTTTTATATCACTATGGCTAAAAAACAACATCTGAAACGATTTGAAAAATAAAAAACATTAAAAGAACGATAATTTGCAAAGAAACGGTAAGAATTTGAATAAAAAGAAAACCTTAAAAGTTTGCCGAAAAGCCCCTCAAAAAACCCCCTAACTTTTTTCGAAAAAGAAAAAAGCATAGACGATTTCGCGGTGCATATGCGTGGGGCGGAGGCGCGTGTCCCGATGGGAGGGCGTGTAACCCACGTGCCCGAAGTCCAAATTCCACAAAAAAAAATTTGCTCAAAACACACATTTTCAGCAAGCCAACTCTTACTTATAGAGATTAAAAAAACAAAATAAGACATTATAGTTAATACCCAATTTTTAACACTTAATTTAAATAAATACTCAATTTTTTTTAAAAAAATATAACAAAATACCCATTGGATTCAATTACTTATATAGTGGTAATTTATTATTACTGACTAAGTGGTCAAAACTATGTGCAAGTAATTATTGAATTGACTAGTACTTAATTACTTTTGTTGGGTCCAAATTTAACTAAGGCCCAAGGCCCAAACCTCTTATCTTACAGGTCGACGACGGCCCAACTCGATGGACGAGAGACAGACCCGACGATAAGCTATAGACGAAACGACGCCCAAGGCCACCGTACACTGTGCCTGCTCGCCTATATGTCCGGCAGCTACCGCACGAGCGCCTCCCCCCCCGCCGCTGCACGAACGCATCCTTGGGCGACAGCCTGCCGCCCGACCCCTCATGGGCGGCGCCCTGCCGCCCGACGGCTCCATGGGTGGCAACTTGCCGCCCGGCCTCTCATGGGCGGCGGCCCGCCGCCAGGGCTGCCGCCCGTCCCTCGTGCGCATCCGTCCGTCCTTCGCACGCATCCCGGACATATCGCTCATCTTCGTCAAACTATCATAAAGATATAAGAAGTTGCCGAAAATAGATCGACGTAATTTATTGTAAACAATTATATTCGGCTATAAATAGCCAAACGTTATAAGAAAAGAAAACAATCGATAATATTCCGAGAAAAACAATTCTTCTTCTCCAGCTCCACTATTTTCTTTGTCTTTACATTTTTCACGTTATCTTATACGTGTTAGTTGATGTGAAAATTTGCATCAACAATTTTAAGTGGGTCAGTTAAGAAATAACTATTTTGAATGATATGTTTTTAAAACGTAGCCACAATTTCAAAAAATTTAAAACAATAGCCATAAAAAATTTATTACAAATGTAAGAAATGTCTTACTAAAATAAGATTACACAAAGTTTACTCTAATAATTTTCTTACAAGATAATAAAATTTATGACTGACTACTTTCTTAAAGTTTTGAAACATTAACTATTTTTTAATATTATCCTCTAAAAAATTGCTATTTTCTTAAAATTATCTTACTTTAAAAATTTAGATATTTAGTTTTATTGTTGTGTAAAGTTTTAGTATTTCCCTACTTCACTCGTATAAACGACGACTTATAGCCTTACTTTTGGTAGAAGAACTTTCAAATATGACATGCATTTAACATGCAAGTTAATACTCAGTTTTTAATACTTAATTTAAATAAATACCTAATGTTTTAAAAATTATAACTAAATCTCTAAATAGTTCAATTACTTGCATATGTGGTAATTGGTTGATCATCGTTTTAATGTACAAATAATTAATAAATTGGTTAGTGTTAAGTTTGAATATTTTCCTTATAGTTGTTATATATCTAAAGACCGTATAAAAAAAAAGTGATTTTTTTCGATTTTCTCATAGCATGTTTCAGGTCAAATTTATCATAATTAGACTCACTCCCACCACACTAATTTTTACCTAAAGTCTTTCGAAGACCTAACAAGAATTATAAAAAAATATATGTTATGTAAAGAAAAATATCTGAAAAACAAGTAATGGCGTATAAAAAGTCGCACTGACCTTTCCTCTCCTCTTTCTAGAAATCACATACATTTTCTTTGTATCTACAATAAAATATGACTTATGAAAACTCTCTGTACAATTTGTGGACGGACTACTTAGAAAGAGTTTTATCCGAAATATTGACCAAAAGTTTATATGACAACTAATGATAGCCAAAAATAAATAATGATAGTTTATAAAATTTTAAATTTCGTATTATTTTAGACTTTTGTTTTTGCTTTTATTTTTTAGCCAAATTTTCATTCATAGCTTGTACTCTCTCTCTCTCTCTCTCTCTCTCTCTCTCTCTCTAAACACACACACATACACACATATATATAGCTAGGGAAAAAGATCTATCTTCCTATCGCTTCTCTTTCTTTACACTTTTTTTTTCTTTGAGCAACAAAAGGCATACAAGTGTCTAATTATAATTCTTTACTTTATAGACAACACAAGTGTGGAGGTACTAAACAAGTTTTCTTAAAGTATATTTGACAGGAGGGATGGAAGAACGAGATTATTAATTGGACATGAAGGAAAGGAGATTGTGAGAGAAAAACAAAAAAGATTGTAAGTTCCTTTGAGATTTTTGAAATGAATGTGATAATTATCGACTAGTACGAGAAATAAATGAGAAAGGATTAATAAGTTTTGTGTATGAAATTATCGTGTTATCCTTACTAAATGGTGTTGTACGTTTAGTCTCTTTAACTTACGCGCTTGTATTAGTTTAGACTCTTGTATTAAAATTTTTAGACATTATTAAAGTAAAAGCCATTTTTAAATGATTTTTTTAAGAAAATAATCAATATTTTCATTAATTAAGAAAATAGTTATTTTTAAACTATATAATGGTGTGATGTCATGTTACCTTTATACCCTGAATTTGTAATGGGCTAATGACTAGTTTCTTAATTTTTATAAATATTGGTCGTTTTCTTAAAACATGTAATAGACAATGGTCAAATATCAAGTAGATCCTCTCAATTTTATAAGTAAAATTATTCTTTTAAGTTTTTAATTTTTAGCAATATTAAGTTCTATCTGCCTATTATATTAAATAAACACTAACCAAAAGAAAAGTTAAAGAAAAGTATCATCATAATGTAGTTGAGTGAATAGTATAGTAATTATGTTAATTAATAATCTCCTAAACTAGAAAGCTTCTGTGATGTTTGCTCCTTGATTTCTATAATGCACCCGCTAGATAAAGAAGCGACACATTATCAAGGACAAGTCACAAAGAAACGACACGATGTTTTGGAGTCGTTTCAGCTCGTCCTCTTCTTCAGCAAATGTTGTAAACTTGTGTTCTTGCCTTCATAAAAAGTGGTGAGTAACTTAAATGCATTTCTGAGTCTTGTATATGTTTTCAATTACCGTTAATAAGTTAGTTAAAAAAAAAAAGAGTAATAGAGAGAGTTAAGAGAGAGAAATTTATTAAACAGTACATACAAAATTAAAGAAACAAGAATAAGAGGAAAAAAAAAAAAAGGAAGAATGTTGATCTGGTTTGTGAGGTAAGGGGATTTTCTCGGGAAATTTGCAACTCAACATTGTACTCTTAAACACTCAAGATTAGAGAGAAGGAGGTTTTCGTTAATGACTCTTGTTGTCAAGTATGAGCAATATGTGTTGGGTTATTTGTTCAAGTATAAGTAAAAAAGAAGTGTTAGTGTGATAAAATCAAAAGTCTCGCATGAAAAAAATAGAAGAGTACGAAGGAAAGTTCATGGTGTGCCACTTTGAGTTGTGACAGCTCGCCACACGCACGTGCGGCGTGGATAGTGAGGCTATAGAGGCGCTTATTCTACATACTTATGGCACATATGCATGTAGTGCGTGTGTGTAGTTTTATTGAAGGTTGAAACCTTTGATTTAAAAGTTGTAATTAATAATTATTATTTAGTTATTTTTGTTTGGAAGTAGTTTAGTTTTACGTTCTTTTATAAGAAGTTGTCAACATATAAATTACATTTAGAGGAATTAATCTTGACTTTTAATCATTAAGCAATACGCTATTAAGAAAATGTATCATATATGACATACGTGTTTAAAGTTTTCTTTTTGAAGGTCGATATAGACAAGTTCGATGAGACTCGTGATTTTCGAATTTGGAGAAGGAAGATAAGGGCACTACTCGGCCAGCAGTAAGTTGTTGAAAGCCTTGGAGGATCCAATTGTTTGGCCAAATGTTTGACCTCTCCAATTTAGATATTGAATAATTTAGATGGGTTTTTTTTTTTTTTTTTGCTTGAAAAAATAGTCTCGTGGGATATAAATGGCAATCATACACTCATTCGGTTGAAATACTCAAAGGCAAGGCAAAAATGAGAGTTCAAACTTAGATCATATTCTCCTTTAGTGAGATATAAATGGCAAATCACACACATTTAGGGAGACATGATTTCTTTTAAAAAAAAAAAAAAAAAAGAGACCATGAAATTCTACAATAATAATTTTTTAAGCTTTAGGTGTCAACTTTACCATTCTAATATCATCGTTTAATATCATCCCGATAGCTTGGTACCTTTTAAATTTTAAAAAAGGTACAAGTTATAATTTCTCTCTAAGTGTTTTATAAAATTTTCAAGTTGGTTATGAGCTTTTTGTTCGGAGGAAGTTTTAGCTTTTTCAAATGTTGTCTCATAATGATGTTATCGTGACTTGTTACCGAAGTCAACTGTTACGCGCCAACATATTTTGTGTATGTGGGTCCAAGGCAATTAATGTCACGATTTTCCTCAATTATATATATATATATATGGTTTTTTGCATCTATGGCCCCTGAATTTATTGGGTTTCTACACTTTGGCATCCCTTCTTTTTTTTTTGGCATTAACCCCCTTGAATTTAAAAATCGTTGCACTTTGCCTTAAATTATGAACGTCCGTCCAATTTTTTACGGAACTCTACTCTGGACTCTCATGTGGCTTGTCACATGATAATTTTTTTAGGGGTATTTTCGTCATTTGAAAGAGCCAAAATAAAAAATATAAAAAAAACTAAAAAAATAATAGAAAAGAAAAAAAAAGTGAAAGAACAAACGAACAAACCCATGGACGACGAACAAACCCATCGTTATTCGAGGAACTCTTTTTTCTTCTTCAACCTCATCCGACGTCGCGTGCCGAAGGGAGGAGTAGGGGAGCTGCGAAAGACGGGACCGAAGCGGCCCTTGCCGAGGTGGCGGGAGAGGAACAGTGAGTCGGTGGCGCAGCTGAGGGCGATGTGGGGGAGACGGTGGGAAGGCTTGACGGCGAACCCAGCGGAGAAATAAAAATATATAATTTCTCATCATCATCTTCTTCCTCTACCATCACCAGAAAATATACACACAAAATCTTCGTACCGTAAAAAACGCAATTTCTCAGACACACATAATCTCTCACACACACACACATATATATATGTATATATATAAACACACACCTATTCACACATATACACCAGCACACATATACATCAGCAAGCTTTCAAATAGCTAAAACACAACCAATACATCCAATCTGCAATGTAATTTGGTTCTGCAATACACCCAACCAGCACACATCAACCCTTAAGCTCCTTAATCTGCAATGTAATTTGGAGAGTCCAACAATACAACCGAGGAAAAAAAAAATTAAGTAGCTTAAGAGCAGAAAAAATTGCAACTAGTACAAAAATCTAGTAATAGTTTGAGGAAAAAAAAAAACCTTGCGAGTTTTGCAAATCTGGGCATTTTTCAATACACTCAATCAGTTCCCGCGCACATTGGTGTCCATCGTCGGAGTTTGGTGCTCCGAAGCGCGCCGGATTAAGGCCTCGCCGACTAGACCAGCCTCATCGTCAACGGCAAGCGGCGACGCCCAACGAAAACGCTGCCCACTCCGACCGTGGCTGAAGCCGCCGCTCACTCTGTCCACGAATTCCTGCTGCTCGAGCCCACCCACTCCGATTGTAAAATCCCATTTCTCGACCCGCCGTCCAACTTGATCGCTGCTGGAGCCGCCGCTCATGCCAATCGCCAATTTGCTGCTTGAGCCTCCAACGCCTAGTATACCAAACTCGGTGGGTCTGGTCATCACCTTCAATGGCGACGGTGGCGCTCGGTATACCGAACTCAGCAGCGGCATCCAATGAGGCGAAGGCACTCACGGCGGAGGGAGACGAGCAAGACTTGGCCGTGAATCAAACGTCAGACACATCATCGCAGCAAGTTGATGACTTGGAAAGACTCCAATATGACTTCCGATGGATCACGCCCGCTGTCGCCGTCCAATTCGAGGAAGCCGAGACTTGCCGCCTTGCCGAGCTTCTCCGCCTCCGATGACCCAGATCTACGCTGAGAACGAGAAGTGCGCGCAAAAGCGAGGCGTGCTCCTCGCACGATTTCGTCGGTTGCCGGAGTTGCAAGGTCGGTGGGAGACCCGTCAAACTTTTGTTGGGTGTTTGAAGAAGACTGACCTTTTTAGTTTTTTTTTTTTTGTATAATTAAATGACAACATTAGCCCTAAGCAAACGTCACGTGGAAAACACATGCTAAATTCCGTCCAATTTTAGACGAACGTTTTCAATTTGAGACAAAGTGCAACGATTTTTAAATTCAAGGGGGTTAATGCCAAAAAAAAAAGATGAGGTGCCAAAGTGTCACAATGCAATAAGTTCAGGGGCCACAGGTGCAAAAAACCCATATATATATATAAAAGATAATATGCTAAATTCAGTACTAAAAAATGATATCAGCGCAAATCTTCCTTGTGTTTGAGAAAACCATTTTGGTCATTTTTGACCACTCTAAATAGTTTGGAAAATGGTTTGACTTTGCAAATTTCGATGTGGTATAAATAGTTGAGATTTAAAGATATTATATAAGGATTTGGAAAGTTGAAAAAAAATTGTTGAAAAAATTGGAATAGAATAGAATGATTTGGAGGATTGAAAAAAGTGAAAAAATATAATGGAATGGAATGGTTAGAATGAGGGGGCCAAACATGGGGTTACTTTAAAGTGGTTTTTTTCAAAATTTTCATTTTCTATGTCTGCCCTTTGAGGAATTATGCTTGCTTGGCCCTCTTAAAGTGGTGATTAATGAGGTTTTTGCTGTAGTAAGTGGGTAATGATCTTTCTCATATTTTCTTTTCTTTTCTTTTTTTTTTTAGATGTCCCTCTTTGAAATGGATACATCTTTAGTGGACCTTGTGTTTGCTTTTATAATTATTACTTTTTCTTAGTGCTTTCTTTTTTTTTTTTTTTTTTTTTACTCAAAGGTAGTGCTTGAGAGGAAATTCAATTTGGTCATTTTCTTCCATGGAATGTTGAATTTTCAGGGTATGTTACAAGTTCCACTACCGAGGGAATATCATTATTTGAGTGAAAGCGGAGATATTAGTAATTTTAGGCGACTAGCAAATTTTTGTTACGAAATAATGTGACAATTGACTTTACTATCATTTATCATATCAATATATGTGGAATTCGATATATACCATTGTTAGGAATTTGATTTTACAAAATTAATTTATCACTTTAAATTTGCACATTATTTGCCACACACGCATCTTTTAATATTTAAAATTTGATTATAGATATGTAATTATTCCAAGCATTTTCATGAAAAAGGAAAAAGAATGGAGAGATTGCGACAATTGGGTTAACTTTAATCTAAAAATCCCTTTTCTTACTTTTCTTGCAACCTGCTAAAAAGCGACTACTAATAGAAAATTATAAAGCCCAAAGTTGCATATAGATGACTGGTGATCACAAATGGAAGCAATATTTTTATTTACGATATTTTTGGCAACACGCCAAGCTCAAAAAAAAAAATTTAAATTATGAAAATTATAAGAAAAATATAGATATGCTAAATGAGTGTTAAAAAAGAAATAAAAAATCAATGAGTGAGAGTGGGAGAGGGGGAAAAGGGCATGAAGTCGATTAATTAATCCTACGTCAACATTTTTCCTCTTTTTTTTTTTTTTTGAAACGTAGTTCTTATTTAATCCTCACTTCTTGTTCTTCATTGTATCATTGTCTCATTTAAACACGTGGCTTGGAGAATATTTACCTTCATCGTGATGACATTGCTTCATAAACGGGAAGGTTATGCCTCGAGTCTCAAAACATCAAGCATTGTAAGCACTCAAACTGATAAAAATCCTAAAGCCTCGGAACGGAAGATATATAGCTATAAAATGTTGCAGAGCTAGCAGCTTGAAGGATGGAGTGAATCTGTTGCATCTAATGACATTATAGTAGGGGTTTACACGGGTTGGATTGGACCCTTTTTTTTAGAAAATAAAAAAATAAAAAATTCTCAATCGATTCTAACACACATTTCGGTTTGCGTAAACTAAAACCTAAACTGTTCAATCACTATTTTTTTTTAAAATGAGCTTTTCTTGATTTAATTCGAATAAATCTAATTAAAATTTAAGGAAATTTTAAGAAAATAGTCATTTTTTAGAAAATAATTTAAAAAAGTAGCCACAGTTTGAAAAAATTTAAAAACTAGCCATTTCAGAAATTTCTTACACGTGTCAGAAATTTTTTACTAGTGTGTAAATATTATTTTTCTTATTTTTTGTTATAAAATTCATGATAATGGCTTTTTTTTAATATTTTGAAATATGTGTTTTTTTTTTTAAGGAAAATTGTAGGAAATAATAATTTTTTTTAGTTCAATAATCACTTCGTGGACAAGATTGAGCACGAAATATTAATTCGAACAAAAAGATTGACAATAAATGTTTATTCGAACACACAATTCAAGAAGGACAATAAAGAGAAAAAGAGAGAGTGATAGAGTGAGAGTTTACGGCTGTGGTAATTGTCGGAGTTGGAATTTTCGAATTTGGGTTAAGGATGAAGTCATCGTGGTATCACCAGAATTGGAGTCGGCACCATATCATTGGGATCGGAGTCGGCAAAGTATCGCCACTATCGGAGTTGCACTATATCGCCGGAATCAGAGTTGGAGATGGAGTTTGGATTTTGCCGAATTATTAATCGGCGGTGATTTGCAATTATGGTATAGAATTATGGTTTTTTAAGAGTTGTAATTTGAGGTTATTGTTGAAGGGTAATATTTTCCTTTCACCGTACCCAAATTTTGGGCTTTGGCTATATTTTTAATTTTGTAAAACATAGGCTAAGATTTAATAGGTTCATCCCAAATTGGCCTACTATTACAACTCTCCTAATTTTTAATATATCAAATACTAAAATAGCTAATAATAAAAAAAATATTAATACCAAATATATTTAACTTAAAATATAAACATACATTAGGTCTAATGAAATAGACTTAAGAGGTCAAATTGAATAGAAGATGTTAAGAATGGAGGAATTTATAGGTGTTGAAGAAGCAAAATTGTTTCATTCCTAATAGGGGTGCACACAATATTGTACCCGACCGGCCACCCGAAAATCCGACCGGCCACCCGCCCGTTTGGGCAGGTGAAATCCCTTCCCCGTAATTCTCGGTCGGCACCCGCCCGATGGTGCTCTATATATGGGCGGATGGCGGGTGTGTTGTGTTCGCGTCGGTCGAAACCTGCCCGCTCGATGCTCCCCATATAAATATATTTTAAAAATATTTTGTAAAAAACATAGCCCTAGATTTCTCTCCGTGTTTCTCACTCTCGCCCAAGCCCAATCCATTCTGCCTCCCGACCCCTCTGTTTCTCTTTCTCCCTCATGCTCGCACCTCTCAATCACCGACAACGACGAGTGCTGCCGCCTCGCTCTCTCCTTCTCCTCTACCGTCTGCCGTCCAACCTTTAGCACCCGTCGACCTACGGCGTCCGCCATCCAACCCTTGTGCCCATCGACCTTCGGCGTCCACTGTCTAGCCTTCACGCTCTTAGAGACTTAGACCTTCGGCGTCCAACCCTTGCCGTTGCCGTGTGCCCTCACCATCAAGCCTGCATGTATCGTTACTATATTTTTTCTTGCAGCCTTGGTTATTAGTCTTGCGCTTTTTTTTTTTTTTTGATGAGATATTGGTGAATGCTCTTGGTTCAGTTGTATATTAGTAATTGGTATTGGGTGATTTACGAGCAATTTGAATTGGTATTGGGAAAAAAGAAAACAGTCCTCTGTATATACTTTTTTGAATGATCTCCTCTGTAACTTATTTGCTTTCATAATAGGTTCGTTGAGACTATAATTAGGCCCAAAACCGCCCACCCGACCGCCCATCCGCCTGCCCACCCGAGACCCGACCACCACCCGCCCGCACAACATTCGGTCGGCCATCGATTGGCCATTTCCGCCACCCGCCACCCATCGGATTTACATCTACACTACTCGATACCCACCCGCCCACCCGCCGTGCACCCCTGATTCCTAACCATGTGGGTTATTTGGGAATTTAATAGGAATGGAAATCAAGGCACTCCGTAATACCACTATATCAATATGTATTATTAAAATATATATATATATATATATAGTACAAAATTATAAATATTATAAATTCAATATGGTGCGGTTTAAATTAAATATTATTTTTTAAAAATAAAAAATCACACTGAATTTTTAATTTTGTTACATGGCACCAAATTTCGATGCAGTGCGATTTTTTAAATCAAGTCGATTGAGCTATGCAATTTTTTCTTATAGTCCTACAAAAAAGGAAAAGAAAAAAGAGACAAGGGAAGAGCAGAGGAAGAGAAGGTAATAGGAGTTCTTTTATTACTTTATATAAAAAAAAAATCTCAACTATTTATGAACTCTCAAAATTTAAAAAGTTAATAATCATTCGAAATGACTTATTTTGATTGTTTGAGATATAGTTTTCTCAAACAACCCATAAATAGACAACAAAAGGATTAAAAGCAGAAGTGCTAAGCTATCCTTATAAGCTGATGAACTTCTAACATATATGGTCATCCATTAACTAATAATAATAATATAGTTTAAATTAAACTGCAGCAAATATGCAAATGTAAAAGAAAGAAAGGACTATTGGCGTTATTGCAAAACTAGCAAAAAGTGGAAACTCCTCGTACTATTTAGTATTTTACCATATGACGGCAAAGATTTTGAAATAAACAACAACAAATAGATACACAATATTTAAAACGTGCGAGTTAATGTCCTCATTCCTAATGTCTCACTCGCCGAATAAAAAATGTTTCTAGTGGCGTGCGCTTTATTATTGTCTTTCATTTATTTATTATTATTATTATTGTTATTATGTTTTTCATTCGATGCCAATAATATAAAGTTACCAAACTGCCAATCTGGAGTATAATTAATTAAAATATCACATATACACTTCACTGTAAGTCTATAACAACCGTTGGATTCCACAACAAATGCTCATCCAACGGTCTAAAACAGCAGACCGTGAAACTCCACCAAGAAGCGCGGTGCAGGTGATTCTTTCTTCAACAAAATAGTCCCAAGTTAGGTCGCCACCAAATATTTTACTTCACACTATATACTAATATTAGTCCGCGTTTACAGACTGCCTTTTTCTTTTTTTGCTACTTTTTTAAGCTTTATTAGTAGTCTCATTTTGACCGAAGACCAGCTGTACTAATAAAAAAACAGCTCTAAAAAAAATGTGAACCTAAAATTAAATATTTAAAAAACAGTTAGTTTTGGAGGCACACGAATAATTTTTTTTTTTTTTTAACTCCAAAACCAGCCAGCCAGCTTCCTCTCTTCCTTCCTCATTTTCATATCCAAAAACTCTCATAGAACTATATATAAACCTTCATTTCACAGCTCCTCTCAGAAAATCTCTCTCTCTCTCTCTCTTTCTCATTCATCAAATTTACCAAAAGCGAAACAATAAAGTGTTGTTGATATAGATAGACTAGAAGACAATTAATATTCGATATATTTTTATTCATTTCATTTTCAAGTGTTCTGATTGATCCGGTGCTTTGAATTGTCCCTTTTTTTGGCGGGAAACAAAAGGGAGGAGAGAGGGGGGATCGATTTCGATCGTTCGACCATGTCGGCGGCGGCGGCGTTGGCCGGGGACGACCTGGCGCGGCAGAGCAGCAGCCGGGGGAGCTGGCGGTCGGGGAGCGTGAGGGAGATGTGGAACGCGCCGGACGTGTTCGAGCGGAGCGGGAGGCAGACGGGGGCGGCGGACGACGAGGAGGAGCTGCGGTGGGCCGCCATCGAGCGCCTCCCGACGTACGACCGCATGAGGAGAGGCGTGCTGACGCAGGTGACCAGCACCGGCAGGACCACGCACGAGGAGGTCGACGTCACCAAGCTCGGCGCTCAGGACAAGAAGCACCTCATGGAGAGCATCCTCAAGGTCGTCGAGGACGACAACGAGAAGTTTCTCCGCCGCCTTCGCGCCAGGAACGACAGGTTAGTTCGGTTCGGATTTTGGGAAGTACTGGCTGGAGAAGGAAAGGAAAGCTTTTTTTTTTTTTTTGGAATTTGATCTAAAACTTTTTTTTTTCTTTTTTTGTATATATTTGTGTGATAAATTGAAAGTGAATGATCTATCTCTGAAGAAAAACAAAGAATTTGGATCTGAAACGTTTTAACTACAGGACTAGATTACTTTTATTATTATTGTTGTTTTCTGCAAAACATAAGTGCTTTAATTCCCAGATCTCTATAAGAAAACTCATGAAAACTATGGCGTAAACTTATGATATATTTTATCTATTTTTTTTTTCTATGGAAACAACAGGGTGGGGATTGAGATTCCTAAGGTCGAAGTTCGATTCGAGAACTTATCGATCGAGGGAGACGCGTATGTGGGCACCAGAGCGCTTCCAACTCTGCTCAATTCCTCTCTCAACATGGTTGAGGTACTTTTAAAATTATCATCTCAAAGCATAGTTTTAATCTTAGCTAATTCTGTTGGATAATCTCAGTTCTCTAACCTGTTATAAATTTCGATTAGGGGATAATCGGAATGGTTGGCCTCACTCCATCAAAGAAAAGAATTGTCAAGATTCTTCAAGATGTGAGCGGTGTAGTGAAGCCCTCAAGGTATGTTCCTAATTTTGCAGACATAAAACTCTATAAATCTGTTTCTTTTTTTTTTTTTTTTTTTTGGTTATGTGAAATACTTTTCTATTCATTATCAGGTTGACACTGCTTCTTGGGCCTCCTGGTTCGGGAAAAACAACGTTACTACGAGCACTTGCTGCGAAGCTCGACGATGATCTGAGGGTCGGTTGTCTTGTCTTTGTCTTCTTATTCTACTGTACCATTAGGCCTACAAGTGTTGTTTTTTTCTGATGACTTGGGATTTGATAAACAGGTGAAGGGAAAAGTGACTTACTGTGGGCATGATTTTAAGGAATTTGTGCCTCAAAGAACCTCTGCCTATATTAGTCAGCACGATCTTCACTACGGTGAGATGACAGTTCGTGAAACTTTGGATTTCTCTGGGCGTTGCTTGGGAGTTGGGACGAGGTACGACATGCTGGTGGAGCTGTCTAGGCGGGAGAAGGACGCAGGAATCAAACCTGATCCTGAGATCGATGCCTTCATGAAAGCCACGGCCATGGAAGGCCAAGAAACTAGTTTGATTACAGATTATGTTCTCAAGGTTTGCGCAACTCTATTTTGAATATTGCTGTTATTGTTTTCTGTTTGACATCGAAATTTACAAACACTAAAATGCTTTGTGTTTTACGATTTGCAGATTCTTGGATTAGATATCTGTGCAGACATTATGGTTGGTGATGATATGAGAAGAGGTATTTCCGGTGGACAAAAGAAGCGTGTAACGACAGGAGAAATGCTGGTGGGACCAGCAAAAGCGTTTTTCATGGACGAAATATCAACTGGATTGGACAGTTCCACGACCTTCCAGATTGTCAAGTTCATGAGGCAAATGGTTCACATTATGGATGTCACAATGGTCATCTCTCTTCTGCAGCCGGCACCAGAGACATACGATCTTTTCGACGACATTATCCTTCTCTCCGAGGGACAGATTGTGTACCAAGGTCCCCGTGAGAATGTTCTCGATTTCTTCGAGTATATGGGTTTCAAATGTCCAGAGAGGAAAGGAGTTGCTGACTTTCTGCAGGAAGTTACTTCCAAAAAGGACCAAGAACAGTATTGGTGCAAGAAGAACCAACCTTATAGATACATCTCTGTAACCGAATTTGTGCGTGGCTTCAGCTCCTTCCATGTTGGCCAGCGGATTTCCGAAGACTTAAGCATTCCGTACGACAAAAAGTCAACCCATCCAGCTGCACTCGTCAAAGAAACGTACGGTATCTCCAACAAGGAACTCTTCAAGGCGGGGTTTGCGAGGGAATGGCTGCTGATGAAGCGAAACTCGTTCGTGTATATCTTCAAAACAACTCAGATTACAATCATGGCTACAATTGCGTTGACTGTGTTCTTGAGAACAGAAATGAAATCTGGAGACGTAAGAGATGGAGCAAAGTTTTGGGGAGCGCTCTTTTTCAGTCTCATCAATGTCATGTTCAACGGAATGGCCGAGCTTGCTATGACAGTTTTCAGGCTTCCCGTGTTCTATAAACAAAGGGATTCCTTATTTTACCCTGCCTGGGCTTTTGGCCTGCCAATTTGGGCACTGAGGATTCCGATATCATTTCTAGAATCGGGGATTTGGATCATTCTGACATATTACACCATTGGCTTTGCACCTTCAGCTTCTAGGTAAGAACTAATACTTGTGTCAATCTTAACTAATTCACATAAATGATGGAACTTCAGAAGTTTAACATGAGTTTAAATTTTTACAGGTTCTTCAAACAGTTCTTGGCTTTCTTCGGTGTGCATCAGATGGCGCTTTCCCTCTTTCGTTTCATTGCAGCGCTTGGAAGAAATGAGGTCGTCGCAAACACGATTGGATCTTTTACCTTGCTATTGGTGTTTGTCCTTGGTGGCTACATTGTTGCCAAAGGTTAGTACTTTCTCTCCTTTACCGTCAAACTACAATTTAAATACATTTCTCTTTGCATGCTAACTAACCAAACGCATAACGATTTAATTGCTTTCAGACGACATCAAACCTTGGATGATATGGGGCTATTACGTGTCACCTATGATGTACGGACAAAATGCAATCGCCATTAACGAATTTTTGGACGCAAGATGGAGCAAAGTAAGTTTGCAAAGCCAATGAAGCCTTCATTTCTTTTTTTTCTTTTTCTTTTTTTTTTTTTTTTGAAAATCATAGGCTAAGTGCATTTTTCTTATCCTTGCACAGCCTCTTGGGAACAGCACTGTTGGAAAGGTCCTACTTGATGAAAGAGGCTTGTTTAAGGAAGAATATTGGTACTGGATTTGTATTGGAGCTCTCATGGGGTTTTCTCTTCTGTTCAATGCACTCTTCGTCGCCGCATTGACCTACTTGAGTCGTAAGTACAGATTAATAGTTTGATCTCCTTTTCTCTGTTTCTATTTATAGAAATAGACTCAGTTGTTGACTAATTTTTTTAATTCGATTTTAGCTTTTGGAGATACCAAAACTCTGATTGCGGACGATGACTCTGAGAGAAAGACATCCAATGCAGAAGGTCAGTTTGTCTAACTGCTAAACATCTATCTATATAATTCAAATTTGATCAAATCTAATTAAACTTGTCTAATATTCAACTTTTATAATTGTAGGGATTGATATGCAATTGAGAAACACTAATGGAAGTAGCAGCTCTAACAATCAAGTCAAACGAGGAATGGTTTTGCCCTTCGAGCCTCTATCTCTTGCTTTCAACCACGTGAACTACTACGTTGATATGCCTGCGGTGAGTCAATTTTTTCGCTTCGGAGATCCTTTTACTTAGAAATAAATTTGTAGAGTCCAAATAGACAGCCATTTATCTCAAACTAAAAAAGATTTCTTCTTTTACCAGGAAATGAAGGCCCAAGGCGTTGAAGAGAACCGCCTGCAATTGCTACGAGACGTCAGCGGTGCTTTCAGGCCAGGTGTCTTGACAGCATTGGTTGGTGTCAGTGGTGCCGGTAAGACCACTTTGATGGATGTCTTAGCAGGAAGAAAGACCGGTGGATACATCGAAGGAAGCATAAGCATTTCTGGTTACCCGAAGAACCAAGCCACTTTTGCTCGAGTCAGCGGTTACTGTGAACAGAACGATATCCACTCTCCATATGTTACTGTCTATGAGTCTCTCCTGTACTCTGCTTGGCTGCGTCTTTCTTCAGATGTCAACACGCAAACCCGAAAGGCATGTCATTTCGATCATTCTGAAATACAACACACAAGACCTTAGTTAAGACGGGATCATGTAGTTGACCGTGTTTTTATTTTGGTTTCTCACAGATGTTTGTTGAAGAAGTTATGGCGTTGGTTGAACTCAAACCGTTGAGGAATGCTCTTGTTGGACTTCCTGGAGTAGATGGACTTTCGACAGAGCAAAGAAAGAGGCTCACGATCGCAGTTGAACTTGTTGCTAATCCCTCCATCATCTTCATGGACGAGCCCACGTCAGGTCTCGACGCTAGAGCTGCTGCAATTGTTATGCGTACTGTGAGGAACACCGTGGACACTGGACGAACTGTCGTCTGCACAATTCACCAACCGAGCATTGACATCTTTGAAGCTTTCGATGAGGTATAAATCAGTTTTCGGTTGCTTCTATTGTTATAATATTCGATTCTACTATGTGCTAATTTTAAACATCAATGTTTTTCTTTTCAGCTCTTCTTGATGAAAAGAGGAGGACAAGTGATTTACGCGGGAGAACTTGGACGCCAATCTCATAAGCTTGTTGAATATTTTGAGGTTTGTTATCATTATTATACTTGAAAATCTCTTCTTTTATGCTTTACAAGCTTTTAAAGTAACGTTATACGTACTGACAAATAAGAACTCTTTCAGGATATTTCGGGTGTTCCTAAGATCAAAGACGGTTACAATCCTGCGACCTGGATGTTAGAGGTCAGCTCCACAGCTATGGAGTCTCAGCTTAACGTTGATTTTGCAGACCTTTATGCCAACTCTAGCCTCTACAGGTAAGAATTATTGAATATTATTTTCAGTTCAAATTTTCAATCCTCTTTTGGTACATGTACTGACTATATTCCCTTTTTATTCCAAAAATTTCAGGAGGAATCAAGACCTCATCAAGGAGCTAAGCACGCCGCAACCCGGTTCCAAAGACCTCCATTTCCCGACCCAATACTCAACAAGCTTTGCAACCCAATGCAAGGCTTGTTTTTGGAAACAACATTGGTCATACTGGAGAAACTCAAAATTCAATGCCATAAGATTCTTTATGACAGTTATGATTGGCGTCTTATTCGGTGTCATCTTCTGGGACAAAGGAGGTCGATTGTAAGTTTTAAAGACCTTATCTTTTGGCAAGACACTCATAATAACATTACTTCTCGTTGCGGTTTCATATAATTTCGATTCTTCTAAAGTTGTTGCATACTATTTTGTAAACAGAGAATCTCAAAAGGACTTGATCAATCTTTTGGGAGCTACCTATGCTGCTGTTCTCTTCCTTGGAGCTAGCAATGCCTCGGCTGTACAGCCCGTAGTTTCGATCGAGAGAACAGTCTTCTACCGTGAAAGAGCAGCAGGAATGTACTCCGAATTGCCTTACGCATTTGCGCAGGTAAGTGATTGGACCATAATAACAACGCATTACTCGCCCTTTCGACGCACAACCCTAATCCACTTCTTTTGCGCGCGACGTTGACCCGTTGTTTCCTACTGCGCAGGTGGCAATCGAGACAATCTATGTTCTAATCCAAACCTTTGTGTACTCCATGATTCTCTACTCGATGATCGGTTACGAGTGGAAGGCCGAGAAGTTTCTCTATTTCTACTACTTCATCTTCATGTGCTTCACCTACTTCTCCATGTACGGGATGATGGTCGTCGCCTTGACCCCTGGCCACCAAATCGCCGCAATCGTCATGTCCTTCTTCCTCAGTTTCTGGAACTTGTTCTCCGGGTTCATGATCCCAAGGCCTGTAAGTGATCAAAAACCGAGGTTCATTTTTCTTAAACTTTGCCTTACAAAACACGAAACCACTCAACTAACTCCGAATTCTCGCGCTTGTGCAGCTCATCCCCATCTGGTGGAGGTGGTACTACTGGGGCTCGCCGGTTGCGTGGACAATCTACGGACTCTTTGCTTCCCAAATCGGTGACGTGACGAGCAACCTTCGCCTTTCCGGCGGCGAAGAGATTCCGGTGAATCAGTTCCTCAAGGACAACTTGGGCTATGATCATGACTTCCTTATCCCAGTAGTGATTGCTCATGTTGGTTGGGTCTTACTCTTCTTCTTCGTCTTCGCCTACGGCATCAAGTTCCTCAACTTCCAAAGGAGATGATCAAACTTCACTCTTTCCCACCAAATAACAACCTTTGCAAAATGTAAAATAGATATACAAGAGCCTTAAGAGCCAAGTTATTATAGATTGAGTCTTATTTATTTATTGTTCCCGTTTCATCTTATTGTTGTCTTCTTTTTCTTTCTTTTTTTTTTTTTTTAAATATTTCATCTGTAAGTTTGCGTGGCCTGATTTTGAGTTTCCTTAATTATCTTTTTGTATAGCTTAAGTTTTGCCTGAATTTTTCGTAAGAGCTTTGTATTGATTTTTGGTATAATAGATGAGAGAAAGCGTGCTTCATTTATAAGGCATAACGAACGACCTAAAACATATTTTAATTACAAAATAGTATTGAGATGAATGCAAATTGTTGCAATTTCACGAACCGAAAAGGAAAATATTTTGATCCCTCTGTTGAAATTTCAGGAATGAAAATATATATATAGAGAGAGAGAGTTTCACGAGTAAGCATTTTTTTTAGGGAGAATTTCAAAATAAAGCAATTCTTGATGCCACTTAATAATTTATACCCCATGTGGTGTGCTCCTTCATTTCTATTCTATGCTTATAGTGTAAATTTTGGGGTATAAATTAAAAGTGCAACACACATGAGATATAGATTATCATTGTGTCAAGAATGGGGTATTCTTCAAAACCCCCCATTTTTTTATCAATTTAGGAAAAGATCCATAGCATTTCATGAAAATTGAGAAAAAAAAAATTGAAAATCTGTGATGGTAGCGAAGGGATTAAGCCCTATGATTGATCCTATGGGGTTGCATGGGCGGAGCCTGCAGTATGGACCTTCTCATAAATTTTGAAAAAAAGAAATTAAAAAAAAAACACAACAACAAACGAGAAAAATGAAGAAAAAATATATAATTGTTCGAATCAAAATTACGGTTTTTTAAATAAATAGCCATATTTTTATATATGTTTTTAACAATTAGTCTATATTTGCTTTTATTAGCAAAATAGCCATACATTTGCGTCTAGATTTTTGAGACTGCATTCATTAGTTTTTTGAATTCTGTTTTTATTGTTTGTTGCAGATAATATTGTCTAAAATTTTGTGTCTCTAGTCATGAAATTTGTGACTTCTTGGACTGCATATTTTTTTGCTATTTATAAGATATTTTTTATTTAGTAATAAGTTTTATGAAATTGGTTGTATAGGCAATCATTTGTTTATGAGTTGGTTATTTTGTTAATGGATGTTTAGATTTTTTATTGTGTTTATTTCAAATTTTCTGAACTTTTTTTACTATAGTCACAAATTTTATGATTGTGTATTTAGTCATAAATTTTATTTCTTTAGTCATAGATTTTTAGATGTTGACATGATGGCTATTTTGCTAATATTTTAAAACGTGGGCTATATCTTTAAAACATAGATTGCAAAATGGTTAAATCCTTAACTGACCCTTAAAATTAATATATTAAAATGAGTGTCATGCACACGCACGCTGGGAGGCTTTGAAACACTCGTGTGGTGCGCGTTTGGGTGGGGGCTTGGCGTGCTATCAGGTTCGCGTCAAGCCCCATTTTTAATATTCATACTTAGACCCTCTTTAAAAATAAATCATTTTAACCTTTAAAGAAATTCATTTTTTGTATAAAATCCCTGAGTTTTACCGAAATCCTAGTTTTGTCCTTGTGTGTTTGAAAATTCCAAAATAATCCTTCAGTTGTTAAATTTAGTCTAAAATTATCCTTTGTCATAAATTTGGTCGAACTTAAGGTGTAAAATGACATTTATACCCATGAAAACGACAATAATTTTTGCAACTATTTTTTTCCCCGTCTCAACTCACTCTCGCCCCGAACCCCAATGAAACCCACCGTCGGGGAATCCACCCTGCCGCCAACCCACTGCCGCCAACCCACCCTACCGCCAACCACCCCGCTGCGAACCCCACCCCCGCAGACCCATCGCTGCGAACCTCAACTCCACAAATGCAGACCTACCGCCACGAACCCCACCGCAGTGAACCCCATCACTGCGAACCCCGATCCTCGTAAAACCCACCGTCGTGATCCCTGCAAAACCCACTGCCACGAACTCCAACCTCCGAGAACCCCAACCCCCGCAGACCCACTGCTGCGAACCTCGACCCCCGCAAAACCCATCCCCGCAAACCCACCGCTGCGAACCTTGAACCCCCACAAAACCCACCGTCGCAAACCCTACAAAAACCTCCGCCGCAACACCCACTGCCACGATCCCCAACCCCTGCGAAACCCTCCGCCGCAAAACCTACTGCCACGATCCCCAACCCCTGCGAAACCCTCCGCCACGATACCCACTGCCGCGAACCCCCCGCGAAAACCCTCGCTGCAAGCCCTAACCCCTCCCCCCCCCCCCCCCCCCCCCCCCCCCCCCCCCCCCCCGGCAAAACCCACAGCCGAAAAGTCAAACCCCGACCCCCGCGAGCACAACCCGTCGCAGACCCACCGCCACGAACTCCGACCCTTGCGAAACCCACTGCTGCGACCTCTGGCACCCACGACCCACCCCGCGAACCCACCTGCAAACTTTATTTTGTTTCTTTTTTTTTCATTTTCGTTTTAATTCTAAGGGCAGTTTGAACTTTTTTTTATAAAATACATGTACTTAAGTCAACTCAAATCTGACAAAAGGTATGTTTTTTAGCTAAATTTAACAACTGAAGGATTATTTTGGAATTTTAAAAAACACAATAGAATTTTGATAAAACTCTGGGATTTTTTTAGGGATTTTTCCTATTTAAAAAACAAAATCACAATTTGCTCAAGATAAAGAAATAGAGAGATAGCAAATTTTTTTTTTTTGAGATACCAAGACAAAAAAAAAAAAGGTCCCACATAGTTTAGGAATGAACATAAAACATCAAAAAAATATAAATATTTAAACAACATTAACAATAACAATGTGAAAAAAAAAAAGGTAAAAAATTTTCGACTAAGAAAAATTGATAAACCAAAAATATTTCTAAATCACATAACTATAACCTAATCTCTCGTTATTCTTCTTGTGGGGATTATATATATATATATATATATATATATATATGAAGACTTGTTATGCTTATGCGTATATAATATAAAATGATAATACGAATGCACAAAGCAAATTTAATTATTACAATTCGAAGCTTGATTTTTGTTGTCTTGGTTTTCAGTAGTTGCTTTGAAGGTTTTGGTTGCAAAGAGTTATAATTTGATGCGTTAATGCAAAAAGTGTTACAAACAGTGATATATTGTTGTGTTAATGGTTTTTCCATTAAATTTATGTCTTAAAAGATACCAGTAACTGATACAAATTGTATCAGTCATTGATACTATGTTAACGGGTTTTATTACTTTAGTCCAAAATCCTAATTTTTTTTTACTAGGGTGTAATTTTTAACTAGTAGTTTGTTTTTCTTCATTATATTACTTCTTTAGACTTGAAATAGTTGCAATGTTTCATTCAATAGGCTTTCATCAAATAAATTAATGTTAACATGAGTTGTTACCTTTGTCACATTTAATGTTACTACTGATTTCTCGTGATCGGTAAATTGTTAATCAAATAAATTGTTAGTAACATCAATTACTATCTTTACTTTCCGTGATCGGTAACATCAGTTCTTATCATTAGTTACGGAGAGCGTTACTACTAATTTTTGTTGGATATTGAATAAAATTATTATTTTTTAATTTTGGCTGAACATTTATTCTTTTTGTTGGAATTTAATGCGAAGCGGAAGCGTGGATTTTATAAAAAAAAAAAATTTAATAAAACACGAAGATCATATCACATATGAGCATATAGCATAAAATTCACAACAAAGCATAGGATCGAAAATTCATATAAATGTAAAATAAGAAGATTAAGAGAACTAGATTTATACCGAGACGATCGGACTAAATATGACTCCTTCAAAAATCCAAACGATTCTAAATCCTTCCAAGCTCCTTGATTCAGAATCGAATTACAGGACGTTGGTGTAGATCGAAACCACAATCTTCCAAACCGATCTCCAAATCAATAAAGAACAAAGGGTGGGCTTTGTATTTCAATCACACACGGGGAAAACAATTTTCTAGCCCTTGTGGGAGGGGATGGGCGAATTTTGAGAGAAGTTTTTCTCTGAGAAAAACTGTTTCTCTGATAGCTCTCTCTCTGAAAAAATGTTACGTCTGATTGAAAAAACCAAGACTAGGGCTTTTTAAATCAATCTGAGAGGAGTGGGTTGTGGGCTAAAATTTAGCCCACTTAGGAGAGACCTTTTTTTTTTTTTAATTACGAATTTAATTTATTTCAAAAATAAATTAATTAGATAATTATCCAATAATTATCTTTAATCGAAATTAAAACGAAAATAAAATATTTAAATCAAATTTAAATATTTATATTTATTCATATGATTTAATCAATCTCATTAATTAAATCATGTGCACCATTTATAATAATTATTTAACACTTAAATAATTAAAATAAAATAAAATAAAACTCCTTTTATTTTATATGTAATAATTCGTCCTTGTGTGTGATCATATAATTAATCACATTAATTATAATTTGCTTTCTTTATCAATTTGTTCGGAGTCAGTCCGGGGACCATGGACCCGATAATTCAAGCTCCAATAAATTAAGAAATTCAACTAAAGCTCTTTAGTTAAAAATCTAATTTATTAATCCCGAGGTTACTCCACTATAAACCCGAGATTGAACTCTTGAAATTATCAGAATAATTTACTCGATGAGTACGTCCACTGATTTAGTCATTACATGAGATTCAACCCTCCAGATTGGTTCATGTCTTGAGCAGGCGAAATTACCGTCATACCCCTCGAGTCACATTTATTCCTTAAGTACCGTTATTTCACTATTGAACGATTCATTTACAATCTTATTGTAAATGTGCGCGCAACCATTCAATTCCAGAAACAACACTTAAGTGAACCAATATTAACTTCTTTTAATTAGAAGCTGGATTCCGTATCTGCTAATCTCATTCCTCAGTGATCTCGCCTCGAGCTCCCAAAACGCAAGTATTCGTCCCATTGCGATAATGGTACTTAACGAACGAATCAAAGAACTTGTAAACGAGACCTAGAGGTCTGTGATCGCTCAGGATTGAGATCGATTCTCATATGACCATCTTTTGACAACGAAACAAAATGTCGTAACGGTTCTTAACGACACTTTGTAACGAGTCGGTCCTAGCCGTGTACAGTCCAACTATACATAATGCTCCCACTATGTGTTGCTACACGATTAGTGTTATGCGTATATGATTTCCAATCAAGTAATCCAATCTTGATTAATCACCGACTTAATTTTAAACGTGTCAATTTTATAATTCGATATTTCATAAGACACTTATAAATATCGAAATAAAACTTTTTAGAACACGTTAAGGATTTAGATAAATGTTCGTATAAAACAATATTTCAAACAAAATAATAAAAATGTCTTCTCATTTTATTAATTTAAGCAAAATAATAATATTACAAATAATATTACAAAAACCCTTTTCTAGGGCAACATCCAACACTTTTAAAATTTAATATTCATAGGCTTTTTATTCTCCATGGCCGTTTGTCTCTTTTAATGTGTATTAGTGCTATATTGAATTGTATTTACTCCTTGCCTATACACATTTGGCTGTACTTCTCTGCTTTATGCCACGACTGTTTGTTTTCTTGCCATCAATTCCTTATTATGCATTTAGTGCATTCAGTGTATTGTTCAATACTGTAACGCATTTGTGTAATGATATTTTGGCCATTGATTAGCAAAACACTCATTAAGGATTATTTACTCGGCTATGTGAACCGATTATACGTTAGTGCATGGCATGTTATGTTTCAATTTTCACTATGTATATATTCTTGTTCTACGCTTGCAAAAGACAGAAGAAGAAACAAAGGAAAAAGAAAATAGCAGAAAAATACTTGTATTGCTTGAGTGTATTGTTAAACGAGGTGATAGAGTTTGGTCTCGGTTTTAGTTCGCCGGAAGCGGTTTTCGTTGTGCTAAGATTATCGCTTGCAGTCGTTGTATCCTGAGAGACAGACGCCGCAATATCCTCGAGCACCGTCGGCGAGGGGCGAATCTGTTTTAAGGAGAGCGTGTGACACACGTGCCTCGGCTTCCGTCATTTTCGTACCGTCGTTGTCGTTCGTCTATTCGGTTTGTGTTTAGTTTTAGAGTTAATTTTTATTGTAATTTTCTCTCAATATTACAGCACATGTTTATTCCTATTTCTTGTTCATCTTGTATCTTATTTCTAACAATCTTAAAACAGATTACTTTAGTGATGAACAGGTTGTGTGCTCGGCAGTTACTTGGCGTTTGGCTTATGCTATAGTTGCCTTTTTAATTTACTTTTCATTGTTATAATCACTCTGCCAGTTTTTCCACTTATGTGTATATGTGTGTTCATAATCATCATGTTGTTTGCATTCTGTTCCGATGTATGCAGTAGTGTTTAATATTTTAGTGTTATTATCTATACAGTTGTAGTTTATACTCTTATATAGTTTGTGATTTCTTATACTGTTTTCTTACGGTATATACTTTATATATATATATATATATATATATTTATATATATAAATTCTGCTGTTAGTTTCGTTTGTGAACAGTTTGTTTTTTTCTTTGTTTTAAAAAAAAAAAAAAATTTTGTGGTCTGCTTTTATATAAGCAGTTTTTATCTGGGCTTTATCCTTTTGCTAGCATTTTTTAATTTTGAATTTCTAAAATCAAGTATATTTGAATTTCAGAAATGGAAACAAATACCAACTCTGATGAAAGGAGCCCTGTCGTTGCTCCAGTGACCACCCCTGTGGCACACGTTCCGGTTTCTGTCAGTCATGGCGAGAAACCGGAGAAATTCAATGGGTTGAATTTCAAGAGGTGGCAACAAAAGATGTTGTTCTACCTCACGACCTTGAATCTTGCGAGATTCTTGATCGAGGATGCTCCTAAGGTCAATGATGATGAAACTAATGTTCAAGTCATCCAAGCCGCTGACGCATGGAAGCACTCTGACTTCTTGTGCCGTAACTATGTCATGAACAGTTTGACTGATTCTTTGTACAATGTGTATAGTGCAAAGAAAACGGCAAAAGAATTATGGGAGTCCTTAGACCGGAAATATAAAATAGAGGATGCCGGCGCCAAGAAATTTCTCGTGGGCCGTTTCCTTGATTATAAAATGGTGGACTCCAAATCTGTTGTAAGTCAAGCGCAAGAGATCCAAGTGATCTTACATGAGATCCATGCTGAGGGGATGATCTTACCTGAAGCGTTTGAAGTAGCTGCTATAATTGAGAAGCTACCTCCTGCGTGGAAGGAATTCAAGAGCTACCTTAAGCACAAGCGAAAGGAGATGAATCTTGAAGATCTGATTGTTAGACTTCGAATCGAAGAAGACAACAGAAATTCTGAGAAAAAAGGCTCTATTTCGCATGTAGCCAAGGCAAATGTAGTGGAGCATGATCAAAAGAAGAAAAGCAAGACAGGCAAAGGAACCAAGTTGGGACCTAAGGGCGGAATTTCTAAGAAACCGAAGTTCCAACCGAAATTCCAAACGAAGTTCCAAGGCAAGTGCTACAATTGCAACAAGATGGGTCATAAGTCATCAGAGTGTAAACTGCCTAAGGAGGCTAATGTGGTGGACGACATCACCCAAGATGTGTCCGAGATAAATCTCTCTGCGGTGGTCTCTGAAGTGAATCTCGTTGGATCTAATCCAAGGGAATGGTGGATTGACACTGGTGCTACTCGTCATGTCTGCTCAGATAAGGATTTGTTCACCTCCTTCGAGCCAAATGTGAATGGGGAAAAGCTATTCATGGGAAACTCTGCCACTTCTATGATTGAGGGACAAGGCAAGGTGATTCTGAAGATGACCTCTGGAAAAGAGTTGACTCTAAACAATGTACTGTATGTGCCTGAAATCCGCAAGAACCTTGTGTCTGGTTCACTCCTGAGCAAACATGGATTTCGCATGGTGTTTGAGTCTGACAAGATTGTTTTGTCTAAAAATGGAATGTATGTAGGAAAGGGTTATGTATCTGATGGGCTGTTTAAGCTCAATGTAATCACTGTAAGACCGAAAATTAATAAAGTGATTAATTCTTCTGCTTACTTGATTGAGTCTTCCAATTTGTGGCATGGTAGACTAGGACATGTTAATTATAATACTATGCGTAGATTAATTAACATGGAGCATATCCCTTCTTTTCATATTGATTCCAAACATAAATGTGAAACTTGTGTTGAGGCAAAATTGACAAGGTCATCTTTTCAAAGTATTGAAAGGAACACCGAACCACTTGAATTAATTCATAGTGACATATGCGATTTTAAATCCATACAGACAAGGGGTGGCAACAAGTATTTCATTACTTTTGTCGATGATAGCACGAAATATTGCTATGTATATTTGCTAAAAAGCAAGGACGAAGCTATAGAGAAATTTATTCTCTATAAAAATGAAGTTGAGAATCAACTCAACCGAAAGATTAAGGAGCTAAGAAGTGACCGAGGCGGTGAATACCAAGCACCATTTTCTGAATTCTGTGCTCAACACGGAATTGTTCACAAAGTCACAGCTCCTTACTCGCCTCAGCAAAATGGTGTTGCTGAACGAAAAAATCGCACTCTAAAAGAAATGATGAATGCAATGTTGTTGAGTTCTGGGTTGTCACAGAACATGTGGGGAGAGGCAATACTTTCGAGTAATTACCTCTTAAATAAGGTACCTCGTAAGAAAGAAGATAAAACTCCATATGAGTTATGGAAAGGAAGAAGACCTTCCTACAAATACTTACGAGTGTGGGGGTGCCTTGCAAAAGTGATCGTTCCTACACCAAAGAAGGTGAGAATAGGACCGAAAACTGTCGATTGCATTTTCATAGGCTATGCGCATAATAGTAGTGCTTATCGATTTTTAGTGTATGATTCTAAAATCCCAGACATACATAAAAATACGATAATGGAATCAAGGAATGCTTCGTTCTTTGAAGAGGTATTTCCTTATAAATCCACACAAGGGTCGAGTTCATCTAAACGAACACGAGAGACTACAAATGAGAGTAGTCAGGACCAAGAACAAGAGGTTGAGAATGAAGAGGTTGAAGATGAACCTAGACGTAGCAAAAGGGCTAGGATAGAAAAATCTTTTGGTCCAGATTTTCTGACTTATTTGCTAGAAAGTGAACCTCAAACCTTCCAAGAAGCTGTGAGCTCTTCAGAGGGACCTCAATGGAAAGAGGCAATTAAGAGCGAAATTGACTCCATTATGCAAAACCATACGTGGGAACTAGTGGAACTTCCTAAGGGATGTAAACCACTAGGTTCTAAATGGATTTTCAAAAGAAAAATGAAAGCAGATGGATCAATTGACAAATATAAGGCCAGGCTTGTAATTAAAGGTTACAAACAAAGAGAAGGCCTTGATTACTTTGACACTTATTCTCCGGTGACGAGAATAAACTCCATTCGTATGATACTCGCAATCGCAGCCTTGCGAAATCTTGAAGTACATCAAATGGATGTAAAAACAGCTTTCCTAAATGGAGATTTAGATGAAGAAATATATATGGAACAACCTGAAGGGTTTACCGCTCCTGGACAAGGAAGGAAAGTATGTAAATTGGTGAAGTCCTTGTATGGACTAAAACAAGCACCAAAACAGTGGCATGAAAAATTTGACAAAGTGATGATGTCAAATGGTTTCAAGATCAATGAGTGTGACAAGTGTGTTTACATGAAAGACACTGGAAATGGATATGTCATTTTGTGTCTGTACGTTGATGACATGCTCATTGTTGGTAGTAATGAATACATGATTAATACTACCAAGGAATTGTTGAATTCCCAGTTTGACATGAAAGATATGGGACTCGCAGATGTGATTTTGGGTATCAAAATTTTAAGAACATCTGACGGTCTAATTCTGAGTCAATCCCACTATGTGGACAAAATTCTTGAGAAATTCAACAAAGATGATTCTGGCGTGGCCAGAACACCAATTGATACTGGTTTACACCTATCAAAGAATAAAAGTGAGAGTATTTCTCAACTTGAATATTCTGGAGTGATAGGGAGTCTCATGTACTTGATGAGCTGTACTAGACCAGACATAGCTTATGCTGTAAGTAAACTAAGTAGATATACGAGCAATCCTGGGACTGATCACTGGAAAGGGATAGTAAGGGTACTCAAATACTTACGGTTTACACGTAGCTATGGGCTGCACTATACCAAATTTCCTGCTGTTCTCGAAGGATACAGTGATGCAAGTTGGATATCTGATATAAAAGACTCAAAGTCTACTAGTGGATATGTGTTCACACTAAGAAGTGCAGCTGTGTCGTGGAAATCCTCTAAACAAACAGTCATTACCAGATCCACTATGGAGTCTGAGTTTGTTGCCTTAGACAAATGTGGTGAAGAGGCTGAATGGTTGCGGCAATTCTTAGAGGATATTCCAAAGTGGCCAAAGCCTGTGCCAGCAATTTGCATACATTGTGATAATCAATCTGCAATTGGAAGAGCACAGAGCAATATGTATAATGGTAAGTCTAGACACATACGTCGTAGACACAATACCATTAGACAACTACTCTCAACTGGAATTATCACTATTGACTATGTAAAGTCAAAGGATAACATTGCGGATCCGCTAACCAAAGGGTTAAATGGGGAGTTAGTTGATAGATCATCAAGGAGAATGGGACTAAAGCCCATAAGAGAATGAGTCTGTACAGCGGATACCCCACCTAGCTGACTGGAGATCCCAAGATCTAGGTTCAAAGGGACAACCAAGTTGTATGTGACTAAATTAGATCACTGTGGGGGTCACCCCTGTCCATTCCTATGATGAAACAGTGATGCCGTAAAGGAAAAGGTTAAGCTATGCTTTTAATGGTCCTTATGCGTCGAAATTCGAGCGGAGTAATGCGGGTTACTCTTAATAAGTAGACCACCTATGTTAGAGTGAAGTGGGGCCGCTTCAAGGGGAATTGTATAGGGCGCAATTCCTTGAAACTCTCGCAGAACCAGGCGTATGTCCAGGGCCTAAATGGACATAATAATGAGAACTAAACCGTGATAAGAAGAAACTTTGTGTGAGGTGTATTATCATTTACTGGAATAACTGAACAGTTCAAAGACATCGCGTCTACTGATCAGCTAGTAAAGGAGGTATGCTTTCACAAGGAGAGGTTCAAAGGATAACACCTACCAATCCTATACAGAATTTCTGGCTGTCAAACTCTATCACCAAGTCTATAGTGTGTATTTGTTAATTTTATTCATGTGGGGGATTGTTGGATATTGAATAAAATTATTATTTTTTAATTTTGGCTGAACATTTATTCTTATATAATTTAATATTCATAGGCTTTTTATTCTCCATGGCCGTTTGTCTCTTTTAATGTGTATTAGTGCTATATTGAATTGTATTTACTCCTTGCCTATACACATTTGGCTGTACTTCTCTGCTTTATGCCACGACTGTTTGTTTTCTTGCCATCAATTCCTTATTATGCATTTAGTGCATTCAGTGTATTGTTCAATACTGTAACGCATTTGTGTAATGATATTTTGGCCATTGATTAGCAAAACACTCATTAAGGATTATTTACTCGGCTATGTGAACCGATTATACGTTAGTGCATGGCATGTTATGTTTCAATTTTCACTATGTATATATTCTTGTTCTACGCTTGCAAAAGACAGAAGAAGAAACAAAGGAAAAAGAAAATAGCAGAAAAATACTTGTATTGCTTGAGTGTATTGTTAAACGAGGTGATAGAGTTTGGTCTCGGTTTTAGTTCGCCGGAAGCGGTTTTCGTTGTGCTAAGATTATCGCTTGCAGTCGTTGTATCCTGAGAGACAGACGCCGCAATATCCTCGAGCACCGTCGGCGAGGGGCGAATCTGTTTTAAGGAGAGCATGTGACACACGTGCCTCGGCTTCCGTCATTTTCGTACCGTCGTTGTCGTTCGTCTATTCGGTTTGTGTTTAGTTTTAGAGTTAATTTTTATTGTAATTTTCTCTCAATATTACAGCACATGTTTATTCCTATTTCTTGTTCATCTTGTATCTTATTTCTAACAATTTTTTGTCCTTAAAAAATTTTAAATAAATTAATAGTAATTGTTGTTACCTTTGGTCACATAGAGTGTGAGTGTTGATTTCTTATAGTGATGTTATATTTTCTTATAGTTGGTCAAATATAAACGATAATTTTATCAAAAAAATATAAACGATAATATGTGGTAACATCAGATGTTACATTTGGTCACAGATAATGTTATTGATACTATTTTACTATGTTGTCGTGCTTTTTAACAGAAGAATGTCATTAATAAATTAATTATTCACTTTGGAGATGAAAGGATTATTCACTTTGGAGATGAAAGGACCTAGACTAGGGCAAAAACTAGGGAGAAAGAAGAGGAAAAAATATCCTTCCGTTGGAGAAACACAACATAAAGATCAATGTTCATGGTGCAGTGACCATAGTCACAATCGAGCGGCGTGCAAAAATCTAATGGCATTGTCAAAGAGAAACGAAAGACCAAGTTCCTCGTCTGCTTCAAAGAAAGATTAAATCTATGAAATAAGTGGTAATATCAGGTGTAACAACTGTTATGCTACTATTATGTTTCTTTTGTGTTTTTGTACTTCATGGATTAGGTAAATAAAACATGTAAAATGGGTAGTAACATCTGCTACCTTCACGTAGAGAGAGTGTTGCTACTCGTTTTATTGATAAATTAATTTTGAATGACTTTGACCCAATGTATTTCCATTTTGATATAAAGACTTTTATTGTAAAGTAGCCGTGTTATTTTCTTAATTATTGACACAGTATCAATTATTGATTATTGTTGGTTACAGTCCTAGTCCTTGTTACTTTATCGACTTATGCAGAAAGTCTTTCCCATAAGGTAAGAAAAACATCTGGTAGAATAAGCAATTTGTAAACATTTCAACGACTAATATTTTAAGTGACAAAAGAATTTGATATATTCTGCACCATTAAAAATAGTAAAAACACCATTGAAAAAAGTTGGGAAATAGTAGGAAATAGCCAAAAAAAAATTTATTTTTAAAGTCCAGCCTATGTTTTAAGAAATTAAAAAAATAGCCATGTTACGAATTATATAACAAAAAAGTGTTATACAAAATATAACACATTTGTAAATATTTGTAGGATATTTTGTAACACTTCAAGTTTTACTCATTATTTTTTGAAGTGTTAAATAGTATCTTACAAATATTTATATATCTGTTATATTTTGTGTGACACTTTTCTGTTATACAATTCGTAACATAGTTATTTTTTTAATATTTTGAAACATAAGCTATTATTTAAAACAAATATTTAATTTTGGCCTATTTTTGCAACTCACCCAAAAAAGTTTCATAGTCTGCAATTAGCTCATTAAGTGACATATAAATTTTGAAAAATACTATTTTTAGACAATATTTTTGAAAAATGCCAATTTAAAAAAAATTATAATTCATGTAACTTTTAATTTTAAATTTGATTAAATTTTTATTTTTTTTTTCAAACAAGAAAAATAAAAAAGAAAAAGAATGCAATATAGTAATTTGTGAATGAAAAAAATAATATTACATGCAATAATAACATAACTCATTAGCTAAATGGCCTATTAAAATAACATCTTTTAAGAAAATGACCAAATTATTCAAAAATTAAGTTATTAGCCACCAGGTCTATGTGGATTGTCCAAAATACCCCGTTCGCCTAAATTTGTTACAATCTGTAACAAATATTGTTTCGTACGACATGTAACAAATGTTTATACAAATCGCAACAAATAAATTTGTGATAAAAATTAGATATTTCGCCCAAATTTTATTACAATCTGTAACAAATATTATTACAGATTGTAACAATATTTGCTACGACATGTAACAAGTATTGATACAAATCTTAACAGATAAATGTGTGATAAAAATTAGATATTTTGTTATATATATGTATAAAAAATTATTACTTATTGTAACAAAAATTATTATAATCTATAACAATATTTATTATAAATTATAATAAAATTTGAACAAACATGAATATTTTGAACAGTCTTAATATATATAAATGAGTCTGACTAATAACTTAATTATAATAAATTTACGTCAATTCTTTAAAATTAAAACTAAAAATAAGTTATTTAGCTAAAAAAAAAAAATCTATTTTTCTATTTTTAACTTAAATGTGAAAGGTGACATACTGACATTCTTCAAATTTTCTAAAAAAAAAAAAAAAAAAAAAATAGGGAAAGCCCTCTCTGGTCTGGCCATGGCCGATCGAACAACCCCTAACGTCCAATTGCCGGAGTCGGCGATCCACACCATCCTCTCCTATCTCCCTCCCGCCGACGCCATCCGAGCTTCGGCCTCGTCTCGCCAATGGCGCCTGGCTTGGATTTCGTCCCCATTCCTCTACTTCGACGAGAAGCCCTGCCCTTTCAAGAACGCCGACTTCTTCGACTACGTCGACCGCTCCATCGCCCTCTTGCGCCACCGCTGCGACCGCCGCCTCAACCTCGAGAAACTCTCCCTCTCCGCCGCCATCGACAACGCCGACTCCGCCTCTCGCCTGCGCCCCATCATCTCCTTCGCCGAGTCCCGCAGAGTCAAGGCCATCGAGCTCCTCAACGACGCCGACGAGTTCTGGTTAAACCTCCACACAGATACCCTCTGGCCATTACTCTTCGCCTGCGAGTCGCTCGACGCTCTGTTACTCCGATGCTTCGCCATCTACTTCCCGAGCCCGCTCGCCATCTCCGCTTCCGCAAAGAAGCTTGTTTTCAAGTTTAACTTTATCGACGACGTTAGCCTGAGGTGTTTTCTCTCTTGCTTCCCTTCGCTGGAACATTTAGCCCTCGAGCATTGCCTCGGTCTCCATGAAATCCGTATCTCGAGCTCGAGCCTTCAGACATTGGAGCTCTTCCTCGGCGACGACACTGCGGAGAGGGTCGTGATCGACGCGGCGAGCCTCCGGTCGCTCTCTTACGAAAGGAGCCTCAGAGCCGCTGGCATTGTCAGACTATTCAATTGTAGATCGCTGACGAGTCTTACGATTGTCGGTATCAGATTCGATCCGGAGAGCGGGACCAATCCGGTCCAAGACTACGTTTCGCAGATTCCGGTTCTTGAGGATTTGACTCTGGACGATTGCGAATTTTCCGGGGTTATTCAGATATCTCACTGGAATCTTAGGAGGTTGAGTATGGAAAGGAATTTCGGGGATATGAAGGTGGAGATTTGGACTCCGAATCTCCGGTTCTTCAAGTATTTCGGCTTCGTTTTCGACTTCTTGGCATTTCGATACGATTATGGATTCCTTGAGGCTAAGCTTGGGCTGTGCACTTGTTCTTTTGGCGACACGGAGTGGTTTTGGTTTGTGAAGCTCAGAAACTTTCTTGAGATTTTCAACAAGTGTTACTCGTTGACACTGGATTGTTTCGTTGAGGTAGTACTTAACTGTAAAACTTGGTTTTTTCATTTGCTAGCTGTTTTTGTTTGTCTCGAATCGGATTTATCGTTCGGTGTTTGGTTTTGCCATTTAGGGGTTTCCTGAAGAACTCAGAGATATTGGTTTTCTTCCGGATTCATTCTACGAGCTTACGCACTTGACGATCACGAATTGGAGTCTCAAAATCGAGGATTATGTACATTTTGTGGGTGCAATAGTAGAGCTTTTTCCTTGTGTGGAAACCTTGACTCTGAAGACACCATTTGCTATAATCTCCATCAAGGTATTACTAGTTTTGCATATTACTCTGCACATTGAAAAAAAAATGCACTTTTACATTTTCCTTGATGATAAAAATAGAGGTAGTATAGTTGTTCTACAACGGCTCTTTAATCATGTGAGTTATTTAATAGCTTGACATCGCTACTAGAAATGTTAGTGTCAAAAGCTTCTCATGTTAGTATAGATTATAGAATTATAGGTTATTTGGGAAACCATTTTGAATGTTTTAGCACTATTTAGAATCATTTCAGCAATAGTTTGCCACTAGAGGTTGAAATAATTCATTTTAAAATGACTCATTTAAATGGGTCAAACAAACGAGGCATTATTCAATTATCGTGGAACAATTCAGTGCATCTTGAACTGCAGTTTGATGAATCCGGATCTTTTTCTACGGAGTGGCGTCCGACTGTCGGGATAGCAAATGAGGATAACTATGCCATAGTACTTCAATCCATCAAAGATGCCGTGGACAAGATTGTGGAGGTTAGCCGGTTCAAACGCTTGAATTACATTCTTTTCGAAAAAACAACTCTATATTGATATCCGAGGGAGACAGTTACTTATGGCTGCTAGTTAGTCAGTTTGGGACTACGGTCTCCTTCCCAAAAATTTTAGAACACGAGGTTCGTTTCAATTTTTTATTTTATTTTATTATTATTGTACTAATTCTAATCGTGTTTAACATTTTTCAGCTTCTTAACAGATGAGGATAACTCCTAATCAGAAGGTCTACATCTTCATGCTTGCCTTGCAACATCGAGCAGGTGGTTTGGGATGAATGAACATACAGACTGTTGCATCCAAAAGCATTTTTGCTCGAAGATTTGATTAGTACTTTGGATTGTGGATAATAAAGGTTTTGTGCGGATTAATTGGTGCTCTTTGAACAAAAACTTGGGCCTTAGAAAGATAGGACTTTAATTTTTCTCTTTCTCCATAACCGTTACTGTAACGACCCGACTTTTCGGACCGTTACCTTTAACTTTAACTATCATTTAAAACTTAGTTCTCAAAATTCCAGATAATTTTTTTTTTTTAAACATAGTTACACAATAGACTAGTAACTTATTAACTAAGATCTTTCTTAGAATTCTTTTTATATTAAAGTAAATGACATTTAGAAATAGTAGAATAAAACCTGCAAATAATACTGTCTTAATACATAACCAAAATGTGAAGTTTGAAATCCATAGTTTCAATCACCAGTACTATTTTACTTAAACATGACTTTAGAATATTAAACCATAGTTATAAAAGGTTCCTTAAGACCATAACAAAATATTTCATAAAACATCAGCGGAAGACTTTTTAGCGGTTTGCCTAATCTACCCTTTGCCACGCACCCATCACCGTCGCTTGTCCAATCCATCAAAATATCATGGTGCGGGTTTCTTACCTACAGCACGAACAATTTTAGGTGAGCTTTACGCTCAGTGAGTATAAATACAATTCTCACAAAATATATGTCATGAATGAATGTCAAATTATGCTTCATTATGAATACTTTTAAAAATATTTTCTTCTATGGGATCCCCTATGTGTACGTACCGAGTGCGCGCGACCAAATGGAAAGTCAAGGTTTGCAAGGTCCCCGACTACCACAGTCAAATACTTTCGTTCATTAACCCTCACCCTTAGTAGAGGGTGGTACGACACCTTAACTTCTTAAAACTTTATTAGTCTCATCTTTACATTAAGTGAGCATGGCATAATGTAATGCTCATAGACATACTTAGATTATGCGCTAATATAGTTTAAAGCATAACACATCATCATTTCATAAACATCACAGTGAATGTATAAACACGTAACATATTAAGAATATGACAAACATCATGACATAAGTTTATTTTAAAAACTATTCGTTGCCGTAGGTGAGATTTGTACTCACCTGATATCCTTGTATTAAGAGTACTTCCTTCTCTTAATGCTCGCGATCGGGTATCTTTCCTGCTTATTAGATAACCCGACGGATATATGATTAGATTCTACACTAATCATTTTTCATTTAACTACTTAATTTGTACATGAGCGAGTTCCTAATATTATCACTAGAACTCAATAATAGATCAATCGATGTTTAATTGAATTCGATTTGATCTAATCACATAAAACTAATCAATTAATTTTCTCACAAAGATAAATAAATAAATAATTAATTATTAATTAATTAACCCCTAGAGTTAATTAATAAATTTAACATTAATATTAACAATTATTTAAGTTAAACTTTAACTCGTCTTGATTAATTACTGATACAATTTAAGGTAATTAATCTTTTTATTACTTAATTAATTTTGTATTAAAATTAATTATCTTCTACATAAACATATTCTTAAAATAATTAATTATAAATTGATTATAACATTATTACTTAATAATCTTCAAGATTGATTAATTAATCAATGTAAATAATTAATCTTGATCTCTTAACTTAAATTAAATAATTTAGTAGATTACTTAATTTAGTTACGTTGATTGCAATAAAATTTACTTTTAATCAACTCCTTAGCTTTAACAAGTTCCTAATTCTTTGTGTTTACTTTAATTAGTATCATTTAAGATTTGGGCTCGTAAAGCCCATTTACCTTAATGTGGTCGTTCAAATATTTCGGTTTATAAAAACTTGGGCCTTAAAGGCCCATTAATTATTTTCCTAATGGGCTTGAATTAGTGTATTTGAATATTGGGCCTAGGTGGCCCATTACTCACTTTATGGACAAATGATTAATAAATCCATAAGGTTAATTTTACCATTACTATATCCATAATAAACATGTAGATTCATTAAGACTTATGTTCATTATAAAAACATCTTACTAAATGATTTTAAGTTCATTTTAACATCTCAAAATTAATTTACAAATACTTTGTTATTAAAGAAGTTGAAATAACAAAATATTCTTTTAGTTTAAAATACTTTACTTTTGTCACTAGAAGTTTTATTTTTATAGGTTTTTGAATAATAATAAACAGATCTATTTTCTGATTTTACAGCCCAAAAACGATTTTTGCAAAAAGGTCCTCATATTTTCAGAAAATTACAGTTTTGGCCCAAAACCTAAAATATTAACATTTTTGTCCCAAAATCAGTTTTGAAAGATTTTGTTGGGAATTACTCCAACCACTGTAATAAACATTTTTCTCTTCTTGGTCAAAGTCTAGTTCACTTATTAACATACTCAAAATAAAAGTCAAAGTTTATAGTATTTTATGATTTTGGTTATAACTTTTTCTGTAGATCATTTTTGAGCTTTTAATAAAAATGAAAGTTTTTTATATTTTTATTATCTAAAACTTTCCAGTTGAGACTTAAGTCCAAATAAAATTTTATCTTAGACTTTTACACATAGGCTAATCTTAACCTCACTTTTTCTACTTTTTCTAAGCGGATTCTGGAAAAATATTCTTCACAAACGTTGTTCCTTTTTCTGTTATCTAAAACTTTGTCTCAAATACATTAGGCAAGATTCGGCTTCTAAAGTGTCCGAAACTTGTCATCTTCTAAAAAGGTCCAAAAATGACATATTTGACAACTTTCTCACATTAGCCATTTTTTTTGTTTCTTTAAGCATTTAAATATCCTAACAAGCCTTGTACCACAATACAATATCATTTAGCAACTATGACAATGTAACAACATTTCATGTCATAGTCATTTTTTTTTTCAAGAAAATCAAACACAACACAAAATGATTTGTAAGTGCTTAAACTAACTATTTAACTAGTAGCACATTACACTTTAGCTATCACAAAAGAGCTAGCCATCAAAGTGTATCTAGTCATTTTCATACAATCATCATATCAACTTTAATATAGTAGCATATTTTTAGATTTACAAGAAAATCACAAAAATCCTTCATGCAAAACAAAAGATAAAGTGTTTTTGTTCATTATAATTATCTTAATATTATAGACTATATTTATTCATTTATAATGTCATTTGGACTTTTTAATGTTATCTACAACATCAAATAAATTTGAACATTTATTTAATGTAAATAATTTTGAAAGATGCTATAGTAACTAAATAATAGACAAGGTAAGTAGTTATACCTTTTTTGTCTAGACCTTCTTGTAGATTTCTCTTCTTGACTATTTTTTTTTCTTTTCTTCTTTCCTTGAAAATAAATCCTCAACATAGAGGTTCTTAAATTAGCTATAGAAATCACTATAAGAAAATATTTAAAGTAGACAATTACTAGACTAGTAACTTACCACTTTTATGCTCTCTTATCTTTTTCTCTTTTCCACTACTACCTTGACTAAGGTCTTCTTCAACTTTTGAGAGAATGGATTGAAATAGATTTTTTTTTTCTTCTAAGGTGGAAGGCCGGTTGATTTCTTAAGGGGAGAGTTGAAAATGGTCTTCTAATAAGGTCATTGCTACCTATATATTATAATTGTTATACAAACTTGAAAAGACTACTCTTAATTTGTCTTTTTCCTATCCAACCCTATTTTATTTGATTTATTCTCAATATTAATATGCATTAAGAATAAATATATTGATATATATATATATACATATATATCAACCCATATTGGTCTATAAAGCATCCGGATGGTAGAGGGAAGAGAGTGAGATATGATTTTTATTTTGTCATTCTAACACTCTACCTATTCTACTATTTGACTCTTACACAAGATAGAGTAAAAGCTACAAATAAAGTACTCATAATTAGTACTTTTTCTCTTTTCTATGGTATATGTCATGAGTGGCTTATTTCTTCATGATGCTATTGATTTATTTATTTATTTTCACTATTAAAGAAATTAGAGATCAAATCCTAGCCTTTGAATTCAAATCCATAGTTCTTTGGCCATTGGATCAAACGATGAATGTCATAAAAATGTTGACTTCAAAACCCATCATGACACACCTATGCAAGCACTTTGCCGTGGAGTGTGTGTGAGCATAGTATAAATATATATATATATATATATATATGTTTGTATATATAAACCTTTTGTTTTATCTTTTTATTTTTATTTTTTTTATTGTCAAGGGCTTTCTTTGCCGTGTATGTGTGAAAATAATATATATAGTTATAGTTAAAGTCTATCATTTTTTTTAAAGGCAATGATGGTACTTGCCGTGTAAGTGGAGTAGAGTGTGGTGTGTGTGTATATATATATATATATGTATGTATTTCTTTCTTTTTTTTTTTCCTAACACTATTGATGATTTAATTTTGGACATTTATTAAAGATCAAAATGATCTTGGCCATTAAATCAAAACTATACTAAATTAGACATTTATAATTACCTATTCATCATCAAATAAGAAATCATGCAATTTATAAATTAATTAAACACAAATTTCTACTTCATTATTGGATAATTAATCCAATTTTCATATCACAAAATCATAGGAGTTTTTTGACTAAACTTGGGACATTACAGTTACAGCTGAAGTTATTCGGTTTATGGAGAATCTATACGGACATGATTTAGCAATGTGAATTTCATTATATGATATGAAGCGGACGAGCAATGCATATGGTTATATGATCGATAGATATTTTCTTGTATTATTTTGTCTTCTAAATAATGAACATTTGTCAACTTTATCCCGTTTAAAATACTTCGAAGTTAAGATTTTTCTTTTCTTCTCTTAAAGAAAATTAAGAAATTTTTAGGCAGGTTGTACAAGACAAAATACAATATTTAAATATGTGTTTGATCGTTTATCACGTAAACAGTGAGTAATGATCCACTGAAGACGTTTAATAAGTACACAAAAAAATCCAAATATCTGCTGCAACTAGAAGGCAAAAAAAAAAAAAAAAAAATCCTACACACATTTAAATAACCCTTCATCAAAAACATACATTACTTAAATCAGTAATATCCATAGCACCATCACAAATACAGTATGTTTCCTCGAAACCTATCTCCATATTCAGTTAGCCACGAGGCTCGTAACGAATGTCTTACTGAGAAAAAAACACAAAAACTTCATCTACAGCAGTTTCAATCGCCAAAAGCGCACAGCAGTTTCAATCGCCAAAAGCGCACAGCAGTTTCAATGAAAGAGAGACAAGTTCTGCTGAAATTTGATTCAAGGTGCTGCAATCAAGTATGCAGCCAAGCTGTTAGTTTCCGCTATGCCTACATTTTAAGAAAGAAACACAATGTAAGGACAATGTTTTAGATCGAATTGCTCGGAAAATAAGAAATCAATGTCACAAAAAATCATTATCTGCTTATACATTTCAAGTGAGAGTATCCTCCTCCATCCCACTAGCAGAGTCTTCGTCTGTCCCGCTACCACTCACATCATCCAACTCCATCCCACAATCGACACAAAGAAACTGAAACAAATTGGATTTTATTAGCATTCACTATACAGAGGGAAATAACAAATAGCTGGATTGTCTGACACTCGGTTCCCAAAACATGATAAAGTTAGGCTGACCTCAACAATCTCATCCGTGGCAGCATCAATTGATTCATTGATTTTGTGATGTTCATCACTATTTGAGGCGTCGATAAATGCTTGCCAATCCAAAGTAAATGAATTATACTCATCAAACTGCAATTCAAGGTAAGACGAACACCCACAATGAGTTTACATTCACCATCACTACGTAATCGAGAGATTGAAATAGTGAAATTAGCACGTTTCTGGTTTCAGCAACATATACGCACCGATGTTTGGAATCGTATCAGACCAATGAACGCAAAAGGAAATTGAAATTTCTACGAAATGGCTCGTTATATAAACCTACGAAAACTACTACACACACGATGGAAAGTACAGATTATTGGTTTTTTCAGCTTTAATGACCAACATAAAGAGCTAATTGTTACGATAAAAAACATCGCGAATCATGTGATCCAGAAAACAGTTGTACCTTAATGAGAACTCTAGCACAAGATGTGTTCAGAGTCAGGCTTTTTAGACAAGGGAATATTCGCACCATTGCTCCCACGAAACTAGCGTAATTCTCGATCTTGAGTTCTCGATATTGTATTTCGAGGTTCATCCATTCATAAAATGGATCAGGATGAAATTTCTCATCCTTCAGCTCCTCGGGAAATCCCTAAATCACAACAAAGAAAATAAGAAGCACAATTTCTTCGAATGACGGATAAATTCGGATTCTTGAAAAGATTTTGATCAATATATTACCAACCTCCAAGTAACAAGTTAATGTCAATACATTACAGTCACTGAAACTTTCAAGGAAGTTCCTAAGATTAATGAACCAAACCCAACCAAGATTCCTTGCGCCCAAAGCAAGCCTAACATTGAGCAATCCAGAACAGTGTTTAAACCTAGAGAACTGATAAATCCCTCCACAATAGCTAAACCAACGTAGATTTGGCGTGTCAATCTCAGCTCTCAGGAGCCCGAAGCACGATTGCAAATTCAAACTCTTGAGGTTACTATGAGTGATCCGAACACCGCTCCTCATTTCGCATTCGTCCAAAGTCAGATTCTCGAGAGACGGAATCTGAGAAATGCACTCGTCGATCGCGCTCGCGGTGCCAAAATAGACGCACTCGATCTCCACGCTCGTCAGCGATCGACAATTCGAAAAGCAAACGCTGCTGACGGGATTGAAGGCTCTGGAGTAACTGAAGGAACGAAGATTCGCGGCTTCGACAACAATGTCCGGCGCTTGATCCTCCCAAGAGAAAAACCTCATGGTTCTGAGGCTATCCAGCGCGACACGAAGCTCGTCGAGGCCAGAGCAGAACTTGACGTCCAAATGCTCCAACGAAGGGACGCTGGAGAGAAGAATCTGCAAGCTTGAATCACCGATGATGCTGAAACTCAGAGCCAGCTTTCTCAGAGAAGAGGCTATCGGAGACGAGGAACCCGAGAGGACTAACCTACAGCATTCCAGAGACAATTCACGGAGCGATTGGCACGCGCAGAGAGACTTCCACAGAGCATCGGAGTAGGAGAGTTTCGGGTGAGAGCTCGGACAGTTCAGGAGCTCGATCGCCTTGACATGGCGGCTCGCGGCGAAGGCGACGATCTCGGCGAGACGCGACGAGGAGTCGAATTGGTCGCCGTTGGCGATGGCGCCGGAGATGGAGAGCCTCTCGATTTTGGCTCTGCCGTCGCAACGGTCGCGCCAGAGGGCCAGAGAGCGGTCGACGTAGTCCAAGAAATCGGCGCCGTGGAATGGCATGGGCTTCTCGTCGAAGTCCAGGAACGGAGAGGAAATCCACGCCGAGCGCCATTGCCGGGACGTTGCCGAAGCTCGGATGGCGTCGTTGGGAGGCAGAGACGAGAGGATGTTGTGAATGACCGATTCGGGCAAATGGAGGTTCGCTAATGGCCGATCGTTCTCCATTTCTGTGGTTGAGGATTCGTTTTTAGGGTTTTTAACGGTATTTCTCAGTTGGGAAATGCCTATAAAAATAGACCGGTGAGAAACACCTAAATTAGACAAATCAAGATCGTCAATTACAAAATTAATGGCTTGGATTGGTTTTAGCTCAATGTGTGTGTTGTAGTCTTGTCCATAGGCTACAATTTCCTTGTTTGAGTTCACTTAATTTTTATTTTTTATTTTTTATTCTCTCCAGTTGGGTTTTCGTCAGGTTGGACTTGCTTCCGGCGAGAAGAGCATCAATTTTGTGTATTTCTTAACACACCAAATCATTATTAAAAGATTATAAAATAAAAAATGCATTTTTTTCTTAACGCCACACAGCAGCCTCGCCGCCCCAACCTTACCCCGCAACAACCCGTAAACCGGCCAAGATCGACACGCCGCAAACTCCCTGGCGTCGAACCTCGCCCTCGCCGAGCCTCCCCTCCAGCTCCGCCATGAAGACTGGGATCCTCTTGAACGCCAGGTAGCCCTCGCCGCCATCGCCTTCGGTTTCCATCAGCGCCCTCTCCGCCACCACCTCTCGCAGCCGCGGCACGAGCGCGTAGCCGGGGCTGGCGGGCTCGTCGAAAACCGGCAGGTCCTCAACCACTTGCAAGAGCTCCTCCTCGCAGAACTGCGACTCGAGAATCGCGCCGGCAAGAAGACTTACAAGAAGCGAAGCTCGAGGTGGTCATCGATTGTGCCGGGCTGCCGGCAAGAGAAGTTGAAAGGATTTTAGAAATACACTTGTTTTTTTTTTTTTTTCAGTTCTTAATTATTGGGTGCAGTGAGATATATGTCATTTATTATGCACCTTCAATAATAACCAATAGCAGCACTTAAAATCGTATCCACCGGTCTATTTTTTTCTCTTTTCCCCAAGTGAGAATCTCCGATTTTTTAATTAGAAATTTAAATTGGACTCAAAATTATAGGGGAATTCTTTGGTGGTTTTTTTTTTTTTTTTTTTGTGGTGGAAAATAATTTTGGATCGTCAGATTTACTTTTTTAAGATGCATGATACATCAAAAATGTAAATTTGACAGGTCCAGAACTGTTTTCTACCACAAAAAAACCCACCGAAGAAGTTCCCCAAAATTATATCACCAACAAAAGTTTAAAGAAAGAAATAGAGCGAAGTGAACACAAAATTATGCTGCAAAATCTATAGAGGTGGATTCATAAAAGAGTAACGCTAGGTCTTACCAATAATTTATTATAAACTCACGTGGCATATGAGTTGACATCACATGTCATTTGTTAACTAATTCTTTTAATAATCTAATTAATTTGTAAATATACCCTTTAATTCATTACAATTTATCTTTAAACTCAATTTCTAAATTAACCCTATTCTAATGTACGAATTAAGAACGGTGTTGAAATGCTTTTCTGAAAAATTGTCATTGCTCTCTCTGATTTCATCTCTCATGTGCTTTCTTTATTATTATTATTATTATTATTATTATTTCATTCCCAGGGAATCTAAATCTAAAGGTACAAGGTATTTCATCTCTTCTATTTTTTTTTCCTCTCATTCATATACAATATCGTATATTGTAAACTTTCTTATTTGCCCTCCTATATTTTTTAGTTTGGTTCTTTATAAACTTTCTTATTTGTCTCTTCTTTTTTTTTTTCATAGAGAATGTAAAGTTACAGTGATTGTCCTATAAGGATATATAAACAAAGATGCCAAACCAACAATAGTGAATTAATTTATATTGCTCTAATTTGTTGCTTTGTTTTAGTTTATATTCCTACGAATAAAAAGAACAAATTATGTAGTTTTAGTTAGACTTAATATATATTCCTCTGGTTTTCCATGATATGAGTTCAATTTGAAGCAGGTGGGGAAAGAACACCGCAGCATCAATGGTAGAGGAATCAAGTGAGTTTAAAGCAAAATAACACAATATAGTATGTAAGCAAGTCTTACATAGTTTTGTTGAATAACATAACAAAAACATATTAAAGTATTATTCTTGTTTGGGCAACTCATCCTAACCATTCCATTCTATTTTATTCTATTTTATTTTTTTAACTTTCTAATCCTCCAAACAATCCCATTCCATTTCATTTTTTTTAATATTTTTTTAACTTTCCAAATCCCTATATAATATCTTTAAATCTCAGCCACTTATACCACCTCAAAATTCACAAAGTCAAACCATTCTACTCATTTTCCCAACTATTTTCCAAACCATTTTCAAACAATTTGGAATGGTCAAAAATGACCAAAATGGTTTTTTCCCAACACAAGCTTACCCCCCATTTGGGCAACTAATCCTAACCATTCCATTCTATTCCATTTTTTCAACTTTTTAATCCTCTAAATAATTCTATTCCATTTCATTTTTTTCAATTCTTTTTTAACTTTCCAAATCCCTATACAATATCTTTAAATCTCAACCACTTATACCACCTCAAAATTCACAAAGTCAAACTATTCTATTCATTTTTCAAACTATTTGGAATGGTAAAAAATGACCAAAATAGTTCTCCCAAACACAAGCTTATAGCTCTTTGATTCTAAAAAGTACAGACTTGATCTATTACAATTTCTCTTGTCAACCAAAAGAGATTATCTACTGCGACAAATAATGTTGTAGTTTGCCACTCGTTGATATATTGCGAGATGAATCACGCCAGCCGTTTGCTCCACCTTTATTCTTGTAAATTTGTGCCATCCACATGTCGATATAGTTGAGCATGTGTCCAAATTCCCACAAATATCTATATCCGCAACACTTTCTGAAGTCTATAATATATAATACAAACTTTAGCATAGATAATCAAAACAACTAAATAGATCCGTACATCTTAGAAATAATAATTACTAATACCTGACAAATGGTATTTTTTGGTGTGTCACAAAACTCGTTTGAACCTTTTGTTACTTCGAAGTTCTGCACAACATTGGATAATTAGTTATTATACAAACAAATAAGTTAATTCTTTTGCCCCAAAAAAAAAAAAACACAAGCAAACAAACAAATAAGTTAATCCTATAAATGCAAACAGAAAGTTTATAACTAACCTTGGTTTTTGTATTTTTGTCATTAGACTTAGTTTTTCTTTGCACTTTTGTTTTTGAATAACTTGATCAACTTTGGATTGCTTCCGCTTGAATAGTGGACGACCTTTGCAATGAACTACTCGTGGATCAACAATGTTGCAAGTATCATCTGAAATTGCATTAATATTTTTCCCCTTCGTCATCTCGTGAAATAAGTTGTTTTGTTGTTTGCCACGAATAATTGCCATCTTCATATCATCAATTTCACGCATCATTGAGTTATAGTTGTCTTCATTTTCTGCTGCTAAATTGGCAACCTCATGAAATGAACTAACCATCTTACCAAATCTTTGTACTTGAGACTGTAAATTCTAGTCAACATATCCTATTTTGACTTTAGTGTGAGGCCTTTTTATATACGATATTGTATATGAATGGAAGGAAAAAAAAAAAAAGGAGAGATGAAACACCTTGTACCTTTAGATTTAGATTCCCTAGGAATGAAAAAAAAGAAGAAGAAAGAAAGCAGATGAGAGATGAAATCAGAGAGAGCAGTAGCAATTTTTCAGAAAAGTATTCCAACGCCGTTCCCAATTCGTATATTAGAATATGATTAATTTAGAAATTGAGTTTAAAGATAAATTATAATGAATTAAAGGGTATATTTGCAAATTAATTAGATCATTAAAAGAATTAGTTGCCATATGATGCCAACTCATATGCCACATAGGTTTGTAATAAAATATTGGTAAAATTGTTGGTAGACCTAGCATTACTCTTCATAAAATAAAATAGGAAAAATGCTAGACATACTAACTCTTTTACCAACTTTTTAATACTAACCTATATGACAATTGATGTGTAATATTTTGATTGGCTAAATATCAAATCCTTTTACTAAGGTGATAAACACTCACCAATAATAATATGACACATGAGTTTATATTAAAAAAGTTGGTAAAAATATTGGTATGTGTAGCATTGCACATAAAATAGAATAGAATGACAATGCTTCTGTTTGGTCCCTTCCTGTCAGGAACATTAAATTAAATACTCCACAATTATCAAATTTTTGGATAAAAATTCAAAGCACATTTTATCACAATAATAACAATATAGTTTACGTTTAATTTTTTTTAGCAAAATTATTATATCAATATAGCTTAAATTACTTTCCTAAAAAAATATATCTAAAATTACATTTTTTAAGAAAAAATTGATGGCAATCCTAAGTTCCTAACAACCCCTTAGGTAAGGTGAAGTAGTTAAATACCCAAAATTTCTACTGTAACAAAAATAAATACCCAAAATTTTAAAATAATTGAGTAACTAGTTAATTTATTAAAAAAATTAGTCAATTCATTAATTATTTTCATATGTTTTTAACGGCTTATTGAATTACCAATATATAAGTAATTGAATAATTTGGGTATTTTATTATATTTTTCAACAGATTTAGTATTTATTTTAAATTAGATGTTGAATAGGTATTTACAATAATTTATCATCCAAGTATTTAATTTAGAGAAAAATCATAAGTATTATTCATTTTTCATTAAAATTACACATTTATACTTTGAGTTTGTGGTAATACAAATTTTATCTTAGTTTTTAAATTAAACAATATATATATATATATATATAAAATAATGCTTATAAAATTTTCAGATTATAATTGTTCTTCTGTTTGGATAATTTATGGAGCACTAAATTATTTTAAAAGTTTAAGAAAAAGTTATGCTTTTTGACGACGAAAAAACAACAAAGTATATATTTTTGTTCAACCGACTAACCTAAGGGCTAAATTTTGTATTGCTAAAAATTTAAATGACAAACGTGAAAAATTGCATACATTAGATGAAAAAATCCTTAAATATTAGAAAAAAAATAGAAACTCAAAAACCAATCCCGTTCATATAGGACTCCCGCCGCACCTTTATCGGTCACTTTTCTCCGCCAATGACTCCAGCCATGTCTCCACTGACAACTCGCAAACTGGCGAGAAGCCTCTTATCTTCAACTCGTGGAAATCATTGTCGGATCACACGGCTTAGGTGGTCTAAGAAGTAACTGAAGTCTCTCGGCGAGCTTGTCGATTCGATCATCGGGAGGGAAAATGCATCACAGAGAGGATGGCAACGCATTATGGTCTTAGTTGAAGATGAAGGATGCGACATTGTCTGTTGTGGGTTTGGCAACAACAATGGGGTGGTGAGGAGAGTCAGAGGAGTTAGAGGGGGATGCGAGAGTAGATAAGGGAGGCGAAGACAAGGTTTGGCACCTTGACATGTTTGTGTTTGCCGAAGACTACCTCTGTCTCCGCTGATGATGGCAACATCAACTTCTACTTAGGAGATAGGTTACCGATAATAGCTCAAAATAGCCCACTTTTGGTGCCCCAAAACAAGATTGGGGTCGTACAAGCTAGGTCCAAAAAGACCCGAGTTCGTAGCCCACAAATGCATAGCCAACACGTTGAATACCTTTGTTCTGCGTATCGATCTTCAAAATATTGTATTATCTTCATTACTTATCAGAGTTGTGCAAATGATATACTATTGGCAAGCTATTTCGAAGATCTTTAATTTAAAATACTACATTATAAAAGTTCCAAAAAAAATATTCATGTAGTGAAGTCACAAAGTAACAGTCACTTTTACCTCATCGCAAATTGCTCTACATTTCCTCGTTTTTGTTTCATTTTTTACCGAACTCATTAGAATGCCAACACACACTCAAAGATAGATTATAAAAAGATACAAGACTTGAGGATTTCAACAAAATTAAGTCTGAAAATGGATACGATAAGCCTGCCAAACACACTCTCATCAATTGCATGATTATGAATTCTATCGTGGTTGTTTAGGAGGCTAATTAGATTGATCTTGATATTTATCTATTGCTAGATTAGGAGATTGTGATACTTATATCTTGCATGCTATTCGTAATAGCAAAGTATGAAAGATGCAAAGTAACTAACGATGTAGAATATAACTTAGGCTACTAATACTGTGAAGGCAATAAATTAGAACAATTACTATTTTTAATCGTAATTACCTAGTTTGATTAATTTTATAGCGAGAAGTCTAGTTCTATTAGAGAAGATTGATTGAGTTACAAGTGAATCTAATTTAACATGAACATAAGGAAAAGTATAGTAATTTATCATTGACAATTGTTAACCTCGATAAGAAAATAAGAATTTCATTGATATCAATTGGATTATTGTTTCTAACGGTGATGAGTGAAATTTTGATCATAACCTTGATTATTAAATTTATTATTATTTGTCTAGTTTGCTTTAGAAACTGAAGCTGTTTCTACTCGGGCTTGTTTTAATCAAAATTCTGAAAATAATGAAATTTATGCTTTTGAGAATGATAAGTGTTCTTGATAATGATGTTGAAAGCGAATTTGATACTATGGTGAGTAAAGATGATGATAAGTTAAAGCTTGAAAGGGAGTGAAAACATAAGGTAATTCCTTACCCTGCATAGTTTTCTTGAAAACACATGCAGTTCTTGTTTATTGCTTCCATTGGTATAATATACTATAGTAGTTGGTATTATATAAGCGCTCCAATGCAGTTCTTGTTTATTGCTTTTATTGGTATAACAAGTATTGATGGTCAATTTGTTGTTTGCATGTATTGGAAGATGTTTTATATATAATATTTTTGTTTTTTGCGTCTTTTGGTGGTAATAATATAAAAGAGTATTAATGCTTTGTTGCAATTTGTGTTGATACAGAAAACAAGACTAGAGCAGAAAAAAGAAAAAGATTAGGAGGCAGTGGAACGAAAAAGTATTTTTTTGCATTAATTAAGAAGACTAGTGACACTATTTGATAGATGCCATAATCTTCTTTATTGAAGCAAATGTATTTTAGATTTTGATATAATATTGTTAATTGAGAAAAATATATTTTTGTATTTTAAATGGTACTATCTCTTCTTATTGAAAAACAATTGTTTAGTAAAATATAATGTTCATTTTGTTTCTTTATATGCTAATTAATGTTGAATGTTCTATATGAAACAAAATATTAATTTATTTTATAAAAATTTTAAAAGATATATTTGAATGAACAAATGTGTCAAAATTTAAGACAACTTTGCGGCACTTTCAAAAGTGATGTATTTCGGGATATCAAATGACGCTAACTATGCCATAGTACTTCAATCCATCAAAGATGTCGTGGACAAGATTGCGGAGGTTAGCCGGTTCAGACGTTTGAATTAAATTCTTTTCGGAAAACAGCTCATATTGACATCCGAGGGAGACAGTTACTTATGGTTGCTAGTTAGTTAGTTTGGGACTATGGTCTCCCTCCCTGAAAATCTTAGAACACAACTTTTGTTTCATTTTTTTTATTGTACTAATTCTAATCGTGAAAAATATTTTTCAGCTTCTTAGTTGGACAGATAAGGATAAATCCTAATCAGAAGATCCACATCTTCATCGTTGCCTTGCAACATCTAGCGGGTTCGGAATAAATGAACATAAAGACTGTTGCATCCAAAAGCGTTTTTTCTCGAAGATTTGATTAGTGCTTTGGATTGTAGATAATAAAGGCTTTGCGCAGATTCAGATTAATTGGTATTCTTTGAACAGAAACTTTGGCCTTAGAAATATAGGACTTTAGTTTTTTCTCTTTCTCCAGACGGCAACCACACAAACCACCCCCTCCCCCCCCCCCAGTGTGTTTCATAATTGTTATAGCTGAAGTTATTTGGTTTATGGAGAATCTATATGGACATGATTTAGCAACGTGAATTTCATTATATAAAGCAGACGAACAATGCATTTGGTTTAATGATGAATAATTGAATAGATATTTTCTCGTATTATTTTGTCTTCTAAATTATGAAAGGGTTTTTTTGCATCTGTGGCCCCTGTACTTATCGCATTGTGCACTTTGACACCTCATCTTAAAAAAAAAAAAGGCTGCACTTTGCCCCAAATTAAAAACGTCCGTTCAAAATTAGACGTAAGTTAGCACGCGCTCCTCACGTGACCGTTTGTTTGGGTTATATTTGTCAATTTCCAACCAAAAAAGAAATATTTAAAAAACACCATAGTCTTTCTTTCAAAAAAAAAAAAAACTCCATTCTTTCTTGGTATGCTTGTGGCGGCTGGTGATGACTTCGTTGAAAGAGGTGAGGTAGCGAGGAACGTGACGGCGCTAGGTTCGAGCGCAATGGCGAACGTGACGGGGCTGCGGAGTTTGCGACCAGCGATTGACCTAGCCATCGAAGTCATTGACGCACAGCGGAGGAGCTTTTCATTCTAAGACGCACAATCAACCTCGCCCTTGTAGTCCGCAACGCACGGCGAACGTCCTCATTCTCGGTCGAGTTTTCCTTTCTTGATTGGGCGGCTTTTGGTTCGTGATATGGAGGGTGTTTGGGATCGTGATTGGGAAGCGATTGGGATCGCGATTGGGTTGCACGATCGTGTTTGGGGTTTGTGATTTTTTTTTGTCTGATGTTTTTTTTTTTTGGTATGAATATCAACGATTGATTGGATTATGGGTGTTTAGATTGTGGGAAGTGGGGAAAGTGAAAATTATTAGCCTCTGACTTTAAAGAACGCAGAGAGTGAGTTTGAATATTGAGTTTATGTTGTTGAAGAAGGTGTTCTTAGCTTTTAATTTTTTATTTTTAATTCGAAATATTTTTGGCTGAACAATTTGGGTTTCATAGAGTATTGTGAATCTTAGTTTGAATGTTAAATTTAAATTGAGCATAACCGTCATAACAATGATTGAAAATAAACATTAGTGCTGAACAATCACCAAGATCAACATTTAATTATAGAGTAAATTTGGACAAGAAATAAACAGTAAATGCTCATACCTCCAAGGTTGGGCATTCACTCTCCATTCACCATCCTTGATGCTCCTCAAGCTACTAATCTGCACAAGCTTTCCAAGAAGACAAAACAAGAGAGAAAATGGTGCAAGAGAGAAAATGGTCCTAGGGAACTTAAGGACATATTTGGCTATACGTAATATAAGATGGACTATGGTTTAATGGGCCAACACATAAAATTGGTGCTCCTATGTGCCTCAAATGCAATTATTATAACTAACTATCCCATTAAGGTATTTAATACATAAATAGATACTATAGTAATAGTTGAGATTATGAAATTATGTTAGTGGTTATATTAGTCCATATATAAAATTTTAATATTCTCCCACTTGCTTGACAGGTAGCCTAATACTAAAATGAAATTTCAAAGCCATATTGCTTGACAGGTAGCCTCATAACACGCCATATACTATGCCTCCATCGTAGAGGACGTTGTGAGTGTCTGCTTGACACTTTTCCACGAAACAGCTCCTCCAGCCATCATAAAAATATAGCCAGAAGTGGACTTTTTATCATCCATGCAGCCTGCATAATCGGCATCACTAAATTCAACTATATCAAGAGTGTTGGTTCGCCAATATGTCAATATATGATCCTTAGTACCCAGAAGGCATATCATGACTTTCTTAGCTGCTTTTTAGTGACTGAGTCCAAGATTGCTCAAGTACCTACCCAGCTCGCCTACAACAAAAGCAATATCATGACGTGTGCATACTTGAGCATACATCAGGCTGCCAACAAGCAGTGCATAAGGAACGACTTTCATTTCATTTCATCTCTTTTTTTATCATTTTGTGGACTTTGAGCCTTTAAGAACTTGTCACCCTGCACTATTGGCGCTTTCCCAGGAGAGCACGAATGCATTTGAATCTCTTCGAGATCCGATTAATGTTAGTTATTTGAGACAATCGAATGATACCATTAGCCCTATCACGAAGAATCTGTATTCCAAGTACATATCAGGCCTCACCTAGATCCTTCATATCAAAATGGCTAAATAATAGTTGCTTTGTCTCAAGCAATAGATCAGTATCATTAGATACGACCAGAATATCATCAACATATAACACTAGAAAGATTAAACTGCTCCCACTGACCTTCAAGCATATACATTGATCAACTACATTCTCTTTAAAGCCATTTGCGGTGACAACCATGTCAAATTTGAGATACCACTGCCTTGATGCTTGCTTCAACCCACAAATAATTTTCTTGAGTTTACAAACTATGTGTTCTTTACCAGTCATCTTGAAACCAACAGGATGAGCCATACAACATCTTCATATAGATCTCTATTCAAGAAGGCATTCCTCCCATCCATTTGATTGAACTCTAGATCAAAATGAGCGACTATAGGCATGATGATGCGCAACGAGTCCTTAGTAGAAACAAGTGAGAGTGTTTCTTTGAAATCGATCCATTCTCTCTGGCTATAATCTTTGGCCACAAGTCTAGCATTATACCTTTCTACTTGTCCATTCGAGTCACGTTTGATCTTATAAGCCCCCTTGCATTCAATGGGTTTATAATCTTTGGGTAGTTCAACCAACTCCCAAACTTTATTTTGTGACAAGGAGCTCAACTCATCCTTCATTGCATTCATCCACAGCACAGATTGAGGACTATTCATGGTTTCTTGAAAAGTGACTGGTTCTGAACTATTGCTCACATCAAACGCATGTTCCTACAGTTAGACAATATAGTCATCAGAAATAGCAGACCTGTGGGTTTTGTGTGATATCATCACCACAGCTTCATCATTTTCAATGTCAAGATCTTCATCTTGTGCTTGATCCTGCGGTTCATCAAGAGCTTCTACAGGAATCTAGTCAATCGTAAGATCATGATTAGTAGCAGAAGCAATAGGTACAAGGATAAGAATATGTTCTTCCCTGAATACAATTTCTCTCGACCCATGACTTAAACCAAATTCATCTTTAAAATAGACAGCTCTATCAGATTCTATGACTCTTATGGTGTGAGTCGAGCAACAGAATCTATAACTCCTTGATCAAATAGTGTAGCCTACAAAGTACCCACTAATGATTTTCGGATCAAGCTTTTTAGATTGAGGATTATAGGGCCTGACCTCTGCTTTGCATCCCTAAACATGAAAGTGATGCAAACTCGGCTTCTTACTTGACCACGGCTCGTATGGTGTCTTTGGCACAGACTTACTGGGCACTTGATTCAAAATATAGGCAGCTATCTTCAATGTCTCACCCCACAAGAACTCTGGTAAGCTAGAATGCATCAACATATATCGCACCATGTCAAGAAGCGTGCGATTTCTTCTTTTAGTGATTCCATTCTTTTGGGGTGTTCCTGGCATCGTGTATTTCGCATCAATGCCACATTCTTGCAAGTATCTAGCGAATGGCCCCATGTTCCTACCAGTCTCATCATAACGCCCATAATACTCTCACCTCTGTCGAAATTGACTGCCTTAATCTTCTTTTCATTTTGAAGCTCAACATTCGTCTTAAAAATCTTAAAAGCATCCAAAGATTCAGACTTTTTACAAATAAGCTCTATATGACCATAACGAGAAAAATCATCAATAAAAGTAATGAATTATTTGTAACCACCCATAGCGGGCGGAATAAATAGCTCCCACATAGATCAGTGTTAATCAATTCTAACAAATCTGTGCACTCTTCTTGATCTTGACAGTTAATTTCTCCTTAACACAATCAACACAGGTAGCGAAATCCGAGAAATCAAGATCTTGGAGCACACTATTCTTCACCAACCTCTCTATCATGTTTCTAAAAATGTGTCCTAAATGTTTGTGACACAACATAGAAGATCTTATATCTGATCTTCCACGTTTAGAACCAACAACAGTATTAAGAGAAGAAGAAGAAGTAGTAGAAGCAATATCATGCAAATCAAGCTTATATAAATTCTCACATAAAGTTTCATTTCCTATCAAGAGAGAGTCACGGTACAAATTCAGCTTTCCAATTCAAAAAAGAATATAACCTAGCCTAATCCAAAATAGATGCAGAAATCAAATTCATCCTGATTAAGGGTATGTAAGCTACATCATATAACTCCAAAAAATATCTTGTATTGAGCTAATGTCTAACAGTCCTCAAAAATTCGACTTGGACTCTTGTACCGTCTCCCATGTACATATATTGCTCTAAGCTACTTGGCTGTCTTCGACTTGTCACTGCCTACAAGGAATTTGTAACATGAATAGTGGCTTTAGTATCTAATCACCAAGTGTTTGAGGGCACATCAATGATATTAGACTCTAAACAAACCATTACAATGCAATTACCTTTCTTCTCTAGGTAAAACTTGAGCTTGCGATAGTCAGTTTTCTTGTGCTCGAACTTGTGACAGAAGTTGCACTTCCCTTTGAACATCTCACCCTTATGACCAGTAAAGGACAATCTCGCATGTCCTTGTCCTTGCCCCATAGTACTCAGTGCTTTCTTCTTGGGAGGCTTTTGGTCACTAGAGACGTTAGGAGTGAACTTTCTCTTCTGAGGATTGGTTTGGTTCGTGACCATAGAGATGCTTCTTGCCCTTCCCTTTCTCATGTCATACTCTTCCTTGGCAAGAATGGCAGTCATCTCCTCAACACTCCATTGCTCTCTTTGAGCATTGTAACTCGATCTAATCGAGTCAAATTAGGATGGAAGAGTCCCCACTACAAACTATACCATGTACTCTTGTCTAAGGTCCATACCCATGGCCTTGTGCTTGTGGCAATAACCCATGAGCTTATCGATGTGAGTCCTTACGTCACTCGTATCATCATAAAAGATGGAGTGAAGCATGTTCAAGTACTCATTCTTCTCATTCTTAGAGAACTTCTCGTACTTTTTCTCAATGGCTATAAGGAAATCCTTAGCATTTTCAGTATTAGGAATACTATTACGAATGGATTCATCCATATGATACCTCATGATCATCAGACAACAGCAGTTAGAGTATTCTCACTCCTCATAGGATTTCCAATCCTTCTCAGCAACACTATCAGCAGGCTTAGGTGGCGCAGTGGTTCTCAAGGCTAAGTCTCCATTTTCATGATAGTCAAATTCATCATGAGAGATTCAACCCACTATTTGTGGTTCGTTCCGTTCAGCGTCAATATAATAGAGATTTTAGGATTGCCTAAGGTTGGATGAGAAACAAGAGCAACAATCATTAATTGCATGTAAAAACAAGATCATGCTTTATGTACTCTTTTCCTCAAGACTTAATTATCTCAACACATAAATGATCATTAAGTGTGCTATAGTTCCTTCAATAAAAAAATAAATCTCATTTCACAGGTAAGAATAATGTATTAAGATATTACAATCGAATACATCAATCTACTATCGAGAGAATAGAAGATAGTGTGGTTCATAATATTTTAATAAATTTCTTCACCATTTTAAGCATCCTACTAAGTAACAATTATCGATAGGATAATTAATTACCCGTATGGACCATAATAATATTTTGGAGGAATTATCAAAGAAATTGAATAATTTAAGTTCCTCATCATACAATAATTTGACATGCTTAAACTTACGGCAGACAAGTTAATAAGCATTCACTCTTGTTAACAAATAATTCATTTATTTCATAACTGTTGGTGTAGAATTTAAACCAACCCCGTGATCCGTACCTCTAGCGTGTGATACGGCAATGAATAGTGGAAGTTTGAGCGGAAAATAAATACTCGGAGATTTTTTAAGTGGTTCGACCCTCCGACGGAGTAATAGTCTACGTCCACTGTATTTATGATATTTTCGAATGAGAAGTTTTACAGAGTAATTTTTTCCAACCCCTTTCCCCTTCTCCCTTCCCGCCTTTTATAGAAATCCGGAAAGAGAGAGAGAGGAAAGTGCATTAAATGCGCCCCACCTAATCACCCTTAAATCAGGGGATTAGGTGGCCTTATCCTAATCGACCATGCCCTGCCCGAAAATCAGGGGGTTGGTTACTAACTAATCACTTCACGTCATTCACAAGTGAGGCACCTACAGTGCATGTCAGAGGTAGCTGCCATCGGGAGCGATTTCACTGTAGCTGTCCGCGCTTTGCCCTTCGTCCGGGGTCCCCCCGCTTCGCGAGGAGTCCCCCGACTCTCTTGATCTATCGCGAACATGAGGCTGGCTACGAGTTCTATTTGTCCCCGAGCTTAGGGGATCTTGCTTCATGCCGAGTTACACCTTCGGGGTTGTTTATTTCATCTACCCTTGAAGACACAAGAGCGAGGTCAACTAGCACTTCTTGGTGCCGTGGAAGTCAACACTCTTGCTGACTTGGCAAATCCTTGTCGTCGCGTGAGCACTCTCTCCGGAGGATTCTCGTCTTCGGGGACGACGCCCTCGATGATACATCCTCGGACGAGAATTAGCTAACAACATCTGCCCCCCAATCCCCGAGGACACGTGCCGTGCCCTCTGGGATTTCTTCTTGGGTACGCTTCTCTACTGAAAAGCCGCGCCGTTTGAGTGACGGGCAGTTAATGCTCTGACACACTTTTCGGGGAGTTTGCATTTTTCGATAATATTGGGTGACGTCAGGCAATTATTACCTCCCATCGAACCCTTTCAACCGTTAGATGGCGATGGAAAGATTCCCATCCGACGGCCCGGGAGTGGGCTCGAGGTTCGGAGATGAGACGGCGCGAGACGAAAGGACGCGAGATGGAACGACGCGAAGGGTCTTCGCCTTTTTCACCCTCTCTGCCTATAAAACCTTCCTCATTCCTCACTCTCCAAACTTTTGCTTCCTTCGCCATTTTCTCTGAAACCCACGAGTCTGAATCCACCGTATTTCACGAGTTTTTCGACGTTTTCTGACTTTCTGCAACACTGCGAGCCCACCGGAGTTTGAAGGCTTCGTCGACACTTCCGACCATTTAAGGTAAACTCTTCGACTCTGCAGAGCTTTTCTGTCTTCTTCTCTGCCTTGTGTGTTTGGGGTTTAATGGGGTGACTCACCGGACTTCTTGGCATCCTCAGACAGAAGAAAAACATGTCTCACCTGACATCGCCGTCCTCCGGCGCCAGACTTGAGACCGGCTCTGCTGTACCGCCGACCATGCCTCCGCCACCGCCGCCTACCGCTGCACGAAGAGCGAAGAGGAAAGTGAAGGATGCCACGGCCGCCACAGAGCCTTCCTCAACACCCGCCGAGGAAAGACCTGGTGGGTCTGGCGCCACCGCCGCAGCTCCTCAATCTGACGCGGCTGGGGGCGGCCGTCCTCCGCTGGCACCTCGTGCTGACGCCGCCCATCCTCCGGAGTCTCCGGCCACATACGCCGTAGACGACAAAGTCTCTAGGTGCTCCGAGACTGATGTGGAGCACATCCGGGAGCAGTTCCACCTCCCAGCGGCTATTACCACGAGGGCCATGTCTGCGGAGGAGCGTTCATCACGTCCCCCACCCTCGATGGTAGCCTTCAACAAGGCTATCATGAAGCACGGGGCAAGACTCCCGCTCCATTACTTGGTTCGCGGGGTCTTGGCACACTGGGGTCTCGCTCCAAGCCAACTCAACCCCAACGCTTACAAGATCATGGCCGGGATGCACATCCTATGGAGGCTGTGGTTCGACGAGGATATATCCGTGTAGGAGGTCTGCTATCTGTACAAGCCCTCCTCTAAGAAGTCCGAGGTGGGATACTTCTTCTTAGCACCGTGGGAGAAGAAGAAGATCCTGATGACGAACCTGTCCTCGTCCTGCGAGGGGTGGAAGGACAGGAACTTTTGGGTCGGGGGAGATTTCGACCCGTACAGCTCCGTTCAAGGAGCCCCACCTCTCCCGCGAGCGTACCAAGTTCCTGGTGAGTTCAGATTCTCGGTTTTTCTTCTATCTTTCCTTTTATCTTTTGCATGTCGCCGTACTAATGCTGGTGGTTGCGAACAGATTCCTTCGTCCGCACTTCCGTGACCGCGGTGCAAGAAGAACGGATTACCACCGCCCTGTCCTACCCCGACGAGGCCAGGGACGTCCGGGCCCTCGTGATCGAGGACAACCTGATCACCCACGGGTGGATCAGGACTCGCATGGAGCTGGACCCGGACTAGCTTCGTGGGCAGAAGTCGGGGTCTAAGCAGACCAAGGCCCCGGCGGGGGCTTCCGGGAGTACGACCACTCCCCCCCATCAACAAGAAAGAGGGCGGCCACCTCTTCAAAGAAGCCCGCCGCCCCTAAGACCGCAGTTGCTCCATCCCTCCCCCCGTCCAGAGAGGCCGAGGACGAAGAAGAGGCCTCGGAGATGCCCGAGGAACCCCTAACGCGGAAGAAAAGATCGCGGACGGAGCCTGCTGTGGCTCCAGAGGTCACGCCTTCCGTCGCTCCTCAAGACCCGGGGACCACTGGGACAACCCTCGGGGGCGTCCCGTTTGGCGAGGCGGCTCGCCAAGTGCTCTCGGATGCTGCGGACATCTTCGGAGAGCAGCCTCCAACTCCCAGCCCACCGACCAACCTGGCGCGGGATCCTCTACTAAGCGTGGAGGATTTCGTGGTGGAGCAGGCCGATCCGTCCCCTTCGGGGGCAGCTCCATCTCCAGATCAGGCGACACCGGCTGGGTCCTCGACCCAGTTCTCCTCGGGGTCATGGCACGCAGCTCCCATCGACATTGGTGATGGTAAGAAGCTTCTTCACGAGCAAGTTTTTATCTCAATGCTAAATCGGGGCTAACTATAGTCGCTTGCAGACGAGCTTTTTGGGCTGTTGCGGTCGTCGCTCCCGGGGGATGCGCCTAGTCGATCAACCCCACCCCGCGAGTCTCCCATCGCGGATAAGGGCAAGCGACCGATGGAGAAAGACATTCCTTTAGAGGCATCGTCTCCGGGGGAAGTCGAAGCAGCGCCCACGGCGGGCACCTCTTCCCGAGCTCCGGCCTTGCTAACTTCGGGGGAAGATTCCGCTGAGGTTCCTCGGAGTCCTCCCGCAAGGACTGGTCCTGCCAGAGACCCGCTGGATGAGTTCGAAGTCCCCCCAGCGGGGACTCCTTTTGGGGCGGGATCACATGCCCCATCGGGGGGTTTCCCCTGGATGCCAGAGCTCGGGCCTATGTTGGACGAGCTCTGGTCAGAGGAGGTCTTTAGGCAGCTCTCCGAGGAGCCGTTCCAGGCTGGCAATCACGAAGGCATGAGGCTGCTCGCGAAGGTAAATCCTGCCTACATCTATGTCCCCTCTTGCTTCGACTCGCTACTAATCTCAATTGTTGCAGGCATTTTTGGCGAACTTCACTTATTCCCGGAGGTCGGAGGCAATTTACGGCCAGGGACGGGATGCTTTGCTCCAGGCTCGAGGCGAGAAGGAGAAACTCGCGGCCCAGCTCCACGAACTCGCGGCCGAGCTTCACGAACTCCGGGCTCAATCTGAGCTGTCCAACAGAATGATGGACCACGCCACCCGGAGCTTGGTGAAGACGAGAGAGCAGCGGAAGTCCGTCGCGGAGGAGACCTCTAAGCTCCGAGAGGAGTTGGAGAGAGAGAAAAGGAGCCACGCGGAAACTAAGGTGCGGCTCGAGCTGGAGCTCGCTCAAGCGAAGGCTCAGCAGGCAGAGGCGTGGGAGGCCCTGGCTGAGGAGCGCCGTGCTCGCGAAGAGAGCATTCTCTCTGAGAAAGCCGTCTTCGAGGCCACCCTCGAGGAGGAGAGGAGCTTGAGAGGTGCGGCAGAGTCGAGGATCCAAGCCCTCGAAGGAGAGCTCAAAGAAGAGCGAGGGGACAAGCGGCGGATCGGGGCTGATCTCAACGGGGCCAGAGCGCGAATTCGCTCCCCGGTGGCCGACTTCAAAAATAGCCCCGCGTTCGAGAACCTCATAGAGCTGAGACGACAAGAGTGGCTCGCCAACTTCCATCAAAGCGTGGGGTATCGGAACGAGATCGCGCAGGCTATGGTTGTAGGGGCCAACCGAGCCTTGGATAGGCTCACGGCCCTCCACCCCGAGTGGAATTTTGTCGAGGAGATTCGCCGCGAGTTTCCGCGCTCCCGACAGCAGCCTCCTTTCCAGCAGCAACCTCCGCGGCAGCAGCCTCCGCCTTAATTTTTTTTTTTTTGTTCGGGGTCTTCATCTGGAAGCCCGCCTTTTGTACAATTTCTCACGATTAATAAATGATTTAATTTCTCATTTTCATCGTCTTGACTGACTAAATCCCTTCGGGATTTAACAGCTAACTTCGTTAAAAGACCGTTCCTTCAAGATCCGATCAATTAACTAAATCCCTTCGGGATACACTAACTAATTCATTAAATGGTAGTCCCTCTGGGGCTATACGCGATTAGTTAAATGATATTCCCTTCGGGACTACATACTCTCTCCGAGGGTATGTATAACGAGTGACCTCTTATTTTCCACGCTTTGGCCTAATTAGTCTGCCTCGAAATTCTTCCTTTGAGCGTGCCTAGTTCTTCTATTTTCTTGGAAGAATAGAATGGTTCTAGGAATAAATTGGTCTGACTTCCCAAGTTAGTCTCCGAACAGGTTCCCTTCTACGAAGGAATAACCCCGACAAGATAAACCTTTGAGATAGGAAGTCTCAACGAGTAAAGCCTGTGTGAGCCCTTCGGAACTCACATGTTCTAGCTTCGCTCGCCTTCGAGGTACCTATAGAGCGCATCTATTTTCTTTCTGGTACCCCGGATGTCCCCCGGCTTCTTGGGCGCTTCGCGGCCGAGAAGACAGGGTAGTGTTTTTAGGATTTATCCGCTCCGCGGTTCTATCCTTTATACACCGAGTTTATAGTCTACTCCGCAGACTTTTAATTGAACGCATTTGGAAATATATAAATATTTTTTCGTTCATAAACAATTTACAAATACAAATGTGAGAAATTATAAGGAAATAACATTACAAATTAAGGGAGCCTACTGGTAATACTTCTTGAGATGCTCCGCATTCCAGGGAAGTCTCAGCGGAATTCCGGCAAGATCCGCGAGCCGGTAAGCTCCAGATCGCAAAACCTCGGTGATTTGATAAGGTCCTTCCCACGAATAACCCAATGCCCCCGCGCCGGGCTCCTTGGTATTTTGGAAAACTTGTCTGAGGACGGTGTCCCCGACTTTGAACTTTCTTTCCTTTACCTTGGAGTCATAGTACCTCGCCATACGCCGCTTCTGGGCCTCCATCCGGATCCTTGCTACTTCTCGCCGCTCCTCGATCATGTCTCGCTCCGCGGCAAGGAGCGAATCGTTGACCGTTTCATCGAAGTTTTCGTATCGGAACGAGGGGATTTTGACTTCTGCCAGAATCATCGCCTCTGTGCCATACCCCATGGAAAATGGGGTTTCTCCGGTGGCCGTGCGGGCGGTGGTGCGATAACTCCAGAGGACCAGGGGCAGCTCCGCTGCCCATCGTCCTTTGAGTGCGTCGAGTCGTCTTTTCAAAGTGGTCTTGATGATCTTATTGACAGCTTCGACTTGGCCATTACTTTGCGGGTGGTAAGGCGCGGAGAAATCTTTATTGATGCCGAATTGGTCGCAGAGGCCTCTTACAGCCTGGTTGTCGAACTGAAGGGCGTTGTTCGAGACCAAGGACTGAGGTACCCCGAACCTGTATATGAGATGTTCGCGAATGAACTTCGTCAGGTTCTTCTCGGTGATTGTGGCCAAAGGAATCGCTTCGGCCCACTTGGTAAAGTAGTCCACTGCTACCACGGCAAACTTGAGCCCTTCGGGCGCTGTGGGCAATGGCCCGATTAAGTCGATTCCCCATTTGGCGAAAGGCCACGGGCAGAAGATGAAGGTGAGTCGCTCCGGGTGAGCTCGAATGAGTGCAGAGTATCTCTGGCACTTGTCGCATTTTCTCGCGTACTCAGTAGCGTCTCGCTTCATCGTGGGCCAGTAGAATCCCTGCAACAACGCCTTGTGCGCGAGTGATTGTCCACCCGAGTGGTTTCCACAGACTCCATCGTGGATTTCATTGAGAACTCGCTTGGCTTCTTCGTCGTTGAGGCAACGCAGCAACGGGGTCGAGACCCCTCTCTTGTAAAGCTTGTTGTTGAGCAACAAGTAATGCTCGGCATGATACTTGATTTTCCGCGCCAAGTCTCGATCTTCGGGTAGCTTATCATCTTTCAAGTAGACGACAATATCGTCCATCCACGAAGGTTGAGCGTCGATCGCCTTTATTGCATTCCGCTTGGTGATACTGGGCTCTGCCACGATTTCGACTAGGACCAAGCGGAGGAGCTCCGCATCTCGGCTAGTAGCCAATTTTGCCAGGGCATCGGCGTTCGCGTTATCTTCTCGGTCGATGTGTTTTACTTCGTGCCTTGGGAAATTTCGAAGTTCGGACTTAACCTTCTCTAGGTACGCGGCCATTCTATCATCACGGGCTTGGAACTCGCCCAGAACTTGAGAGACCACCAGCTTCGAGTCGCTGCAGACTACGAGCGAGTCTACTTGAAGTTCTTTGGAGAGCCTTAGGCCAGCGAGAAAGGCTTCATACTCAGCCTCGTTGTTTGAGGCCCTAAAGCCAAATCGCAGGGCGCTGCTGATTCGATGATTCTCGGGGCTGACGAGCATGAGCCCGGCCCCTGAACCATTCTCGTTCGATGACCCATCTACGTAGAGTTTCCACTTCGGGGGTTCGCCCAGTCCATCTCGATCCTCCTCCGAAGGAAAAGTGAACTCGGCGATGAAGTCGGCTAGCGCCTGTCCTTTAATCGCCGTCCGCGGCTGGTACTGGATGTCGAACTGAGTCAACTCGACAGCCCATTTGACAAGTCTGCCCGAGGCCTCCGGCCTGCGCAGGACCTGCTTCAACGGATGATTGGTGAAAACTATCACCGAGTGAGCCAGAAAATAGTGGCGAAGCTTCCTGGTAGAGACGACGAGGGCAAGGGCTAGTCGCTCTAGCTCCGGATACCTTAGTTCGGCATCGAGGAGGCGTTTACTGACGTAGTACACGGGTACCTGTACTCCAGCAGCTTCCTTGACTAGCACTGAACTGACCGCGTGCTGGGATACTGCGAGGTAAGTGAAGAGCTTTTCCCCCGACAATGGCTTCGTCAGAACGGGAGTATGACCGAGGTAAGCTTTGAGTTCCTCGAACGCTCGCTCACACTCGTCGGTCCATGCAAACTCTTTACTGCCGCGGAGAGCATTGAAGAAAGGGAGACACTTGTCAGTTGACCGAGATACAAACCTGTTGAGTGCTGCAATGCATCCGGTAAGCTTCTGGACTTCTTTTCCTCTCTGAGGAGCCTTCATGTCGATAATAGCTTGGATATTCTCAGGATTAGCTTCTATCCCTCGCTGGCTCACCATGAAGCCCAAAAACTTACCTGCTCTAACCGCAAAAGTGCACTTATTTGGGTTGAGCATCATGTTGGTCTTCCTGAGGACGGAGAAAGTCTGATCTAGGTGCTCGACGTGGTTTTGTGCCTTCACGCTTTTGACTAACATGTCATCAATGTAGACCTCCATCGAGACTCCAAGCAACTCCGCGAATATTTTGTTCACCAACCTCTGATAAGTTGCACCCGCGTTCTTGAGGCCAAAAGGCATGACCTTGTAGCAGTGACCCTCGATCGGTAATAAACGCCGTGTGCTCTTCGTCACGGTGATACATAGGGATTTGGTTGTAGCCAGAATATGCATCCATGAAGCTGAGGAGCTCATGGCCCGTGGTGGCGTCAACCATCTGATCAATTCGGGGCACTGGGAAGCTGTCCTTCGGACAGGCTTCGTTGAGGTTGGTGAAGTCAACACAGCATCTCCATCTACCATCCGGTTTAGGAACCAGCACCGGATTAGAGACCCATTCTGGGTATTTTGCTTCGCGAATAAACCCGGCCCCGATGAGCCTATCAACTTCATCTTTAAGAGCTTGGGCTGTTTCGGGATTGAGAGGTCTTCTTTTCTGCCGGCAGGCCGGGAGCCGAGGATCTATGTTGAGACGGTGGCACATCACGTCTGGGTCCACGCCCTTCATATCGCTAGGGCTCCATGCAAATACGTCTCGGTTCCTTCGTAGACAGGCAATGATGGCCTTGCGCACTTCGGGGGCTTAACGAAGTCCCGATTTTGACTCTTCGTGTAGTGCCAAGGTCGTCCAGGTCTACCTCTTCGGTGTCCTCGGCCGGGCCCGCTAATTGCTATGGGATCAGGAGCCGAGGGTCTAGCTCGCTTCGACCCTCGGACATGCCGATGGTAAGGGTCGGTTCACCCAAAGCAGCCTCTTCGGCCGTGCGCTTCCCCTTCGGGTCGGCGGGGGCCAATCTAACGCTCGTCGTATAACACATCCGAGCCTCGTACTGGTTTCCCCGGATTACTCCGACGCCACCAGGAGTGGGGAACTTGAGGCAGAGATGGTAGATGGAGGTGACCGCTTTCATTGCCACCAGGGTAGGGCGTCCAAGAATGGCGTTGTAAGAGGACCTACCCTTAACCACCATAAAGTTCGAGATGGCGGTTGATCTCGTCGGCTCTTTGCCGAATGAGACAGCTAACTCTATACTTCCCTCCGGGAAGATAGAATCTCCTGTAAAGCCGTGTAGCGGACTTGCGACAGCTCGCAAGCTCCGAGGACTGATCCTCATTTTCTCGAGGACATCCAAATAAAGGATATCCACTGAGCTGCCGTCGTCCACCAGACACCGATGGACGAGATGATTTCCGATCATCGCAGAAATGACTAGCAGATCATGATGTGGGAAACGGACGCCTTCGGCATCCGCGTCCGAAAAGGTGAGCGCGCTCGCACTCTTCCGAGGGGGCTGTGGAGATCTCCGCGACACATGGAACACTCCCCCGGAGAGCTCTTGTCGCGCTTCTCGGGCGTAACCCTTCATGGATCGCTGGGAGTGCCCCCCAGGATAAGGGCCTCCCGCGATCGTTCGGATTTCACCGTCGATCTCCCGGTTATGCGGATCTCGGTTCTTGGGATTCGCCTCTTTGCGATACCCCTCGAGTTTTCCCCGGCGGATGAGATATTCTATCTCATCCTTCAGGTCAAAACAGGTCGCGGTCGTATGCCCGGTCGCGTTGTGGAACAAGCAGAACTTGTCCTTGTGCTTCTCTGGCACCTTCCCCCTCAAAGGTGCCGAGGGTCGGAAGTCAACCTCGCTCCGCGAGTTGACAAAAATTTCTTCGATGGAGGCAGTTAGCTCCTGGTATTTTTCATACCGCGGCCTGCGGGAGCGAATTGCGCTGGACCCCGACGAGGAACCGGAATCGCGAGGTCTTTTCTCGTCGCGAGGTTGTCGATTATGGCCCGTTGAGGCCTCGACAGGCCTCTTCTCTTTTCGGCGGTCACCTTCGGGGTTGCCGCGGTGAGTCTTCGCAGAGCCGGATTTCTTCGAAGTCGCTGCTTCCGCGTTGATGTAGTTCCGAGCACGCCCCAAGAAATCAGCATACACCCTCGGGGGTTTTTTGCTGATGGAAAAGGCGAAGAGAGTGTCTTCGCGTACCGCGGAACTCGCGGCCAGAAGTAGGGCATCGTCAGACAGATGTCCTACCTCTACTGTGGCCTTGGTAAAACGTTGGAGCCAAGCTTGGAGACTTTCGTTTTCTCCTTGCTTGACCCGGGAGAGGTATGCCGGGTTCTTGAGGTGTCTACGACCCCCCAAGAACTGGGCTGCGAACCTCGTTCTCAAATCTTGCCAACTTCCGATTGAGTTGGACGGGAGCCGATACCACCATCGGCGGGCTTCTCCCGCTAGAGTGGTGTCAAAGAGCTTGCACCAGATGGCTTCTGGATAGCCATAGGCGCGCGCCCACGAGGAATAAACTCCCAAATGATCGGAGGGGTCTCCGCTTCCATCAAACAGGCTCACCTTCGGTAGCCTAAGACGGTCGGGAACGGGGGTTGCCAAGAGAGCTTCCGTGAGGGGGGTGAAATCCCCATCCAGGATTCCATCGCGGGATGGTTCGCCAAGGATCCCGCGAATGCGCTCTATCTCCGCGGGCAAGAACTCCTGGGAGGCTTCGGTCTGCCGGCTCGTAGCGGTGGTAGTCGAATCCTCACGAAGGCGCTCCCTCACCGGGAATCGCACGTCTTCGGGGTTGGCCCCAGTGCGCGCAGGGGCTCTCCTGGTAGTGTCCCGCTGCAAAGGGCCTAGCCTGGTAAACACCGAGCCGGGCTGAGCTGGTGTTACACCTTCGGCCGCAGGGCGTGATGGTCCCACCGGGTCTGCCGGCAACTGCGGCCCTCCAGGACGGGTGGTGGACTTTTGGGCTGGCACAGTCCTACGCCGGCGGGAAAGGTGAGTCTCGTGCGCAAGGCCTCCTTCTGATGAGCCCTCATCAGGAGTCGTGTTGACGCCGTCTGCGGCGTGGAGGTCTGCGGCTGCGTCGTCAGCCATCCGCCGCGTCCGGAGCACATTCGCGTGCTCTGCGTCCGTCAGGAGTGGAGGCGGACTTTGGTTGTGAACCAGAGTCTCCATTAATCCGTTCATTCTTGCCATGGACTCCTCCATGCGCCGGATTCTATCCTCGAGCGCTTCCTGCTCGGCAGTTAAAGGACTTTTGCCGCTACTTCTCAAGTTGGGCGCCATTTGATCTCCGATCAAGCAGTGCGGTGAGAAATAGAGAAGGCGGGAAGAATCTTACAACAAAGACGGAGGTTCGGGCCGCCCTCCTTCTAGCGCCAAGCTGTTGGTGTAGAATTTAAACCAACGCCGTGATCCGTACCTCTAGCGTGTGATACGGCAATGAATAGTGGAAGTCTGAGCGGAAAATAAATACTCGGAGATTTTTTAAGTGGTTCGACCCTCCGACGGAGTAATAGTCTACGTCCACTGTGTTTATAATATTTTCGAATGAGAAGTTTTACAGAGTAATTTTTTCCAACCCCTTTCCCCTTCTCCCTTCCCGCCTTTTATAGAAATCCGGAAAGAGAGAGAGAGAGGAAAGTGTATTAAATACGCCCCACTTAATCACCCTTAAATCAGGGGATTAGGTGGCCTTATCCTAATCGACCATGCCCTGCCCGAAAATCAGGGGGTTGGTTACTAACTAATCACTTCACGTCATTCACAAGTGAGGCACCTACAGTGCATGTCAGAGGTAGCTGCCATCGGGAGCGATTTCACTGTAGCTGTCTGCGCTTTGCCCTTCGTCCGGGGTCCCCCCGCTTCGCGAGGAGTCCCCCGACTCTCTTGATCTATCGCGAACATGAGGCTGGCTACGAGTTCCATTCGTCCCCGAGCTTAGGGGATCTTGCTTCATGCCGAGTTACACCTTCGGGGTTGTTTATTTCATCCACCCTTGAAGACACAAGAGCGAGGTCAACTAGCACTTCTTGGTGCCGTGGAAGTCAACACTCTTACTGACTTGGCAAATCCTTGTCGTCGCGTGAGCACTCTCTCCGGAGGATTCTCGTCTTCGGGGACGACGCCCTCGATGATACATCCTCGGACGAGAATTAGCTAACAACAATAACAACATCAAAAGTAAATAGAATTTTAAAAACTAAATTCATGAATTTACGATATGTATTAATGTATGAAATAATGAATTATTTTGATTTTTTAGCAAAATAAACAAAATTGGCCCATGAGAAAACAAGCAGAAATGGCTTAAAATGGATTTTGGGAATATTTTTTTTAATGAAAAACGACATGTCGTTTTGCAGAAAACGACATGTTTCGGGCGCCAGGCAAACGACGCATCGTTTCTGAGAGAAACGATGGGCTTTCGGGTGCAGGGCGCGAATGACACGTTATCTAGGCCAAAACGACAGCCCTTTTGGGCGCAGCCCCTTCTTCTTCGCCCCGCACCTGCACACGCAGGTCACCTCTCGGGTCGCGGAAATAGAGATTCCAGCCACCAAATTGATCGGTGTTTGAGGGCTTATGATCCTCCCTCTATCCCCTTTAGATCCATGCCCTCTATTCCGTCCATTTCTGCCCAAAACTCGCCGGAGAAATGCGAGAAAGCTCGTGGGTTTGGCCATTGAAGGACTCCAAATAAAACTCCAAAAATTTTCCCAAAAACGAGCACAAAACCATCCCAATAATGTTTATCTTTGACCAATATACTCAAAAGTCATTTGTTATATCGAAAACAACAACATTTTGAAATTTTGAGCTCCAAAACCGAACCAAAATTGTCGAGAAATTTGCCCGAAAATTAGAGAAAAAATGCTTGAAATTTTTTTCACGAAAATAGGTTTTTAGAATGGGTATTTCATATATTGTTATTGCTCCAACCAAATAAGATTTCGAAAAATCTTTGAGAAAAAAACGAAGCCAAAAACAGATTCGAAAAATTCCCAAAAAATTTTGCCCGAAAGTCAAATTTAAAAAATGGGTATTTCATAATCCAAAACCCTAGAATTAAAATGTATATGGTTCTTATACCAATTGTTAAATTTATATTGAGCATAGCAATATCATAACAATGATTGAAAACAAACATCGATGCTCAACAATCACCAAGATCAACATTTAATTCTAGATCAAATATGGACAAGAAATAAACAGTAAATGCTCATACCTCCAAGGTTGGGCATTCGCTCTCCATTCACCGTCCTTGATGCTCCTCAAGCCGCTAATCTGCACAAGCTTTCCAAGAAGACAAAACAAGAGAGAAAATGCCAAAATGGTGCGATAGTAACTAGTGAGAGCAACTACACATTCACATCACATCACTCACCAAAACAACACAAAACCCTTATATACACACATATTTCTTAAGAGGAATTTAAGGACATGTTTGGCTATACATAATATAAGATGGACTATGGTTTAATGGTCAACACATAGTAAATTGATACTCTCATGTGCCTCAAATGCAATTAGTATAATTACCATCCTATTATGATATAATACATAAATAGGCACTGATTATGGAATTATGATAGTAGTTCTATTAGTGCATATAAAAAATTCCAACATTGAATCCCATGTTCATCTAAGTTAAAGAACTCAAAAACCCAAATCCCTTTATCTCTGTCTTTTTTTTCTCCCTCTTTCATTTGGGTCACCCAAATTTACGCAATAACAAAATACTTTGTATTAGAAATTAGTGAATTTTGATAAGAAGCTCTGGTGTACCTATTTGTTGCATATCAAAATTGTCCAATATATTTACTCAAAAAAAAAATTGTCCAAGATAGATTTTTTCTTGCCTTCTTTAATCATTATTTCCAAATGGTAAAGATAATACATATCTAGAAGTATGCAACTTCTCTGTAATATACCCTAAGCCCATAATTCCAGTGATTAGCTAATAGGCTTTCCATTCTGTGCCTTTTATTTTTATTTTTATTTTATTTGCTTGCAAATTTGCGTGAGGTTTGTGGTTGGCTTGATATCAACTTTGCACAACTTGTTCATGGTGGGCTAGAAATTCGAACAAGTTGAGATGACTTTGGAGTTTGGACAAAGTGACAAAAAGTATATATTGTGTATTTTGGAGAAGATGAAGAAGTTAGAGGAAGAAGAAGTTTTTTTTTTTTTTTTTATAGTTTTATTTTTTTTTTAGTACAAATTGACAAATATACCCCTAAATAAATAGTCATGTGAGGAGCACGTGTTAACTTTCAAATTTTGGACGGAAGTTTTTAATTTAGGGTTTAATTTAGAGAAAAGCGCAATGATTTTTAAATTCGGTGAGGTTAATGACAAAAAAATAAAAAATAAGGTGCCAATATATTACAACGCGACAAGTACAAGGGCCATAGGTAAAAAAAAAACCCATTATGAAAATTGTCAACTTATCCGTCTAAAATACTTCGAAATTAAGATATTTCTTTTCTCTTCTCACAGAAGAAAAGTAAGAAAATTTTTAGACATGTGGTACAAGACAAACTACAATATTTGAATATGTGTACGATCGATTATCACTTCAACAGTTAGTAATTATCCCCTGAGGACGTTTAATAAGTATACAAAAATTCCAAAAATCTGCTGAAACTAGTAGGCAAAAAAATCTTACAAGCATAATATAAATAACCCTTCATCAAAACCATACATTAGTCATTCAGTAACCTGTATGCCATCTATTCCAAGGTCAATATCCATAATATATTTTAACACCAGCACAATTATTGAGAATAACACAAAAGCTTCATCTACAGCAGTTTCAATCGCCAAATCGCACAGCATTTTCAATGAAAGAGAGACGAGTTTTGCTGAAATCATTCAAGGTGTTGCACTCAAGAATGCAGCCAAGCTCTTCGTTTCCGCTATACCTACGCTTTAAGAAAGAAACACAATGAAACGACAAAGGTTTAGATCAACTTGCTCGGAAAATAAGAAATTGAAATCGCACAAACATTATATGCTAATACATTACAAGTGAGAGTATCCTCCTCCATCCCACTAGCAGTGTCTTTGTCCGTCCCGCTACTACTCGCAGTATCCAACTCCATCCCACAATCGACACAAAGAAACTGAAACAAATTGGATTTTCTTAGCATTCACTATACAGAGGCAAATAACAAATAGCTGGATTGTCGACACTGGGTTCCCAAAACATGATATAGTTAGGCTGACCTCAACAATCTCATCCGTGGCGGCATCAATTGATTTATCGATTTTGTGATGTTGATCACTATCTGAGGTGCCGATAAATGTTTTCCAATTAAAAGTAAATGAATTATACTCATCAAACTGCAATTCAAGGTAAGACGAACACCCACAATGAGTTTACATTCACCATCACTACGTAATCGAGAGATTGAAATAGTGAAATTAGCACGTTTCTGGTTTCAGCAACATATACGCACCGATGTTTGGAATCGTATCAGACCAATGAACGCAAAAGGAAATTGAAATTTCTATGAAATGGCTCGTTATATAAACCTACGAAAACTACTACACACACGATGGAAAGTACAGATTATTGGTTTTTTCAGCTTTAATGACCAACATAAAGAGCTAATTGTTACGATAAAAAACATCGCGAATCATGTGATCCAGAAAACAGCTGTACCTTAATGAGAACTCTAGCACAAGATGTGTTCAGAGTCAGGCTTTTTAGACAAGGGAATATTCGCACCATTGCTCCCACGAAACTAGCATAATTCTCGATCTTGAGTTCTCGATATTGTATCTCGAGGTTCATCCATTCATAAAATGGATCAGGATGAAATTTCTCATCCTTCAGCTCCTCGGGAAATCCCTAAATCACAACAAAGAAAATAAGAAGCACAATTTCTTCGAATGACGGATAAATTTGGATTCTTGAAAAGATTTTGATCAATATATTCCCAACCTCCAAGTAACAAGTTAATGTCAATACATTACAGTCACTGAAACTTTCAAGGAAGTTCCTAAGATTAACGAACCAAACCCAACCAAGATTCCTTGCGCCTAAAGCAAGCCTAACATTGAGCAATCCAGAACAGTGTTTAAACCTAGAGAACTGATAAATCCCTCCACAATAGCTAAACCAACGTAGATTTGGCGTGTCAATCTCGGCTCTCAGGAGCCCAAAGCACGATTGCAAATTCAAACTCTTGAGGTTACTATGAGTGATCCGAACACCGCTCCTCATATCACATCCGTCCAAAGTCAGATTCTCAAGAGACGGAATCTGAGAAATGCACTCGTCGATCGCGCTCGCTGTGACAAAATCGACGCACTCGATCTTCACGCTCGTCAGCGATCGACAATTCGAAAAGCGAACACCGTGGAGGGGCTCGAAGTCTCCGGCATAACTGAAGGAACAAAGATTCGCGGCTTCAATAACAATGTCCGGCGCTTGATCCTCCCAAGAGGAAAACCTCATCGTTCTGAGGCTATCCAGCGCGACACGAAGCTCGTCGTGGCCATAGCAGAACTCTACGTCCAAATGCTCCAACGAAGGGACGATGGAGAGAAGAATCTGCAAGCTTGAATCATCGATTACGCTGCAACTCAGAGCCAGCTTTCTCAGAGAAGAGGCTAGCGGAGCCGAGAAACCTGAGAGGACTAAACTACAGCATTTCAGAGACAATACGCGGAGCGATTGGCACGCGCAGAGAGACTTCCACAGAGCATCGGAGACGGTGAGTATCGGGTGAGAGTTCAGCCGGTTCAGGAGCTCGATCGCCTTGACATGGCGGCTCGCGGCAAAGGCGGTTATCACGGCGAGACGCGGCGAGGAGTCGAATTGGTCGCCGTTGGCGATGGCGCCGGAGATGGAGAGCCTCTCGATGCTGGCTCTGCCGTCGCAACGGTCGCGCCAGAGGGCCAGAGAGCGGTCGACGTAGTCGAAGAAATCGGCGCCGTGGAAAGGCATGGGCTTCTCGTCGAAGGCCAGGAATGGAGAGGAAATCCACGCCGAGCGCCATTGCCGGGACGTGGCCGAAGCTCGGATGGCGTCCTTGGGAGGCAGAGACGAGAGGATGTTGTGAATTACTGATTCGGGCAAATGGAGGTCCGCTAATGGCCGATCGGTCTCCATATTCTGTGGTTCGGATTGGGAATTTGTTTTTAGGGTTTTCTATTCTTCAATAAGAAATTTAAATTGGACTCAAAATTATATCGCCAATAAAATTGGAAATTGCAAAATAAACCTAATAATTCCCTAAATAGTTAACTGTTTTTATTTCTACTTTTAAGTTTATAATTAATGATCATTTAAATAAATAGTTACTTTAGATCGTGTAATTATTTTTAAATAATCATAATTTCAAAATATTTAAAAGTAGTTGTAAGCTTTTACAAAGAGAAGAAATTTCTTTCGATAACAAAATTACACATAAAATTTAGGGCACATTAGCAAAATGACCTGTTAAAATAACATCTTGTAATAAAATGACCTAACTATCTAAAAATTAAGATATTAGCCTCAAGCTCATGTAGACTGTCCAAAATACCCTTATTCGCTCAAATTTTATTACAATTTGTAACAAATATTGTTACGGATTGTAGCAATACTTGTTACGACATGTAACAAATGTTGATACAAATCGTAACAAATAAATGTGTGATAAAAATGAGATATTTCACCCAAAATTTGTTATAATCTGTAACAAATATTGTTACGGATTGTAATAATATTTGTTACAACAAGTAACAAATGTTGATACAAAGCGTAACAGACAAATGTGTGATAAAAATTAGATATTTTATTATATATGTGTATCAAAAATTGTTACCTATTGTAACAAAAAATGTTACAGTCTGTAATAATATTTGTTACATATTGTAACAAAATTTGGACGAACATGAGTGTTTTGGACAGTTTGGATGTATGTGATTGGGCCTGGAGGCTATTAACTTAATTATGACAAACTCAGGTTAATTCCTTAAAACTAAAGCTAAAAACAGGTCATTTAGCTAAAAATCTCATAAATTTATTGTAGTAATTTTTTTACAAAAGTAATAAATTTTTGAAATGGTTATTTTTTTTTAACTTTTGATCATTTACTGTTTTTTAAATCATTTTCTAAAAAGTGACTATTTTTTTAAATTCTCTAAAATATTAAAGGCATAAATTAAAAATGGACATAGATTATTATTGTGCCAAAAGAGTAGCATTCATCGAAATCCCCAAATAAACTTTGAAAGAAAGAAAAAGAGCAAAGTTAACACAAAACTGCTACTCATAGAGGAGTGCATTCATAAAATAAAATAAAAGAGAATGATAATGCTTATATGTCCGTTCTCCTGTAAGAGAACACTAGTTTTCAAGCATGCGCTTTGCACGCGTAATTTTGTGCAATTTATTTGTTCGATCTATGTAAAAAAACCTCGTGACATTAAATATAACAAATTAGATAAAAATATTTATAACGAAGGATGTTTTCATTAAGATTTCAATAAATAAGTGCACTTTTATAATTTTAGAAAAATATATGAAGAAATTTATAATTTTTTCAAACATCACAAAAAAATAATAAAAAGTCAAACAAAAGCAAAAATAAAACAATATTTGCATTAAAAAAAAGTATACGACAATGGATGTCAAAAGATTAAAAAAATCCAACTATAGCAAGAAATTTTTTCAGATTACCACGGTAAAAAAAAAGGTTTAAACAGTTGAAACAAAAAATATTAAAAATAAGAGAGAGAATAATAATTTGTAAAAAAAAATGTTGAGAATTTGTGAAATTTGCTCAAAAACCTCCCAAAAGAACCACTTCTGAAAAAAAAAAAAAAAAGTTTGGGGATGCATGCATCCATTGGGCGAGTTACTTACATACGCCTAAGCCAAAAAATAAAAATAAAATAAAATAAAAAAATTGGAGATTGAAACACGCAGTTCGATTAAAACGAGCATTTTGGTCAAAAATACTGTTCTCAAAACCCTATTCCCAATTTATATGACACGCGCCCAAGCCGAAAAATTAAAAAGAAAAAAAAAAAAGAAAAGGTAAAAAAAAAACTAAAAAAATTGGAGGTTGGAACGCGCCTTTCAACCAAAACGCGCTTTTGGTCGAAAATAATGTTCCCAACAGCCTTATTCCCAATTTATATATGTTCAAGATTACTCCACAATTGCCAAATTTTATTTGTCAAATTTTAAATAATTTTTTCTTATACAGATTGCAATCCAAACAACCATTTGGTAGGGTGAAGTAGTACAACACCCATAATTTACATTTAAATAAAAATAAATACCTAAGTTTTTAAAGGAATTCAGTAACTAACCAATTTATTAATTACTTACGCATATTTTTAACGACTTATTCAATTACCAGCATGTAAGTAATTAAATCATATGAGTATTTTCTAATACTTTCAAAAGATTGAGTAGTTATTTAAATTTGATATTGAAAATTTGGTATTTAGTATAATTTCTCATGTATGTATTTAATTTAGAAAAAAAATCATAAGTATTGTATGTTTTTCATTGAAATTACACGTTTTTACCTTGAGTTTGTGACAATACAAATTTTATGCTTTAGTTTTTTAAATTGAACAAAAATATATTTTATTTTTATTTTTAGTCAAATAATGCTTATAAAATTTTCATATTATAATTGTAATTCTTTTCAAATAGTTTGTGAACTACTAAATTATTTTAGAGATTATTAAGTAAATAGTCATTTTTTGAAGAATTTTAAGAAAATAGCCAATGTTTCAATTAATTAAAAAATAATCATTTTTTTAACTACATGATGCATTAATTTTACCTTTATACCCTTAATTTTGTATTAGCTAATGGCTAATTTCTTAATTTTTAAAAACTATGGTCATTTTTTTAAAACATAGATTAAAAAATAACTAAATACCAAAAAGACCCTTTATTTTAAAAGTTTTAGAGAAAAATTATACTTTTTGACAACGAAAAAATAAAAAACTATATATTTTATTCAATTGAATAACCTAATATCTAAGTCCCCTTTGTATTATTAAAGACTCAAAGGACAAACATGAAATATTCATGAAAGATAGCGAGCAATTATAGCATATACCCTTTACTTTACACAAGATAAACTTGCATACATTAGATGATAAACTCCTTAAATATTAGAAGAAATAAAAAGTAACTCAAAAACCAGTTCCTTTCCTCTGAATCCATTTGCAAACTAACTTAAGAGATATTTAAATTATTAAAATAGATTTTCAAACATTTTTATTTGCAGAGTAACCTCTTTTTATTACAAGAGTCATTAGTTAGTTTGGCCCCAATTAATGAGCCTCAACTAACTTCCCCAATCCCCTTCTCCAGTTATCTTCGCGATTTGCTCTGGAAAAAAAAAAACAAAAAACAAACAAACCACCAATCTTCCCCGAGCTCCTCGAGTCCCTCCACTAACAAAAGAACTTGTCACGTGCAAAGAAGAGGAAATAAAGACCTTTTATCTCATTTAGTTCAAAGAATAACCTTTAGGTTGTTGAAGGTAAAGTTAAATCTTACATTTATTTTTTGTTTTAATTGAGGGGAGTCTTTAATTGTTTATCTCCCTCTTTGCTAAATCTTACATTCACTTATATGTGAGAAATAATTGAGTTTGAGAAGGAAACAATGAAGTTTTGAACTCACCTGGTTTAGATCTAGATTCATGACCGCGTGACCAATTGTAGGTATTTATGGTCGTGCAGTTATATTTTATTAGTCGCGCTGTAGTAAAAATGGTCGCGTAGTTATACGTTATTGGTCGCGTATCTATATTTAATGGTCGCGTAGTTATTGTTTATTGGTTGCGTATTTATAGTTTATTGGTCGCGCAGCTATAATTTTTGTTGTACTTTTAAGAATTTTAAGTAATTATTCTAAATTTACAGGTATGGACCGTATATTTGTGTGTTTTGAATACAATAGGGAGTGGAAAAACTTGAACGGTTGTTGAGAATGGATTAAAAGTGGTTTGGCAAGGAGCTTCATGGTCGATAGAAGCTTCAAGTTTTTAGATTTTGTGGAGACAATTTACAAGAGAACATGCATAAAGAAAAGTGAGTATACACTTAAGATTACACATAAGACTATAAGTGTGCGGAATAAGCATAGTTGTCCAATCCTAATTTGTGATGATAATGATATCTCTGACCTCTTACGTCTCTATGAAGATCAAAATGAAATTACTATACACGTTGTGCTTGAACTGAGGAAAGATAAAGGAATATGTGTTGCTAACGACGATGATGGCAACAATTTTGATGTTGGTGGGAGGTGTTTTGTCGACGATTATTTTGGACTTCACATTTTAGAGAATGATAATGTTCAAAACGAGACTTCTCAAAAGTTGTTGTAGATATGCAATGTTAATCCAATTGACCATCGGTCACAGATATGTGGAGCTAGCAGAGATAACAATGAAGTGATATGCTCTAATCCTACTCCAACCAACTTATCTGATCGAACTCCGGGTGATGGATTTGATGTGGAAGGAAATGATAGCATGCCTCAGCAAGTAATGAGTTCGTAGATGATCAAAATACTACATCTCAATAATTTGATTGGTCGGAAGAAAATATTTTTTGGTCTTATTCTTCTGGTGATGGTAGGCATGATTGATCTGATTTTGCTTTGAGTCAACACTTTGAGAGCAAAGAAGATTTGAATTTAAAGCTAAGCCTTGTCGCTATTAATGGGAAGTTTGAAATGAAGACCCATAAATCAACAAAACTATTGAAGGAAGTTAGATGTGTTGATGATAAATGCTTATGGCAATTACCTGCTAGGAAATTGTCTAACTCAAATTTCTTTGTTATTTGCCAATACAATGGTTTCCACTCTTGTACCTTGATGAACCGATCAATCCACCACAGACAAGCATCTAGTCGTGTTATTGGAGGTCGCATGCAGGGACACTTCAGGGACATCAAGGAAACACCTAAAGCAAAATTTCTCGTAGGATATGTGCGTAAAGACCTAAAAGTTGAGTGTAGTTACTCGAAGGCATGGAAGGCAAAAAAATTTGCACAACATCTCATCAGAGGGACGCCTAAACACAGTTTTTCCATGCTCCCCTCTTATTGTCATATTTTAAAAGAAGTCAATCCAGGCACAGTCACCCATATTGAACTAGATTTTGATAATAAGTTCAAGTACTTCTTTATGGCTTTGGGAGCGGTAATTAGAGGGTTCAGATTCATAAGAAAAGTTATCGGTGTAGATGGAGCGTAGATCGAAACCCAGCACAAAGGAGTGTTACTTGTTGCAACCACGCAAGATAGCGAGTATCACTCGTACCCGATTGTTTCGAGGGTGGTTGATAGTGAGAACAATGCATCATGGGCTTGGTTCTTGGAGAAGTTGAAGAAGTTAGTCCCTGACGAACTAGAGTTGTGTTTCATCTCTGATAGAAATCAAAGCATCCAATATGTAGTAAGAAGTATTTATCCTTTGGCAAAGCATGAAGCATATTTTTAGCATGTTTCAATGAAAATTAGGCATCGCTTTAAAAGTGGTATTTCAATTGGAATATATAAAAGAGTGGCAGAAGCATACCGTGTTGAAGAATTTGATAAACACTTCGATGAGCTGCGTCAAGGATTCTCAAGGATGGCTAAGTATTTAGAGAAGGAGATGAGGTTTGAAAAATGGCCAAGAGCTTACTTCCAAGGCAACATGTATGAAGTTATGACAATTAATATAGTTGAGATAGTGAATAATATAATAAGGGTGGCAAGAGTGTATGCAATAACTGCGTTAGTTGATTTTGTCTTGTACACAATGGGACAACAGTTCTTTAAACGTTGTCGAGATTCTTTAAATATTTTAGACCCATTTATTTTTAAATTTTATCTTGGAGGTTTATTTGTAAGAGAAGATAAAATGTGGGGAAATTTATTAATTTTTATTGAATTTGGGGTGCCAAACTCTAATTTTCAGAACCTATATAGCCACATATTAAAAGCCCTTCTTTTCTCTTTTTCTCCCTCACGTTCTCGTAGCCCATCTCTCTCACTTTCTTCTTTTTTTTTTCTCTCCTCAAACCCTAACTTTGCATCATCACATCTTGGTCTACCGAGCTCCATTTTTCACAAACTTGGTATATGGAAAGCTCGTGATGAGAGGAATCCGTCAAGGCCAAGCTAGCTCACCATGGTGGCCGGAGTTGGCCGGAATATCATCGGAAAATTGTAAACTTTGAAGTGGGCTAACTTCTTCATCCGGGCTCAAATCGTGGTGATTCTTGTGGCATTATGTTCATGGCGGCGAGGAGAGTTTGGAGGGCAGCTTAGTAGTAGTCGGAGTTGCTGGAAAAGTCATCGGAGTTGCCAGAAAAGTCACCGGAATAGTAGCCGCTGTCGTCGTTTTTCGATCTCCAGTGAGGTACCCTTTTTATTTCAAAATTTATTGTTCCAATCTACTTAGAATCTCTTGGTGAACAAAAGCCCTCAATAAATTTAGTGATTCAGCTCACCGAAAATTTAGTTTTGTATCGAAAATTTTGAGAGCTAAGTGGTTGTTATTTGTGTGCTTAATGGTGAAATTAGGCTGTTTGGACGTCGCCATTGAAGTCGGGACGTCAAGAAACTTAGGAGGACTCACCCCGTCGCAACGGCCGTCGTTCCGTTGACCGAAGTTGACCAAACCGTTGACCCAGAAATTCATCGGCCACTTTTGGTGAGTATGTATTTTCGCTCCTTGTTTTGGCCTCCCGAATTTGATGAGATTATATTTTGTTAGGATTTTTGGTTAATTTAAAGCTTGATCAAATTGTAGTCAAAGAGGACTTTCGAGCGTAGATTTTGCCGACTCTTGTAGTGGTAGGAATCTCTAGTACTTATCTCTCGTGAGAATTTTATTGAATAACTGGTAATTGGAAAGAAAAACAAATAATATATATGATATTTTTTATACATATATATGACTTGAAATGTGATGTTGTTTTTCTGATATAGAAATGAATGGTTTGGTTGAAATGAAACGATAGTATGTCTCTGGGTTCTTCTGTTATCATATGTGGTTTGTTTTGGCACAGTCCGCCTGTCGTTCTAGTCTCTGAGCATACGTTACTGTTGGAGGTTCTAATCCACGGGGTTTTCCAATGTGTTAACATAACTGAAATGCTTGATTATATCTCTTTGTATTATGTATTATGTATGAAAAAGCAGATTTGTGAAACTAAGTATTTTAGTTGAGACATACTTGTGTTTGTTGTACTTGCATCTATTGAAACCTAACCATACCGACAATATCATAATTATGGTTATAAAAACCGAAAAAAGAGTATTGGTGATTCTTACTAAGCGTGTTTAGCTCACCCTTATTTTCCCTCCTCAAGAGAGGTGCAAAGTGTTGAGGAGCAGTAGAAATATTGTGAGTTGTGGTTTGCCTTGGTGGAATTTGGCCCGAGAGTTCTACTCTCTTTTTAAGATCTTCTTCTTGTAAGATTTGATCTTTTGTGCTATTTTCGGATAACTGTATAAGATTTGATTGATGTAGGATTATTACGCTGTAGATTTGGGACTTATTGAACTTTATCAAACTATTTTGTTGTTGTTGAATTTTGAAATGATTTAAGACCCTAGGGCATTTGATGAGTTTTGTTATTTGTGCGTTTTAATTTATATTTGGGGTTAAAAGGTTGTTTAAGATTAAATTAAATTGAGTATTAGTCTTCATTGCACAACCCCCATATAGAGGCGTTACAACTTTTGGTATCAAAGCCAAGATTTGATAAACCTTGGGAGTGTAGCACCATTTAAAAAAAAATCTTGTGTTTTGTTTTTCTTTAGGAGACCTTGTCATCGAAAAAGTAATCCTTGGCTAAAATTTTATACAGTCACTAAATCATGCCCCCAAGAATTCGAGGTGGAGGATGAGCTAGCTCCAACCAATGCAGGTCGACCAAGAGTTATGGCCAATAATTTTGAGAATGCCCCAAGGGCTCCTAGAGGACAAAATCAAGGAGGAAACAAATTGGAACTTCTCAAAATTTTCAAGGGCTTGGGTTCTCCTATCCTAAACGGTCAACAAACCCCTGCAGAAGCACATGATTGGCTTAAGGTGGTTGTGAGGAAACTCAATGTGATAGGAATGCCAGAACAATTCAGAGCGAAATTCGCAGCTTATCTATTCCAAGGTTCTGTGCTAAAATGGTAAGAAGTCCAAGAGAGTTGCCAAGATGCTTGAAGGCTTAACTGGACAGAGTTCGAGGAACTATTCAGGTCAACTTTTATTCCTGAGACATTCAGACAGGATAAGATAGCTAAGTTGGGTCGATTAGGTCAAGGGGACATAACCGTCTTAGAGTATCAAGCTTGTTTCTTTAATCTGTCTATGTATGACCCTCACTCAATGGCAGACTCTGTTGCTCGGTGCGTCAAGTTTAGAGAATGACTGAGACCCAAGATTAGATCCATGTTGGCGCCTATTGCATTCAATCATCTCTCTGAAGTTGTGGCTGCAGCACAACATGCTGAAGCAGATCTTCTTAGAAATTTTGGAGAGTACAAGAGTGATAAAGGCAAAAATAAGATGGGCAAAAAAATGTAACACCCTGGACAAACGTCAAAGGATAACACTACTAGTGGTTGTAGTGGGTCGTCTAAAGGACGTTATCAGTCCTATGTTTGCTATACATGCGAGTAACCTGGTCACAAAAGGCGAAATTGCCCTCTTAGGCAGTCGTAGGGTCTAGTGGCTACGAGGCCATATCTAGAGAGCCAATCTGGTTCGATGTCATGGGGAGGAAATCAGGGAAATTTTATGCCATAAATTAGTTATCAGAAGCAAAACCACCCAGCTCCTAGTCTTGCGACCCAACAACCTCGAGGCCATTTTCCTCAGTATAAACCACAGCAATATCCCCAGGGATCTGGCTTCTAATCAGGCCAGGCGACGAATTTTGCCCTGGTGCCATTTGGTAGCCAAGACAATCATCATGCTAGGGGTGCTAGTTATAGTGGTGTTCAAGGTGTATGTGGCAGAGGTCACAATGGTGGACATAGGGCACATGGACAAGTTTATGCAGTTATTGGAGATGAGACTTGTTGCGAAAATGCTATTGTGGATGGCATGATACTTATCTCTAATTCATGGGCACATGTGTTGTTTGATACGGGTGCTACCTATTCTTTTATATCTATGCCTTTTGTTTCTTGTTTGCAATTAGAAGTGAGTCCATTTACCTCTCTTCTGTTACTCACTACACCATTGGGTAGAGTTGCTAAGATCTTTACAGTTTGTAAGTCATGTTGTGTGGTTATTGGACATTATAGGTTGTTTGCAGACCTTTAAGTGATAACCATAGAGGAATTTGATGTTATCTTGGGTACGAATTGATTAGCAAGATACCGAGCTATGGTAGATTGCTATAGAAGGCGGATTAGACTTTTCACTAAAGATGGTCAAATCATCGAGTATTCAGCCAAGACAGGAGCTGCGACACCTTATCCTTTACTCAAGGCATGTATAGGAGGCAAGAGAAATTTAGAGTGTTTGGGAATGATTTTTACACTCAATGGAGAGTTGGGTACTGCAAGTTCCCCTCTTATTGATGTGGTGGAAGAATTAGGATGTCTTCCTAGAAGAGTTGCCTGGTCTTCCACCGGATAGAGAGATCGAGTTTTGCATCGATTTGATTCCTAGTACCTCTCTTATTTCTATCATTCCATATCGCATGGTTCCTGCGGAGTTAACTGAATTGAGAAAGTAGATTGATGAGTTATTAGAGAAGGGATTCATACGTCATAGTGTGTCTCCTTGGGGAGTGCTGACTTTGTTCACTAAGAAGCATGATGGCTCATTACGGTTGTGTGTGGATTATCGACAACTAAATCGAGTCACCATAAAGAATAAATATCCGCTCCCTCGGATTGATGAGCTGTTTGACCAGTTGGGTGAATCTCGAGACTTCTCTAAGATTGATCTGCATTATGGCTATCATCAATTGAAGATTAGAGAAAAATATGTCCCAAAGATGGCTTTTTGTACTCGGTATGGGCATTTCGAATTCCTAGTTATGCCTTTTTGTCTAACAAATGCTCTTGCAACATTTATGGATATGATGAATCGAGTCTTTAGGCAATACTTGGATTAGTTTGTGATAGTCTTCATCGATGATAATTTGATATACTCCTGCTCTATGGAAGAACATGTAGAACACTTGGCAATTGTCTTGTAGACCTTGAGTGAACATAAACTATATGTCAAGAGAGAAAGATGCAATTTTTGTATGACCGAAGTCAAGTTTCTTGGACATATGGTATCACAGGGTGGCATATCAGTTGATTGTAAACTAGTAGACGCGGTTTTAAAGTGTGAACGCCCAAAAAATGTGGCCGAAGTCCGGAGCTTTCTAGGACTAGCAGGATATTATAGGAGATTCGTGGAAAATTTTTCCCGAATAGCTGCTTCAATGACAAAACTAATGAAGAAAGATGTTAAGTTTGTGTGGGATGATGATTGTGAAAAAGCTTTTTGTAATGACCTGAATTTCAAAAGCACTGTGCCAGTTAATTAATTTGTATTTTTGCCTCAGTTGTGAGCAATTTGTAAAATTGGTTAGTTTCATCAAATCAGGTCAATTTGGAACTATGAGAGAAATTATAAAATTGGCATGATTATTTTGCAGTTCGAATTTTGGACATGTTAGGAATTTGTGTTTGTTTCGAGAAAGATATTAAAATTCCTAAGTTTATGTGTTCAAATAACGTGTGCAATTTTAATATTTCTCGGAAAAATTTAATGTATTTTCGTTTGTCAATATTGAACGACCAATATTGGTTACTTTTGAAAAAAAAAAACAATTTTCAAAATAATTATTTTATTAAAACATATTTTTTTTATTTCTTCTTCTCTAACAATTCAAAAAAATAAAAATAAAAAAAGAAATTTTGTAAATATTGATTTTATTTCTATAATTTTGTAAATAGTGTATCTCACTTTTATTGTTTAATTAAAACATATTTTAAAATTATTTGTTTTTATTTCTTCTTTTCTAACAATTGAAAGATTTAAAAAAAAAAGTCATTGAAGAGTTAAAAAAATACAAATAATATTAAGACCGACCAATATTGATCATTGAACGACCAATATTTATTACTGAACGACTAGTACCCATAACTGAACGACTGGTGTATTTATTACTCTTTTCTTATAATAAAAAAAGATAATATTAGGAATGACTAATATTGGTTACTGAACGACCAATATTCAAACGTGAACGACTAATAGTAGAAGCATTATTACGTAATTAAATATTCGTTGCGCTACTTATAATATTAGTAGTGGAAAATATATGCTGCTCTAATTCCTCCCGCGATCCAGTCACCCACGGGATTGAGTCGTAGACAACAACTCTCCAAGTCACAACCTCCATCACTGCTAAGATCCAGTGGTTTTTTCCTCTAACATTCACTGGAATGTAAAATTTTGTGCACTTGGACCAATCCCTTCCCCGTTGTGGCCTAACCCTGCTTGTATATTCCATAATCACATCGGAGAATTCGTAGTCGCGGGGAGGTTGACCAATCTCAGCCCATATCCCTACAAGGCTTGAGAAAATTCGTCGCTCAAAACGCAAGCGCCTATGGCGAACTGTGAAAGGTATTTCGCCATCCAACGTCGGATGACACATAATATCTCGTCCACGTTCTACAATAAAAATAGCTCAATCAATATGATATGATTCAATAATTATAACATGTAAAGTGGTAGAAACTAAAAAAGTTACCTCATTGTTTAGGTAAGTTTGTCTACCGATCAACTCCTTAAAAAAGGATCTCATCTATCGATTCATCGTACAACGGACACAATCATGGTCTCCCGAATTGTCGTCATACCAATAGTTGAAAGCTCTGACAAAAGCTGCGTCAGCCAGCTCAAAGGGCTCAAACGCTGCTTTCTTCTTCTTTAGTGGGAACTCAACGTAGGGAGATTGATAGCATCGGCCTCTCTTTCTAAGCCGGCGTCCTCTAGGAGCAAACACTTCCTCATCTCCGCTCTCAAAAGTTGTGACACTATCAAATATCGGAGTTAGTGGTGCCACAACTGTATTACTCGTAGATGGCTCCGCATACGGGGCTTCTTGCTGTTCAATAGGAACGTCTTCATTCGTCTGTAGTATTGGCTCATCATCTCCACATGCATCAACTCCACAGGCATCATCCTGAGGCTCTCCAATAGAAGAATGCTGCTCATCGAGTGCTTCTTCATCCTCGGTTGACTGCTAGACGTAATATGCTGCATGATCATGTCTAGCTTCTTATTGAGCTCGGCTTGGACTATGCCTTGTTTTTCCATCATGTTCATGAGCTGTTGGTTTTGCCTCTCCATGATAGTGTCTGCCTTTCCATGATATTCTAGAGCTCTTGATTTTGCCTTTCCATCAAATTTACGAGCTCTTGATTTTGCCTTTCTGTGGTACCAAGCCAAGCGTCAATATATGCCCAGAGTTCATCAATGCCTCTATGTACAATATCATACATAGGTAGAGGACTCCTATCATGATGTTGTTGAGCCGGAGAGCTGTCCCTGCATTTAGCCTCTCTCTTCTCAGCATGCTCTATCTATTCATGAGGAGGACTCGATGCAGGCTGACGAGGAGGAGTCGATGCAGGCTGACGATGAAGAGTCGATGCAGGCTGAGAAGGAGTTGATGCAGGCCGATGAGGAGGAGTCGATGTAGGTTGAGAACGAGTCGATGCAGGCTACTGAGGAGGAGTCGATGCAGGCTGAGGAGGAGGACTCGATCCAGGCTGAGCATCCCTTTCCAGCTGTTCCGTGACCATTGGAGAATTGCACAACATGACTCTACCGGACAATAATTATGTCAGCCGGTTGACAGTATCATCAGCAGCATACTTCAGCATCTGAAACTCGACATAGTATCATTGTTGTCTTTCCTCGTCAGAGGGCTCAAAAATAGGAACAATACTCAACTGCATAATAATAAAACAACTGTTATCATTGAAGAATATAAGAAAATAAGAAAAAATCAAACAACTAACTAATTTTAAACCGCGCAACCAACATTTATTAAAAGGGTCGCGCAGTTCAAAACATTGGTCGCGCTATATAATTATTGGTCGCGCGGTCTCAACTAACATTAAACTGCAGCTTAGTGTACCTCGAGATCTACCAATATATCTTTAAGTCTGAGAGATTTGGAAGTCACAATGCTGGTTGATTCGTATCGCAGGCAATGAGGCAGTCTGCCCAGATAGACACGATTGGCAATAATATCCCATAGCTTTGGGATTGCCTCAATTGCCCAAACTTGGAAAAAAAATTTTCAATTTTCCATCACATTCAATTATCAAATCCACCAATCAAACAAAATGAAAGTATAAAAACCAAGAAGATTGAACCTGAAATATGTGCGCGCAACCATAAAAGTTATATTTCTCCGGTGCGGTCTTCTTCTTCTTCTGCCTTTCTTCATACTTGGCATTCAAATCAATGCTCAAGTAATCGGCAATGACCTCAAAACACACATTACCCTAAGGAAAACATTGAACAACTCTAGATCCATGATAATTTGGAAATAATATGGATCGATGTTGTTCTTGGGGTCCTGTGCCATCAAAAACCCGACCACCAAATAAACAAATGCTAACATAATTTGTTTTTTCTACTCCTAGACTCTGAATTCATACTTACAAACTTATTCCTAAGTTGGTCTACTATCACTCGGGCTCCTACTCAAAAAAGTTCATCCTTCAGACAGTCGTCCTTTGTAACTCTTTCTAAATCTGACTGAGAAGGTGGAAACCCGGTCTTCAATCCAGACATCAATGCAAACTCTTTTAATGAAAATCTAATTGGTTTTCCTCCAACTACGAACCATATCTCCTGCTTCTTCGATGTTTTAAGCTTCCGTTGCATAAGATAATGGACCAACTGTCCTGAGAAATCCCACTTTTCAGGCCAATAAATGAAATGCCCGAGCTGACTGTATGTCCGAAAAACCCTCAACTTGTTCGTATTGAGATTCTCTTTAATCGTCTGCAAGACATCTACTCGAGAACGAATTGTTACTTTCACTGAAAAAGACGCATTTCCAGTCATTTTCATGAAACATAGTGGAAGTTGTGCTGCGTATACCTTGCGAAGAACCTGCCAAAAATGACAAAAAGAACAAAAAAAAAAAAATCAGCTTTGAACAAAAGCAATTAATGGCCGAACAACAACACTGATAAAGTTCAATTTCTTACCTCATCATGAGCAAAATTTGTTAATCGTAGTACATTTGAAGATAGGGGCGAGTTTGCAGCATTTTGGGACGTCATTGTCGTATTAATTTCTGCATCAGAGCAATACAAATTCATGAAATAAAAAGCCAAAAAAGATACATAATCAATGACGCGGCTAATAATTATACTGCGCGGCTAATATTAGTTTGTGAACGACCAATATTTTCAAAATTGGTCGCACGATAATTAAACTGAACGACTAATATTGGATTTACTACTGAACGACTAATATTCGTATTAATATTGAACGACTAATAATGAATGACAAATATTGGTATTAAAAATGAACGACAAATACTGAACCATTAATAATGAACGACTAATATTGGTATAATAATGAACGACTAACACTGAACGACTAATATGATATTGATAATGAACGACTAATACTGAGCGACTAATAATGAACGATTAATATTGGTAGAGCAGTGCTAGACATACAAATTTCTTTTACCAACTTTTTAATACCAACCTATGTGTCATATTATTATTGGTGAGTGTTTATAATCTAATTAGAAGAATGCCAATCAAAACATGACACTTCAATTGCCACATAGGTTGGTATTAAAAGTTGGTAAAAGATTTTATATGTCTAGCATTATTCATATTGGTATTATGACTGAACGACTAATAACTAAACGACTAATAACTGAACGACTAATACTGAACGACTAATAATGAACGACTAAGACTGAACGACTAATTTTTGGATTAGTTAATACTGAACGACTAATACTGGTATATGAACGACCAATATTTTCAAAATTGGTCGCGCGATCGATAACCAGATTTCGACCCGCACCTGTAAATATTGGTCGCGACCATACTTGATTCCCGCTACATAGATTTCATTTTTGTAAAACAAACAACATATTTCTTGTTCCCTACTTGTCTAAGACTCTAAGATGAAATTCTCAGTTTTGGAAACCTTAAAAAAATTTCTCAACTGCTATGGAAACCCTAAAAAAAAAAGGCGTACCGAGGAAGAGCCGAAGAGACGGAGACGAGACTGGCCTTTCTTCTCGGTTAGAAAGAGAGAGAGCTCGAGTGCGAGGGTTTAGGGTTTAGGTGGGACTGCGATTTGAAGGTTTTCGTTTGTTGGGGGGGAGGAGGGGGGGGAGGAGGGGAGGGGGGGTATGGGGAACTCTGTTCGTTTGTTATGTGAGGGAGGGAAGAGGAAGAGTCGAGAGAAAGAAAGAGGGAAAGAGGGAATAATTTTAATGATTTAATTAAAAGTTAATTAAATTTTAAAAGTGCCACATCAGATGTTTCAAATAAAATAAAAACATAAAAAGTCATTTTATAAATATTGATTTTATGTTATGTCATTTTCCATTTGCCCCTTTCCTCTAGGACTTCTATTGCACCTCTATCGATCACTCATCTCTATGCCTCCGCCAACGACTCTGATTTCGTGGGACTTTTTGAGCTCTCGAAGACCCTCACAAGCCCGATGGCAGAGTTGAGAGTATGGGTGAGCATTGGGCGGTTTTCGGTTTTTTGGGCGGTTTCGGTTTCGGGAAAAGCGTCGAAATTATAAAAACTCAAACCCAAAACTGCCCAAAAATATATTGGGCGGTTTCGGTTTTGGTATGGCGATTTTTGGGCGGTTTTGGGCGGTTAACCAAAAAGTAAAATATGTCACTTATTTCGAACTTTATTTTCAAGAGAAAGATTGTCTCATAAAAAACATATACAAAATATTTTGTTCATAAACTTGAAAACATATTATCTAAAAACTTGTAAGCAATTAATTCACAATCACAATTCACAAGTTTACATTTCATAATTCTCAATCACAAGTCCACAATCACAAATTCACAATTCACGATCCACAACTCACAATTAAATTTCACAATCACAATTCACAACTCACAATTAAGTTTCACAATCACAAATTCACAATTCACAAGTTCACAACTCACACATTCACATTCACATTTCACATTTCACATTTCACATTTCACATTTCACATTTTCACATTCCACAATTCACAATTCACAATTTATAATCACAATCACAATCACAATCACAATTCACAATCAACAATCACAAGTTCACAACTCACAACTCACAAGTTCACAATTCAGAAGTTCACAACTCACAACTCCTTCACAATCTACAACCACAATCACAAATAAAACTTCACAACTCACAACTCCTTCACAATCTACAACCACAATCACAATTAAAACTTCACAATTCATAATTCACATAATTTAATGTGTATTTCACCTTTAGAACATAATGTATTTTTCAATTGAGAGGAAGAGATTGTTACCTCAAAACAAATGCCGACGGCAAGGGGCTCAGACGAAGGAGAACTCGGAGGTAGGGGCTCGGTTGGGGGCTTCGGAGGTCGGGGGCTTCGGAGGTCGGGGGCTCGAAGGTCGGCGGGGCCGGGGGGCTTGGGGTCGACGGGGCTGGGGTCGACGGGGCCTGAGGTCGGCGGGGCTGGGGTCGGGGGTCTCGAGGTCGGCGGGCCTCGGGGTCGGCGGAGGGCTGGGGTCGGGAGGCTGGGGTCGAGGGTCTCAGGGGGCTGGTGTCGGAAGGCTAGGGTCGGGAGGCTCAAGGGGCTGGGGTCGGGAGGCTCAGGGGGCTGGGGTCGGGAGGCTCAGGGGGCTGGGGTCGGGAGGCTGAGGTCGGGTGGCTCAGGGGGCTGGGGTCGGGCGGCTGGGGTCGGAGGTCTTGGGGTCGGGGGCTCGGGGTCGGAGGGCTCAGGGTCAGCGGGGCTCACGGCTCAGAGGGCTGGAGGTCGAAGAGCTCGGCGGTCGGAGGTCGGAGGACTCGGGGTCGGCGGTTCGGCGGTCGGCGGGTTCAGAGGTCGGCGTCAAGGGCTCTGGGTTGGGACTCGGGGGGCTGGAGGTCGAAGGGGACTGGGAGAGGCCAGAGGGTTGAGCTTAAAACTCTAGGGCAAAAGTGAAAAAATAGCCCAAAATTTTGGGCGGTTTCGGTAATACCGAAATTTAATTTTTCAAAACCGAAATCCGCCCAAAAAACTTTCGGTAATTACCAAAACCGCCCAAATTTTTTTGGGCACCGAAAATCTTAGTTTTTTTGGGCGGTTTTGGTTTCGGGCGGGCGGTATTCCGGTTTTCGGTTATTTATGCACAGCCCTAGAGAGTAGTGAGGTGTTGGGCCTTCACGTGGGCTTTAAAGCTGTCGCAAAGGCTATTGACTAAGAGAGCCATCTCCTGCTTGTCGGTCAGATCACCAGCATTGCTCAAACCAGGTTCAGTTTTCCTGGATCATCGATGTTTGTTTTAGCTTACAGATCTCTTTGAAGGCGTCAGCTACTAGTGACGAACCAAAACTTTCGAAAAACTCATCCTTCATCCGCGGCCAATCCATGTCCTTCTTGCGGGCTTTCATTCGCTGCAACTAAATCTGAGCATTACCAGACAAATGGCATGAAGCGAGTCGAACCTTCTCGTCTTCTGCCGTGTCGTGATACTCAAAGAATTGCTCGGCCCGGCTGATCCAAGTAATCAGATCGTCTGACCTGTCATGGCGCCGGAAGTACAGCTTGGCAAATTTTGGAACACACTCGCCGCTTGATCTACATCCGAAAAACCCACCCGAAGAGCCCCCACCTGTCGTCGGTCGCCATGGAGAACCTTGAGTGCTGGTGGCGTCTTCCCGTGCAAGAAGCAGCATCAACAACTCTCCTATTTGTTGTTTGATTTCTTTTTGCCCCAAACTCAGAGATTTGTACCGTTGCTCAAGGAGCTGGATCCGGTTGCTCTTCACCATGTCTGGCTCTAATACCAAGCTGTTAAAAGTGTCGTAGTTTGCCGAGTTTCCACGGCCACGGCCCCGACCTCCCCGAGCTATGGTGCCACGCTTGGACAGAGAAACAAGCCAAAGGGAAAGAGAAGAGCAATGCTCTGATGGGAGTTTTTTGGAAAATAAGTTTGATCTCCTTCTTTTCATTCTGTCACGATTTAAGTACAATAGCTAATACCCAAACGACCTGTAAGTTCCACTTAAACAAATAAACGACACCAACATAGACTACATTGGTCCAGACCCAACAAAAGATAGTAATAGAAATTGCTAAATGATAAACGACACGGACGCAACCTTTATTGACTCCAATCACTAATAACTGTAACATTGTTCCATGCATTTTGTTAAAATAATACTTGTTTCATGAGTTTTGTTTAATTAAGATTTCCGTATGCAGATGGATTATCAAGGTATTTTGATTTATCTCTATCGATGTAGGACTCATTTAATAAATGTGTATTAATAGATCTTAATGAGTATTAAGAACCGTGTCAAATTGAATCCTAATTGTGATTCTGTATTCGTCGTGTTTAACTAGTTATTTAATCATATTAGTCATGTCCGATCCGCTTAAACTCATATTTATTTATGAAAGATTCAGACACACGCTAATTTTCATGTCGCGTCTGCACTTGAATTTCTGTTCATTATATATATACACTATATACTAAAAATTAAGTACCTCAATTAAAAAAAAAGCAAAATTTATGCAAATTTACTTAATTGTAGTTTGAAAAATAGATTAATTGGTGAGCAAAGTGCAAACACCTCTATGACCTCTCGTCAACCGTTCAACTTGAGTCATTGGCAAAGAACGAAAACATAAAGATATACTCTAGACGGTGCGTTTTGAGGGCCCTGCTGTTGCACCGTAATAATCCAAGGTGAAGAAGTAGGTGATTCCTCTCTCTCTCTCACCTTCACTCTCTCAAAGAAGCAGCTCTTGACAATGGCGAAAGATTAATAAGAACGAAATTCTGATTAAACATCCAATCTTCTTCTTCTTCTTCTCTGGTCTTCTCTCCAAAATGCGCTCCAAGGACAGAATTTCTTACTTCTACGATGGTTCTCTTCTTTATCTCTCTCATCTTTGGCTTCACTTTTTTCCTCAACTTTATGCTTTTTGTTTTTCATTTTCTGTATCTTTTTTCCTCTCTTTTTTTATGATATAGTTTATATAATTGTCGTTGTATTATCTTAGTTTCTATTGTATATAAAAAAAAGCTTGAATCTTTTTGTGCGTAGCCATAGCTCTGGCTCTTTTTTTTTTTTTTTTTTTTCAAGTACGTCTTTTTTCCTGATTTGGATGCTGAGAAAATTTGTGGGCAAATACAAGTTGAATGCTATTATTATTATTATTATTTATAGTTGGTATTAGAAAAACGTAATTACGTTTCTGGGTTTTGTTCTGTATTGCTATTTGGCTTGATTTATTCGATGACCAAACAGGGTTTATGGGATATAGAGTTGATTTGTGTTCCTAGGAAATTAATCTTATTCTTATGGAAATTAGAGATATATTTTGTGAGATAGAAAATAAAGCTAGAAAGATTTAGTTCACTCGGGGGAACCAAGAACTCCAAAATTGCTCAAATTTATCTGAAGATAACTTGAAACTTTATGGGGAAAAAAATAAATGAGGAAGAATTTTTTATTTCCAGCACCATGATCAGAGGGGGAAAAAAAGTAACACCTAAGCGTGAAAGATATGAATTGTGGAAGTTTGTATAAAAATGCCTTTCAAAGGTTAGGAGAGAAACTGAAAGAAGTATTTTTATTTTCTTTGGTTGCAGGGGATGTGGGCAGTGTTTACTTTGGACCGAACCATCCGATGAAACCTCACCGTCTATGTATGACTCACCATCTCGTCCTCTCCTACGATCTCCACAAGAAGATGGAAATTTATGTTGGTCACTGTTTCTTGTAGTTTTAGCTTATTTCCCATTGCTATCTATTGCTTATGTTTTAACGATATCGATCATAGACCCCGGCCTGACTCTTAAAATAATTGTATTAGGATGTTGATTATTTCTTGCATAAAATGTTGTGAAGTTTGAACTGAAAGTTTGAAGTTGGCACCGTTGCTAACTCGGACGTTTTAGTGGTCGGGGGAAACTTGATCGGAAGATAAAAAAAGGTTTTCGTTTTGTTGCTGTGATATCTCAGTAAAGTCTATAGGTGTTCCATAATTTTGATCTTTTTGTTGTTGTCTCTATTATATTGCAGCGGCCACACAAGGCATATCCAGTTGAGCTCGCTCAATTCCATTCGGACGACTATGTTTCATTTCTACATCGGATAACACCTGATACTCAGCATTTGTTCTCAAACGAATTGGCAAAATGTATGCAGTTTTTTTTTTTTTTTTTTTTTTTTTTTTGTATTCAGCACCTCTTATTATATTACAAATAAAGATGCAAGCATTCATATGGATAGAAAGACTTTTGAGGCATTGAGAAATGCATTTTCTTGAATCACATGAAGTGGAAAAGACTGTTTGCTTTTCTCGTACGTCTAAACATTATAACTTTTTGATGGGCTAGATTGAGAAGCAGGTATACTCGTTTTGGTTACTTGTATAATCTTTCGTATTTACAGTGTGTTGGGTTAGAAGTCATGCAATGGGTTTATGCCGAGTGCCAATGACTTATAAGAATGCAAGAGTGTTAGGGGTTGTTTTTCTTGAGTTTGGTGTTTTTGGATATATTTGCTTCCTAAAATACTCTACTTAAACGTGCAAATTCTTATGATTTACAACTGACTGTGAATAATAGACTCTAATTTGATTGTTATGCCCTTGAATACTTTTTCCAGATTCTTTGTTCTCTTATTCAAGAAATTACTTCCTAATTGCTTTCTTTTGCGTTCTTTATCAGATAATCTAGGAGAAGATTGCCCTGTGTTTGAGAACTTGTTTGAATTTTGCCAAATATATGCTGGTGGAACGATAGGTAATCGGATGAGTTTGGCCTATTCTTATAATTGTTTCATGTTATTTTTATTCTTGTTTTAAACTCGTTGATATTTGCAAGCAGATGCGGCACGCAGATTGAACAACCAACTTTGTGACATTGCTATAAATTGGGCTGGTGGTCTACACCACGCCAAGAAATGTGAAGCCTCTGGGTTTTGCTATATAAATGACTTGGTCTTGGGGATTTTGGAACTTTTAAAACATCACGCTCGTGTTCTGTATATCGACATAGACGTGCATCATGGTGATGGTGTTGAAGAAGCTTTTTATTTCACTGACAGGTTAATAACCTTTGGTGTGGGTGCATTTTTTTTTTTTAATTCTTTTTTCAAATTTAATCTGATAGTATAGGTGTTCGACATAGTGGAGTAGAACTGAAAAAGCTAATACTTATCTATTGCCTCTAGTAAACTCGAGGGAATGGCAGATTGGGTTTTGTGGCTGTAGCATTTCATGTTTGTTTTATTGTGGTGCCCTAAGCCGATCAAATCTGTTTGGTTGTCTGACCCTATAAGACGACCAACACTTGCATGGATACTAATTTCTGGTTTTCGACTTTTATCATATCTCTTTATTGATACCCTAAGCTTTGAACTCTAATTGATTGAACATGGCAGGGTGATGACTGTCAGTTTTCACAAGTTTGGTGACATGTTTTTTCCTGGAACTGGTGACGTTAAGGTGACTTTTTTAATCTTCGTATATCTAGTAATTCCAGAATAATGGAAGTTTTTGAAACTATTTCATCATGAGCTAATTTTCTGTCCTAAGCTAGTTAATCTAGAAGCATGTACTTTTGATCTCAATTTATTTTCCCCACTTGAATGTCATGTACCCGCTTAAATACCACAATACTTGTCTCTCCACAAGTGCTTTCCAAAACATTCAATTTTATCTTTTATGAAGTTTATGCTGTCGCCCACCAACTTAATTTGTTTTTCTACTATTACAGATTCATGGAATCTTTTTTTTATGGAGTGGTTGTGCTCCTGTTCTTTTTAATTCAACCCTTTAACTCTTATGAAGAGAACCCTATATTTCGACAATACGGAATTTCTACCAATTACCCTACCCTGTCGTGTTTACTGTTATCCACAAATTAAACGACTTGCATTTCATTTTTGGAAACTATATGGGGTGCATCTTAATTGTTCTTAAATTTTGTTTTTGTTTATCGACTTTGCATTCATTTTTATCTAAAAAAATCAAGCATTGTGCTTTATGGACCGACATTTCTTTCCGCTTTTTTCTTTTTTCCCCCTACCCAGAAGTCTATATTCGAATTCTTGTGATTTTCATTGATATTTGCATTTTAAAAGGAAATAGGAGAAAGAGAAGGAAAGTTTTATGCCATTAATGTTCCGCTGAAGGACGGGATAGATGACACCAGCTTCACTCGTCTTTTCAAAACTGTAAGTTCTGCCAGAAGCATCCGTGTGTTTATGATTAGTGACAGGATATCGTGCATGTCAAATCAAGTATTGACTCTTTTATTTTCTTGTGAATTTCAATTTTGTAGATTATTTCCAAGGTTGTTGAAACATATCGACCGGGTGCCATAGTTCTCCAATGTGGGGCAGATTCTCTAGCTGGAGATCGCTTGGGCTGCTTCAATCTTTCCATTGATGGTGCGTCTTTACTTGTTTCAGACGTTACTCGTCCCAATCTTTTTCGGTCACTGTTACCCTTTTTTTTTTTGCAGTAATGGTCTCTAACTAGCTGGCCATTGGTTGACTTATTCGGCTAGTTATACTAAGTGGTGTCTTTTGATGCTTCTAACAGGTCATGCTGAATGTGTTAGGTTTGTGAAGAAATTCAATTTGCCACTACTGGTATTTCTTCTTCTTGATTGTGTTTTCTATAGATCATAATATCCGTATTGGTGTCTGTTAAGCACAAACTAGATTCAAAGCAATTATCAAGTCCAATAGTAAGATTAAGAGCAATAGAACAGATCAAATACTGAAATCACTGTTCTGTTGAATTGGAAAGGGTAAATAATGAAGTACAGATAATCCAAGCGCTCGAGAGGATTGGTACTCTCCCAAATGAGCGTAGCTCACACAAAACAAACTTTCTGAATGAATCTGACCTTCCCAGACCCTGTCCCCTATATTCCCACATCAGGGAGTCACACCACACACGTACTCACACTGCCACCTCAGCCCTTCTATAACTAACTTATTACATCACCATGCTTCATCACACGTCACCAGCCTTGGCAACCTTACCCTTGCGCCTAGAATAAGTGAAACGGACTTGAGGCCTAACAGTGTCGCCATTAGCTTATGAAGAGGAAATGTTTTCCCGCAGGTTACTGGAGGTGGTGGATACACAAAAGAGAACGTTGCTCGATGTTGGACCGTTGAAACGGGAGCTCTTCTAGACACAGAGCTTCCAAATGGTATTCTGAATCTATCTCACTTTATCTTCTAAGGCTTGGTTCGAAATTGTGGCAAAGTGATGTCAATTTTTTTTCTTTAAATAAATTTGGAAGCAGCAAAGTTTGTGTTATATGTGTTACTTTTATATGTTCAACTTTTTTCCCTTTTGATAATGAAAACTTCATTGAAACTTGACACATTTCAATGAAAAAACGAGGACGAGGAGTCCCACTTAAATAAAATAAAAAAACAGCCAATGAAAACGAAAAAAAAAACAAAAAACAAAAAAAAAATCCGAAAGAGGCTAATAATATAGCTTTTTCATACAATTCTGTTAGGGAACAAACCAGTAAAACAGGGTATTCGAGAGACCCTTGACTCTCCTTAGACTCACACTTTTTAACTGAATAATTCGATACCTTCATTTCATTCATTTTCTCGCTTATATTCTCATCAATCCAATACAGACCATCATAACTAACTATGACATCAGCAAATTAAAAATGATAACAGCAGAATAACAAAAACTAACAATAACAGAAATAGCAAATCCATAATATCAGAAATAACAACTAAGTCCTCCTAGCTAAACTTAATTCTATTTCCCTCCCGAGCTTGCTTTCTTCTTCCTCCTAGCGTACGTGAACAACAACGGTGGCTTATCAATACCCGCCGCCCACACTTTCACCTTGTCCTCAAGGTGAAACTCGGGAAAATGGAGCTTGATGTCCTCAAAAAATTCCCAGGTGCTGTCGGTCGCAGGAAGTCCTTCCCATTGAATCAAGACCTCCGGTTCATTGTGCTGCCCCGGTCGGACCCCCATGACCTTCTCTGGTTTGACGGCGAGTTCGAGATCAGTGGTGAGTTGAGGAGGGAGAGTTGTCGCAGCCTGATTCTGCCCAAGTGCTCCACGCAATTGAGAGACATGAAATACAGGATGTATAACTGCCTCAGGCGGTAGTTGGAGCTTATAAGCAACAGCACCCACCTTCTTCAACACCGGATAAGGTCCATAATATCTCAGGGCCAGCTTCTCATTTCGCCGCTTAGCCAATGAGCGTTGTCGGTAAGGCCGAATCTTGAGGTAAACCAGGTCTCCTTCCTCGAATTGCACATCTCGACGTTTTTGATCCGCCGTCTTCTTCATCCGCTGTTGGGCGCGCGACAAATGTTGCCGGAGGAGTTCAAGTGTGTTGTCTCGCTGATCAAGCAGCTGGTCCACCGACCCAACAGGAGTAGATGAAGCTTCATACCGGATCAGCGGAGGTGGGTCGCGGCCATAAACACATCGGAATGGAGTCATACGGGCCGCGGTGTGGTAATTGGTGTTATACCAAAACTCTGCCCAAGCTAACCATCGATGCCACTGTCGGGGCCGTTCCGAGGAAAAACAACGCAAATAAGTCTCGAGCGTTCTGTTGACCACCTCGGATTGACCATCCGTTTGTGGATGATACGCCGAACTTCTCTTCAGCACCGTGCCCTGCATTTTGAACAACTCTGTCCAAAAAGCACTCAAAAACACCTTGTCACGATCGGAAACAATCGAGCGTGGAATCCCATGCAACCTTACCACCTCCCGCATAAAGAGATCCGCCACGGACTTAGCTGAAAATGGGTGTTTCAGAGCAAGGAAGTGGGCGTACTTACTTAGGCGGTCCACAACCACCAAGAGCGTGTCATACCCCTCCGAAATCGGCAGTCCCTCCACGAAATCCATAGAGATGTCCTCCCAAATCTGCTCGGGAATAGGTAGTGGCTGTAGCAATCCCGCCGGACTGAGGGAGGAAGTTTTATTGCGTTGACACACTTCGCAACAAGCAACATACTCCGCCACTGCCTTCTTCATGCCCACCCAATACCACCCAATAGCCATCCGGTGCAAAGTTTTAAGGACTCCCGAGTGGCCCCCCGCGGGGCTGTCATGGTATTCCCTAAGCAATACCGAAATAAGTGGGGCAGTTCGGGATATGGCAACTCGGCCCTTATACAAAAGGCGTCCCTGCTGCATCGAGAAATTAGGATTGAAGGGTTCTCCCATTAAGATAGCTTGCTTAATCTTTAAGAGGTCGGGATCGTTATCAGTTTGTGCCATATCCTCGGTAAGTGCTAGCGGCTCGACAACACTAAGCGCATTCAACTCCGATGGGGGTTCTCGACGAGACAACGCGTCGGCTGCTTTGTTTAGAGGACCAGGTCGATATTCAATGTCAAAGTGATACCCGAGAAGCTTAGAAAGCCATTTCTGATGTTCCATACTAACCAACCGCTGCTCGAGGAGAAATTTCAAACTTTTTTGATCAGTTCGCACAATGAATTGGCGCCCCACTAAATAAGTACGCCATCGACGCACCGCCAACACTATGGCCATGAGTTCCTTCTCGTATATCGACTTGTTCCGCGCGCGGTGGGACAACACATGGCTGTAATAAGCAATAGGCCTTTGATCTTGCATTAAGACAGCCCCTATGCCATAGCCAGAAGCGTCGGTCTCGATAACAAAAGGACGAGAAAAGTCAGGGAGGGCTAAGACCGGAACAGTGGTCAAAGCGTGTTTAAGCCTCTCAAATGCCTCGTCGGCCGCTGCATTCCACCCAAATGCATCCTTTTTCAATTGCGCGGTGAGCGGCCACGCTATTGTTCCAAAGCTCGCCACAAACTTGCGGTAGTACCCCGCCAATCCCAAGAATCCCCGCAACTCACGCAACGAGCGCGGTACCGGCCAATCACACACGGCTGCGATTTTTGAGGGGTCCACCGCCACCCCATTCCCGGAAATTATGTGCCCAAGGTATTCCAATTGGGCTTGGCCGAACCTGCATTTTTTTTTATTCACCGAGAGATGGTTCTCGGAGAGCACCGACAACACAATCTCCAAATGGCGCACATGAGTTTCCATATCAACACTATAAACAAGGATGTCATCAAAAAACACTAGCACAAACTTAAGCAAATAGGGACGAAAGATGGAGTTCATCAGTGCTTGGAACGTCGCCGGTGCATTCATGAGGCCAAACGGCATGACACGAAACTCGTAGTGCCCCTCATGTGTACGGAATGCCGTCTTGGGGATATCCTCTTCACGAACCCGGATCTGGTGGTATCCCGAGCGAAGGTCAAGTTTCGAAAAGATGGCCGCCCCGTGCAACTCGTCCAGCAGCTCCTCGATGACCGTAATAGGAAACTTATCCGGGACGGTCGCCTTGTTCAGCGCGCGGTAGTCCGCACAAAATCGCCATCCCCCATCCTTCTTCGGTACTAACAAAACCGGACTTGAGTACGGACTGACGCTGGGCCGGATAATGCCTGCTTGCAACATCTCAGCAACGAGACGCTCAAGCTCATCCTTCTGAGCTTGCGGGTAGCGATAAGGACGCACGCTAACCGGAGCCGTGCCCTCCTTAAGTGTGATGGAGTGGTCGCATGGGCGAGATGGTGGGAGCCCCGGTAGGGGCTGAAAAATCCCCGCGAATTGATCAAGTATAGCCGTCAAGGGGTCCGGTACTTGTCCGTCCATGGTCGCTGCCTCAACTACCCCCAACTCAAGTACCCATCCACTCTTCTCCTGGCGAGCTACCTTGAGTAGTGTTTTTAAGGATACCTCAGTCTTGCTCAGCCCCGGCTCGCCACGAAGAGCCACAGCCACGCCTCCAACCTTGAAGCGCATCTCGAGACGCTGCCAATCAATCTGCATAGCGCCAAGGGACCCCAACCACTGGATCCCTAGGATGACGTCCATACTACCAAGTTGGAGTGGGAGAAAATCCTCCACAATCTCCAGAGTCTGCAAGGAAAGAATCACCCCCCGGCATACCCCTCCGCCTTGGACAGACTGACCCGTCCCAGTTAAAATGCCATAGTTCGCCGTTGCGGAAATCGGGAGGCTCAGGCGCTGCACCAAATCCATAGAGATGAAATTATGACTCGCTCCGGAGTCGATAAGCACGACGACATCTGTGTTTTTCACTTGTCCCATAAGCTTCATCGTCTGCGGCGAAGTCAGACCCACCACTGAGTTGATGGAAAGCTCAATCACGGAACCCCCCACATCTGGTTGCTCTTCCTGCTGTTCCGGGTCTTCCACCGCCCCCTCTACCTCCAAAACTTCATCTTCGTCGTGCACGAGCAGCACCTGTAGTTCACGGCGCCGGCACACATGGCCCACTGCCCATTTTTCATCACAGCGAAAGCAGATACCCTTCTCCTTTTTGGCTTGCCACTCGGCGTCAGTGAGCCGACGAAACCCAGGGTTGGGTCGCGCAGGGGATGCGCGATCGGGCCTCTCCGGAGTTTGGGTCCACTTGAGGGCCTGAGGAGGAACTACCCAAGTTGGGCCGGCCCAAGGAGGTTGTGGGCCCTTAGGGTTTGGGCTGGCAGACACAGAAAGAGGTCGTCCTCCCCGGAGAGAAAGGTTTCGCTCTTCAACTCGTTGGGCCATCTCCATGATGCGTCCTAACCCCGACGGTTGCATGAGCCGGATCTCAGCCCGGATGTCCGGCCGAAGACCATTAACGAAACTCCCCTCCAACACCGTCTCTGGCACATCTGTCAACGGAGCAGCCAACATCTCAAACTGGCGGCGATAGTCACGGACCGAACTCACCTAGTTTAAGGCGAGAAGCTTCTCGCACGAGCTTCCCTCCTGCGACTCCCGGAAACGATTGAGTAAGGCCGACCGCAGCTCGAGCCAACTTCCAATCGGGCGTCGACCATCTGCCCATTGGAACCAAGCCAGTGCCTCGCCGTCCAAACTAATGACCGCCGCCTCGAGCTTCTCCGTCTCCGTCAAGCGGCAAACGGTGAAGTAGCGCTCGGCCCGAAAAATCCATCCCTCCGGATTCACCCCTTCAAACACCGGCAGCTCGAGCCGCCTGACTCGCGCTTCGGAACTCAAGTCACTGGTGCGGGTGGTCGAACGCTCCGGAGTCTCCGCCTGTCCCCCCGTCATCGCCTCCGAGCGCGTCTGGCCTGCCGACTCCCCTGGTCCCGGTCGGATTGTCAACCGATCGAGGCGCTCCATGATGGAAGCCCACTGCTGCTGGAGAGTAGCCTGAAGCTCGCCCTTCACGTCCGCCAGATTCTGACTCAGCTCGTGCTGAACCAGATCGAGCCGTTCCTCAACCGCTCCTAACCGGTCCTCCGGTGCCGCCGGCGGTAGTGCACTCGCCGTCGCTCGTTTCCCAGCCATCGGTGCTCTGATACCAATTTGTTAGGGAACAAACCAGTAAAACAGGGTATTCGAGAGACCCTTGACTCTCCTTAGACTCACACTTTTTCACTGAATAATTCGATACCTTCATTTCATTCATTTTCTCGCTTATATTCTCATCAATCCAATACAGACCATCATAACTAACTATGACATCAGCAAATTAAAAATGACAACAGCAGAATAACAAAAACTAACAATAACAGAAATAGCAAATCCATAATATCAGAAATAACAACTAAGTCCTCCTAGCTAAACTTAATTCTATTTCCCTCCCGAGCTTGCTTTCTTCTTCCTCCTAGCGTACGTGAACAACAACGGTGGCTTATCAAATTCCTATAGATCAGTGAAGCCTTTTCTCTATCTAAATAACCCATAAGATTGCCAACACCGCACATTTCCAAATCACTCAGTCATTTCATTACTCCCAAAGCCAAATACCCAATTTAAAGTCTACATCTTGTAATAGAAGAGTAGACATGTGCCTTGCAAATCTGCAATGAAGAAACACATGATCCACATTCTCTTTAGCAGCCCTGCACATCACACACCAAGAAAGAGACGTCAGACTTACAGTTTCAAAAGTGAAAATAATTTAATACATTACTCCTTGTTTTTCTGTGAGTAATGGGTAGTAGATGCTATTTGAATACTTTGACAAACTTCTCATAGAGTTGTTTGTTCCATTATCCCCATTCTAGTTTCGTCAGTTTCTTCTCTCTCTTTCTTTCTTTCTTTCTTTCTTTCTTATTTTTATGTTGCATATCGCGGTCTGTTGATGCTGTTCAACAATAGTCTTTTTTTTATTTTTTATTTTTATTTTTTTTATATGAATCTGTGATTATGTAGGGGCTATTCTGATTCCTTAATGTATCTTCCATTCTGTCCACATTTTGAATGTTCTAGTACTACTTTGATATTTTCTGCAGAGATCCCAGATAACGAGTATATTAAGTACTTCGCACCAGAGTACTCATTGAAGATTCCAAATGGGCATATAGTATGTAACTTTTTGAACAATTTAGTTGCTGTCCTGTAATAATCCTTCTTTTTCTTTAAATAATGCTTTTTTGGGTACCAAAATTTATCGTCGACTTTAGCATAATTGTTATGGCTTTATTATTTCAAATCCATAGTTACTATAAGGTTTTGCAATTTTGAGTTTCCCATTTTTCCTTCCCCCTTCTTATTATCAATCGTGCAGGAGAACTTAAATAGCAAATCATACCTCGCCACAATAAAAGTCCAGGTTCTGGAGAACCTCCGTAACATTCAACATGCTCCGAGTGTACAAATGCAGGAGGTGAATAACTCATCATTTTTCTTTACCAAACCTTAGGACGATTACGATATTATCACACCAAAGTCGCTTCCGCTGGCGATGATTCTTGGCACATTTGGATCAGACATCAAGTCTCACATTTTATACGTGCCAATCGTTTTCTATTTGAATTTGACTAAATGTTGATTCTTATGGTTTGCTGCTCAACCAGTACTGAAATTTTCTTAAAAGATATCCCGTTTCACGTATCCGATTGTGTTGTGAACTTTGTACTATTGTGGCTACTGTTTCTTCAGACAAAGAACAGAATCGTGCTTGTGTTCGTACTTGATCCTTACTGCTGCGTGTTTGGCAGGTTCCTCCTGACTTTTATATCCCCGATTTTGATGAGGACGAGCAGAACCCAGATGAGCGTGTAGATCGTAAGTGAAAACTAATAAAATTCACACCGACGTGCACTTTTTTTCCCCTTCATCCTCCTTGTTCATGCTTTTAGGAGATGAGAGTTTTCTTCCGCTTTTGACTATTTTTCCTTCCAAAATTTATGGAAATCCTTTGCAGAGCACACTCGGGACAAGCAAATCCAACGTGACGATGAATATTACGACGGAGACAATGATAATGATCAGAACATGGACGATTCATAGCTTTTACTTGTGTAATATGCAGACTTTACCTCCTAGATTAGGCGGGGTAGATATGACCGCAACGATGATTTGAGACTTAAGTTCTCATCATTAAAAATTTAAAACAATCGACTTGTGTGCCGCGGAGGGGTGGACGCACCTGCTTTTTGTATGACTTAAGGGTTTTTTTTTTTTTTTTCATTTTGTTTTTCTTTTTGCTGTGCCTGTAAACTGGATTGGTAGTTATGATTTTGCAGCTGCTTGGAGTATATAGACTTTAATTTTTGAAAAAAACTTTGGAAGTAATGTAAATAGTACCCATTATGTGTATGAGACACTTGAATCCTTGTGACCTTGGCATTGATTCATTATTGCATTACTTGTGAACATAATTGAGTTATAATTGAGAAGGAGCTTTGAGCTGAATCCGAAGTTTCTCATTTTACACAATGCTATTAATAAGGCCATTTCTTTTAGAGTCTGGCAATGTTGGCACTTTGTCCATTGATGATATGGTTAAAAAGAGGGATTAGTTCTATTTTTGAAAGAGGAGAGTCTAGACTTTACTTGTCGCTTCAACATTATGGTTTTGGTGTTGGTGGTATTTGTAAACACACATTCTTTCATGGTTCCTTGTCTCTCATTACTTTATATTAACACTTTCTAATAAATACTAGATTAGATTAAAACTGGACTAGACTGAATGAGATTGTATTTAGTGTTATACTGTTATCATCTGTTTATTATATTCTACGATACACAGGCTATTTTATAAAAACAAAAAATTTTGGATTTTTTTAAAGATAAAAACACGTATCGTAGAACTAGAATTTCCCCTTTATTGTAGTTGGGAAGTAATGATAAAGAAGCCTCATTAATTAGGTTGTTGTAAATTACTCTTAACGGCGCCGTTTCAAGTCTGTAAGCAGAGCAAATCCCGCGCGGCCACGCGAAAAACCGAGGGAAATTAAAAACCAAAAAAAAAAAGAGAAAAAGAAACGCTCTAACACATACAGCTATAGTATTCTCTAGAACTCTCCGACTGAAAATCTCTAAACAGACGAAGAACACAGCCACTCTTGAGCGTTCAAACTGAAGAATTCAGCGATCGATTCACTCAACTTTGGGATATATATATATATATACACATATAGATATATATCGTGATTGATTGTGATTCGGTTATTTTTGTCTCATCCACTGATGATGTATGCGCTCAAATAATGCTTTTCTCTCTCCCTCTCTCTCTTCCTTTATTTTTCTCTCACTGCACTGGAATTTTCGGGTCTGAGTGCTATATTTTGTCATTACTGATTTCTTTTTATTTCTTTTTCATGAAGGCATGTTGTTTTGTTTGATTCACAGTTTGAACTGATCTTTAGTTTTCCCGTTTCATAAACAATCAAAGACCAACGTTGGTGTTTTTTTTTTCCATAATTGTCACAACGAAGAGACCTTTTTTTTTTTTTTTTTTTCTTTTTTTCAGGGTTGTTATCTTTACCATAGTGTGGGAATCGAACTGAGGATAGAATTCTCCAATGGCTACTTCAGAAGCTGCCCTGCAGGTCTTATCCGCTTCATTCCCTCGCTTTTGTGGTCTCAATGGAGTCATTTCTTCAGCTAAATGTACACGAAGAAGAGGAGGTTTAGCCACTCGCCAAGGGTTTAGCGCTTCGAGAATAGCGCACAATGAGCTGAGGATAAACGCGTCTAAGGGTACAAAATGTGTTCTTTGCAGAAGGGACGGAGTTCATCGGTTGGAATCTATGAGTTGTGAATGTCTGCGGGCTAAATGTGTCAACGGGACATCTGCATCCGGTGTCGATGGCAGCACGGAGAAGCCGCAGCTTAAAAACGAGGAAAGAAGTCCTGGTTTTGATGGTAATCGGGGTTCGAGCGGAGCAATCGGAGAAGAGTTGTGCATTGGTAGGGAGAATGGGGTTGAGGAGGAGGCTTGGAAGTTACTGAAAGAGTCTGTTGTTTACTACTGTAATACGCCGGTTGGAACGATTGCTGCGAATGACCCGAGCAGCTCTAGTACTCTGAACTATGATCAGGTCTTTATTCGGGACTTCGTGCCTTCGGGAATAGCTTTCCTTTTGAAGGGAGAGTATGATATTGTGAGGAACTTCCTGCTTCACACCCTCCAGTTGCAGGTAATTGTGCCATTATTGAAAAAAGTTTTACTGCGTTTTTGCGACCCGTTACTCGTTTCCTTGGATAGCGCTTGTTTCAATGGAGGATTACATTTAAATATTTACCATGGAGAAATAAATGGATGAGCTAAGTTGGCTGTTATAATTGTTATGTTTTGCTTGAAGCTTAGTAAGTTATTTAGTATTAAGTTTTCGAGGTACTGTCTCTTAATGTATAATTCGATCTTTGTACATATTTTACTATAAACATGGATTGAAGAGTAGTTATTAGTTTTCTCAACTTGTATTGAACATTTTACGAAGCTATTAACCACTTATTTACTCTTTTGAGGATCCAAGTTCTCAAGTATTTTCATTTTAAATATAGGTCTCTTTCTTACAATTGATAGGAAGCATTGCCTCAAAGCAATATTTTGACATTTGACTCTTCTATTGAACACGTCTAACACGTGTCTCTTGTTCTCTGGTTGGTAGAGCTGGGAGAAAACTATGGATTGCCATAGTCCTGGTCAAGGACTAATGCCTGCCAGTTTCAAAGTTCGCACAATTCCTCTTGACGGCGATGATTCTGCAACCGAAGATGTATTAGATCCTGACTTTGGTGAGGCTGCAATTGGTCGTGTTGCGCCGGTTGACTCTGGTGAGAATTGATTTTCTCTTACTTATGTATTTCTTGTAATGTCATATCAGCAAACACTTCACTAAATATGCTCTTGTGTTTCCCCAGGGTTGTGGTGGATTATATTGCTACGAGCATATGGAAAATGCTCTGGAGATATATCGGTGCAAGAGAGAGTTGATGTGCAAACGGGGATAAAAATGATTTTAAAGTTGTGTCTTGCTGATGATTTTGATATGTTTCCAACTTTATTGGTCACAGATGGTTCTTGCATGATAGATCGTCGTATGGGAATTCATGGCCACCCTTTGGAAATTCAGGTAATTGGGTCTACATAAAAATATTCAAAGTTTTCAAGGATTATTTTCCCTCTTTTGTTTCTACAACTTGACTATGAGATCCTTCTTAGAGGGAAATACATGCACACCAAATTGTAAGGGTTACTATTAAATGAATGCTTGTGTAATTTTACAGTTATTAGAGTTAGTTGGGTTCAAGATACTAGGATGAGATAATCATGTCATCTCCATTATAGCTAGATGAGATTGGAGATTTCAATCAACTTCGACAGGTTGATTCTTATATTTTTTTTTCTATAAAAAAGACTGGCCTCAAGTGTGTATAACTGATGTGCACCTTTAGGCTACATAAGTTAAAACACGAGAGAAAAGATGACATGATGCTAGAACAAAATCCATATCCAGCTTTCATTAAATTCAGTGCAAGAATCGTGCAGTGCGTCGTGTTACAACCTTGTTAAATAAGGTGTGGGAAACTTAGGCATCTGTACACGTAAATGAGCTATATCATTGGACACACTGATGCGGCCGGTGAGTTTGTGGTTTAACATAGACATTAGTTATTGCATCCCAATATTGCTTCCTGCAGGCACTCTTTTATTCGGCGTTACTTTGCGCTCGCGAGATGCTTGCTCCTGAAGAAGCATCTGCTGATCTGATACGGGCACTTAATAATCGTCTGGTTGCTTTATCCTTCCATATCAGAGAATATTACTGGATTGATTTGAAAAAACTCAATGAGATTTACCGATACAAAACAGAGGAATACTCATATGAAGCTGTAAACAAGTTTAATATCTACCCGGATCAGATTCCTTCCTGGCTGGTGGAGTTTATGCCCAATAAAGGAGGCTATTTGATTGGAAACCTTCAGCCGGCTCACATGGACTTCCGTTTCTTTTCTCTGGGAAACTTATGGTCTATCGTAAGCAGTCTTGCAACACAGGATCAATCACATGCCATATTGGATCTTGTAGAAGCAAAATGGGGTGAACTAGTGACAGAAATGCCTTTCAAAATATGTTATCCCGCCCTTGAAGGCGTGGAATGGCGAATCATCACCGGCTCAGATCCTAAGAACACGTATTGCCTTGATTCTCAATCCTACTTATATTCTCTTTTCTAATTCCTCCCCCTATTAACTTATTAGTTTTCTATTGCAGCCCCTGGTCTTACCACAATGGAGGTTCTTGGCCAACATTACTTTGGCAGGTAAGGTGTTCTTGATTCGCATGCGTACTGAATTTTCTCATCTCCTTTATTCCAATTTAAGAATTGACGATATCAGATTAGTTCCGTATATTTGTTCGATAAGATTAATGACATACTTTTTCATGCTTTCAAATATGAAATTCAAGGTCTGAAACCTAGTTAAGAACTTGGGTTTCGTTTCGTTTGCATCATTATCAAGTTACAGTCATAGATTTTTAGTTTTTGCAGATCCTAATTCCAATCGGCCATAAGTTGCATTTTATGTTTGAAAATTATTTCTTCAAAACTCTCTGTAGGATAAGCAATATTTTAATTATGCCAAGTTTCGCAATGTCTCAACTTCTGAATCCAAATAGCTATCCATCAATAACTTTTTCCTTGCATAATTGTCATACTTGTTAGTTAACAAGTTATCAATAAGCCATGGCCTCGACGCCAATATTTGTGTCTCGTTTCTCTTTCCCAATGTCACCCGTCTACTCAAACGAAACAGGGAGGATTGTGTTTCGATCAAATGCAAGATTAATACTGGACTAGAATATCATATTACCATCTTACCAGTGCCTTTTGATATAGAAGGCCTTTCTACAAGTATTGACTTAAGAAGGAAAATATTCGAGATTGTTACTAGTTGAAATGCATTTGCAAAGTTTTCTATTAAACTTCTTTTTTCAGAACACTGCAAAGATTGAAAATAATTCGTCAAATTGACGTACTTGGAACTCTCTCTTTCAGCTTACTGTTGCATGCATCAAGATGAATAGGCCTGAAATAGCCTTAAATGCTGTCAAGCTAGCTGAAAAGCGCATATCACGTGACAAGTGGCCTGAGTACTATGACACCAAGCGAGCGCGATTTGTGGGAAAGCAGTCGCGGCTATTTCAAACTTGGTCCATTGCTGGATACCTTGTGGCAAAGCTTCTCCTTGCCAATCCAAGCGCGGCAAAGATCCTAGTGAACGAGGAAGATTCGGAGATCGCAAACGCATTCTCTAGCATGCTCAGTGCTAGCCCGAGGAAACGACGTGGTTCGAGTAATCAGAGCTTTATCGTGTGAATAATAGTTGTGACTTGTGATACAAAGGAAGATGGATGGTATACAAATCCAATTTTGTTCAACAGTTTCGAAGCCTCTCAAGAGACGAGGAAACAGTATTCTCAACTGTTGAGAACAAGTTCAAATCCCATTGCTGTAGAAGTAGAACACTGTTCAAATTTCGTGGCCATGGAACTAGATTTTTGTTTGCTTCAAAGTACTACTGTAAATTGTAATATACGGGTAAGAAGATTTTCTTGGCGTTTAAAGAGCTCTTGAAAATAGATAAACTTTCTTGGCGTTTTAATTCACTTGTCATCTAAGTAGGTAAGAAGTAATTGATCACATCACTAGCAAAGAATGGACTTGATTCCATACATCACCAGCAGATAATCTTTGTGAATATACAAATTGCTCAGCATATCTATATAGTGGATCTCTTAATGTTCTTCAAGTGTTTTTGTTCTCGGCCAATATGCTATCCAACAATGATTCACAAGCATCTTCAAGCAAATCCAAAACCTGCAATAGAGTTGTGCTGTTGCAATTAGCAGAAAAACACACATCTTTTGAGAAGCAACGAATTGAACATATTGTATTAGCAACGTGGGACTATGAATTACACAATGTTGATCCGAATATTTCATTAGATCACGTTTGATTCTAGACATGTCCGAAATTTCAATGCATAGATCCCATATTTCATTTTTTCTGATATGGCAATTGTTTCATAGCTCAACGTTCAGTAATTCCTTACTACAACAAGTCCACTCAATTATTGTCTACGTTTTAGCAATCACCAAAAATTTCTATGCAACTACATGAGATATCCTGCATTCTAGTGCTACGTGCTAGTTACAAAAGCTCCGAAACTATTAAATTAAAATAAAGTGACTTCTTTTCCTTGTCCAATAAGAATCATAAAAGTCACCCACAATAACGCTCAAGAGCAATGCTAAAAACCAGAATTTTTTACCAGAATGATGTGGCGTATACTTATTAGTTACAAAACACAATCATCTATGTACATGTTTTTATTTAACCCAATATATACTTTGCTACATCATTGTGACCACTCTTTTATGGCAAAACATTCTAGTTATGTACCATTTCTCTAACATTCAATTACCTTCTCAAAGCCTTGTTGTCCACCATAATAAGGATCCGGAACTTCAGTTTCCTCATGTCTCTTGCAATAAGAACACATTAATTTGACCTGCATTACCAGAAACTAAATAAGAACCTAATAATCAGAAAGCAAAACTTAGATACATCAACATCTTCATACAACAACCCAAACCGACCTTCTTATGAGCGTCATCGGGCAAAGGTTCTCTAAATTTCCACCGGTTGAATGCCTCCAATATATCCTCTACGCAGAACCAACACCAACACCAAAGAGATGTCATAAGGCACGAAAACAAAATCATCGACCGTGCTTTGCTTGCGAAAGCATGTACTTAAGAATCGACAACATAACGAATGGAAGCAAATCCAAACTATCCCACCTCTATTCTGCTTGTCCATAGCAAGGATCAGATCGAAGTCTCTAAAATCGGACGGCTTGATTGGCCTCGATATAGATGTTATCTCAATCCCGCGCTTTTTCGAGGTTGCCCTCATTCTTGGATCTGCAGGATTTCCCTTCAGTAGAGTTTCAAATATCAGTTTACAAGCAACAAAAAAACAACTCATGCACTTTGATCTTCAATCTGTGACATGACATCCAATCCACAAACCTCTCAACATTGTCCCAGTTCATAACTACATGTTTTTTCAGTTACATCTTGTCAATAAGTTGTCACTATATTTCACACACAAAAAAAAAAAAAAAAAATCAATCAATCAAAGCTAAAGATGCTTTGTACAAATATTTTCTTCTTTTTGCTGGGTAACAAAAACCCAGACATGACTTAGTTTACTAAGTTCTCTTATCTTAAAACGGAACAAAAACATTTTATTTTATTACAGAAAATGAAAAATACCTCGTGATAATTAATGGTGCCAGCTGAGTCAATCCTGAATTTGGATACCAAACCCCTTTTCTTGACCATGTCTGTGAAAACCCCTTCAGCGGCTGGGCTTCGGCAGATGTTGCCTAAGCACACGAACAGCACAGAGAAGGGTTTGGTCTCCGCAGCAGAGTCCGCCATTGACGACGATGCTCTGATCACAGACACAGACACAGACCCAGATGAGAAAGAGGAAATGGGTCTCTCTGGATTTAGGCGATGGGTTGAGATTCGGAGAGATGGGAAGTGGGTTGGTTGGAGAAGTTGAAGGAACGGGAGTTTTGTGGAGAGAGAGTCGGAGGAGTGGCAAAAACGTAGATTTGGTGAACTTGCCCTCCAACTATGCAATGACCTCATTTTTTTTTTTTTCAAGTCAAATATCGAATGGGTACTATTACTACATAAAGTGTGGAAAAAAAATAATAAATAAAAAAAAATGGGGTGTTGTGTCCATTGGATATGGTTGATGATAGGCTTGCTATGTGTCAATAGTGTCAAGACCATATCCATTGAGTATTTGAGTTCACTCCCGAATGCTCCAACTGTGTGTTAAAAAAATTATCATTGGCAATAGCATCGTAGGGAAATATAACATTCTCTGCATAGCCCTTCAGAAAAATGAGTCAAAACTCAATTGGAACTTTATGCAACTTGCCAAACTATACCGGCAACGGATTGAGAGTGGCATGCAAGTTGCAGATTATAATTGAGAGTGGCACTGATCAGATTTGGATTTCAATTATGAGACAAACACCAAGAGCAGCAATTACAAATTTTGCTCGGGTTTTCGGACCGATGCCATTCGGACTCTCAGCTACTCATTCAGTAATCATATATGACATTGAAATCTATAACTAGTCACCATTGTTTCAAGTTACATTTACACTATAAGCTATACTTTCGGTTAAAAAATATAATTTGAAAACATGGATTGAGAAAGTTTAGGAAAGACGGTCCGCTAGGGTTCTCTCTCCTGCGGTATATAGAGGATTTTGCTAAAACACCTCAAACTCCGTATTCTCCGATGTACCTTCTACCTCCTTGCATTTTGCACTCTCTTGTTTCTGTGAAGCTGATGATGCAGCAGCTCCGAGATCGCAGGACTTGGGCAGCTCTGGCGGTATGGCACACCGTATTAATGCCCAATTAAGGCCTTCGAAGAATGGGTGCTGCTTGATCTCTGTAGCACCTTTCACCGAGCCTAACCGACTTTCAGGATCCTTTACTAACAAGCCTCTGATCAGATCTCTTGCGTGAAAACTGACCATAGGGCTGTTCGGGAACTTGAGACTCTTTGACACAACGTTGGCCAATGTATCCTCATTTCCTGAACCCTTGAAAGGTGTTCTACCATATAACAGCTCAAACAGAAAGATTCCGAAAGTCCACCAATCAACAGCGCTCCCATGGCCCTCTCCTTTGATGATCTCCGGAGCAAGGTATTCATGTGTTCCGACGAAGGAGTTAGATCGAGCATTGGTTGGTTCCACTACTAGCTGAGGGAGTGGACTAACTTGGGCAGCAAGCTCAGATTTCATTTTCCGAGATTTTGCAGCAGCAGATAAGAGTCGAGGAGTGAAGCAGGAGACCTGCCAGGAGGGCTGCAAGCAAAAGGGGTCGATGCAGCTAGATTCAGTGCATGGGCTCGACGTCTTTTTCACCGGTGCAATGACAGGGGAGGACGATTTTAGGACCATTGGATTCACAGTGGCACATCTAAGAGACAAATCAAAATCCGAGAGCATGATGTGCCCATCTTCACGGACCAAGATATTTTCAGGTTTTAAGTCTCGATAAACAACTCCTAGCATGTGCAAGTACTCCAGAGCAAGGAGCACCTCAGCAACATAAAACCTGTAAAAAACAAGTGCGTATTTAGTGGACAATTGATTTCTTGCTGAGTGATGATGAAGCAATATATTTCTTATTGTATGGTAAAAAGAACTGCCTTTCAAATTAATGAAATAAGATTGTTAACTTAACCTTCACCGCAATTAGAAAGCACAATCACATCGAGAAAAATAAAAAGCAAACCATACACAATGATCAGCAGATACTGCTCAGACATTGCCGACCTACTAATTTACATTTCAATTGATAAGGTGGAATCACATAATTACTGGACTGGCTAATTTTCATATTATCTAGCAATATTTTAAAATTTAAATGATAACAAGGTCAACGATTGAATAGGTAACTAATAGCTAGGCTGCCAATGTATAATATCAGACTAAAATGTGTTTTATCACTGCATGAATGACAATTCTACTTATAATATTAGCAAATCATATCAGTTAACAAGCAAACATCTCCAACTATAGAGTTTAATTAGAAAGCCCAACACAAATTAGAAGCCACATGGACAATTTTTAAATGAGGTTAAAGAGTGCAATTGCAAGGGTTTGAACTCAGGACCTCTTGCTCTGATATCATGATATCATGTTATTTTACCAATTCTCCCAAAAGCTTAAGCTGATAGGAGGCGGGCCAACAAAAGTTTTATATTTTCAACAATAAGATGTAAGGTTACTGACATCAAGACTGATTTCCCTACGCGCTGATGGAGCCTTAGCACTCACTTATTTATACATAAGTGAGAATTTACAGTTTTATTTCTACAATGTGAATCACGCCTCTCAGATCCGATGGTTTTCCACCAAGAGTAGTACATCCTCTGTACCACCGAGAATGGTTTGATGATTTTTCTCATCTAGCAGAAATATTGAGTATACGACTAGCTACTAACATGTAGACTCCTCTATTTTTTTTTTCAATGTACTAATTTTCAGTTACAGTGAGTTTTTTTATTATTTTGAAAAAGAAAAAAATATATATAACATCTAGATTGACTTGCTAGTAGGAACCTTAATCTTAAGAATGAAGAGAAGAAAGCAGAAAGCACAAACCAAAATATGCCACTTGGAAAAAGAAAAAGATATCGCATAACGCAGTTTGCAGATATACTATGTTTTTATTCCACTAAAGTAGACACTTTCTTTTCATAAATTATGTACTTACCAGTTTAAAGTGAAGCCATATAGTGTATCTTATCAGAAGAAATGTACATGCATAGATACGATGACGAGAACGGGATATTAAAAGAAAAAGATACCTGGCAGCTTGTTCAGAGAAGCTCCTCATAGGTTGCTTTTGCCTCAAAACATGCAGATCTCCACCTGGACAATACTCCATAACCAAGCACGAAAGCTTATCTGACACAAAATGAGCAAATAGCGTAGGGAGAAACGGATGGTCCAGCATCTGTAGTATCTCTCTTTCAGTTTGGGCCCTCAGCATTTTCTTCCTCGTCTCCAAAAACTCATTGTCCATCACTTTCAAAGCAAAAAGACAATTTGTCCCACTTAGCTCAGCAAGATATACGGTCCCAATGTCCCCGCAACCAAGCCTCCTGAGAAGCTTAAAGTGTCTCAAACCCAAGCTTCCATGTTGCTTTTGAATCTGGTGGATGGCTTCCCATCTTAAGTCTTTTGACATGTGAGGTCTCTTGCCGCTGCGGTTTGATCCACATAGACTGCTCTCCTCGCTAGTGCTTGTACAGCTGCTATAATCGCCAATACTACTCTTTGAGCTTTGTGAGAATTCTCCTTTTTCTCTTGATATTGATCTCTCATCACCCTTTCTCACGAGGGATTTTGTTCCGCTGCTGCAATTCGAACTGAAATGCAGTTTACTTGAACTCGTCTCCCCAGCACATGAACTTACCTCAACACTAAGACATGTGCTACTGGACATTGGTGAAGCCTTCTCATTTTCTTCCCTGTCATACCTTGGCGTACAGCTCTGTGTCTGGTTCCCCAAATTACTCGTGTTGGAATTCAGATCATTATCAACTTTCCCATCAATTGAACTAGAACTACAAGAGGCACTGAAATCCTGCTTTACTTTATTCTTAACAGTGTTCTTGCTCCTGAAGATGAATCGAGGACCACTGTTAAGGGACTTGCTTATCCTATTACCCATGCTGGAGCTAGAAGCAGCAGCAAATGACTTATCTTTATGCCCATTGACTGAAATTGGAGATTTGACTGGAACCTTCGTCGAAGTTGAAGCAACTTCATCCATCTCGAAATTATTCTTACTAACAGGAGGGATCGATGAAGAGTCTGTAGATTCTTGTTTCTCGGAAGTCCCGTTCTTAATTTCTGTCGGCAGCGGAGAAATCTCAGGCTGTTGTGGCAACATAGTGATCCCTTCATGTGGCATCACTACATCAGATAAAGAAGAGGAAGCTTGAGCAGCAGGTTCTGGTAACTCCGGCCCAGGAAGTGGCGAGGATTCAGGCATCTTCTCCGAAAACTTTGGCATGTCTGGAATCAGGGAGATTTCTACAAAATTCCCTTTCCCTTCGCTTATTGGCATCCCAGATCCATTGGCCTCAACCACCACTGCCCTGTACAACCTTTTAATGTTTCCCGCTTCTGAGCCCCCCGAGGAACCAGCTGGCTTTGACAGTCGCTTCATCGCAGCCATTTCTGATGCCTGAGAGATGCATAGTCCTCGCAGCGCTTGCTTCAAGCTTACAGGCTCTGAGATTCCAATTCCAGACACCGGTGACATGCCATACCTCATTGGCCTCTTCATGGCGCTTTTCCTTAAGGGGTCTTTACCAAGTTCATGTGAGACTCCCGAACTTCTAGCCGAAGTCCTGACATCAATCGCCTGAAAGAGACGGTTAATATCATCCTCTATGGAATACTTTTTCTCCATCCTCATTGTCAAACGATCTCCAGCTTTCTCTTGCATTCTCGACTCAGACTCTAATTCTTCTGTTGATTCAACAATTTCACCAAGACTTGCAAACGTACCCATCTCTGTCGCGTTCATTAAAATCCCAAAAACTTAAGAAACAACAAAAAAAATTCTTTCTTTAACCCATTTCTAAGGATGCAATACGGACATTGGGAAGCAGAAACACACGAAGCCACGCCACATATCTTTTCAGATTCTCTTCAACCATGCTGATCCACACGTTCAATGGGCCCTTAAGATCTCTTCACTAATTGCAAAACAAAACATCCAAACCCTGCCATAGATTGCTCTGCATTTCAGTTAAAGATAAGTCAAAACAATATTTTGAAAGAAAGGCTATAAATCTCAAAATGTGGCAGACATTTGTGCTTCACCATCCACAATACTACAAACTACATAAATCCAAAACTACTTTATGAAGAACTCCATGAGTGGAGGAACCTGTTGAGGAGGAGACATACAATATGATCGCCTGTTTCTAACCACACGTAACGCGTTAATATTAAAACATTCGTCGGCAAAGAAACATTAGCTTTCTGTTTAAGTAAATTAACTTTTTTCTCTTCTTATACAAAAGCAGACAGAGATTGAAATTTCAAATAAAGCTTGATCCGTGACACCCAACAAGCAATTTTTCGCATCCGACAGTTTTCGACACGAAACACTGATCATCAACAGCTCACAAACACTCACTGCCAATGAAGTCTTCTCTCAGACTTGCAAAGAAAAACCAACTAAAATTATATTTTGTCAAAAAAAAAACCCTAAAAGTTTTTTGAACTTTCTTCACAATTTTGGTCCCTCATTCATACTTTTTCCAGTTAATAATCTCCGAACATAACTTGATCATAATAAAGAAATTAAAATTAAAAAAAGAAAAGTATAGGTTCACAACAGAACTTGATCATATTTAAACGTATCCGATCAACGCTAAGAAATTCACATATATAGAAAAATTATTATTTCTTATATGGTAACATTAAATTTAAATGGAACAAAAATAATATAATAAAATCATAGATAGAATCCCCGCAAATCAAAATTAAAATCAAATTATCAGCATATAGCAAAACCAATTCAAAGACGAAAAAAATAAAAATAAAAACTTAAAGAAACATTGTTCACAAAAATAAAAATAAACCAAAAAAAAAAAACTTACCGAAACCGAAGATCGAGAGACAACTCAAACCAGCAATCAGAAGATTTTAGAGGCAAAGAAAACTTATTAGGGTTTAAAAAAAAAAAAGGATTATAAACTTTTCTCTCTCTATTTTTTTTTTCTTCTCTTGCAAATAGTAATTTATTATATTCTTATTTTTCGTGTGTTTTAGAGCACGAGAAATAGCAGTGGTGGAGTTGGTTTTGGGAGTGAATGAAGAGAGAGAGAGGAAAAAGAAACGAAAAGAAAAGAAAAGAAAAGTTGGAAATGAAATGCAAATCACGAGAAGTCTCAGAGACAGAGACAGAGAGAGAGACACACAAACAGAACAGAGAGCTTCTCTGCTTCTATGCTGTATAGTACTGTTTTTGAGTAGTTTTTTTTTTTTTTTTTTTAATCTCTGTTGCGCGGAAAGAAATTATGTATACGCGTAGATATTATATTGTATTGTATTGTATTTGTATTTGTTTTTGTTTTTGTTTTTGTTATAAAAGAGAGAGACCGTACAAGTTACTAGGAGTAAAGAAAACAGTTGAAAAAGGAAAAGAAATAGTTATTAGTTATTAGGAGTTAGAAGTGTCTTTAGTTTTAATGTTTTATGGTGAAGTGGAGAGGAAAGGCAGGGGAAAAAAGGGAGGGAAAGAAAGACAGAGTGGCGCTAGCTGCTGATATAGATTAGGGAGAATTCATCAGCTGACTGTCACGCAAAACAGACAGAAAAAAAAAATTAAATAAATAAATAAAAAGGCTAATTTTGTAATACTCCATACCCATCGGTGTTCCACCAATAAGTGTAAGAGAGATGTAATGAATCATTACTACATGCTTTAATAGTATTATTACACACTCGTTTAATATTACATTGGCACATCACTAAGTGGAGCATTGTAGAAAAGCTCAAATAAAAATTAAAAAAATAAAATAAAATTTATGGTAAGAAACAATTTTAACTATCATTTCTGCCCCTCATTGCTATCATTCACCCAAATTCAGTTGACACTAATTAAATTCATTATTCAAAATTCCATTAATTAAATCCATGTATAGAAATTAACTCAAATAAGGAGGCATATAACAAACAAAATAGAGTATGTAACAAAGTACAATAAAAAAAACTATACTACTATCAAAAGAGGATCTATGCGACTCAAAATGCTTCCACGCTTGTCCATCAATTGGGTATCGTAGCACCTCTTCCTTTTTCAATCTTTCGACATTGTTTCATGTTATAAATTTAGCAATGTCTTGTGAGCTTGGCAGTCGTTTGAGCAAATTGGAAACTAGAAAATAATGCAACACCTTTTTAGGGATCTTTTTTCAATGTGTACTCTTCGCAAAACAACTAGTGCCACATATCGGGCAAGAATAAAGAATCGCGTTCTCTTTTCAAAATAAAGCTTAGATATGTTCATATGCATGAATGGACTCATACACTAAACCAATACTATGCAAATACTTATTTGCCTCGTAATGGTTCTTTGGAAAGTTCACGTGCTTGAAAGCCTCGCACAATAGCTGAAACATCATATCAATCGCCATGTTAGTCATTTTACAAGTGACCTTGACATGCATAATGCTAAAAAAGAAACTCAAAATCGAGAAATCCTCACACCCAAAGAACAACAGTTTCTCCATGTCAACGAAGAGTCTATCAACCTCATCGTCAGTAATTCGATAGTGAGATTATCATCAATTTGACAATTCACTTTCTTCTTTATTGGGACCCCTTCCATCATCTTATACTTTGTAAAATGCGTCCCCAAGTTGGACGTCCACTTAGTCATTATTACCCATGTCCTTCTTCATTGTCACTACTCATAACTTTATAATTAGAATATAAATTAGCACAGAAAAAAATAAAAAATTAAAACACAAAAATAAATTTGAGTAAAAAAAAATACCACGACAATCTTTTCAAAATAATGGTCATTGATAATAAACAAACAACCAAAATTTCAATCAAATCGAACAAAAAACAATAACCATAATTTAATAATCAGCGACCATATAAGTGGTCACCAGTATCAACGACCACAATATTCATCAGCGATCAAGTATCAACGATCATTTTTATGGTTGCCAATGTAGTTGATAATATTTATCAACGATCACTTTACGAAATTTTGGCGACCAAAATGACTGATTCATGTAGTGCATGGTGTATCCATTAATATACGTACTGTTAATTAATATCGATAAATGTGATTGTTCAAAGTTACCAAATGATGTTGTTATGCGTTTAAGCATACAGTACATGGGCAAAATGTGCATCATCTTCATCTAAAAATGCCACTGCTCTTTCAGCAAACTCCTTCGCACTGTGGATAAATTTTGTATCCAACATGTTACTAATTTATATCTAACTCTTATCTATCTATCTCCTTCACTATGTGCTTTCATGAATATATACATGAGTCGCGTTTCTTCTCCCTCCCAACTCCATAACCTATTGGGCATGGGTTTCCTACCACATCCGGGATCGCTCCGTATGCATTGAATTACACGCTATGCTAGCAACCACTTCACACAACTAAATTCTAGTAGCATTTCGTCACAATTCCTCTTACGGAGCAAAGTTCATACACCGTAAAGGAATGACATGCCTCCGAAATCCGGCATTCGCCGAAGTGGGTTAGCTAGCATAATTAGCATGCAAAATCACGTAAAGAATAATAAGCCCAAACTATCCAAACGAGACAATTCATAGTTCAACAAAAAAAACTGTCATCAACTGACCCCAAACGAGACTAATGTTTACTTGTATGAACTGCAAAATGAAAATGAAACGCAAAAGGCACACCCTAATTTAATTACAATAAAAAATAGATTTCTTCAATTAATTACCATTTTTTAATTATTTAGATTATTCAACTTCTAATTATTTATATCTTTATATTCTTATTAAAATTATTCTACTCGCATTTATTATTCTTTTTATTTTATTATTAAAAATTATCCCTTTTCTAGTTATAATTTATTTAAATTTTAGGATAATTATCGTTACTAAAATTATTATTTAGAAAATAATTACAAATTTTTGTGTTATTAGTTATTAACTAAATTATTTTTACAACTATTATTTCTTCTAATTTTCTTACTAAAATTTTGCTTCTTGTGATTGAAATTCATTATTTATGTATATTTATAATTACTGAAATAATTTTTTTCAAATATTATTAATTTTAATTTTTATCCTTAACATTATATATATATATATATTTGATATCTTATTAAAATTATTATACTTTTCAATTAAGGCAGTTTGGGCTTTTAGTCCTTTTTAAGCCTATATTTTAAGAATTTAGCCATAATTTCATGAAATTAAAGAATTAATCATTTTCATATTTGATACATGTGTATCATACTTTGAATTATTTTAGTGTTTCTCTAACTCAAAGAATTTCACTATTCATCTAAATTTCTTTGTCTTTTATTTATTCATAAAGATATCATTTATTAATTTTATTTTAATTATATGATTATATCAAGAAACATTAGTACAACCATAATAAGAGTTAGTTGAATGATATTCAAAAATTAGGGTTAGTTAGGTAAATAACCATTTTAGACTGTGTATTTTTAAAAAATAGTCACAGTTTCAAAAAATTTAAAAACTAGCCATAAAACATGTAAGAGATTTCTGACAATAATAAAAATGCACATAAAATTACTGTCAGAAATTTCTGACACTAGCTAAAAATTTTGTCAGAAATTTCTGACATGACTAGTTTTTAAATTTTTTGAAACTATGGCTATTTTTTAAAATCATTTTGTAAACAGTGGCTATTTTCTTAAAATTTCCTAAAAATTAAAATAAGTATCTTAGAAAAATACGTCTATAAAATTACATATTTTATTTGATGCAATAATTAAATGGGCACATTGATGAATAAATTTGGTTAGGACAGATATATAGCTTGGTAAGAGAAAAAAACATACTAACTGTTGGATCAACAATGGTCCTGCCAAATCCCGGCCTACCACATGTATTATTCATCTTTGAGCACCTCCAAATTCATTACTATTACTTATATACAAAACAAACACCATAACTATCATTATGTCCTCTTTTTTCTTTTAAATATACTAATGCAAGGCCTCCACGAATAGCAATATCGTCTTAATGTCAAATAAATATCTAATTACATGTCTCTTAAAACATATTATATTTATTATCGTTCAATCAAAGGAATATATATTCTATTCTAAAAAGTAAAAAGGCTTTATATATATATATGTATGTATATGTATATAAAATAACTATATAGAGTGTGTGTGTGTTTACTCAACAAAGTGTAGCACTTGCGTTATAAATAACTTATTCTTCCAAAAAAAAAAAAAAGAAAGAAGAGTTAGAAACAAAATACTAATACCAACGGACCACTTAATCTACAACACAGATTTGTTATACAACTTCACATAATCCTACTTAATAAAAACAATCTCTTCAAACATAAAGAAAAAGTTTCAAAGTTACAAACGTAAAAAAAATAAAAAATAAAAATAAAAATAAAAGGGGCGTTTGGCTGAAGAAAAACAAGGCTACATGTGAAGAAAAAGGTTAAAGGCTCACAAGAAAGAAGCAAATTGTCTCCCTAATAACCACACTTTGTTACAAGTAACAACTACACAAAAGGGCATTGAACCTAGAAAGATGAGGAAAAGGAAACAAATTTGATTATCTAGTAATAATGATTAACACAGCTGCAAAGAAACAATGATCAAGGACCCATCTTTCGTGTTTAAAGTTCAACAAAATGGATTCAAATTTTTGTTGCTTTCTTTTTTTTTTTTTCCCTTCTTTTGGAGGTGGAAATTGGAGAAGACAAAAAAAAAAAAAAGATTTATTTATTGTTTTTCCTATCATCATGGGGTGATATAACCCTCCCTATATATCTTTGACGGTCAATTAGGACAACTTAGGGGGTTTGAATTGGCGCGGCTACTTGTGAAAAGAAAAATAGCAAATTTTCAATATCTTTTATGTCATTACTATTGCAAGATGGGTAAATAAATAGTAGGAACAAAATGAGATTCTAGTCTTCCCTAATATAAAATAAAACCCTAAAAACAAAAAACAAAAAAAACAAAACAAAACAAAAGGGAAATGAAAAACAATAAGAAATGTTTTATGTCATTACTTTTAGTACTTTTGCAGGGGAAAAAAAGAAGAGAAAAATGCTAAACCTAATCGGCGATTCAAACTTTAGCAAATTCTTCTATCGGAGTGGGTTTATATTTGATTTATTTCCACCCCCTTTTAATGTAAATGTTATTCCTACTATTACCCTAAAAAGGTTCTCCTACTAAAAAGCTATAAGTACTTTACATGGAACCAGAGATGTTTGAATCCTTGCATGGCACTAAGGATTCAATAAAATATAAAATCACATGTTACACATATCATTCTTCCTTGTGTTTATACTCTAAAAAGCGTGCCTAATTATCTTGTTATTTTTATTACTTGGTTGGAAAGTCTCTAAGTGCAAATTGAAAGTAATTCAGGCCCATTAAAGAATGATTGAGTGAAATGCTTAATTTGTGACACCAACACACAAGCAAATCTTAAACACATGCGATGTACATTCCTTACCTAATTAGTGTTATACCATAAAAAGTCATGCAATAGATAAATGCAAGACACAAACTTGATGAGATGAGAAGAAGTAGATAAAGCTCTCACATTCAATTTTGCATGTCATTTTTTGGTGTCTCTTTGTCAGAATTGATTTCATTACAAGTCTCAATCTCCGTTTATGAGGGCATTTACATCATCTAGGACATATATATAAAGATAAATATGGTTAGACTTGTACCACTAAACATAATGAATGTCGATTTGGTGTGTACGTTTTGATGGCCTAATTGATAGGAACAAAGCAAGGACACAGACAAATGACCTTAGCCAGTGCATCAAAAATGAAAGTTTTGCAACCTAAAGTGGGTGATTGAATCAAATGCTCATTGATTTGACGGAAGGTTAGATTAGTGTTCACACTTCACAATTTTATTTGTGAAGTTATTAGTTGTATAATTAATTGTAGTAGACCACCTACTTGATGTGAACCTTTGACAACTTCTTTGGCAAAGCTTGAAGAAGAGAAGACTTCATAGGAATGAATAAAACGGCCTGTCCCATTTTTCTTATTCCCTTTTTATAATCATATTTTGACACGTAAGAAAAAATATTTATTTTAAAATATAATAAAATACAAAGTGATTAACAAATTTAAGTGTTTTTATTTATATGTCAAGATATAATTAGAGGTACAGAAAAGAATATTGTAAAAATGACGGACCATCTTATTCAGCTTGTAGACTGTAGAGCATTAATAATCATAAGTTGAGTTTGGACATAATCTATTCGAAGTAGATATTTTGAAGTTTTATTGAATCTTGTTACATATTTATTTTGTATTAGTTAAAACACGAGCTTTGCACGTGTGCATAGACGGATCCACATGAGGGCCTGTGGGCCTGTGGGTAGCACAAGTCCCCCTAAACTTTTTTTAAATTTATATTTTAGCGCTATACTAAAAAAAATTCATATTAATCCTTCAGGCACTCCCTGAATTTTTTAAAAATTATATTTTACCTCTATAATCAAAGAAAATTTTCAAATAAATCCTTATTGTGCCCCCATTTAATTTTTTATATTTATAATTTTGCCTATAATTTTTTGTAAAAAATTTCACTTCACCCAATATAATTTATAAATAAGATATAAATTTTTTTTTCTTTTTTGCTTATCTATAATTTTATATATTATTGTGCCCCCACTGGATTAGGATTCTAGATCCTTGCTTATACGTGTGTGTGATTTTTAGTACACTTGATATAAGTATACATGATATTGCTTCGTGAAGGATTTTGATGAATGCTCCTTTTTTAGCGCATTGATAATTTATACCTTATTTATCTTGTATTTTTAATTATATTCCAACTTTATACTATAAACATTATGGATCTAATCGACCCATACCGACTGACCTTGCAATATATTAAACCATAAGAAATATTTTGATTCCTAACATCTAAGCCTCAATAAGTAGTCTAAAATTCCCCTCATCCACAACGTAGAAACTAAAAGCTCTGCCCTACCTTACATTATTAAACAAAAAAAATTAAAGTTTAGAAATAATAGAATTGAAACACCTTAATACGTACATTAAAAAAACGTGAATCGATCTAAATAATACTATCGAATGGATATGGACGACATCATCACCATCAAATTAAATATGATTACATATATCCTTTATAATATAAAGTGCGAAAGGGGGCATTTTGAACAGTGTTCGTCGACCAAAACGCGCGCTTTGGTCGAAAAACACTGTTCATTCTTTTTTTCTTTTTTTTTTTCCGGCCCGTGCGCATGTCATACACGCGTCACGTGGGCGCGCGCGTGCCCCCCACGCACGCGTCGCCAAATGATTTTTTTTTTTTTCAGTTCCCCAAGTGCTTTTTTTTTTTTTTTTTGCAAAGGTGGGGCTCTTTTTAGGGCTTTTTAGCAAATTTTTGGGCCATTTTATAAATTTTTATTCTCACTACTTTTTTAAATTATAAAAGTGCACTTGTTTATTAAAATTTTAACGAAAATATCATTTATTAAAAAAATACATGAACACGCGCATCGCGCGTGCCTTTAAACTAGTATGGATAAATTTACAGCATTAACCTTTTTAAAGTTTTAGTTTAATGCCCTAATTTAATAAATTCTCAACAAATATAGGTTAGCAATCGGATTACATTAATCCGATTAAAATTGCAAGTTTTGATCAAATCAGAGTATGCGCAGCGGAAAAAATAAACGTGGTAATTCAATAAAATAATTTAATTGAAATATACAAAGTGAATCAGATGAACATATTGCATTACAAAAATTCTAAAATAAATTATCATACAATTTAAATAAAGAGAGATCAAGAAATTATACCATGAGCTTTTCTTAAATCCTTCTGGTTGATTGATTAGTCACCGTACGTTGTGAGATCACCATGGTTGGGCTCGCTTTTCGACATCACAGTCTTCTACTTAAACTCTCAGATATGATTAGAATTTAAGTGTAGGTCCTCTCTTGCTTATATGGGGAGGCGGCTTTGGGTAAAGAGATGAGGGAAAAATTTTCTTTCCTAAATACTAGAGAGAATTTGACAGAGTTTTAACAGACCAAAAATTGGAATGACTTATGTTAGGCTTGCGTGCTACAAAAAAATATATTTATAGGGCCATGGCTAGGGTAAAATTCAGCAATCACTAGAAATAAGATTAGAAAATTTTTTAATTTCAAAAATAAAAATATATCTTTTAATTATTTTCAAAAAATAATGTTTAATTAAATACAGTTTTTTAAATAAATATATTTTTATATATGTTTTTAACAATTAGCCTATGTTTTTTTTTTATTAGCAAACTAGTCATATATTCGTGTCTAGATTTTTGAGACTGCAGTCATTAATTTTTTGAATTCTGTTTTTGTTGTTTGTTGCAGACAATGTTGTCTAAAATTTTGTGTCTCTTGTCATGAAATTTGTGACTTCTTTAGTTGCATAATTTTTTGCTATTTATTAGATATTTTTTATTTAGTAATAAGTTTTATGAAATTAGTTGTATAGGCAATCATTTATTTGTGAGTTGATTATTTTGTTAATGGATGTTTAAATTTTTTTTATTGTGTTTATTTCAAATATTCTGAAATTTTGTGACTATAGTCACAAATTTTATGACTATGTATTTTATTTAGTCAGTAACAAATTTTATTTCTTTAGTCATGGATTTTTAGATATTGACCTGATGGCTATTTTGCTAATATTTCAAAACGTGGACTATATCTTTAAAACATAGATTGCAAAATGGCTAAATCCTTAACTGACCCAATTAAATAACTATCTAATAATTATAATAAGCAAGATTAGGGATTTAGGAAATAATTTATTTCCCTTTTTCTTTCTTGAGTGGTCGGTAATTATAGGGAAATTATGGGAACTATTTTTCTAAAAAATAAATCCCTATTTCTATTTTATTAGGTACATCAAAATACACTTAAATATAGATAATAGAAAATATCACATTCTCTCTCCTAACTTGAAAAATGCGTCCCACTATTGTAGCAAGGATTTGATTTTCCAAATCCTAAATCAATTAGGATTTAAATCAAAATAAAATATCTCATATCTTATTTAAATTGATAAATATCTACTAATTAGATAATTTTTTTTATAAAACTCTTATACATTTAACTTTTAAATATATCTTGTAAATATCTCATATTTAATTCAGTTATTGATTTGTAAATTTAATAAGAGAATTTTAAGAAAATAGTCACTATTTAAAAAATGATTTTAAAAAATAGCCACAGTTTCAAAAAATTTAAAAACTGGCCCTTTCAGAAATTTCTGACAAAATTTATTACACGTATCAAAAATTTCTAATAGTAATTTTATGTGTAATTTTGTTATTGTCAGAAATTTTTTACATGTGTTATGGCTAGTTTATAAATTTTTTTCAAACTGTGGCTATTTTTTAAAAGCACACAGTCCAAAATGACTATTTACCTAACTGACTCATTTAATAATCTAATTACAAAATAATAATATTATCTCAAAATTGCCCTGAAAATGGCGGCTACACGAGGAGATCCTTGTGATATTTTTTTATTTGTTTTTCTCAATTTTTTTTATTTGTGGTAAAATATATGTATATAAATATAAATGGCTGCGAGAAAATAGACTAATTACCTATTAATTATTCTATGAGAATCCTAGCTCGATCTATTGAGACGGAGCGGAGACTATGGACCTGTGAATTCGAGCTCTAATAAACTTGAAAAATTAAATTAAAACTCTTTTATATAGTTCTCCGTTTACTAATCCCAAAATTACTCAACTAAAAATCCGGGACTGAACTCTCGAATTATACATATATTATTTATTTGAGTAACTTAGCTAATTGTCCATTAATATAATCATTACATGATTGTCGATCCTTCATAAATAGTTTATAATCGAAGCCGGAAGAAATTACTGTTTTACTCCTTGATTATTTCTTTGTCCTTAAGTACATTGAGTTCACTAGTACGGTTACGTATGAATTAGAGCGTTCAAAACATCAACACTTACCATTTTTACTTTTCAATTTTGAATTTAATACCTATAATTCACATTCTCAACCTCAATGCATTGTGGGCTCCCAAAAAGCAAGTGTTAGACACAATTACTTTTGGGTTGTAACACGCAAATCAAAGAACCCATCAATCTATAGAAAGAGTCTATGAATTACTCAAGATTGAGATCAACCATTATATGTTCATCTTTAGACTTTGGTTAGAATCTTTATAACGACATAAAATGAAGTTTCTATAATCAGGTTGGTCCAAGTCCTACATAATCAATATTATATAAAATACCTTTATTCTAGTGTCACATACACTGACTATCCGGATCAGACGGTCACCTTCATAACGTCATAGATAGTATTAGTAAATATTGATCAAGGAGATCCTTACTCTTTGATCTATCACAGACTAGTTTAAATATGTTAATTTATAACTTTAATCATTTCGTACATAAAACTCTTTACATACTAAAATTATAACTATATTAACATATTTTGAATTTTAATTAACGTTCAATTTTATAATAAAATAAAACAAACATAATTCACAAATAACTACTTCTTTTATTTAATAGCCAGAAAATATATATTACATCTGTTTTAAAAGGCATATTCCTAACAATCTGTTACTTGCTCTAAAGTAGATGAGTTATGTCTCTAAGACCTATTCCTAACAGGTGCGTCTTAAGAGACTACTCTATAGAGATGTTAATTCCATGTTGGGTCGGCAAGAAACCTTTCTTGGAATTTTGCATCGTAAAAAGAGCGAACACCTTATCTATATAAGATGTTTGAGACAGTAATAGGAGTATGTTATTCTTATATCGAAGAATCTAGATTCCAAGAACATAACTCGCCTCTCTCAAATCTTTCATTTGGAATTGCTCGGCCGGTCAATTCTTTACTTTAAATAATTTTCTTATCTTATTCTCATTGAGAAAGATATCATCAACGTAAAGAATCAAGAATGCGATGCTTCTACTGTTGATGAGTTTGTATACACAAGGCTCATCAATATTTTGATAGAACCCATAGGTTTTGATCGTTTCATCAAACCTAAGATTCCAAGACCTAGAAGCTTAGTTTAATCCATAAATGGATTTAAGCAACTTAAAAACTTTCTGCTCTTGGTCTTATGCCTTGAACCCTTCTAGTTGTTCCATGTAGTTGGACTTCTCAAGATAGTTGTTTAGAAAAGCCGTCTTGACATTCATCTGTCATATCTCGTAATTAAGAGCGGCTGCTATGGATGAGAGGATGCAAATGGACTTGAGCATGACCACAGGAGAGAAAGTTTCTTCATAGTCGACTCCTTCCTTCTGTGTGTAGCTTTTTGTTACTAGTCTATCTTTGAAAGTCTCTACTTTCTCATGCATACCTTTCTTTTTCTTGAAAATTCATAAACACAGAATGTGCCTGACATTTTCAAGTGAACCAATAAGTTCCTAGACATAGTTAGAATACATAGATTCCATCTCTAGGTTCATGGCTTCGAGCCATTTGTCATTGTTAGAATTGTTCATCGCATCATTATACGATGAAGGGTCATCAATGTTAGTGTCACTTACCACAATATTTGTTTTATCTTCATGTTTATATTGGATTGACTGTCTAATAGTCATCTTACTACGTCTAAGTAACGTGGTATTTTTACTATGATGCGTAGTGTTTTCTTCTTCCCTTATTTCAACAACTCTTGTTGGTTACGGTGTGAACATATTACCTCTCAATTCTTCTAAAACAACCTTACTACGAGGTTTGAAGTTTTTCTTGTAGTCATTTTCAAGAAAAGTGATATTTGTCGATACAAACACCTATTTATCTCGAGGACTTAAACAAACCTCACCTTGTCCCCTTTGGGTGGCCCACAAACAAACGTACTTCCGTTCGCGAGTATGTTCTGCTCTTGAGAAAATGAGCTGATCACTCTCATATACGAAAGTGTCGCAAACCAGGTTTGTGACCATGCCATAACTAGGGGGTGAAAGCGGTGTGTTGCGGTGCGATTTTAGGAGATAAAAAAACTGCACCGTATTTTTTTATTTTTAAAAATTCAAAACTGAAAATCACACCACATTTTCGGCCACTGAATTTTTCTGTTCGGTTTTTTATTTTAACTGAATTAAATTGATTTTTTCAAAACCCTAGAATATATTATTTATTAAATAATGTTATTTATTCCAAAACAATACTTATTGCGTAGTAGAACCATGTGGAAGCTTTCCTGCTGAAGACCAAGGTTTAGATAATTCCGAGTGCGATATAAAGACTTATTTTTGTTCCTTTTAAAAAAATTTAGACAAAAGTTACACTAAAAGTGCAATGGTTATGGTTCGAACTTAGGTGTGGAGTGGAGTGGAGAAGAGACCTAAGCCACGCGTGAACACCACCAAACCAGCGTACATCATCGATAAAATATGACATAAATTATTATATATAATATATTTGGTGCGGTACAGTTTAAACCAATTTTCATTTTATTAAAACTAAAAACCGCACCGCTTTAAAGAAAGCAATGCGGTCACCGCATCGAATTTTTTATTTTGCTGGCATGGCACCGAATTTCAATGCGGTGCGGTTTTTTAAATAGGTTTGATTCGGTTATGTAGTTTTTTTGTACACCCCTATCCATAACTCTAAGGGAGTCGAAAAGACCGACTTTGACGGAATGACATTCAAAATGTTGTTTGTCGTGCATAGCGCACATCCCTAAAAGGATAGTGGCAATGAGAAATAGCTAAGCATGAACCTAATCATAACTAACAACGTACGATTCCGTCTTTCCGCTACACCATTTTGCTCCGGTATTCGGGGTGCGGTTAATTGTGAGAGAATCTCATTCCATAAAAGGTAGTCATTGAATTGAGTGTAAAGGCATTCTCCACCTTGATCGGATCGAATCTCTTTTAGTGATTTCTCTAATTGCTTTTTCAGCTTCGTCTCAAAATTTCATAAACTTTCCAAAAGTCTTAGATTTTTCTGGCCATTAGGTATGTGAAACCATATCTAGAATAGTCATCAATGAAAGTGACATTGTATTCATAACCTCATTTAGCTTGTACATTAAATGGCCTATAGACATCTGAATGTACTAGCTCGAGTGGTTGCGTGGTTCTTTGCCTCTTTGTTGACAAAGGTCTTTTGGTCATTTTGCCATCTAAACAAGATTCATAGACAGAGAGAGTACTTAATGTTAGTTCTCTCAAAGGACTATCTTTTGTAAGTCTGTTAATCCTATATAGATTGATAAGATGCCACAGATATGTTTCTAAATCATTATGTATATTTTATCATTTGTTGGATTTAGGTTTAGTTACTTTGAACATTTCAGTGCTATAAAAAAATATTTGCATAAGGCTTAGGGACATACAACCCGTCTTCTAAATTAGCAAAACATAAATGAAGATCATTCTTTTAAATAAAAGTCTTATAATTATTTAAAGAAATTTCACATGATTATTCAACTAATAAAAAAATAGAAATTAAATTTCTACTAAAGTTCGGAATAAAATAAATATTTTTTAAATCTAAATATCTTATTCCAAATTGAAGACCGGTTTCTCTTACAGCCTTGATTGAAACTGACGGCCCATTGCCCCATCGTCAATGCTCTTTGTCAGCTCCGCTTCAGCAAGTTCTCTAAAACGATCTAAGAAGAACAAACATGATTAGTCGCTCCTCAATCAGTTATCCAAGAGGAGGTGTCAACCTCCACTAACAAAAATTCTAAAACATGCAAATCAGATTTATCATTTTAGCACTTCTTCTCAGCCAGTTCGGCTAAGTATTTGGGGCAATTGCCTTTCAAATACCTTGGCATGTCGTATGGTTAAACTCATCCTATAACTCAACTTGTACATAACATACTACTTATGAAATGGTTAAATTCTTTATGAAGCGAATTCAAAATTATCCTGACTTGAGTCGGTCCATCTAGTATGGAGCCATGTGACTCAACTTCATTGAAGTAGTTTGCCATAGTCATCACATGATCTCTAACATGAACATCAGATCTCATATTGGTATTCATATACTTCTTAGTGATTTCATGATATGCTTGTTCAGATTATTGCCCAAACATTTGTTGTAGTGTATCATTGACCTCAAAAGTTGTGTCTTTATCTTCCAATTTGCTACGTATAGTATTAGACATACTAGCGAGCATGTACCCTTCGGCCTTTTTGTTCGCGAAACCCATCGATCATAGGTTTTCGCGGGCCCTTTGGATAGGTTCTTAAAGACGTTCCTCAGTGAGAGCAAATCGAATGTTCTCAGTGATAAGGATGATGTTAATGTTGTTTTTTCATCTAGGGAAGTTTTTCCCCATTAGGATTTTATGAGTGAGAAGGGAAACAATTGGATTGGACGACATTTTATGAATTAAATAAAAGCATAAATAAATAAATTTTGCATTGAATATTTATAAAATAAATAAATGTAATAGGGATAAAATGCATGAATGCACAAATTTTACCCCTTGTTTGGGAAAAATATTTTGCTCATTTTTTACTATTTTGGATGGTTTGGAAAATGATTTGAAAAATAGTTTGGAAAATGGTTAGAAAAATGATTAGAATTGTTTGACTTTGCGAATTTCGAGGTGGTATAAATAAGATATTGTATAGGAATTTGAAAAGTTGAAAAAATGGAATGGAATAGAATGGAATGGTTTGGAGGATTAGGAAAGTTGAAAAAAAATGAAAAAATAGAATGGAATGATTGGAAGGAGTAGGCCAAACAGGGGGTTAGAAAAATAAATCATAAAACCTATTATTCCAACGATAATTTGGCGAACACGTGCAAACTGTCGCCGTATGGTAGGTCAGTTTACACGGTTAGCCAGAACAAGACTTCTTCTTGATTAATTAGTATTTAACAACAACTTATTTTATACAAACTAGCTATCGCAACTAGAATTTGGTTATTAGAAAATGATTTTCTTAATTTTATAAAATTCACCGTTTCGAAATCTCTAGACTTAACTGTAGAGTGCCGCTGTAGGGTCGGTCAAATTATAAATACATCTAAAGACTATATTCATAGAATAACTAAAAGCTTAGCCTTGACATTGAATTAGACGAACACCACCATATACGGGGACGAAATCAAAGCGCCGCGAGACGTTGTCTAACTCTCACGGTTGCTAGACTAACGGTATTGACCATTGATTTAATTTTTAAAAATAACAGTTATCTATATAATGATATTTTAATTCTACGGACATAATAATCAAATTATTATTATTTATTAATATCTTGTATTAATAAACTTAGGATTAAATAGAATTCAAAATTCTAATCTCATTCAAATTTTAAGAAAAATTGATTATGAATTTTCCATTGATTATTACTAATTTTAAACTCAAATATAATTTAATTAAAATTTAATAATTAACGATGAACGTGACATGTTATAATGCAAGGATAGACACACTTAATCTATATGACATGATATAATACATGACAATGTAATAAACATACATCTCATAAATATAAATAACATAAAAGAAAATAAAATAGAGAATCTGATCGTGTTAAAAAATTACAACCCAAGAAAACCTAAAAACAAATTAAAATAGAGATTTTTAAGGATTTAGTCAAATTTTTTGTTAATTTTTAAGGATTAGCCATAGTTTTACGAAATTAAGGAATTATCTATTTTTATTGTGTAATAAATTTTGTTAAAACAATGAAAATGACTAATTCCTTAATTTCGTGAAACTATTGCTAAAATCTTGAAACATGTGCTTAAAAATGGATAAAACCCAAATCTTCTCATTAAAATAAATATCCATGGTTTTTAAGTTGGGATTGGGCTTCAACTCATCAAGTCCAACTCATCAAGTCCAATTTTGTATAAACTTGGGCGTAGGCAAAATTTTTAGTTCAAAAACCCTAATTTTGAAACCTAAGTCGCCACACGACGTAATTTAAAAAAAAAAAAGACGCCTGCAGCTACCCCAACCAACGTGGAACACGATGGCGTGGCCACAGGCGCAGCTCGGGCACTGCCTGGCTCGTTGGAAACAATGGCCAAGCATGAACAGTGCAGTCATTGCGTTGTGGTGCTCCCTGCATGTACAGAGGCTGTGGGAACGATTCCAGCAGCACGTCCGCACAGCAAAGTGCGCATGTGGCTGCTAGAACGGTTTCAACAGCGCAGGCTGATCGACAGTAGCGGCACAAGCGCGCGGGACTCCTTGTAGGATCGGCTCGAGCGTTTGGCTAGGGCTTCAGTCGGCAGGGAGAGCGCATGGGAAGACCGACAGGGGGAGCAAGGGCGTGCATGAACTGCTGGTGAAACACCAATCGAGAGCAGGGCACACAAGGACAGAGGTGGAGATACTTGAGGTCTAGGGGAGGTATATGACCCCCCGAACTTTTTACTTTTTATTATATTGTAGGTAAATTTTGTGATTAAGAAAATACTTCTTCACCTGCCTCCATCTCATATTTCATTTTACTTCTATCTTATGTCCTCCTCAAGAAAAATCATGACTCCGCCCCTGCACGGGGAAGGCTCGATACATTAACGAGCATTTTATGTCGTCCAAAATGTTAGGGTTGCGTGGCTGTGGAAAGAGTACAATTTTAACCATATGCAGATTCGACCGTCTCAAAAAGTTCCTATAAGTAATGGCTATGGCATACTTTTCCTAGCGATATATATATTTTTTCTCTTTTTCCAACAGAGAAGTTCTCCTTCAAAAGGTATAAAAAATAAAAAAAAAAATTTAAAAAAGAAATAAAAATTTAAAAATTATGTTTTGCCTCTTTTATGTTTTTTTGTAAATAATAAATTAATTTCATGGCCACTTGTTTTACCATAATTTTTTAGTTTTATAATTTCGGTTAGTTAGGTAAATAATTATTTTAAAGCATGCATTTTTAAAAAAATAAACACAATTCCCAAGCATTTTAAAAATAATCATAAGAAAATTATTACCAATATAAGAAATTTTTTACATAACAAAATTACACACAAAATTTATTATATTAAATTTCTTACAAACTTAATAAAATTAATAAATGATTACTTTTTAAAAATGGGAATTTTAAGAAAATAGCCACTGTTTACAAAATGATTTTAAAAAATAGTCACAGTTTCAAAAAATTTAAAAACTAGCCCTTTCAGAAATTTCTGACACGTGTCAGAAATTTCTTACAGCACATTTTATGTGTAATTTTGTTATTGTCAGAAATTTCTTACAGTGTGTAATTGCTAGTTTTTAAATTTTTTGAAACTGTGGCTATTTTTTGAAAACACACAGTTCAAAATGGCTATTTACCTAACTGACCCTTTAAAAATTTCTAAACATTGTCTTCTAAAAGAAATGACTATTTTTTAAAAATTCCCTATAATTTCTTGTAAATGTACCAAAACGGTAAAGAAGAGAAACACAACATCCCAAAAATCGCTCAAACCAAAGAACTGCTGAAGAAATAAAAACTCCATTGTTTGGCTGCAAAACAATAACAATAACAATAACAATAACAATGGATGACTCTCAGAACGCCAACGGAGGCTCGGCGGCTGCGGCGGCGGCGGAGGAGGTGGAGCCCGCGGTGGGCCCAGGCCCTGCACCTCGGGCCCGGCCGAAGCGGCCTCTCCAGTTCGAGCAAGCGTACCTCGACGCTCTTCCCTCCGCCAACATGTATGTCTAGGGTTTCTAGGATTTGTGTTCATAGATCGAATGTCGAGTTCAGTTTTAGTTTCTCGAGCTCTAATCTGCCTTGTTTTCACTACGAAATTGGCTTTTATTTGGCTAAGGGTTTTAGTTTATTCTCTAATCTTATTGACCCTTTCGCTGATTAGGGTTTAGGGTTTTAGTTGCCCTGTTCTTATACTGTTGAAGCTCATTGCTTTAGTATGTGAGAAGATTGAATGCTTTAAACTGTGGATTCTCTGTTTTGCGTTCTTCAACAATGTGATTGGTTTTATGTGACAAAAAAAAAAAAAAGCTTATAATTTGTCCAACATTTCTTCGTCTTAATTACTGGTTAGGCCATTGCGTTGGGCTGTATTCGTGCTCTGATTTTATTTATTTATTATTATTATTTTTTAGGTTTTAAGTTTGAGTGTTATTTATTTTGTGGAACAAGCTGATAATTTATTTTTTTCAATTGGCACTTTTTTTTTTCATTTTATTTTTTCTTCTTCCATGAATAGGTATGAGAAGAGTTATATGCATCGAGATGTGGTTACACATGTCGCTGTCTCCGGTGCCGATTTTTTCATCACTGGAAGTGCTGATGGTAAAATCTCATAGATTGCCTTTTTATCTACTATGCTACGACTATTCTTGTACTGAAATAAATTAATTATTCTAATTGGTATTTGTACAGATTTATTCAAATTTATTGGTAAATTTTTACGACCGCTGGTCGTCTATTGATAACCGTTATTGGTTTAAGAGCATGTCATTCAGTTGACTAATTTCCCTTCTTTATCATCTTTTTATAGTACCCCAAAATATTGAGGTAGAGTTATTGGTTAAAGAATGATTTAAGTTTGATTGAGGTTTTTGTTGCGGATTTGAGCAATGATAGCAAGGAAGAATAAGTTTCTACTAGGGAATTCATGTTCGCCATATTTCTTTAGTCAGGCATAAAATAAAACCGTCATGACTAAGTCATATAGCTCATAAGACAAAAAAAACAATTCTAATATGATATGGTGGATGAAGACATTACGATTTAATATGGATGAGTTTGACCATCCACTATAAAATGTACATCAGTTTTTCTTTTCGAAAAATTTTGACAGCTTTCTGAAGTCGTTTTCTGAACAATGTGATAAGTTTTGGAATATTAGTGCTATTTTCATTCTCTAATATTGTAAGAAGCAACTGCAAACCCATATCAATGAATCAGTTGTATCTTCAAAATTTTCACTTGAGTAGTGCATACTTTGTATAATTTCTGATGTCTTGAGTTACAAACATCCTTCACCTGAAAACAAGAGATTGTGTTGACTACTTCATTGCTTACGTAGTTCTATTTCCCTGTCCATTTGTGTTCTTTTCTTCAGGACATTTGAAGTTTTGGAAGAAAAAGGCTATTGGAATCGAGTTCGCTAAGCATTTTAGATCCCACCTCGGTCCAATTGAAGGCTTAGCTGTGAGTCCTTCCTTTCATGATGTAGTGCATGCATGCTTGGTTGCATTTTTTTTTCTTTGATTCATTTCCTCGGTTGTCTATTTCCTGTATTTTGATCTTGTATATATGGATAATGTAAGACTATTTTCATGACATACTGCATGTTTGCTTGGTTTTGCTTTGTTTTTTTTTTTTTCTTTTTTTCGGTTTATTTCTTTGGTTGTCTATTTCCTCTATTTTGACATTGTGTATGTGGAAGCCGAACTATAATGTGTAATGTTGGAGAGACTGCTCAGTTGGTGGCCAAGATATAAGTTTATGGCACACTGGCAGTTCATAATTGAATTGACTTGCATTGCTTTCTATGATTGGTATCTTGTGTCGGGCACCTTAGATGGCGACATTTCTGAGCCAATGCTCAAGGCTTGTGGATGTGGACAGACAACAACATTACGCACTGGATGTAATTTTAGTGCTTCTTTAGCGTGCAATTCTTGAGCACGTCACAATATATATGCTTACAATAATGCTTCTCATTTGGCATTTTTGAAAGTGATATGTTCAATATTGTCTTTCATGCTTGTATCTTTAATGAAATCCACTTTAAGATGGTCAAGCTTGGAGCACTTTGTTTGGGAATGCCTTTTTTGTATGAGATTGCTGGATACAATTCTATAGATTTATGGAGTAAGGCCTCTTTTTCCTCTATACATTGGCTACAAGGACCACAACTAGTACTCTGTCCGCTGCAAATTACTACTGGTTTTGCTTTATAGAACCAGTTTATATTCTCTCCATTATATGAGTATATGCATTTTTATCATTATCTTTTTTTGTCCTTTCTTCAAGTTGTAACTCTTGAAGATGTCTAACCAATAATGATATAGATATTAAAAGCGTTTCAATCACACCTTGCTGTACGAACTGGCAATTGTTCTGTACTGCCTACTGGTTGTCATATTTTTTGTTCTCACGGGAAAGAAAGGGAACTGTTCCAAGTATAGGATTGTCTAGATATGTACATAATATTTGCCTTCAGGAGTTCTATATTGTATATCAAGCAGATGTGTTCTTGGAGGAAGCATATTACTTAGGTTTTTCTTTGTCAGCTTTTATTCATACTGGTAGTTTTTAAAAAAATTATTGTTATTCAGTCATCAACCATGACTTGCTTCAGCCATGCAGGTAAGTGCTGATGGTCTTCTTTGCTGTACAATTTCTAACGATGGGGCTGTCAAGATATACGACGTAGTCAACTATGACATGATGGTCATGATCCGTCTATCTTTTATTCCTGGTGCTGTTGAGTGGGTCTACAAGCAAGGGGATGCAAAAGCCAGGGTCGCTGTTAGTGATCGGAACTCATCATATGTACACATATATGATGCACGATCTGGTTCCAATGAACCTATCATTTCCAAAGAGGTAAATTAACTAATATTAACTGACAGACTGGTATAATTATCATTCTTCTTATTCTCGTATTTATCATTGAATCTCCAGTATTGCATTATTTCTTGACATTTACTTATTGTTTCCTCAGATCCACATGGGACCCGTGAAATTTATGAAGTACAATCATATATTTGATACTGTAATTTCAGCTGACACGAAGGGCATGATCGAGTATTGGAACCCTTGCACATTTCAGTTTCCGGAGGATAAGTAAGTGCAAAAAAAATTTTACATATCAAAAGCTTATTTAATTCTTTTGAAATATTACTAGCTCTAGCTATTAATGTCGAGATCCCCAAACATGGTAAAGTCTAATGTTAGGAACTAGGATAAGAAGGTTAAATGGTAATTAGTAGTTAGTTATGGGTAGAATTTAGAAATATTAGAAGTTAGGATTTTATAAATAGTAGTGTTAATGGTGCATGTGGGGGTATGAAAATTGTATGAGACTTGTGAGAAAGGAAGAAATTCCTTTGGGGAGAGAATGGATCTCTCGAAAGTCCGGTGGGAGAGCTAGTAGACTTCTCGAATGTCTACGAATTTATCTTTGTATCTCGTTTTCTTATTAATACAATATTTCAGTTCGTACCATAAAGTCTAATTTAATCAATACACACCTTGCAAGATATGGCTGAATAGACAACTTAATATCACATGTCAGTGTCCACACTGAATGCCAGACTTTATCCCATACCTCTAGCATTGATTTGATCTGAAATTATTTATTGTAATAAATGAATAAAGTGTCATGGCTACTGGACTAGGTTTGAGTTATTCGTTAGAAAAGCTAATATGCTTAGATGAATAACAAGTGGACTGTGGGATTTTCCAAGTTAGTGGATCCTAAGTGCCTAAGATTTACAGAGAGAAGGATATTTTGTGTGGAAAGAATTTGGTAACGTTTTACAACAAACTTTGAGAAATGAAACAGAGGCTGAGCAAATGAGCCTCTTCAGCAATTTTTGGCGCATGAAAAGCCGTTCTTGGACACTTAGCTTGTCCACATGCAACCTGCATGTTTATTTGTACACGTACAAATATGTTGTCTGTATGGATTTAACATCTAGTTAGCTTACTTTGACAGCAAATTCTTGATCCGTCATTATCCAATAAAAGGTCTGTACATTTATGCTAATTATGGGATATACATACTGATATACTATCTTAACCGTTTATAGGCAATATGTGTTAAGGACTAGGTTTATGATCTGCTTTACTTTGGATATTGAGGAATCCTCGTCCTCGATATTTTTGTACTTTCATTGTCTCATCTCAATATCCAATAGAAGTCTCTTTTTCTTATTAAATAAAAAAAAAATGTATATGGCCATTATATATTACTATTTACTAAGACATATTATTATCACTCATGTGTATAATAAGTGCTTAATTGACCTTTTTTTTTATTTAAAAACAAAAAACCAGTATATAGGACAATATATATTTCTAGCACATATTATTATCACTCTCATGTGTTAATAAGTGTTTAATTGACGTCTTTATAAATATATGACATGTATTAGTTATACTATGCCATACTTAGAAAGCTAGACATTTTCCATACCTAAACAATCTCGAAGACGTAAGCAAAATTATTGGGTTTAATGTTTGTTTATACTGTTTTTGTTTAATTTGTTTCTCAGCACTGGGTGCAATTTTTTGACTATTAGCGTCTCTCCTGTCTCCTACTCGCCATTGACATGTATGGTGCTAACTTCGCAATTTTCAGGGTCAAGTTTCAATTGAAAAGTGATACTAATCTGTTCGAAATTATAAAGTGCAAAACTACTGTCTCTTCTATTGAGGTATGTCTGCTATATATTTTTCTAGAGTTTTTGTTGCAGTTTCTTTTTATAAATTATATATATCTAAAATGAAGTTGCAAGTAAATTTTAATATTTTATAGGTGAGCCCAGATGGCAAGCAATTTTCTATCACATCTCCTGATCGACGGATACGTGTATTTTGGTTTGCGACGGGTAAACTAAGACGTGTTTACGATGAATCTCTTGAGGTGACTTTAGTTCCTCTTCAAACTCTTAGTGAATGTGATGAGATTTCTCTCTGCATTTTGTACGTATATCAGTTTTTTTTTCTTTTTATGATTGACTTCCGATTATCAATTCTCTTGCGCTAATTAGGTGGCCCAAGATCTCCAAAGAAGTGATGTGCCTATGTATCGTCTTGAAGCTATTGATTTTGGGCGAAGAATGGCTGTTGATAAGGAATTTGAGAAAACAGAAAGTGCACCACAGCCAAATGCTGTTTTTGATGAAAGCTCTAATTTCCTTATATATGCAACTCTACTTGGGATAAAAGTAAGATGACATTATGATGGAATTTGTATTGCAATGTGCAATCCATTTAAGCGATGCGCATAGGATTGTTTCCATATTTTAGTGTTCTTGTGTGACAAGCTTACTTTCCTTTTCTTTTTTCCTGATACCACACTATCCAAGGGGAAAAGGGAATTGATCTGTTCTTGTTTGCTTTATGCCTGTAGGTGGTAAATCTATACACCAATAAAGTGGCCCGGATACTAGGAAAGGTGGAAAACAATGATAGGTTTTTGAGAATCTCGTTGTATCAAGGTGACAGGAGTAGTAAAAAAGCTAGAAAAATACCCTCAGCTGCAGCAAATGCCAATGAAAGCAAAGAGCCTCTTACAGATCCTACCCTTGTTTGTTGTGCCTTCAAGAAGCATAGAATCTATCTATTCAGGTACTACAATATTGGAATTTAATTGACACTTTTGCCATTGAGGTTTTTCTTAAAAGAAAAACTCTAAATGCTGCATAGATGGCTATATAGTGTTGTATGATTGATGATTCTCACGGTGTTCTTGTATCCATTATAGGCATTGTAGTGTGTTTGAACTATCTAGTATTTACTTGGACCATTTACAGATAGGCTTTCTTTGGGTAATATATATTTCTCATCTGATCAGCTTTCTGATATTTTGTTAGTCGTAGAGAACCGGAGGAACCTGAAGATGCAACCAAAGGAAGAGATGTATTCAATGAAAAGCCGCCTCCAGATGAACTCTTGGCTGCATCAGATATTGGCAAGTCTGTGACAACATCTCTGCCTGACAATGTGGTAAGCTTTTATTCTTCTTACGCCTTCATTCTAAATAGGAATTGTGAAATGCATACCTTTGAGGAGATACTGTACTGTTAAAATTTTCTTCTCAACAGAAATGACTCTGCACTTTTCAGTCCCTTTCTTATTTGTTGCACATATGATATATCTGCGAAAAATCTCGCAATCCCCTGTATATGTATGATATGGATCTCTTGTTTTCTTTCTGGATCTCAACTTGCTATCATCTTCTTAGATATGAAGTAAATATGCCTCATTTATTACACTTGTTGCTTTAATAGACTTTTTGCCCTTTTTTATACAACATAATCCTTCCTTTGAGATGTTGATCACTCGTACTTTGACCTTTTGATTTTTTGTCACAATACCTTGTATATTATGCAGTAAAAGCATCTCTTGTTTTAATTTTATCGTGCTATTGACTTATTAACGTGTATATGCCTCATCTCCTTCCAGATGTTAGTAACTTGTACTTGGCCTTCTGCTTTGCCGTGCTCTTTTTTCTCAAAAGTGTTTTGTGTTTCTCCAGATTGTGCACACTACAATGGGCGACATACACATGAAACTATATCCGGAGGAGTGTCCAAAAACTGTCGAGAATTTCACAACCCATTGCCGGAATGGCTATTACGACAATCTCATTTTCCACCGAGTCATCAAAGGCTTTATGATTCAAACAGGTGATCCTTTGGGAGATGGTACTGGTGGCCAATCTATTTGGGGTCGGGAGTTTGAGGATGAATTTCACAAGAGGTAATGCTGCTTTTATATTGAAAATGCTTAGCTTTCTGTTAGCTGTGGCAAGGCTACAGAGTTGTCCTATATAATTATTATTATTGGTGTGTACTCTTTTTCATTGCACGTAAGCATATCTGTCTCTGCAGTTTACGGCACGACCGACCTTTCACGGTGTCAATGGCTAATGCTGGTCCAAATACAAACGGATCTCAGTTCTTTATCACCACAGTGGCTACTCCTTGGCTCGATAACAAACACACAGTTTTTGGCAGAGTTTTAAAGGGAATGGATGTTGTGCAGGTACAATTGAACTCGCCCCAAAATTTTTATAATTTTCAAAGAGAGAGTAATGAACTTTGTTTCATCCTTTGGCTCAATAAGCTGTTGGAACTTAAAAAGTCAGTATCAAGTAAAAGGTCTCATTAAATGCTCCAATTTAGGCTATAGATTTCATGAATGTTGCTCATTCTATTAGCATGAAATAACAGTTCATGCGTATTATTGACAGGCTATAGAGAAAGTGAAGACAGACAAGACAGACACACCCTACCAAGATGTCAAAATCCTAAATGTGACTGTTCCCAAGTCTTAAATCTTCTCTTTTGTTGTAAGACATGGTCTTTTCAAGCATGGATCGGCTGGTAACTAAGCCTTTTATTAGGGATGGCAAATGGTTGGTTTAGGTCGGGCATTTGCCGCGCCTTTCCACCTTGCCGATCTTCGGTTGTATTTCATCCCCTTGCTATTTTTCACTCCAGTTAAAAACTGTGGGGTTATTTTTGTTAGAGATCTATGTAATACTTTGAGCAAAGACTTGGAAGATCTGAGATCCGCTGGATATGGAAAAGATAGAGCTGCACACATTAAACATAACTTGCCCTTGAAGTGGTTGGGTGTTTTTTTTTTTTTGGTGCGTTAGAGTAAAATAGCTAAAACCATCATATTAATAGTTTAATAAATCAATCGTCAATATCTTTTTGTTGGAAAATTCTGCAGTAGGAACAATTTTTAGATGAAAATATTTTTAAAATAATTTTGACATATCATATTAATTTTTTAAGTAACATGAAATACAGAATTGTTTTAAAAATTTTGTAATATGCTCGGGACGGGCACATAAACGCCACGTGCCCGACTCTCCCCTTTTTCGAGCGCGTGTTTCCCAGCTGTGCTACGCACAACCCACCCCCCCCCCCCCCCCCCCCCCCCCCCCCCCTCCCCCTCCTTTATTTTTTGGTTTTTTTGCAGCTATGGCCCCTCAACTTGGCGTGTTTGACAATTTGGTACCTCTTCTTTTTTTTTTTGGCATTAACCCCTTGAATTTAAAAATCGTTGTATTTAGCCTCAAATTGAAAACTTCCGTCCAAAATTGGACGGAATATGCCCCCAAATAAGCTATCACGTGCGAAGCACGTGCCAAATTTCGTTAAACTTTGGACGGACGTTTTCAATTTGAGGCTAAATGCAACAATTTTTAAATTCAGGGGGGTTAATGCTAAAAAAAAAAAGAAGGGGTGCCAAAGTGTAGAAAGCCGATAAGTTGAGGGGCCATAGGTGCAAAAAACCCTTATTTTTTTGTTCTCTCTTTTTTCTTGTTTTTCTTTTTCTTCTTCTTTGTTTCTTTTTTTAATTTTTTTTTTCTTTTATACTTTTAAAATCAATCCTTCAATTTATTCTAACGCCCATTCTGTTTCGTATCGGGCTCTGAAACAAAAAAATTGAATATGGTTAATTACACACACACACATATATATATATATATATATATATATATATATTCTTATTATTTTGACACCCTTAGTGTTATTTTAATCCGAATAATTTTTTTATTTTTTTTACCTTATTTTATTATTATCTTTTTTTTTTTGTGTGTTGCTATTAGTTTCAATGGTTTTATGCTCAAAAAAGTTAATCAATTTTTCTGATTTTTTTTCCCTGTTTTAGATTTCTAAATTTGATTTATTCTTTCTTTGGATTTTTTTTGTTTACTATTTTAACGATAAAAATATATAAATTTGGTTTGGTATGGTTACTTAAGATTTTAAATTGTAATTTTGTGAATTTATGAAATAAAATTAAAATGTGTTTCACCCGAGCGCGTACGTGCATCTTCTGCATGAAATATGCATGTACGTGCATGTTTTGGAAAGATACGCTTTAAATATGCTTTTGTATATGTGTTTCACACGCATTTTCGCGCGTGAACTCAACTATTATAGTAATAGTAAGGTTTACGTGCATGACAAAAGTGCTTTAAAAATGCGTTGTAACTCGCATGTTGTTTGTGAAACTACTTTTAAAGTAAAATTTTGTTTTTTCCGATTTCGAAAATGCTAATAATAAGATTGTTTAGCCATCATTAAGAACATCATATAATCTAAGAAAAATAAATGGGTTGACTAACAAAATCATATAACCTATTTCCTATTTTCTATCTCCTAACGTATTTTACTATGTTATATCCAATTTGTGCCAATTTTAAAGCTTTACGAATTTTGCTGATCATCACAATCTGATTGGAATATGGAGAGAAAACAAAAGAGATACAATTGATCAAGAATTAATGTTCTCACTTAAAAGGGAATTTTTTTGAGCTATAGTTCCCTGATGAAATTCCCGAACTAAATTTATCACTTACTGCCCAATATTTAGTATATATTGATCTAGTTGTATATCAATCTTATGATCGAATAACTTCTCATTTCCTCTTTTCTTTTTCTTTTTTTCACCCTCAATAAAGGCCCTATATTGAATCTAGTAAATTTTTTGCAAGTTGTGGTCTGTTTTGTAAGTTATTATATTTATAGGTCTGGCTTGTAATTTCTTGTTTTTTAAGGAATGAAAAACCATGTAGACCATAACATGGACATATATTTTCGCTTGCAAATTTTTTTTTGTTTTCGTTCAACAATTATGAGTTCTGTTCAACTAAGAACGTTAACTTCTTGAAATACGATAAAGTGTTATCAATCAATATTAATATTAAATTCTTTTTTTTTAATTACTAAACAAATAAAATGTAGAATCATTCTGTTACACTTGTGCAGTAACGCTCACTTGAAGGTTTGAACCTTGTGAAGACTGAGCTGTAAAAAGTTGAAAGAGGAGAAAAGGGTCCCACAGGGCCCACATACCTACTCGACTCCAGCTAGGCAGAGAGTAATTACACGCGCTTTGAAGGTGCATTTTTGGTCATGAAATATGTAACAATATATCTTTAACCGCTTGAGTTTTTCAGTCTTTGTAACTGCTAAGACACTAATGACTTTTCCACGTAAAGCCCAAACTAGCATTAAGGGAGAGATAATATAATAATAATAATAATAATAATAATAATAATAAGGGAGATTTTGAGGAATGTCTCATTTTTTATATAATAATTTTATATTTTATTTGTGTTGCGTTTTTAATTTATACTCTAAAATTTACACTACAAACATATAGTAAAAACAAAAGGAGCACATAATTTAGAGTATATATTATTAAGCAGTATCAAGAATTGTTTTATGTAGAAATTCTCCCTAATAATAATTATAATAATAATAATAATAATAATAAATTTGTTAATGGTGAGATGTTAGGGTGTGGAGTGGTGTGAAGTCTTCTCGTGTGTACATGCAAAATTTGGTGAGCTTGAAGTGCTATAAATAGGCTTCAAAATAGACTAGTAAAATCACTTCTCTAAATTCACTTGGGTTTATAGTTTATTAGAGTGCTTAGAAGAAAAATGGTGGCCATTAGTCTCTCTCAACAGCTCACCAACTTCATTCGCTCCTTGCAAGAGCAGGTCTCTCTCAACTTAATTTTTCTCTCTTTTACTTTATTTTTATTTTTTGTGCATTAATTATTTTGTTTCTTTTGAGTTTGTATTACAAGCACAAGAAAATTCTGTGTGATAGGGCTTAAAAAATACTGTACAATATACCCGTTAGTCTCTAAAGAAGCAGAAGATCAAACAAAAATTGATTTGAGTCTCGGTCCACCGCTATATTTTTTTAATAAATAAACATATGTGTGTGTATAGTGATTTGTGATTTGTTCATGTCTTGCATGCAAACAATGCTAATTGCTATGGACATTAGCTAATTATTAAACTTTTCCTTGTCACATATTTCTTTGCTCAATACCTCATATATCTCTTGATTCACTCTCCTAAATGGAAGAGTAACTAAAATTCCATCCATTGATTTTCATGAATCTAGTTTGGTTTTGTTGATGAAGGTTTATAGATCCTCTTAATATATACAAGTACTGTCCAATTCAAATTATATCTGATTTTTTCTTCTTCTGCAATTACATCAACAAATAATTAATCCTGTTTTTCAACTTAGGGCATGTTGGACGGCAACTTTAATCATCTGGAGGACATAAGAAACCATGGAAACCCGCTGTTTCTTTCGCAAATTATCGGTTCCTTCCTCCATGATTCTGAAGAAAGCATTGCAGAACTTAACATCCAGTTGTAGGTTTTCCTTCCTTTTTTTTCTTACCCTAATTTTGAAAAATATAGATATATATATATATGTATATATATATATGCATGTTTTAGCAAATTTCTTAGAAATAACACGATCTTAATTTATTATGCTGGTTAATAATGAGATATTTGACCCATTTACAGGTCTGGGCCTGTGATCAACTATGCCAAAGTGACTCAAGCTGCTCATCTTCTCAAAGGATGTAGCTCTAGGTAATAAGAGAATTTGGTTATTTTCTAATATTTTTCATATTAATTTTAAACAATTTAGTTTTGAAATTTTAGGATCTATCTTGACATTTTTATGTTTTCCAAGCCTATGGTATCAAACATTATTTCAAGAAAAATGAAAGCTAAGTGCATGGGTTATGCTCTTTCTTGTTACTTGAAAGAAATTTTTATGAAAACTTAAAAATGTTTTTAGTCTTCCTGCATGTCAAGAACATTTGCAAGTACTTATAATGATAATTATGCCATGCATATTTTGACAAAAATGTGAAGATATAGTATGTACGAAAGAATTGATTGATATAATTCCTTAAAAATTTTGCGCGTTGAAATAAACGTGTGCGGCGTACGGTAAATGTACAAATAAATGATTGGTATCAATCATTAACAATGAAAATTTTCCATATAGATCGTATGCGTGAAAATTATGAACAACCGGAAAGTAGTTGCAATTAATTAAAATCTTAATATTCACACATTCAACGCGCATTCAAGCACGTAGTGTGACGCGTTAACTATGTCGTAGTTTTCAATATTATTTTCAAATCAGAATAGATATAGAACACGACATAATCAAATACATAAACAAATAGTAATTAGGGCCAACTTATAATTAACATTAAATATTTTCACCCCCAAGTTTTATCGACGCTTCGACCATTAATAGTCCCAATTACTCCCTAATCCCTTTTACTCACTGTTGAACTACGTTGATCGCCACTCTAACTCATATATTTCTTTTGTTTAATTCAATTATTTGTAGCATTGGCGGTTGTCGTGTGGTCCTTGCTTGTGAAGATCTTCTGCGAGCTTGCCGCGAGGCTGATGAAGAAAAGTAAGATTAATATTCAGTTTTCTCTTTTCACCAATCTCTTAACAAAAATGTGACAAATGCAAAACAACCCTAAGAACATATAGTTAATTATTTGTTTAAATCCATCACTTGTATACTTTTTTTAGAGGATAAATACACTAACAATTGATTAGCTATTGAATATGCTCATAGACTATAAAGATACCCTTTAATTTTTCTTCTTCATTTTCAATAAGGAACAAATTAAGATATAAATATTTAATAAGTGCAGCTTAGCATCATTAATTTATAACTTGAAAGAGAACTATTTATGATCTTATTGCCAAGAAATATAATCAGTAAATATTGCTTTCTTGTTCATTAATTAACATCATATTTTTCCCACTATTTATTTATTTATTTTTGAGTATTCTCTCCCAAACGTTGTTGTTCTTGAGCTTATAAGAAAAACTGTTCTAAAGAAATTTGTTACACTCTCAGGTGCTTCCTGTCCTTCGAGAGAGTCAAACATGAGTATGATATCTTGCACAATAATCTGAACCGCATTTCCGAGGTAATATATTATTTGAACTTAGTTGAGAGACGTTCCTAATTCGTCGTCCTTACTTTTCATTAAAAAAATATATTGATCATCTAAGATTATATCTTCATTAAAACATCATAACCATATTGTCATTCAATACGCTCATAACATGTTGAAGTGTTTTCTTCCCAATTGCAGATGGAGAGAGCCATCCCTGCTGCGCCTAATGGGGCCGGAAATCGTCAGCTCTGAAGAGTTGGAAATTTCGGCTTCGTAGAGAACATGCCCTGATCATTCTGAAGCCGTTTGTGGCTCGTGATCGCCTATGTTTATTTGCTGCTCAGTTTGCTTTGTCTGTCACTTTATTTTCATAAGTTGTGTTTGGTTTCAGTTTGATGTTGTGTTTTATAATAAGTTGAGATTCACTTTATGCAAGTGAAAACAATGCTCGTTTCAAGACTTTGTTGTATGGTTTATGTCTTTATGTTTTTATGGAGTTTGGATATTATGATGTGAGAACTATTTGGTGCCTGGTTTTTTTTCTTTTTTTCTTTTTTGGCTGGCATGATTTGTTGTTATTACATTCGTGTTAAAGTTATATTTTTTTCACTCTCTCTCAACACTTTCTCTCTTAATCTTCGCCCTCTTCTTGTACTCTCTCTATATTTCTCTCTTTTGAAGCTTTTATTTTTAGTTACAAAACACATCTTGTGTTTTTTTGCTTTGAAGAAGAGAAACAAAACATTGGTTATCAAACATGTCTTATGTTTTTAAAAATTTGAAAAACAACAATTTTTTTTTTCATAAAAACAAGAGTTTATTTGTCTTTTACCGTTTATTAGTCCATGTTTTTTTAGAAAAATGACTAATGTTTTTAAAAATAAAGTTATTAACTATACTAATAAATAAGAGAAGTAAGGGAATAAAAATAAAGGAACTATCATCATATAGTTAAGAAAATGATTAATTTCTTAATTAATAAAGAGTACTCTGGCTATTTTTATAAAATATCATTCGAAAAATTATTATTTACTCAATTATTTTCAAAAACAAAAAATAGATGTCTTGCCAAATGTAGGCTAGCCAATTAGTTTATAGCTTGTCTCGATTCTTCTCTCACTCTCATATTACTAGGTGTTTAATTTACATCTTGTCATATAAATTTTTTTTAAATGACCAAACCCTACCTTTTGACAAAATAAAAATAACTAAAATAATTTTTTTATTTATCTTTTTCTTATTTTCTTCTGTTAATGTTGCTTTTATACCTCTTCAAATCATACACCAAACCCTAAGGCCTAACCTTATAACTTATAAGCTTTTGATGACCCGCCCTTCAATGGACACGGGGCCTTATTCACTGGATCCTTAAGGGTGTGTTTGGCTGGGTGGACGGAGAGTGGGAAGGATGGAGAGGATTGGAAGGATCCTTCAAGTTATTTGGTTGGAAGGAATGAGAGATGAGTCTATTGATAGTAATTATTTGTATAATGACTATATTATCCATTTTATTATTTATTATTAATTATTTTAAGGGGTAAAATGGATATTTTGCTAATTAAAATAGAGGGAAAAGTTGCATCCTCTGATGTGATCTCCCTCCACCTCTCTTCTTTCCTCCTCTCATCCTCCCAACCAAATAAGTGAATTTGTACTCTCATCACCCTCTCTATTCACTCCCTCTCCCTTCACTCAACCAAACACACCATAAGCTTCAATCAAACCAAAGTACCAAAGTACTCAAACTCTTCAAAACCTAAAGACACGCCTAAGCCACGCATTGTCAACGTTGTCGTTCGACTACATAATCGACGACGCGGCACGACTATACGTGTCAACCGAGCTGCGTGGGCCCTTGTCACTCACATGCAAGCCAGTTGTTTGGCGTTGCTTTCTTCATCAAGGACTTTGCCTCCTTCATCGAAGACACTGGCGAATTTAATGGGTTCTTTTTTTTAAGATTTTTCGTGTGCTTAGATTAGGAAGGAATTTTTGGCCCATGTATATATGATTCAATCTCTAGGAACATGGTTGGTTCTTTGGTTTGTGTATTTAGGTTTTAGTTTTGGGTATATAAGAATATACGGTGGTTTCATTTTAGTGTGATTAATTTACTGTAGAGGCATTAGGTTGGTTTTTTTCTTTGGTTTGTACTGATTTCTCTCTCTTTATTGAGAAATGAATTTTAATATTAGATTTATGTGAGAATGTAGGATGGTTGGATTAGTGCGGTTTTTGTGTGGAGGTGCAAAGTGGTTGGTTTTTTTTTTTCTTTTGCTTTTTTTGGGGACTGTGGTTGGGAGTTCCTTGCCTGAGATTTTGCTGAGGACGATGTTGTTAGTGGCTTACTTCCTAAGTATGATGCTATTGCCGGAGTTTCTTCAACGCTTGGAAGCTCTCTTCACACATCTCAAATCACTCGTATTTCTACCCTTTACAAGTGAGGGCAATGAGGGGTGTAGAGATCTTGGAGAATTCTTCAACACACCTTAAATAAAATCCTACCACGTCGTGGAAACTTCTTGCTTCGGTAACACTCTTACGTGTTTTCCAACCTTTTATCGCCTCGATTTTTGCAAGATATTCAAATGCTCCTTCTGTTGATACGACATGTCCGTGAAAATGTTCGACCAAAATTGCACTTAGAGAATTTGACATGCAACTAATGTTGCTTCAAAGTCTAAAGTACAGTCTTTAAGTGCTCCCATGCTCTTTATGAGTAGCTTTAGCTTAGTTTCTAGTCTCCTTTGTTTTTCCTTTCTTCACAAGTTATGATAAGAAGGGTTTCATTTGACTAGCATGTTAACTTAACCCTTTGTTTGGTTTGGCCATTTTGGCCATTCCATCCCATTTATTGGGATGGAAATGGGATGGAAAAAATGGTTTTAAATATGGTTTGGAATTGTTTGAAAATGGTTTATAAAAATGATGTAAGAATGATTTGACTTTGCTGATTTTGAGGTAATATGAATGGTTGAGATTTAAAGATATTGTATAGGGATTTGGAAAGTTGAAAAAAGTGGTTGAAAAAAAATGAAATGGAATGGAATAGTTTAAAGGATTTGAAAAGTTGAAAAAAATGGAATGGAATGGAATGAGATAAATGGGGGAAACAAACAAGGGGTTATCATGACGGATGGTTAATATATATGCTCCATTAAATTTATGTAGCACTTAGCTCTACTATTTGTTGCTCAACAACCATATCCTTTCTCATTCAAGAAGAATCAAACATTTCTTACATAAAACCTTATTCCAAAATGATAATAATCGTCTTATCATTATTCCATAAGTACCATAGTATTACCTTTGACATGAAAATATCACCATGTATTTTTTTAATAAATTCCTAGAGGACATTATTCTAATTCCCATTGTCGATTTTCTCGTGCTTGGGTGGGTCCTTGTCCTTGGACGAATCTTCATCCTCAGCCTTCATTAATACATCTCCTGCTTCTACATCTTGAGCTTGGCTAGGGCCTCATCTTGGTTTGATTCTTTTATCATTTACAGATTCACAATGATGGTAGAGTATGTCGCACTGGTCAATTTAGAAGTTATGAACTTGGGAGGTCTGTTGTAATTACCACTAATTTAATGCTTCTCCCTCGAGTTATATGGACACTAAATACACCTTAATATGTTAATCCTCGTGACATATCATAAAAAGGATGTAGATCCAGTGCATCCACATGATCAAATTATCAAGGTCACTATTGTTGAATATGGAAGGCCTCAAACCCCTTAAAGCCTGCATTGTAGCACGGTCTTTTGCTATTTGTTAAGCGCAAATCACCATTGTCATCTGAAGTTATTCTAATGGTGAGCATAATAGAAAAATGATAGGTAAGGAAACTAGAAACTTAATTCAGCTGTGATGAGTAGCCTTGTGTTTGGAAATAAGGTAGGATGGTAGGAAAACCGCAATTAGATACTAATTATATAGACCCAACTTTTCGAGTCATTAACTTACTTAACTTTCTTTAAAACATTAATGAAAAATACTCTCTTTTTTTCACGTATGCTTTAAAGAAAGTCATGTAAGCTAACGACTTGTAAAGTCTGGTCGTTAAATAAGAAGACTCTGTAGGTCGTCCGCCCCTGATTGATGGATCAAACTATTCTTATTGGAAGGCAAAGATGAAGGCGTTCATCAAGGCCTTAAATGAAAAGGCAAGGAGGGCAATCTTGACTGGATGGAGTCACACAACCAAGACGGACGATCAAGGAAAGACTATTCCAACACCCGAATTGGAATGGCCCATTGAAAAAGACAAATTGGCTAGTAGCAACTCAAAGACACTCAACACTATTTTCAATAAGTGGATCTGAATCAATTCAAGCTGATCTCAACATGCGAGTCTGCCAAGCATGCCTCGGAGGTCCTTCAAACAGCTTATGAAGGAAATAACGTTGTTTGCCTATCAAGATTTCAACTCTTGACCTTCAAATTTGAGAATCTCATAGTACACGGGGAAGAGACAATCAGTAAATTCAATGCATGACCATAGCCGACGAGGCGTTTGCTCTTCAAGAGAAGATGTCCAAAGAGAAGTTTTATGTGAAAGGCTTTGAGATCCTTAACAAAGAGATTTGTTTATAAAGTTACGGTCATTGAAGAGGCGAAAAATGTCAAAGACGTGAGGTTAGAAGAGTTGATAGGTCGAACCTTTGAGATGAACTTCGAGGAAGAAAAGACTGAGAAAAAGAATAAAGGAATAGCCTTGCAAACCGAAATTTAGGAAGTAGACTTGGATTTAAAAATTGATTAAGATGAAGAGCTTACAAAGTCAATTGCTTTATTGATGATGAATTTGGAGTCTGTTATGATTTTGATAGAAGTCGAGAATAGGAAGATCATTTTAGCAATTATGTTGCTTTTTCTACTCGATCTACCATAAAGAAGACCATTAGTGGTAATGTTTAACACGATATTCCACACAGTGTTCAGCCTAGTGGTCCAATAGATATTCCAGACCATGTCAATGAAAGCAGCTATAATGAGGATCTGATAGAGAAAGTTCTCATACAGTCTTACAGAACCATGCACCAAAAGTAGCTAGAAGTTGCGGCTCTAGAGGTGAACTAGCTTAAAGAAAAAATGTTCAAGTAGAGTTGAATGGTGAATTGGAGCATATGATATCTGTAAAAATGCTCAATTGAGCACTTCAAAGATGCTCAATCGGGCACTTCAAAATTGGACCAAATTTGAATTGTTGGGAAGACTGTTGGTGATCATGTTTGCCTTGGTTACATGAGTGAGAATACAAGATTGAGGATAGTATTTGTTCAAGCAACCCGAGCAAGGAAATAGGAAATGGTCAAAAAAAAATTCTTGAACACGCGTAGGAACACGCAATGGAATACCTTTAAGGAGTTGGATCCTCACATGCCACAACTACGAGCGTATCAAACATATAAGACCTCGTTGTTTTCAATACTTAGCAAATCTAAGAAGGATTGATAAGAAGAAGTCACATAGCTAGTGGTCAATCAAGCAAGTATGTTTGAAGAAATATGAATTGTAGTGCAGCGTGGATACATGTAATCCTCGATTATATTCTAGAATATAAACCATGTTCGGATTATTTTTTTCTTGTAATTTTTTCAAGAAACTTTGAATAGGCATTATCAAATATGACACACGTTTTTTTTTTTTTGGTTAAAATATGATATCTAAACACTTATTTTGTTAAAAGAAGCGTATTTAATTTTTTTTTACATTATATATTAAAACACATGTTGTTAATTTAAGTTTAAACTGTTTTCAGTATGATTATTATGAAATTCATAAAAGTAAATTAGTATTATAAAAACACATAAGCAAGTTCCTTATATTTATTATAGGGGATTTTGAGGAATGCTTTTTTTTTTTTTTCGCACAATGATAATCTATACCGTATGTGTACTACACTTTAAATTAATGCCCTAAAGTTCACACTAAAAATATAGATTAGAACAAAAAAAAAAAGCATACTACTTGAGGTAAGATTATTAATCGCACTCAAAATGACCTTATTTTGTAATTCTCTTTTATATATATATATATATATATATATATATATATTCTCGAGATCTCTTCTAAATGTGTGATATTATTTATTCAAAAAAAAAAAAGTGTAATATTATGACTAGAATGTAACTTCCCCTTAGGAAAAATTTGGAATAAGCATATCCCAGACAGACAAAAGCGGCCCAGGCCCAAAGACATCCATACGCATCCAAACGCCCAGGCCCGAAGAAAACCCTAACCCCTCTTCTATATAAATACCACTAACCCCTCAAATCCATCGCTCTCTGCGAAAAAAACCCTAGAAGCGAATCCCCTTCTCCAGAGTCCTCTCTCTCTCTTCGCCACCCATCTCTTCGGATCTCAAACACTCTCTCAAGTACAGCAATACTTCTCTCGTTCACCGCTGTTTGTATATGCAATCGCATTTATATATTTGTATGTGACGATTGGTTTTGTGGTTTTTATTTTTATTTTTATTTATTACAGAGATGAAGGTTATCGCCGCTTACTTGTTGGCCGTTTTGGGAGGCAACACTTGCCCCACAGCTAAGGACTTGAAGGGCATTCTCGGATCAGGTACTGATTTTTCCTCTCTCGATTGGGAAACCTTTGCGATTACGGATTAGGGTTTTGAGGTTTTACATATTTTGGTTAGGGTTTTTGTTATCTTTCGATTTGTTAGTATGTGGCTTTGATTCGGTGTATCTGTGATGTATCTTATATATTTGATTAGAAGAATGAATATTTATTTTGTTAAATTATTGGTATATGTGGCTAGGGTTTCTGGGTTTTTTTTTTTCGTTTTTTATAAGGCTTTGTGTGTGAAATTAGGTTCTTAATTTTGTTGAATTCCGTGGCATTTTGAAGAAGGTCAACAATGAATTTCAATGTCTATTTTGCGTTTATTGAATTTTTGTGAATCATTCCTTAGACCAAATTAAGGAGTGGATGTTGTTCAAGCACTGGCCTTAGTCTATTTTATTTGTTGAATTAGACATTGCGAATTATTCTTTGTTTGTTGATTTGCAGTCGGTGCTGATGCCGATGATGAGAGGATTAACCTTCTCTTGGCGGAAGTCAAGGGGAAGGACATCACCGAGCTAATTGCAGCCGGAAGGGCGAAGTTGGCTTCGGTCCCATCAGGTGGCGGCGCAGTTGCTTACTCTGCTGCGCCAGCAGCCGGTGCTGGTGGAGGTGCTACCCCCGCAGCTGCCGAGTCAAAGAAGGAAGAGAAGGTCGAAGAGAAGGAGGAATCCGATGATGTGAGTGTTTCCGATTCAAGACGAAATCCCGACTCTGTTAATTTTTTCATGATTTGCTCTTGCTGATACGCTTATTTATCTTTGTTTTGCAGGACATGGGATTCAGTCTCTTTGACTAAAAACTTTTAGATGTTTGTTTGGCTTTCTTTCTCGTCCGAAAGGCGCCGATCTTTCTGTTTCGCTTGGAATGCTTAGATGGGTGCTGTGTTATAAGTTTTTGGTCTGTAGTTGAATTTGGTTTCTAGATATGTTTAGTTGAGAAAGCAGCATTTGAGACATTTTGAAGAGATACTTTTTTTTTCTTTTTTATTATGGAATGTCTTCTTTTTTGGGTTAATTGGTTGCAGCGAAATCTGTAGCTTTTTTTAAGTAATACTACTTATTGAGTTGTTTTTATCGCATTTTAACTTCTCCATAAAATTACGGCCTCTATTATTTGGAATTCACCGTAGCCTTTTGTAATTCATGGTTCTGGCCATAGTTATGTCAGCATTGACATAATTCAATATTGTAGCTAATGTCTAATTTTTGTTATTTAACGAGAGTGCAGTCGAAGCAAAATAAATAAATAAATAAGAAAGGCATAAAAGGCTATTACTTCCCATTAAAACCGTCGTGAAGCCACCGAAGCCGTATTTTTTATGGCCTAAAATCCTAGTGCGGTTGCTGAGTTTATTGTTGGCACATAGTCCGTACGAAATTTCGAGACACAGAAATCTGTCACATGTGTTGATTTTTAATTTATATTTCAAAATTTACTCATATTGAAAATAAATGGAATACATCATTTCTTTATAATAAAAAAAAAATCGGAGTACTTCATTTATAGATTATTAAATTATTAAATGACATCAAAAATAGTTTTATTTTGATATTTTCCCAATTTGATATTTTTCCAATTTTTCTAGCACTGAATGATGGGACCAAACATCCATGTTGGGCCTGCACATTACCAGTTCAATACTCTCAAGTTAAGGGTGTTTTTTTTTTTTAATGTTAATTGTTTTTTGGAAAAATTTTATAAATAGCCCCCATAGTTAGACACCTCTAAAAAGTTGGCCCCTAATGTATAAAACGTGTCAAAAATACCCTTATAGTTTGTTCCGTGATCAATATTAGCCCATCCGTTACGAAAAGGGGACGGCATGCTGACATGGCATGTCTGTTATCATTTTTTATTCATTTTTTGCTCAAAATAAAAATATACCAATTAAAAAACAAAAATAATCCATTTTTTTAGCTGGGAAAAAGGTAATGGCATAACTATGATGAAGAAAAAATGTTAAGTAGCCACAGAGGGGCTACATCCCCATCTAAAAACATCCAGAACATTTAAAAAGAATACACGAACACCAGTAGGAGACATTTAAAAACATCCAGAACATTTAACAATTGTCCCATTAGGAGACATGAACACCACTCCCAGTAGGAGACAAAAATAATCCATTGCAATAAAAAACAAAAAAGAATACACGAACACCCCGTCGTCTCCGCCGTACTCCGACCAAAGCCACGTCGGCGCTGCCACATATCCGCAAACCCATACATAATTATCTCATAACTAACTCCACCATGATGCAACACAAAAAAAAAAAAAAAAAAAAAAAAGAAAGAGCAAACTCAGATTTATCACGGAGGGGCTAGGTGGCAGAGGTGGCTGCACAGAGGTAGAGGGGTTGGGTCACGGAGAAGAGAGGATGAGGCAGCTGGGTTGCGGAGGGGGCTAGGGCCGGGGAGGTGGCTGGTCGCGGAGGAGAGGGGCTGGGGTCGCTGAGGTCACGGCACGGAGGCGGAGAGGCTGGGTCGCGGTAGGCGGAGGGGAGGAGAGGCTAGGGTCGTGGTGGGCAGAGACGCGGAAGGGCGGGTCGTGGTGGGCGGAGGGGCGGCGAGGCTGAGGCACGGTAGGCGAAGGGGCAGAGAGGCTGGGTCGCGGAGGGGCTGAAATGCAGTGGGCAGAGTCGGCTCCCGAAACCTTCGGACCTTCTCGCTCACACGCCGCCGTGCCTCGCCTGATCTCGCCTTCGATGTGATAGATTTGTGGTGGAAGAAGATAAAATTTGTGCTTTGCAATGGTGGAAGAAGAAGGCTTGGTGGGTTTGTGAGGAAGAGAAAAGGTTTGGGTTTTGAGAGAGAGAGAGAGAGTTTGACGAGTGAGGAGTTTTTTTTTTTTTTTTTTTCTGTTTTCTTTTTTTGGTATGCTTTTTATTTTGTGGGGTAATAAATGAATGTTTTTAAAATATTTGGAGTTTGTCTATATATTATATCATTAAAAAAATAATAAAATGTCACCATAGGTGCCACATCATAATTCTGTTAAGTTTTACTAACGGAGGTGCTAATATTGATGACGGAACAAATTATAGGGGCTTATTTGACACGTTTTATACATTAGGGGCCAACTTGTTAGAGGTGTATAACTATGGGGGCTATTTATAAAATTTTTCCTTTTTTTTTTTAGGCTAATCTGGTTTTTTTAACCTTTTTAATCTATGATTTAACAAAAATGGCACATGCTTTCTTAAATTAGCAAGCTAACTAATTATACAAGGTTCCTTTTTACACACCTTTTTCTAATTCAACCTATAGTTACCAAAAAGGTTATAGTTAAAATTACTTTTATGTTCAATAATTTTTTTTTTAGGTAAACTTTAACACCTCACTCAATATTTAAGTAAAACAGTTGCAAAATATATAGATGCAGATTGAATTAGATATAGTTAAATTGATGTTTGTGATTTATTGCTAGAAATAGAATAAACATAAACATGGTGTTTAATTCTCGATATTAGTACTGCGTTTCTTAGGACTTAATCGATGGATGCGAGTTCTTTGATAAGTTAGGGTTGTCATGTAACTAAGTTTATGCAAATAATAAGAACAAATTAAATTGAACAACAATATTGAATAAACGACGACTCAAATTGAATTAAACGAATAACAATTTTAATAGGCTACATCTCAACTCTAGGAATTATAAATTTAGTTCATGCTAAACTTGAATAAAAACGAAATTGAAATTAATGTCATGATAAGTTTACAAAGAAAATGAAAGAAAGAATGTTGCCGAATGATGATGATGATCAAATCACCTCTCTCCAACACACAATTCGTCTTGAGCGTTGCTTTTCTTCTGTTCTGTATAACTTTTTTCGTTATATTTTTTTTCATTAAACAACTCAAATTTTAATGATACAGATTCTTGAAATTCTTTCCCCTTTGAAACGCCTTTTTTATTATATTATATAAGTTTAAATAGGTTCTAAAATTAGGCCATCTAGCTACAAACTCCATTATAAAATGATACGTCTTGAAATTAATAAATCTGTATATGTGTGTGTTACATGTCTATATACACAGAAACAGAAGTACCCCATTTACATTTGCATTGGGACGGTGTAAAAACATAATTCCCAAGCCGCCACACCCTTCTGCCCTTCCCTACACCGACGGCGACTGCAGATTTCAGCGACTCCTCCTCGGGCGGCCATCCCCGACGACGCCCAAAGCTCCTCCTCGGCGGCAGAAGGCTCTTCGACAACGCCGAACGGCGTGTCGTGTCCTCGGGACTCAGAGTGACGACTCTCGTCAGCAGCGGCTCTGTGGGTAGGTCTTTTTTGCTCATCTCCAAAGTGAGTGAAATTTTTGGTACAAATTTGGCTATGGCTTATTAGGAAAGTTTGGTAGTTTGTTGGTTGATCTAGTTCTAACTTATGGCTGCAAAATAGTTCTTGGTTTGTGGGGTTTTTTTTTTTTTTTTTTCTTCTGGGCTATGGCTGCAAAATAGAATTTGATTTGGGTTTGTTCTTATTTACGGGCTATGGCTGCTTTGTTTATCTATTGGAGCGAAAATCACTATTCAAGTTTCAGTGTTCATTTTTTTTCTGCGAATATTCTCATGAATGATGATGGTTTGGTTATGGTCTGTTTTTGACATTATAGGGTTTGTTTTGTTCTAAGTTCCATACGAACTTAGTTATGCTTATTTTTTTGCACTGCTTTTTTTTTTTAGTCTCTTGTTTGGGGGTTTTTTTTTTTTTTTTTTTTTTTAAATAAATAAAACTGGTTCACCGAATGCAAAAACCAAAAAGGCACAAAATAGGTTAACCGAAATTCAGTTTCGGTATTGGAAATCTGAAAACCGCTAAAACCGCACCACACCGCCTTCAGCCATAAAAATGACCGCATATGTGTTTGTGTGAGTTTCACATCTTAATTTTCTAACGATAAGTTTTTGGCCTTTTGGCGTTGTGACTAGTTTGGATGCTACATCGGAATGCGTTTTCGTGACATTGTTGTGGACTTGTTTAGATTGAAGAATCACGACAACATGATGAATCATATATTGAATTGTCCGAATTAGCGTAGTTGTTTAATGATGTTATTCGAGAAATAGATTGAAGGCAATGACGATGAAATTAGATCACATATAATTGAAGATTTCTCATCATATATCGAATATGAAAAATCATACGAGCAATTGTCTTAAAATTTATTTGATTGAAACTAGCTAAAGTGATGGTTTAATGTGTGTTCCATGTTTGCCTGAAAGGATCTACAAACGACTTATGCCCTTGGGACGCAATTTGTAGCCTGAAACGCTTAGGAGGACTTGGCATCGCAAGATTGGTGATCTCAACTTGGCCTTACATTCCAAACTAATATGGAGCTTAATGATCGCCGCCAAGCCCTGCCACGAGGCTGATTCCGGCCACCGTGAAGCATTTGGCTCGCTGATCACCGCCCAAGTCGTGGCCAGAGGCCTCCTTCGCGTGACCCCATCTGGTGCCGCTCAACTACGCCTGTCAGCGCCTCCACAAAGCGCAGCTCCGCCGTCCGTGAACAGCGTAGTTGTGCTTGCCTGTCACTTTGAGATGCTCCTTTGTGCCACCTCCATTGCTGGTGAGCACTATCTTATTTGGTGATTAGATTAAAACCACTCAGAATCTTTCTCAATGTTTGGCTTGCTTAGTTGCTTGTGTGTAAATTACTATTACTGTTTTGAGAGGGAAACTTTGGTATATGGGCTTTGGGTTATCTGTTATTTATATGTGCTGTTAGTCAACTAGCATAGAGGTTAATAATCTGTATGTTACAAAATATTTTTTAACGAACAACTGTTCGACAAGCACGCTTTTTACCATCTTTTCAAACCCTCATTAGTCACTGACATTGGTTTTGGGGCTTGACAGATAACTTTCTATATACACACATGTTTAACGTAGATTTTTTATTTTTTTGGTGCCATTTGTTTGATCAATTCCTTCAACCAAGCAGAATGATGTTAAGGATAAAGGGTATCAAAAACAAAAAAACAAAGCCTGGAATTGTTGTCAACTCAAAGCTAATAAAAAAGCCACTGCTAAATTTTATTGGTATCCTTGCCTTATGTCGTCTGATTAGAGTTGTTGTTTCCTGTTCATGATAAACATAAATCAATGATACTTATCTTTGTGCAGGCTTGCAAGAAGCTTTTTTTTTTTTTTTGGACGATACAAGCCAGGAATTTGAAGAAGACTCGCTGCCCATTTATCGAAAATGCGTATCGCACAATATTATTATTTCTTCATTCATCTCTTTGTCGTCCACATCCTTATCAGTTGCCAAATCTGCAGCAGTAAAGAGACGTTAGTGTTTCATACATGCCTTCTATTAGTTCTGACTTATTAAAGTGTCGTCAATCACACCTGAATTTCACGTCTGCATAATAATCATCCAGGATAGATAGTAAAGTTCTTAGTGTTGGGGAAGAACTATGGAGGGAAACATTGCCACTTCATTCTGGTTCTCGTCTTTACCAGCTACAAGGGCTTAAATCTCATACTTGGTACGAAGTAAAGCTATCATATCCGGCTTCTGTATGTATTTCGTGCCTCTCTTTTGATTCTTATTCTGCATTTATGCACTGTATATGAAGGCTCTCAAATGACTTTTTATGCTATAATAGATACCAGCTAGCTTTTCCTTAGAGCTAAGGAGAGACAAATCGGATGTTGGACTGCATATGAATAGAAGATTGCTCAACACAGAAAAGATCATTTTCAACACTGAGAATCTAGCCCAAAGCAACCAGGTTCCAATTTGCTTTGAAACTTTATTGAGTTATCTCTAGTTACGAAATAATCTGAACCCAGTTCTCTTCAGGATGGAATGTATGTCTTGGTGACCGTTGAGCCCGAGGGGTTTGTCGCAATTCCTAATGTTTCAGAGAGAGAGTTCATGGTTTACAACATAGGTAATGGTTCTTATTCTTATTTCTTTACCAAAACAAATTGTTGACAATGCTACTTTCTATTTTCCATTCGATCTTTTTCGCTCCACATTTAGTTATCCCAAGTTTTCGCATTCTTTTGCAACCATTGCATATCTATTTCTAGTTTTACTTGCAATCTACATTATGCTTTGTGTTCTAACTTATAACACAATATCGTATATCCGATTCAGTCTGTGATGAACTAGTGTTGGGGATTCCACACAAAGCTTGGGGTGTTGCGATCTTGGTAATGCTCTGTTTGGGTTTCGCGTTCACCGTCCCGTCTTTCCTTCCACCCGACTTGTTGCAGAAGAGTCATAGCTCACAAACATTTGGCCAGAGTAGTTCCAAGTATTCCTGAATCTCTCTCAGAACAATGGTCCAATGTGTTCAAATTTTTATTTTATTATTCATTTCTTTTTGGCAAGAACAAAGCCAGCTTCTTAGCTACTGAATGTCGATTTGATTCTTCGCAAAAAAAAAAAAATGTCGATTTGATTGGATATTTACACTAATATCAGTCTAGAGGAGTTGGGCTGTTCCAAGATTGCTTGATCAATAATTCGTGAGGGAAGTGGTGACCAAGAGAAAAATGCGACAAAAAATAGATGTGAAAGGCGCAAATTTATTTTTGAAGAAATACATTTATACGTAGTTCTAATATTAGGAGATTTATGGTATAGTTACATTTCTTCTTTGTTTTGAATTATTGACACTACTATTAGCACTTTGTGTTTCTTGATGCAGTTTAAATGTGCTCTTGAAATCTTGAAATGGATTTTTGGAAATAAGTTTAAAGTTGGAGGAACGGAAAGTGATCAATAATTAAAATAAAATAAAAAAAAAAAACACGAAGAAGAAGAAGAAATGGTCTTCTTAAAGATACTAGCTATATTTGGGGGCAACAAAAATGTTAGCCCTAGCTAATAATAATCCTGGTTCTATGAGTATTAGCTTGATTATTGACTACTTTTGTATTTGATGAGTAATATTGCAGCATCAAATTTAAGAGACAAAATTAAACGCCCAAAACATAATTCACCTGAAAAATTAGATTCTATTTTTTTTCTTTTCCAGCTAGAAGTGCACACCAAAGCGAGGCTGTGCATTGTTAGTTGAAACAAGTACCCCAAATATGTAGCTAGGGACTGCTCAAATCATGTGTATATAAAGCATTCATGAGTTGGTCGTTCTTTCATTGTCAAATTAATCAAGAATCATCAAAACAAAGTGCAATTCTCCTCTACCCTTGGAGTTACAAACACTTGAATTTTGAACGTCGAATTAGGTTTTGTTTAATTTTATTAGAAACAGAATCGTTTTTGTCGTCTTGAAATATAGCAAAAAAATTTTTTTGGGACAATATAGCTATTTATGGGTCCAAAAGCACGATTCTCGCGTGCCTTATGATCAGCCTGCCTCCTAGTATGCATGAACTTGATTGAAGGCACAGATGTGAGAGATCTTGGTTACGACGTTATTCAGTGTGGCCAATCGCCGGGATGCAGCCCAAAGCATCCGGAGGAGTGCAAGAAAAAGCCCGTTCGCTCGTACAACCGAGGTTGCGAAAATGAAGAACATTATCGCGGGATCGGAGAAGGAAAAGATAAAATAAAGTAATCAAAATTATGATGGAGATAGAGATAAAAGAGAAGAGAGATTGAAGACATAAATGATAATTTCTCATCACGAATCTATATTGAGTAATGATATATTTGTGTTGTTAGAAGTATCAAAGCTTTTATTTATTTTCCCTTTGTTTGTAAGGGTGGTTTATGCTTCTTTTTTTTTTCCCTTATTTTTATTTTTAGGTTTGTTGTTTATGAAAACCTTGTACTCTTATTTTATCATTTATCGTTGCAATAGAGAATTCTACTTACCTTTTTCATTTCTCCCTCTGTTGGCTTTCATTCAATTTTATTTTATTTTCTCTTTGTTCTGATCTCCATTTTGGTATTGCATATTTTATCACGTGTATCATGAAAGAAATAAAATCTTGAATTATATTGGTTAAAGTTCTTTGAGTTAAGAAAAAAATAATTATTTTGCCGTTGACAATTAGCAATCATCTCTAACAAGTTATTATTATTATTATAATTATTATTATTATGAGAACATTGATTTTGTAATGGTATAGTTCCTTTATTGTCATGGATAATCGGATTTAAGTAAGGTTGAAGCTCAACAATTGAGAATATTATGAGCCTTTTTTTTTTCTTTTTAAACAAAGTTTAATTCAATTACCTAAGAAAGTTTTTAACTTATATTAAGATGGGAGTTTTAAGAAAATAGCCAATGTTTACCAAATAATTTTAAAAATAGTCACAGTTTCAAAAAATTTAAAAACTAGATATGTCAGAAAATTTTGACAAAATTTTAACTAGTATCAGAAATTTCTAATAATAATTTTATGTGTATTTTTGTTATTGTCAGAAATTTCTTATATTTTTTATGGCTAGTTTTAAATTTTTTGAAACTGTGACTATTTTTTAAAAAACATACAGTCAAAATGACTATTTACCTAACTGACCCTATTAAAGATTTAAGTCTATATGCATGCATGCACAAATCCAGATTCTCTAATATAATAAGGGCATAAAATTATGTAAAAACTATAGATAAACTGAAAACAAACATATGTCATATTTATAAATTATATTGAGTGAAATTGAGTTTTTTTTTTGGCAAAAACATATAGGCAAATTTCTAGATATAGAAGGTTAAATAGAGGTACAAGAAGGATTTTTTTTTAATTTTTCTTCAATTACAGAGGTAAAACATAAATTTTAAAAAATTAAAAGGGCACCTATAAAGTATAGAGAAATTATTTGAAAATTTTCTTCAATTATAAAGCTTAAACATAAATTTTGAAAGATTCAGGAGCCTTTGCCCCTAAAGGGTAATGGACCGAACCTGAATTAACCCCAAACATTCTGAAACATCTAAAAGAACTAGTAATATCATGTGCATGCATGTGACTATTTTGATTAAATATTAAATTAAAAATAATAATAATTGCTAATAAAGCATAGGGTCAGTTAAACAATTAGCCACTTTAAAGGTAAAGTTTGAAGGATTTAGCCATAGTTTCATGAAATTAGGTATTTAGTCATAGCATGTAACATTTTTTGTAATATGTAACATATATACGTATAAAAAATGTAATATTTTTTGTAACATGTAACATAAAATGTTACACTTTTACACGTATATATGTTTCATGTAACAAAAAATGTTACATTTTATGGTTAAATCCCTAATTTCGTAAAACTATGGCTAAATCCTAAAAAATTACCCAAAAGTTTGGTTAAATGCCTAAAAAACTCTAAAACATAAAGCATTAAAAAATATATATATTCTATTAACTTACTTCTTAGACACAAAGCATAAGACTTGTTAAATTTTTGCTCATATTTTAAAAAATTAAGAAAATAGTCATGATCTAATACAAGATGCATGTTTGAATGTCATTTGGTAACAATTCAATAGTTATTTCCTTAATAATTGAAAACAATGACTATAGTTTTAAAGCACCTATGCCGAATGACTATTTCTAATAATTTTGCTATTCTTTTTCTTCTTTCAATATATATATATATATACACACACTTTTATAGATCATTTATCGTTCTCATTCATGATTATAATTTTTGGTCTAATTTATATATCTTTTATAATTTGTTTTTCTCTAACAAATTTTTACAAAATATTGTCATCTTAAAATTAAGAATTGTTATAACCGTTCCAGGATGTTAAAGTTAAACTTTAATATTCATGTTATATAATGATAATATTTTTAAAAGTTAATTATTTTGAGAAACAAATTATTGTTAGTATATTTTTTTATCGATAAACTGTGCGGTACAATAAATTAACCTTCCATGAAAACTATGATCATTTTATTTTTTATGCCCTTAGTTCTATAAAAGGGTTAATGACTATTTTCTTAATGTTTGAAAACGATGATCATTTTCTTGAAACATAAACCATAAAATTAACGAATACCAAATAAACCATATATATAATTGGATCAATTAAGGATTTAGCCATTTTGCAATCTATGTTTTAAAGATATAGCCCACGTTTTAAAATATTAGCAAAATAGCCATTAGGTCAACATCTAAAAATCCATGACTAAAGAAATAAAATTTGTGACTAAATAAATAAAATACACAGTCATAAAATTTGTGACTACAGTCACAAAATTTCAAAAAATTTGAAATAAACACAATAAAAAATTTAAACATCTATTAACAAAATAACCAACTCACAAATAAATGATTGACCTATACAACCAATTTCATAAAACTTATTACTAAATAAAAAATATCTTATAAATAGCAAAAAAATATGCAACCAAAGAAGTCACAAATTTCATGACTATAGACACAAAATTTTAGACAATATTGTCTGCAACAAACAACAAAAACATAATTCAAAAAATTAATGACTGCAGTCTCAAAAATCTAGACACGAATGTATGGCTATTTTGCTAATAAAAGTAAACATTAGCTAATTGTTAAAAACATATATGAAAATATGGTTATTTATTTAAAAAAAACTGTATATAAATACTCAAATTTTAAACAATTGAATAAATAACCAGTTCATCAATTACTTGCACATGTTTCTGATGACACTCAGTCAGTTGCCACCAATCAAATAACTGAATCACTTGGTTATTTTGATATATATATATATATATATATTTATATATATATATTAAAAGATTGGCTATTTATTTAAATTAGGTGTTAAAATTAGGGCATTTACTATAGTTTTTCTAGGCGTTATTTGTCTCTTCTTAGGACAAAAAATAAAAACACATACACTCTTTCTCTTCAAGAGATTAAGTCAATAAATATAGTATTTAAAAAAAAATATAATTGAGTTTATAAATTAGTCAAAACTTAATAATATATGCTGTTAAAGTAAAGTATTTTGGCTCGTTATACCACAAAAATTGTTAAAAACTAACGTATAAAATATTCGAAACAAGTGTGTGATTTAGTATATATATAAAAAAAAAGGCTCTAAAGTAATAAAATATTAGAATTAAAAAATTAATACAAATAATTATAAAATATTAAATAATATTAGAGTGTAAGAAATTAAAAGAAACAAGAAAAAAATTAAAATTAAAAGTAAGTCTAACTCTAAGGTGATAGCATAGTTTAAGCAATTGAGAAAAGAATATAAGACCACGTAATAGGACGAAGAAAATATGAGAAAGAGTTGGGATGCCACGTACAAAGGAAGGGAGTGAAAAAGAGATTTTTGGAGAAAAAAAATTTTAAAAATGGGGATTTTGAGGATTACCCCATATAGTATGCTCGTTTTATTTTCACTCTATATTTGCAGTTAAAATTTGAGGTATAAATTAAAGATAAAAGACACATGAAACATATATTATTATTGTATCAAAAAAGAGTATTCCTAAAAATCTCCCCAAAGAAAATATGAGGGAGAGTTGAGGATTTTTTTTTGTTTTTGTTTTTTTTTTTGAGATGTCGAGAAAGAGAGTGAGAAAGGGAGTTTTGGAGAAGAAGAAATTTGAAAAGGAAAAAGAAAAAGAGATAAAGACAAAAAAAAAAGCACGTTGGTGATATATTTTTTTTAATCCGTGCTTCTTAATATAGTTAGTGGAAATAAAGATAAATTTTGATAGTTAGTCTTCTTAAAGCCTGCTTTTTTAGAACCAAAATTGTTTCTCTATTTTAAATTACTAAAATATCCTTAATTAACTGTTTATTTTCTACTAAGCAATATTCTAAAGTTATTTTTTGGTAATTTTACTTATTATAATATTTTAACAATAGTTAAAAAAAAAGGTAAATTCTAAAAATATCCCTTCTATTGAAGGTGTTGTGCCAATGTGCCTCATATACTTCAAACTTATCTATCGACACCTTAAACATTGAAAAAGTTTCAGTTACTCCCCTAAACTTCAAATATGCTCCCCTCTACTTAAGTTATTGTATCAACATGCCTCGTGTACTTCAAAAATATTTTAATCGACACCCTAAAAAAAGCATATAACACTTAAGGCTTCAATGTAAATATATATATATGTGTGTGTGTGTGTGTGTATTTTCTTTTTGTGATGTAATGAAAGTACATCTTTGCATAAATGTGATAATGAACTAAAATAACACACACAATCATAAAGGTAAAAATATTTTTGCACCTTCATTACATTAAAAAAAAATACACGAAATCAATATATATATATATATATATATATATATTACAATGACGCCTTGAGTATTGTATGCTCTTTTTTGGGTGTCAAATGAGACATTTTTTAAGTACATGAGGCATATTGACACAACACTTAAATATAGTGGGCATATTTGAAGTAGGATGGGTGACTGAAACTTTTTCAATGTTTAAGGTGTCGGTTAAGATGTTTTGAAGTATATAAGGCACATCGACACAACACCCTAAGTATAGGCGGTATTTTTAAAATTTTTCCAAAAAATTAACCAAACACCCTACATGCTTATAACTTTAACAATTTCTTTCTTCAGTATACAATTTGAACTTTGAAGCAATTCTATTATAAGCACAACAATGTCAAACTGGCACAAGCTTATTTAAAATATACATGACTTTGATAATTTTATTTCAAACATTTTCGAGTGGGAAAGATTGAATTCTATTAAACATCTAGTGTTTTCACTCAGTCATAAAATACTACATTTTTTTTTTTGAAAAAGCAAAAGCCAATTTAGTGCTCCGAGATGAGATCGAACGAGCTAATAGTGCGTTTTGTGTGTCGGATTGGAAAGGCTTTGATAAGATTATTATTGTACTAGATCGAATGGTACTTTAATAATTTTATGTGTTGTATATTATTGGATTGAATTGTATTGTATTATTAAAATAATGAAAAAATAATTAATTTATCCATTATAAATTATTAGTTTTAAATTTGGAAATTTCAAGGACTATTTGTGCTAATAATAAAAAAGAAGAGAATCAAACTGTCACCCGACCAAATATTCAAAGACTATTTAGACTAAAAACCCATATTATCCTATCATCGTACACATCAAACATCAAACATTAGACAATGATTATAAATCCGGGAGAATTTCAAAATAAAGCCATTCTTGATATCACTTAATAATATATACCTCAAGTGGTGTGCTTCCTTTATTTTTAGAGTAAATTCCATAAATATCCCCTGTGTTTAGGCTAAATTCGATAAACCTCCTCTACGTTTATAATAATACAATAAGTACCCTCTATTTTTAAAATCTTAACAAAATTATACCATTCGCTGACTTTTGGTCAAATTTAGCTTGTGTATTGTCAAAATTGACCCTAGCTAAATAATGTGTTTTTTGTGGTGTGTGAAGAATTATTTGGGAGTAGTCATATGTCTGTATCCAAACACCTCTTTTCTCATGCATACAAAATAGCGGCAAAATCAAAAATGAGAAACTCTCCATATTCCACCCACGTAGAAGATGAAGAAAAACTAGAAACCCTATGAACGATCCTTTTCTGCGATGAGAGAATAGAGGTGCCGAAACCTGCGATTACGTTGGGTAGATGACATTGTAGAAGGAAGAAAAGTGTTTCGAACGTTTTGTGTTGGGTTACGATTTTTCGGGCGAAGTCAAAACCCCAATGTGGCGTTAGGGGAGCTTATTGAGGTTGGTTATTTCTGCTTTCGTTGATATTGTTGATGATTTAGTTTTTGTATTTTGTTAATTTAATATGCAGATTTGGTGTTGTTAGATGTAGGGTTTTGTTTTGTTTTGAACGAAAATTTGGGGTTTTTGATGTGTGAAGTTATTTTCGTAAAATAGAAGTTTTTTCAAAATTGTGATATTGTTGATGATTTAGTTTTTTTATGCTTGTTCATTTAATATCCAGATTTGGTGTTTTTAGATGTAGGGTTTGTTGTGTTTGGAACGAAAATTTGGGGTTTTTGATGTGTGAAGTTATTTTCGTAAAATAGAAGTAGTTTCAAAGCCTTTGAGTTTTTTTGTTGAATAAATTTGTTGAAGAAACTGAATTTTTTTGGTTAAATTTGTTGAAGAAAGTGGAATAAAGGGTGTTATCTAAGTGCTTTTATTGTACTATCATATAGGTACTAAAAGATTGTGGTTCATCGAATACAAGTGCACTGTAGGGATCAAATATGGCCCGTATTTGGGCTGGAAGATGACACTAGTTTTTTTTTTTTTTTTTTTTTTTTTTTTTTTTTTTTTCTGATCTTTGTTTCAACCATCAGAGATGAGTTCTACGGTCCTACGGGTGGAATGAATGTAAGAAATGAATTCAGGGCCATAATTAGAGGCGGTGAACACATTGTACAAGTTCAAGATGATAAATAATTAATGATAATGTTTCGTTTGAATTCAAATGCTAAAGACGACATAGTTGTTCAAGTCATGGAGATTTCAACAGTACCATTGCAAGTCATGTACGAAGACGAACAAGAAGAGCGAGATGAAGAAGAAGATGAAGAAAATGAAGAAGAAGAAGAAGATGAAGAAGAAGAAAATGAAGAAGATCATGAAGAGCAAGATGAAGAGCAACATGAACAACAAGAAATTTCTTCTGAGTTGGACTCTTTGGATCCTGAGTGGAAAAATAGTAAAGACTACAGCTCTGAAGACAATAGCAGTGAGTCAGTAGGTTATATGGTCATTGAAAGTGAAGGCGAAGAACAAGAGGAGGAGATTAATGCTTTAAGTAATGAAGAATATAACGAGTCATTTAGGAGGCCTCCAAGAGAAGGGGATGATATAGACCCTAATAAGCACATTCCTAGAGTACCGAATCCTATCACTAAAGAAGGAAAAATCAAGCTCCAGTGTTGGCAGACATTCAGTGATTACAAGAGTTTTGGAGCTATACTTACAGATTATTGTGTACAAGAAGGGTTTGAATTAAAAAAGAATAAATTTGAGAGTGTTAGAGTCACGGCTACATGCAAAGCAGAAGGATGTCCATGGTGTATTCATGCTTTCTTAGCACTAGATGGTTTGTCATTTGTTATCAAGACTTTGACAGAGAAACACACTTGCCAACAAATAAGGACAAACCGGAATGCTACTTCCAATTGGTTGGCAAAGCAGTTTGTGGACAGCTTCAAAATCCAACCGAATATGGATATCCAATCAATGAGAGCTGAGGTACAAAAACGATTTGAAATTGTTATTGACAATAAAAGATTGTGGTGAGCAAGGGCTTTAGCGAAACAAGAAGTCGAGGGGAGTCACGGAGAGTCGTTCAAGATGTTGAGGTGCTATGCTGAAATGATACTCCAAACAAATCGGAATAGTATGGCTATTGTGAAGAAGGAAGTGGTTCCTTTACCAAGTGGCTATGTTGAAATGATTCACATACCACCACCTCAGTTTCAACGTATATTTATCTGCTATGATGGGGTCAGAAAAGGATTCTTAGAAAGATGTAGACCTTTCTTCGGCTTAGATGGATGCCAACTTAAAGGCCCATATAAGGGCATTCTACTTATTGCGGTGGCCGTTGATGGGAATCTGCAATTTTATCCCTTGGCGTACGGAATCATTGAAGTCGAGAACAAGGAGACGTGGTAATGGTTTGTTAAGTTATTGAAAGAGGCTATTGGGGAAAACTACAATGGTGTGACGTGGACAATTATGAGCGATAAACAAAAGATATTCACTATTTTATCACTGCTTAACGAAGATTTATTTATTTTTTCTTTGCATTCATAGTTGCTGAAATTTGAATGTGTAGGGAATAATTGATGTAGTTCCAAACATGCCTGGATCAGCGCATCGCTTCTGCGCATATCATATAAAAAACAACTTTCGTAAGTTGTATGGTGATGAAGATTTGCGAAAGTTATTTTGGAAAGCATCAAGGACTGCAAATTTCAATGAGTTCCAGCGCATCATGGTCAAAATTAAAGCTCTAAACGAAAATGCATTTCAATGGCTGAGTGCTATTGAGCCTAAACATTGGAGCCGCAATAAGTTTGACTATCATCCGAAGGTAGAGCACGTGACAAACAACTTAGTTGAGTCGTTTAATGGGTGGCTTGACAAGTTAAGATCAAAACCACCGATTACATTGCTTGAGGCACAACGAGATCAACACACGGAGCTTATGTACACCAGACAAGCCACGGCTGAACGGTACACTGGAAGATTGACACCCAAAGTGGAAAATCGAATCCAAGAATTAAGAAAGAAAGCTAGGAGGGCCAGTGTGCGTCGTGTCGGTCCTCATGAGTTTCAAGTTATGTATGAAGATGAAACATGTGCTGTAAAGCTTGACGACACTTACTGTGTATGCGAGCAGTGGCAAGTGCGTGGTATTCCTTGTATTCACGTAGTAGCTTCTATAGACACTATACGTGCGGAGGTTGCTGACTACTGTTCTCCCTATTTTACCACTGAGGCCTAGAGGAAGAGTTATTCTTATACTATTCATCCGATTCCAAGCATGAATATGTGGCCACCATTTGCAGCATACCTTGAGTTGCAGCCTCCTAAATCATACGCTCTACCTGGAAGGCCTAAAAAGAGTAGGAGAAAAAACGTTGATGAAGCTAAGAAGAAGCCTATACATCAGTCAGCCATAAAGAGATGTGGTAATTTTCAAATCCTTCGGACACAACAAAACCACTTCCACTAAGCAACCTGCAACAAGTGGAGCAACAACTTCAGCAGGATTAGGTCGAGGAAGACTGCGTGATGGAGGGGAATGTAAGGAACGTTTTATTAAGTTGAAATTAATTAATTTTGAATCAAGTTTGTTAATTATCTACTTTTTTTATGCTAGACACAGATGGAGATAAAATGTTCCTGACTTATTCCCCACGCAAGGAAGTCAATAGAGGAAGGTATGTATTATTTAGATATACTTGGCACCACATGTTCTTTACACTAATTTATTGTAACCTGATTGCCACCATTTTTTTCATGGTAAAATTTACATACATGGCATGGGGATGTCAAGACTTACTATTACATGGCAGGGGAATGTGAAGACTTACTACTAGTATTTTTTTTTGCTATGTATCCTGTCTATGAGGTGTTAGTGGTGTGAAATTAGTTTGCTTTTATCAATTGTAAGCTAATGTGGACACACCCAACCCAATACATTGTCCTTTTAAAGTGGAACTTGGCATAATTGTCTGCTATGTAACTTTTGGTAACACATTGGTAAACCCTTGGTAAAAAATTAGTAAACCTTTGGTACATTGTCTGCTACGTAACTTTTGGTAACATATTGGTAAACTTTTGGTAAAATACTGGTAAACTTTTGGTACATTGTCTGCTATGTAAATTGTTGTACAGTCAAGTAATTAAAATGGAATCATTAAACTTAACAGAGACAAAGTACTTCATTCATCAAAATACCACATTACAAACTTAAATTATAAAAAGTTTACGTCTTCAGCAAAATGCCAAACACAATTATAGTGACTAAGCCTAGCATACAACATATACCAAACAACAAAGTATTCCCACTAGAAACTTTAGCTTCCAGTTGCTTTAGATAACCAACATGTTCGATTCCTAGACTTGACAACATTTGAACTTTTTCTATAGGAATTGCTTGAGGACGCTATTTCAAAATTTGAAAATAGATGAACATTAAAGGTCGGATCGGGTCATTCTTAGAGATAAATTCTAGCTATTTATCCCAAAATCACCCAACCTAAAATGAAAATCGAAGTGCCCTTAATCATATAAACCCTAACTTCTTCCATTAATAGAAGTTGAAAACAAAGAACAAATTAGTATTACTCACTTGTTCAATCGGCTGTGTGCATATGTCGATGACCCCAAAATTCAAGATCCAACTCCTTCGAATTTCATCTTTGTTTTCCTTCTTCGAAAAACCCAAACCGTAGCCAAAATTTCCCTAATTTTCTTTTCTTGATTTTCACCTCTGTTTTCTTTTTATTTTTATCTATTTCAATATCAATTATATATTTATAGTATAAACATGTTCTCTTACTCCACAACAGGAATAATCTACGTGGCTATTCTCAGAAAGGTTTGTCTACATGGCAGCTGGGGTATTTTTAGTATTTTTTAAAAAGGTACACTACTCGGTCAATGAAAAGTCAGACCAAGGTATAATTTTGTTAAGATTTTAAAAACGGATGGGTACTTATTGTATTATTATAAACGCAAAGGAGGTTTGTCGAATTTAGCCTAAACACATGGGATATTTATGGAATTTATTCTTATTTTTACTTTATGTATGTAGTGCAAATTTTGAGATATAAATTAAAAAGTGCAACACACATTAGGTATAGATTATCATTATACTAAGAATGACCCCATTCCTCAAAATCCCCCTTATAATCCTTTGTCCTTCCCACCAAAGGGGCATTTACTTGATGCAATTTACGACGCCGTTTCTTCATTTTGATCTGCAAGGGCAGCAATCGAATTTCCCACAATTAGAGGGGCATTAACGTCTTTAGCTCTCAGTCCCAAGCGCGGGAAAATTCTCTTACCACTCAGCCCTCCCTCTCCCTCTCTCTCTCTCTCTCTCTCTCTCTCTCTCGTTCCCTTCTCAGTTCCCAAACGAGGGTTTTTCCAAGCCCATCTCTCTCTCTCCAACTTTCTCTCATATTCTTTTCCATTTTCTCGGCAATCTTCTCATTTTTTCCCAGTCCAAATTCCCTCTCGGATATTCATCCCAGAGCACGACGATGAACGGCGGCGATGGCCGAAAGCGGGATCGCTGGGATAGCCGGAACTCGAAGAAGCAGAAGCTGATTCGCTCCGCCGAGGAAGAGCTCGAGGCCAAGCTTGGCTTCGATCTCTTCTCCGAAGGCGAGAAGAGGCTCGGCTGGTTGCTCACCTTTGCCTCCGTAAGTTAATTTGCTCTTCAGAAACCAAAAAAAGATTTTTTTTTTTTGCTGTTCAATTAAGGTTTTGGTGTTCGAATTCGTCGTGATTTTTTTTCTTTGTTGGCATGTTTGGTTGGTGCGAAAGTCAAAGAAAATAAAATAAGTTGTCATCCAGAGTTTATTTATTTTTCCAATTTTTTCAATGGTGTGAAATGCAAGTGTTTCCTAAATTTAGGTTGTGGCATCACATACGGTGGGAAATGAACTTGATTTTTCTTTCTAAAATTTTGTTTTGTTTCCCAAACTTAAGTAATGCTTCAGATAATTAATGAGCTAAAAACATTGGCTTTCAGTTCTTCCAAATTCCAATTACCTTCTAGTGTTTTTTTGACGTTGATATTGTCCAATTAAGTCTATTACTTAGTCGCCCATATTGCCACTCTTTCACTTTGTTTATCACTTAACACTAGTTTTTATTCTTTTCACTGAAAATATCTCCACTACCTCCAGTTAAATAATCTTTCTAAGTTTTCATCAAATGAGTCATTAGTGGCCAAGGATTCCTCTTGAGATGACTGTTCACTATAATTGAGTAGTAAGTTTGCTATGGAATTGGTTGCATTCTTTAATGAGGTAATTGTCATGATGCTCAAAATAATGAACCCGAAATACCTGTTTACGATTCTATGATCACTTTTATCACTATTTTGTTTCAAAGGCTAAAAAAATGTTTGTTGTTGTAATCTTTCCGTCAAATTCACTTCCTGCTGAATGACGGATCCTCAATCTGATTTTGCAGTCCTCGTCGGAAGATCAAGAAACACGTAGAGTCTATAGTTGTGTGGATCTGTATTTTGTTTCACAGGTACGAAGTTTTACTCTGACTATGTTAACGAAATCAATTCCTTAAGCAAAAACAGGTTTTGTTCGCTGACTTCTAATAATTATTTGGAAATTGACCATTTCTGCTTTAAATGAAGGATGGATCCTCTTTCAAAGCAAAATACAAGTTCCGCCCTTATTTTTATGCAGCAACAAAGGTATCCGTTGATCTACTTATTACTTCATTCTGGTTTGAATATTTAGTAGGTTTTTATTTTTATTTTTTTATTATATATTTATTTTTGGTGTTTCAGCTATTGTTAGGATAATGTTAGCCTAGTTTAACTTCTGTTATTGCTATGAGTATGAGATGCATGAACATGACGAGTTTAAGTTTCGTAGACTATTATGGTTATGATGCTAAGATGCTGATCATGCTGTGCCTATCATTCATCTTGTTATAGGATCGATCGGAAATGGATGTTGAAGCATATCTAAGACGCCGTTATGAAAGTCAAATTGCTGATATCGAAATTGTAGAGAAAGAAGATCTTGATCTTGTAAGCACTTTTTCATCACCAGCCTTAAGATTTCCTGTAGCACCCTAACATTGTGTCATTGTTCTTTACTTTGTTTCTCTTGTCAAGCAAATAAATTTGTAGAATATTTAAAAAGCCATTATGGAACAAAGAGTTTATATGCAAGTATAGTTTAAGGAAATCGAAACTTGAGAACCAGGAAAGTTCAAGCTAACTACTTGACCAGTTTACAATGCAGGATAATGAATTTCTGTTGTCTTTGGAGGATATAATTTTCTCCATACACTTAAGTTTCTACTCTTTTATTAGGTAATTGTAGTTGTCTCAAGACTTTTAAAACCCATAGCCACACAATACAAAAAGAAGCAATCCAAATTAATTTCTAGAGTATCTAATTTTGCTTTCACACATACAAGCCTGCGATAACTTACAAAATGAGTCTGGCAGTAGGGAGTGAATTTCTAGAAAGAATTTAATTTAACCAAATAATTCTCAAACCTTCTTATCATATCGTAGTTGATCTTGAGATTTGCCCATGTCTTCAAATATACATTTTCTTATGTATAATACGATGTTACTCATTCTCATGAGATTGTATCTCATTCAAGAAATCTCTAGTGGCACATCTTTTTCCCAATTTTGCTCCAAGGGAATACAACCCAGTGAGGTCTCATTAGCAGCTTTTAAGCTTTATAACTTCACCACATACCGCTTTTGCAAGTAAAATGAATTTCTTGGTTTTATCAAACAAACAAACTTCATTAAACCTGTGTGTAAATATTCAAATAGAAGTTGAAAACAAGAAAAAAAAAGAAACCAAGAGAAAGCACTATTGGCATAACTGGATTTCTTGATAAACAATTGAAACTGAGTTATGTTCGTCCAACTCAACTATTCAAGAAGTAAATATTATTCTTCGTTTAGAAGAAAAAGATTTGTGTCACGCTCATTAAGGTGTAAAAAGATTAGCTGAAATTTATCTTGGTAAAATAAGCAATGGGAATGAATACCTTGGAATTTTCTTCGTGACTATATGGTGGTATTTTGGTGACTCTTTAAGGTTTTGTAGATTGAAAGAAATGGAAGAATCTTCAAGGAAAAGGAAACGATAGTCTAATGTCTGATTTTATCTTCTCTTGGGGCGTCTACTCATAAAACTTTTTGAAGTTTTTCTTTCTCCTTAGCGGTTTTCTGTTGGCAAGATATAATAGGATTATAATGTAATCTTGGGTTTTTCTTTTTAGTTTTGTTTTATTTTTGGAGGATTCCTTGTCCTCTCTCTCCATTTGTACCGTAGTAATAATGAAATTTCACTTTTATTAAAAAAAAGAAGTTATACGTTGGTATTTTTGGCTAGTTTATGGGTCCTAGTGCTTTTTGCGTATAAGTGTTTTAGGTCGATGTCGTGTCCTCCTCCCCAATATTTTGTATTATTTACAACTAAAATGAAGCATTGTTTCTATTAAAAAGAGGTCGTTTTTTCTCCTTTAAGAAAATCTGTTTGTAAGTATGCCAAAATCTTGTTGATTTTAGGTTAAAAGTAGTGGAAGTGATCTTAGCAGTATTTTTCTGGCCGTTCTAGAAGTACAGAACCACATTCTTCATATTGCCGCATCTCTCTTTCTGCTATGTGGTTATGTTTAAGTAGTTTAATGGCTGATTTCTTCTCTTTTATTTCTGTTCTTTCAACTAATATTTATCCTTTGTACTTGAAATCTGAAGCAGCAGTAGCACTAGGACCGATTTTAACTGGTAGTCTTCATTTAATTTCTGATATAATGTCACTCGTCGAGTCATTCTTTTAGCTTATAATTTTGAACCAATCTACCATTGTGTAGTATTACTTTCTATATTCTGATTTCTGTGGGTATTTCTGTACAGAAAAACCATTTGTCTGGTTTACGCAAATCCTATCTAAAACTATCGTTCGATACTGTGCAACAATTGATGGCTGTTAAGAGTGACCTGCTGCACATTGTTGAAAGAAACCAGTCAAAATCTGATGCAACAGCAGCTTACGAGCTAATATTAACAGGGAAAAGGTAAGTTTAATCTCTCTCTCTCTCTCTCTCTCCATGTTTATTTTTTTCTGCTTAGGGTGGTCTTAGTTTAATTGCGATTAGAGGGTGCAAATCCTTTCTTCTCGGCCCTGAAAAATCTTGTATCAATAGTTATATCTTGCAAAGCTACGATTAGTGATATGTGAGAGTATGATATTCCACTTACCATGCCCTTTATGAAAGGCTATTCTTTATTATTTATTGTATTATTTTGGTGATTGCTTTGCAGAGAAGAAAGGCCCCAAGATTTTCTAGATTATATTGTTGATCTCCGAGAATATGATGTACCATACCATGTTCGTTTTGCTATTGACAATGGTAAGTTCATTTTGTTGCATTTTTTTACTTTCTTTCGTGATTAGCTTCCAAAGGTTACAATAGAGTTGCTTATCTCCTGTGACATTTTATACTTCCTAGATATACGCAGTGGCCAGTGGTATGATGTTAGTATAACAAGTAATGATGTCGTGCTTGAGAGGAGAATGGATCTTCTGCAGCGTGCTGAAGTTCATGTATGTGCATTTGATATTGAGACCACAAAGCTTCCCCTGAAGTTTCCGGATGCAGAATACGACTTAGTTATGATGATTTCGTACATGGTTGATGGGCAAGGATACCTCATCATTAACAGAGAGGTACTTGTGATGAGGTTACCTAATTTCTTTGGTTATTCAAGGTTAATGGTAGACGTTCCTTCATATGTGTTATTGAACTATATGCTTTCAACTGCTTCGTTGCTTCATATATTGGTTGTTTTCAGTGTGTTGGCGAGGACATAGACGATTTGGAATACACACCAAAACCAGAATATGAGGGTCATTTCAAGGTGACAAATGTAAATAATGAGGTAATGAGTTCTCTTGAAATTATTCATTTACAAATTTCGATTTGTTGCTTTTGTTGACCAAGTGGTTCTAAATGCTGTATATTAATACTCAAAAGATTTTTCATGTTGCAGGTAGAGCTTCTTCAGAAGTGGTTTGCCCATATGCGGGAGGTGAAACCTGGTATATATGTTACCTATAATGGTGATTATTTCGACTGGCCTTTTCTGGAGAGAAGAGCAGCTCATCATGGGTTTAAACTTGGAGATGTATGTAACTGCTAAGCTTTTTACTCTAAACCACATCACGAACTGGACTTTTAGCTTGTTTTCTACTTAGTGGAGTAGTAGACTGGAAATCTAATGGTGATTATTTTGACTGGCCTTTCCAGCTGAAAAAGATGACATGTTACTGGTTTTACTCTGTACTTGGCTGCTATCTAGAGTTGGCTATAGTGTTTCATCCAGAATCTTCATCAAGCTAATTAGTAGTTCTGCTTAGAACACATGAAGCAATTTCAGGGAACGTAGTCCTTCTAAGAGGATAGAACTTGATGTCTGGTGTCCTTAAGTTTTCTACCATCAAGTAGTTTAGCCATTTTCCTTTGTCTTGTTTTTGTTTGTATTGTAAAGGCCTGTTATAGTTTTGGTAACTTCTGTGTTTTGTGAGATAGCTTGTTGTGTTTTTACATCAGTTTTATAAAGTATTGAAAAAAGCTCTTAACTTTTAGATTTCTTGAGTGGGAATGTTAAGCCTGTTTTTGAATTTTGAGAATTAAGTTGCATTTTGGTACAGTTCTTTGTGAGTTTTCTTGGTTTAAAGCATATACTTAAAATTGTTTCTTGGTCGCATTCAGGAGGTTGGTTTTCAGTGCGACAAGATTCAGGGTGAATGTCGTGCTAAATTTGCCTGCCATCTTGATTGCTTTGCTTGGGTTAAGCGTGATAGTTATCTACCTCAAGGTAGCCAAGGCCTCAAGGTACATATACAGTCTGGCTTCATAGTTGCTTTTTATTGTACCAGTTCTTTACTATACCATCCATACAAAAATCACATTTTTGTAGAATTCGGATACCGTTTCTTGGTAGGACTCTTTTGCTTGGCAAATAGATGCATCAGAGTTACTTATATTCCTTATTTTTTTTTGTCCTCGAGCAAATATATACACACAGGCTGTATTGGCATAAATGCTATGATTGTTAGCAGTGCAGTTGCTAACAATCACATAAATGGTTTAAATCAATTAAATAACTTATTATAACCCCCATTTTTGGGTATGTTTCCTAAAAAATGGATGCCTTCGTTTAGTAGACGCGTTCTATGGTAAACTTGGTTTATATTTGAGTTTCAGCTACTAAGTTTGTGTGCTCAGAGTTTTATGATTGTTGGTCTTGTTTCAGGCTGTCACAAAGGCAAAGTTGGGCTATGATCCCTTGGAAGTGAATCCTGAGGATATGGTTCGTTATGCAAAGGAAAAGCCGCAGGTACGAGTTAATTGAATGGAGCCATTAGGATATTTGAATTTTTTTGGTACCTTTGTATGTAATTCACCTGTTTATATTTTTTTTGGGGCTCAAATTTCACTCGTTTAGTTGTTAATTGACGGGTTTTATATTTCTTGATAAGAAAGATACTTCAGTAGTAATTGAAAATGATGAATTACTGTAAGAAGAACAAGCAAGCAAGAATACCACATTTCCTATCCATGTAAGAAACCACTGCTTGACACGTTGCCTCTGTTCTGGCCTAGTGATCTTTTTCAAATCTTTAAGCAGGTGGTTAATTCTTCTTGCTGAATCCACAGAAAAGACCAGAAATAACAAGTAATGAAACAAATTAATATATTAACATTTTTTATTTCAGAATTTCTGTTTAGTTATTCCCATCATCTAGTAACTACAAGATGGCCAACAGGATATAAACCTATGGCCGGTCCATCCCTAACCTACTAGGTTGTTTTTTTTTTTTTTTTTTCTGCTGGGAAAACATCTTGTTAGTGCCACCTCTAACCTGGTACGTTGGGTGGCCAGATTAGCATCCCTGCTTCTGCACCTGATTTAGATGTGCTGCATTATACAGCGCAACTTCCAGTCCACCTATTATTATAAGCTAAAAATTATTATGCTCCTAATATCATCGAGCAAGGACTTTAATTTCTGTCCAATTCTACAAACTGAAAATGGCTAAATAGTTTTTTCCCTGATTGGAAAATAGAGCATCATTTGGATATTTACTGATTACTCCTATTGAGATTTTGAAACTTTTCAATTAATTTGGATTCGGATTGGGAAATAAATCTTCTCCTTTGCATAGTAACATGCTGCAAGTAAGACCTGATTTTTCTCACCAACTTGGTATATTGTTATTGTTGAAACCAATTCTTTATGTGGTGGGGACATTTTTGTGATTTTTTTTTTTTTGAGGAAACAAAAATTTGAAGAGGAAGATTACTTGGAGCCTGGGGTTGTTCTGGGGCATATGGATGAATAAAGTTATTTGAAGAACACAATATGGAATTGGTTGAGCTTTTGGGAGATGGTCAGTCAGTCGTACTTGCCCAATTAGCATCCTTATAGACCTTCAATCACATATAGTCATGCGTTGAAAATAACAACCCACTACAGAAGCATCTTCTCCGGTTTAGAGTTTTTAGAATAACATCCACATGATCTTCTAGGTTAGTATGCATAAATTGAACTGCAAGCTACCATGCTTACAAAATATGCAATGTTTGCTATTGTCTGGGACAATGGAATAGCTTCCAGTGAGTGTCCAATATATCCCCTTTTAAACTATTACTCCTCTAGTAATCACACCCAGCCTCTGATTATAACCAATACGAGTGTTTACAGGTCTACCCTAGCGATCCAATTTAGCTTTGTAGCTCAAAGATGTAGCGATCCAATTTAGCTTTGTAGCTCAAGGATGTACGTGAGATCGAATTCCAATTTTAATACCTCATCACTTTAAGTCATCTCTAGTGACAAGTCATTTACATGAACAAATTGTTGTCTGATGAACAAAGTGTGACACCCTTAGCTCTATTGGTATTCAAATTTGAGAAAGGCTCCAAAAATCTGTCAGCAATGCCCTTGAGATTGTATGCATACAATGATTATTTTAGTTTACAAGCATTTTTGTTACAGCATTGTCCCTCCACAGGGGAAGTTCCATGATGATTTCTTCTTCCAAACTCAGTAAACCATTCTCAACGTCAAACTTAAATTAGTTGCCAGTCAGTTTTTTGTTTGAGATAGAGTTCTAGTAGTGTATATCATTTTTAATGTCATGATCTTCTCAAAGTCAATTCTATAGTTCCGAATACACTATATCTTCTAGCAACTAGATGTTATTTTTAACCTTTCTTCATGGTCACCAGTCTCATCCTAGGCGATTTTACTTTCGTGCATTTATTGAGATGCTCCCCTTTAGGCAGATTTATTATTCCCAATACAAAAATCTTGTATTATGCTTTCATCAATTTGTTTATGATTTCCTTCCACTTAGGATCAGCAAGCACAACTTGTATATTTTTAGGGATTGAGCCCGAGGAATATGCATGGTGAAGGCATGCATTATAATGGTTGTTAAGTCTATACCAAAGCGAAAGATTTGATAAAGGGTGCTTGGTCAACTTCCCATTATCTTTATGAATGGCTGTATGAATATCCATTTCGGTGTTAAAAACCTAATTAGTATCTGGCGTAAGGAGTTCAAGATAAAGAAACTAGAAAGAAATGATCATGCCTATGAGGGATAGGACTTCGGACTATCTTTCTATTTTGTTTGTTTTCTTTTGTGGTTGAGATCCAATATATAAGTACATGTTTTTAAAATAGTTTTTAACAAGTTTTTGTTTTTTGAATACTTGTTACAGATGATGGCTTCCTATTCTGTTTCCGATGCCGTTGCTACTTATTATTTGTATATGACCTATGTTCATCCATTCATTTTTTCCCTGGCAACTATTATTCCAATGTCACCAGATGAGGTCTTGCGCAAGGGTAGTGGGACACTTTGTGAAATGCTTTTGATTGTCCAGGTGGGTTTTAATATTCTCATGTACTACATCACTAAGCCTTCATGCTGCCCTTGTGGTGCATTCTTTTATATTTTTTTACTTACACTTACTCACACACATACACACACACACATAATGTTTTAACTATTACATTTCATTAGGTTCACAAGTGACATTTTGCATTTGTTTGATTTTTTATTCAGGCATACAAGGCGAATGTTATTTGCCCTAACAAACACCAATCTGATCCAGAGAAGTTCTATAATAACCGCCTACTTGAAAGCGAGACATATATCGGTGGTCATGTTGAATGCCTTGAAAGTGGAGTTTTTAGGTCTGATCTTCCTACTAGTTTTAAACTTGATCCGTCTGCCTATCAGGTATGCTGTCATCATCCATAACTAGTTTTTCTTTGTAAATCTAGCATAGCTTTTGGGAAGAACGAAATGGCCAGGTTGATGCGGTATAAATTTTGTACTAGCAATAATACCGTTTATTTGGTTAGAAAGAAACTCTAGGAGTCTTTTAGGCAAAGAAAATGTTTGTTGGGAATTGTATGAAAAAGCTTAGCATTAAGCTTCTTTGTAGTCCTGAACTAAAACATTTAACTTATTCATTTTCACTGATTATTCTTATACTTAGTTGAAGAGATGCTTTGGATTTTTGATTGTAATCTTTTCAATCAGATGGATTCCTTGTCCTCTGTTTTCTCATTGTACTAATTTTTCAGTTTCAGTGATATATATATATTAAAAAAAAGAAAACTAAAAGGAGAAAATCACATGGGTCAATTGACTGATTGAACCTACAATTTCCCTAAGATTATAAATTTCGCGTCAACGCGATTGAAACAATAAAGGAACCAAATGGTTGTATTGAAACAGCCTTCTTTAAATGAGTTCCTTCTTTTTCTTTTTAAAAAAATATTTTCAATTTAATTTTTAATCAGAACCATAGTTTATTAGAGAAGTGTTATTAACAGATATTGTTAACTTTACATTGAAGCGCTAGAATAGATGCTTTCAATATCTGTACAATTGGGTATATTATTGAAAATTTGAAATAGTACTTGCAATATATCATGTTGTGACGTAAATTTGCTTGTTGTAATTTTAACATAAATTTTATGTTCACTCTCTCACATTGCAATACTTTTATTTCCAGCAATTAATTGACAACCTTGATCGTGACCTGCGATATGCTATAAGAGTAGAGGGTAAAATGGACTTAGAAACAGTAGCCAATTACAATGAAGTGAAGAATGCTATTTTGGAGAAGGTATTGCTTGCTTTCATTTGCCCAAGAGTACTAGTAGTAATTTGAAATTGATGCCTAAACCGAAATTTACTAGTATCTTTATAATCCCAATGGTATGATGTATTGTGGTTGAATTTCATTATGATTTTTCCATAGATTATTGGTGTACTGAATTCCTCCAACAAAGCTTCTATTGCTCAATTTTTATCTTCTATTAATTTTGTTATGCACTGAACTTTGTCCCAAATAAAAATTTGAATGTCCAATGAAACAGCATAAAATTTCCTTTTTACCATTTTCTCATAATGTATTTCCTCATTTGCAGCTCATAAAACTGCGGGACGAACCCGTACGTGAAGAATGTCCCCTTATTTATCACCTGGATGTAGCTGCAATGTACCCAAACATTATTTTGACAAACAGGCTTCAGGTATGCTGGTTCAGCTGCTTTGACCTACATGCGTATAACAAAATTTAAGTTACCATATACTGATCCATAACTGTAGTTTGCTGACAATATACCAATATTACTTGTGGTTGTTGCATGAAATGATATGTTCCTGTCATTATCCTTTTTTATTTAAGTTAGAAATTGCATCTGCTTAGTAAAGGCAATGGGTTCAGTTGAATACTAGGCTAATTGTTAGTTTGCTGGTAGTTTAGTTTCTTGTTTCATTTAGAATCATATGTGTGAGTTTTTAGGAACGAAAATTGAGAAGAATAAAATTCCAGAAGTAGTGATTTCATAAGGAAAAGATAGAACTAAGAAGAAGAAGAACAAGTGGAAATATTGAGAGAAAAGGAGGGAGAAGAAGAAGAGCGTAATTGACTACATCTTTGTAGAATGGGTTAAATTCATTACTGTGGCATCAGCCAATATTTATAATACAAGCCTAAGACCAAATTAACAAACGTGAAAGACTTCAACTCCCCAACACTACTAAACGTGAAAATCCTAACATGACTCTTAAGTTCCTATATAATAGGATAACTACAATTAAAGATAAACTTAACCTCGTTAATTCCTAAATATCCAACTGGATAATTGTTGATAAAATTTAAATAAAACAAATTAGGGTCAGTTAGGTAAATAGCCATTTTGGACTGTGTGTTTTCAAAAAATAGCCTCAGTTTGAAAAAAATTTAAAAACTAGCCATTACACACTGTAAGAAATTTCTGACAATAACAAAATTACACATAAAATATGCTGTAAGAAATTTCTGACATGTGTCAGAAATTTCTGAAAGGGCTAGTTTTTGAATTTTTTGAAACTGTGGCTATTTTTTAAAATCATTTTGTAAACAGTGGCTATTTTCTTAAAATTCCCAAACAAAAAATTAAAGATAACTCTATAATTTAAATAAATGTATAACTTATCTCATATTTAATTGGATAAGCTCTACACTTAAATAAATTGATAATATAATTAAAACCTAAAAGCGTTTTTTTTTTTTCTTTATTTTCTGTTCTGATGTGCAAAGGAACAAACATTATTTACAATGTAAAAAAAAAAAATGGTTAAAATTTATTAATTATTACAAAGAGGAGGAGATGGAATCCTTCTTAAAGTGTTTACATCAAGTATTAATGGCAAAGAAACCTCTATTCTCTACGTAAATCAGCACACTGAAAATTGCTAAAATTACTATCATTAGACAACCATATTGCTGTTATGAAATTGACCCCTTTCCCACAACTCCTCAACATCCAGTTCTTGGTTTCAGAGATTCTTCTTCCCTCTTTAAATAGCCAAGTTACAGATATTCTTCCACTTCTTGTTCAGCCCCTCTATACGAGGCATCGTGGATATTCAGCTATGGCTCCTGGATCCGCCAATCAAATATTCAGTTATGATTCATGGCAGGGGCGGAGCCAGGATTTTTCTTGAGGGGGCATAAGATAGAAGTAAAACAAAATATGAGGGGGGCAGGTAAGGAAAAACTACATGTAGTTATTTCCTAATCTCAAAATTTACCTACAATATAATAATAAGTAAAAAGCTCAGGGGGGTGGTCATATGCCCCTCCTGGCCCTCTAGTATCTCCGCCATTGATTCCTGGATCTGCCAATCAAACTCCGACTCTTTAGTAAACTTAACCCACAGCTTCCTGAGACTAAAAATGTAAGAACAACAGATGAGCCGTTGACTCATCATCAACTGTCCACAATAAGCATCAACTAGGAGATAAAGCAGTGCATGGATTTCTTCACTGCATGCATCACATCTAGTGTCTGCAGTTCTTCAATAACAAGCAGCCACATAAATATCTCAACTTTATTAGTAATCTTTGTTTTCCAAGTGAACACGAAACCAAAGGCAGAACTGAAAGACAGTCTGCTAGCTTGTTAAACATGGATCTGCACGGAAACACTCCTGACCCTTTTTCAGGAAAACATAGATTTGCTGGAAGATATATAATTATACTAAGCTATTATTACACTAGAAGTACCTTCTGATCCAAATTAAATATGGTGATCATCAGTACTTGTATTAGAAATTTTCAGTTGTTGCCTGTAAGATCCTTTTCTTCTGTTGTCCTTTTTCCCTTTCTATGTACCAATATTGCCATCAATCTATAATTTGACACATGTTCTTTGGTTAAGAAAAGAAAAGAAACGAGGATAGAGAAGTCAAATATTGTTGTAATAATCTCTCTCAATTTCAGCCTCCTTCAGTAGTTACAGACGAGGTTTGCACTGCTTGTGATTTCAATCGACCAGGAAAAAATTGTCTACGGAAGCTTGAATGGGTCTGGCGTGGAGAAGTTTTCATGGCAAAGAAAAGGTTTATTCTTAAAAAATAAATTTAATTATGCATCTCCTTGTCCGCGCACCCAACAAAGGTTCTTGGGAATTTCAGTACTAAACTAGTTGACGATTGTGTTTGTGTCTAACTTTGAACAACAGTGATTACTACCATATGAAGAAGCAAATTGAGTCTGAATTTGTAGATAGCACTGGTATCAACTTGTCAAAACCTTTTCTTGACCTACCTAAGACAGAGCAACAGTCAAAACTAAAAGATCGCCTGAAAAAATATTGTCAAAAGGTATATTCTTCTGATCTCTTTGTTGATTGTTTTTCTTGAATGATGTGCAAAGCTAAATTTGCACATATCTTGAAGGCATATAAACGTGTACTGGACAAGCCAATTAGTGAACTTCGGGAAGCAGGAATCTGCATGAGGGAAAACTCATTCTATATCGACACTGTTCGCAGGTGAGCATTTATTTACTATTTTTTGTATCGGGCAAAACATGGACGAGGAGCTTAGACAGATTATACCGAAGAAAAATTTCAGATAGTAGACTATTATTAGGATATGCATTTAACGAGTTTGAGTTTCATTGGCCGAGTAATATCTCTCTCTATTGTAAATTATCTTATTCCTGCTATTGATATCTTCCTTGATCTGCTTGCAAGCTTTCGAGATAGAAGATATGAATACAAAGGACTTAATAAGGTCTGGAAGGGGAAGTTGTCTGACGCCAAAGCTACCGGGAATTCTATTAAAATTCAGGAAGCACAAGTACGAAATTTTTTTCCCAATCTTTTGCTTTAGTGTTGGTGTCTCAGGCAGACGTTTCCTTGTCCTGCTTCCACTATGTCTATTCATTTTGATCTTCTTCTAATAATGCTTTCCATCCCAGCCTAAGCATGTCGACTTCTGTAGACAATTGCTTGTTTTTCCATTATCATTACCCTCAACCTTCAATTCTTGTGTTAATGATGTACATGCTGACATTTTCAGGATATGGTAGTCCTTTATGATTCATTGCAACTAGCACATAAGTGCATTCTCAATTCCTTTTATGGATATGTTATGCGCAAGTGAGTTTCACTCTCCTCTCGCCTAAAAAACCATAAGATTTGCTCTTTTTTTTTTTTTGGTCATCAATGCTTTTTCTTCTAATTTCAGAGGTGCTAGATGGTACTCAATGGAAATGGCTGGAGTGGTTACATATACTGGAGCGAAAATAATTCAGAATGCCCGATTACTGGTTGACAAGATCGGAAAGCCACTTGAGTTAGACACAGATGGTATCTGGTGTACACTTCCTGGATCTTTTCCAGAGAATTTTACTTTCAAAACAAAGTATGTTTAATTTACTGTTCATATTACCATTTGGACAACCTAAACCAGAGCTGGCACTCGCATTATTTTCATTCATGCACACAGGAATCTATTAAGTTATGTTACATGGATGAAAGGTTTCTTTTAGTGCATTGCAATGGTTATATTCAGCTTTTGAAGATTTACTGATATTATGTGAAGATGCTGATTTGTGTATGGAAACATTTTCAGAGACTTGAAGAAGAAGCTGACCATCTCATATCCATGCGTTATGCTAAATGTTGATGTGGCAAGAAACAACACAAATGATCAGTACCAGGTATCTTGGATATTAATCTTTTTATTCTATTTTTCTCTGACGTATCTCCTTCAAAAGAAAAAACTTTTTTTCTCTGGCAAAATGCGTTATTGAGTTCTGCAAAAACTCTTAGTATGATGCTATCTGAGCTCAACAGTGACATAAGTTCCTTTCAACTCCTTTCATTACTCTTAACAGACCCTCACAGACTCTGTGACAAAAACATATACAACTCATAGTGAATGCTCAATTGAATTTGAAGTGGATGGGCCATACAAGGTGATGCATTGTTCGAAATGACTGAATTTTAATTCTTTCTTTCATGTAGCTTGTAACCAAAATATTGTATTAATTAATGCAGGCAATGATTCTTCCTGCTTCAAAGGAAGAGGGCATCTTGATTAAGAAGAGATATGCAGTTTTTAACGATGATGGGACCCTTGCTGAACTTAAAGGTTTTGAGATCAAGCGTAGAGGTGAGCTGAAGCTCATAAAAGTTTTCCAGGTATCACTTCAACTGCCAACTGTTCTGTGCTTACTTGCAATCACCTGGGAGGCATCTTTGTGCTGTATGTGTGTGTGTGTGTGTGTTTTTTTTTTTTTTTTTTTTTTTTTTGGGGGCTTGCTTGGTCAAACAATAGTCCCTTGTTGTACTGAAAATCATATATTTGTCCCTACTTCTGTTATTGTGGGGTTCGATTGGCTGGAGAATTCCTTGTTTTTCTATTGAGGAAACCTCTATCTATGAGCAATGGCTCTTCGGGTGAATGTTTTCTTCAATTTCTGTCTCGTAAGTGGATGCTGAAAGACGCTGAATTCTCTGCAAAACGCAGTCTATAGAGAGCTATCCATCGAAATGTATGAAATAATCAAATGTTGCAAGACACTTACGTGCTTTTCTGCGTGCAAGCTGCTTAAGTAGTTCTAATATTTGAATTGATGATACAACATGCTTTATACTTGTTCTGTACCTTTTTTTAAGTATTTTTTCATTTGGTATGTTGAATACTTTTTATTTATTTTCAGGCTGAGCTTTTTGACAAGTTCCTGCATGGCTCAACCTTGGAGGAATGCTATTCAGCTGTCGCTTCTGTTGCCAACCGCTGGCTCGATCTTCTTGATGTATGTAAAAATAGATTTTGTTTCTGATGCCATTTTTTCTGTTTCTATGGTTCTACAGATTGATTTTTTATTATTTTTTATTTACATTTTTTTTTTTACAGAATCAAGGAAAAGATATTGCAGATAGTGAGTTACTTGATTATATATCTGAATCAAGCACCATGAGCAAGTCCCTAGCAGACTATGGTGAGCAGAAGTCATGTGCAGTGACCACCGCGAGACGTCTTGCTGATTTTCTTGGTGATACAATGGTCAAAGATAAAGGGCTCCGTTGTCAGTATATAGTTGCATGCGAACCAAAGGTGATTGCTTCTTCTTTGTGTTAGTAACATAAATATATTCAAGCCCTGTATATAATTCACAGAAAAAGGTCACTATGCTTGTTTCATTTCATGCAAGCATATTTTATTGGGGGCACAAAAAAAAAAGGATTTTTGTGATAGTGAAACAAATATATTTGTTGGTAGTTTCAACCATAATGGAAGATCATGATTTCTCTTTCATATCATTAATGGCTTAGCTCTTAGTGAATAATGAAGAGTAATTAAATTTAAGCTTATGGAAACGTTTGTGATAGATATTTCTTGTAGTTGACCAATCAAGAATTAGTCTGAGACTGTTTATATGGTACTGAAAATAGAAGCTGAATAATTTGGGTGCTTGTTATCAGTTGCCATGATCTGTATCTGATGTCTTGATAAAGCTTCATTTTTGGTAACCTCGATATTGTTCTACTGAAATTCTTTGGTCATATTTTTTATTTTCTATGCTTTTTATTTCCTTGGAAAATAATTTTCGATCATTTTCTGTGTCTGGAGTTCTAAGTGTGCTGGAATATTGACTTCATTCTGTTTTGGACAGATGCATTATTTTATTCTTTATATTTTATGGCTTCATGATGGAGATTTAATATTCATATTTGTTTAACAAAATTTGAATTGTCTGTGATTTTGACTTTGATTAGGGAACACCTGTGAGTGAGCGTGCTGTTCCGGTTGCAATATTTGAGACAGATGCTGGTACGGTTTCTGGTCCTGATTTATTTTTATTTTTCTTTTTCTTTTTGTTTTTTAAACATATACCAAATCAAGCATGTGTTTGAACTTTCCAGAAATAGTGAGGTTTTATGTACGAAAGTGGTGCAAGATCTCCTCGGACGTTGGGATTCGATCCATTATTGACTGGTCATACTACAAGCAACGGCTTAGTTCAGCAATTCAAAAAATCGTCACCATTCCAGCTGCCATGCAAAAGGTTCTGTTGCTTGAAATACTTAATTTATACCATGCCTTTCCTTTCTCTTTTTCTCATTGGATATACATGACCTACCGAAGCACTAGCTACCTATCATCGTTATATTATATTTTGTGCCCTTGTTTGCATGTATTCAAGTGTCTACATGTTTCTACGTACTGAAAGCTAGTATAACTTCTTTAGGTAGCAAATCCTGTCCCTAGGGTGGCTCATCCTGATTGGCTGCATAAGAAGGTCCGTGAGAAAGAGGACAAATTTCGACAACAGAAATTAGCTGATATGTTCAACTCACTGAAGAGAAATGATTTGTCGAAAAGGAATGACAATGATACTGGAAATCATACAACAGATAAAGAGAATGTTGAAGATCTCGAAGATTTCCAGAACAATAAGAGTTCCATACGGGGACCTAGACCAGTTGTTCGATGTTATGAAGTTACCAACAATCATAATTCAGTTGAGAATTTGGCACAAGTGGGTCTGCAACAAGCTGATAATGGTGAACAAGATAATCAAATGCCAAAATCTCTGTCCTCTGAGAATATTGATAGAAATGTCGATTATCAAGGCTGGCTTGAAATGAAGAAGAGAAAGTGGAAAGATACAGTGAACAGGAGAAAGAAGCAAAGGTACTATCTCGCTTTCCTTTGCCTCTCAAGTTTACAGCATCTACCGTGCTTTGGCCCCTTCTTCTTTAATGAAAGAGTCTGCCACCTGCCTTAGTTATATGGCTATTTCTTACGCTGAAGATGACAAAGCATGCATTAAAACTTTCCTTCTCTATTCCTAGTGACTTACACCAAATGCAAACAAATTTATGTGCAAAATCAGCTTTACTATATTTGGACACATTCTGTCTATGCTAATTACCCTGACACATCAGCATTTTCTAAAAAATTCAAAGCCGTAGGAAATTGGTTCAGTATGTGTTACTTGTATATAGTCTCTCCTTGCTTTCAAAATGTCCTAAACTTGAAATGTAATAAACTGTTTGCAGTCTCAAATATTTAGAGGTCTCTTATTGCAAAAAACGTGTACATGGAAACTTTGCTTGGTTACAACCATCGTACAAGAACATGCACTTGTAGGTGTTTGTGCAATCGCAGGCAAGTGTTATGCTCAAATTCTACATACCAACACAAACTTTGTATATTCTTTACAGATTAGGCGATGCAGCTACGCGACCCAATTCTAAGGGTATTCATAAGCTGCTCAGTCAGGCAGAAAATCATAAAGAACCCCAGGGTGGTACAGGTGTTAGTTCATACTTTAGGAGACAGGAAGTAGCCCTAACACGTTACCACTGGCAGGTAATGAGGTTTTCACTGTCCAAACATTTGACTCGAATTATTACATTGTGATTGTGTGTTGAATCTCATAATTCTTTTTTTCTTATATTTATATACACACACACACAATATATGATTCAGCTAGTACAACTAGTTCCAACTTCTCAGAGCGACCAGTTTTTTGCTTGGATTGTAGTAGAAGGAATCATGCTTAAGATTCCAATAACTGTTCCTAGAGTCTTTTACATCAATTCTAAAGCTCCATTAGAAGAAAAATTTCCAGGAAGGCGTGTAAACAAGGTTCTTCCTCATGGAAAGCATAATTATAATTTATATGAGGTACTTCTGGTGCTGATGCTGTTATGCAATAATTTTGTTCCCAGTAGATTGGTTCTCAAACTGCCGCTGCTATGGTGCAGCAATTTTTTGCTTTTATTTAGTAAAATTTTAAGGCTTTATTTTGTGTCTTTTGCAGGTTGAAATAGATGAGGGTCAATTTAAAACAGAAAGCAAAAACCTTACAGCTCTTCTTGCAGATCCAGAAGTTGAGGTCAGGACATCGGTTGTTACTTCTAATGTAACATAGAAATTAAAGAAGAATGTAAACTCTGTGCTTGCTATTTTTCTTGAAATTATGCACAATGGTATATTTGCTTTTCTTTTCTCTTAAAAGAAAAAAATATATCTTCTTTGGATATATAAATATTTGGAAAATTTCGGTAGTTTGTCCATTTTTTAGACCATAGTCAAGAAATGACCACAACTTTTCTTAATTAGGTGAATGATATGTTTTTGGTAAGTAGACAAAGTACCATAGTAAGTGAACGGAATACCGGCTATTTTTAGCTGGTATCTTGTCTACTAACCATAGTAAATAATCTAAATGCCGAAAACGAATTTTTAGTAAACTGACAAAATACCATGGTAAGTGGATGAAATATCCGCCATTTTTAACTGTTATTATGTCTGCTAATCACGGTGAATAATCTGAATGCCGAAAATGGACATTCAACTAAAAGACAAAAGTTATGGAAATTTTTTTAAATAGGTTCTAAAACAAGGACTTTTAGCTACAAACCCCTAAATATTTAGGCAAGAATGTACCTTACTCTTTTTTAGTTCAAATGGAAGGTTTTGAAAGCTTTTTTTTTATTTATAATTATTATTATATATATATTTTTTATAAAAAGGACTTCGTTTTACTTTATTGGATTATACAATTTATAAGTTTTAACATAAAACTTCAATCTGCCATAAAACTGAGTTTGAGTATATAAATTTGTTGCAATCTTTTTTTCGTATGTTAAAAAAGTATTTTGATTTGCTTAACAATGATGATAGCTATAATACCACTTTGTGCAACTGCTATGAGTTTCACAATTTCTTTGTGCAACTGCTACGAGTTTCACACTTCTGAAGTCAAACAGCTGCTTCTTTCTATGTGTGTGATTAAATAGTATTTTATTTTTCGTTCTGGTGTTACTCTTGAAGTTTAGAGCATCCATTATTTGCAGCCTTCCAGTGACTTGAGAAATAAGAGTTTGATTGGATTTTATTTTCAACTCTTTGATCAGGGTATATACGAAACAAAGGTATCATTGGAGTTTAATGCCATCGTTCAGATTGGTTGTGTCTGTAAGGTAGATAAAACCGCTAAGAAGCGAAATATACAAGATTGCTGGAATCTCAAAGATCTGCAGATGAAGACCACTACTGAATGCTCTTATTTGGAGCAGTCCCTCTCTTTCTTTTACTTGTATCATAGGTAATTGTTGGTAACTAAGTCAATGAGATTACACTTCATTCTGCATTATAGTACACACACATCACATGTATCATATATTCTTCTGTTAGGCCACCGATCCGTTTTACCTATTCTAGGCGCAAGGGTAATGTTAGCAAAGGTGCTGACGTGTAATAAGTCATGCTGATGGAATTAGTTAGTTATAGAATAGCCTAGGTGGCAGTAGTGTGCGTGGGGTGTGTGATTCCTAATGTGGGAATATAGGGGACAGAGTGAGAGAATGAGGGATCATCGAAAAACATATTTTGTATGAGCTTGCTCATTGGGAGAGAACCAGGCCTCTCGAATGCTTGGTGTGTTTGTGCCTTGTTCTTGTTCACTCAATTCTGTTCATTAATACAATACTCGAGTATTTTTGTTCATTGTTCTAGTTTCTGTTGCTCTGTGTGTATTTTGTTACCTTGAGAATTAGCTTGTGCGTACCAAATTGGTATCAGAGCCGTCGAACTTGGGAGATGACTAAGACCGTCGGTCAGCGGGTCGACCAGATCGAGGAGGTCATGGGGTCGGTGCAGAGCGAGTTGCAGCGAAGTTCCATGGATAACCAGCGCGAGTTCTCGTCCTTACGGGAGGAGATTCTCCTGATGAACAAGCGGCTGGAGTTGATCTTGAACCAGCGCGGCGATTCGGCTCCCAGTGGGTCGGTCACGACGGAGAAGCTGAAGGAGAAGATGGGCGAAGGTAGCTTCGGTCCTCCGGTGGACGGAACGCCGGGAGGGTCGCCGAATTCGGGCGGCCGAACCGATTTCCGTTTCCGGCGCTTGGAAATGCCTCTCTTCGACGGTACCAATCCAGATGGCTGGATCTTGAAGGCGGAACGATACTTTGCGTTCCACCGTTTCACGAACGACGAGAAGTTGGAGGCGGCAGTCGTGGCGTTCGAGGGGGATGCGCTTCTCTGGTTTCAGTGGGAGAACAAGAAGCGACCCATGGTACTCTGGGAGGAAATGAAAATCCTTCTACTCAAGCAATTCCGACCTACAAATGCCGGTTCGCTCTATGAGCAATGGATCGCACTCGAGCAGGACGGGGAAGTACGCGATTATCGGCGTCGCTTCATCGAATTGTCGGCCCCATTGGAAGACATCTCGGAGGAGCTGGCTCTCGGCAGCTTCATTCATGGGCTCAAACCAGAGATTAGGGTTGAAGTGCGAATTCTTGAACCCAGTAGTTTGGGCCGGGCCATGGAGTTGGCCCAGAAAGTTGAGGAGAAGCTTGCTATCACCAAGGCCCATCGAATTTCAAGTGGGTTTCCCTCTACGCGACCTGGATGGGGCTCGCGTTTCTCTACTCCAAACTCAGAGGGGGCACGAACCTCCCTTGGCACTCCGGGGGCTCCAGCGAAACCGTCCGGCGAGTTACGGCGGTTGTCCGATTCCGAGGCTCAGAAACGGCGTGAGAAGGGGTTGTGCTATAGATGTGACGAGAAATGGGCTCCCGGCCATCGTTGTAAGAAGCGTGAGCTTAACGTGCTCTTAACCATGGACGAGGACGAAGTTGAACAGCTGGTCGGAGAACCACCCGACGGGCCGGACTTGGAATCGGCGTCGACGGACTTGGGCCCAGTGGTCGAAGTTTCTCTGAACTCCGTGGCGGGTTTGACCAGTCCACAAACGATGAAGTTGAAGGGCTGCATTGGACAGCAGGATGTGGTGATTCTCATTGACCCAGGAGCCACACATAATTTCATCTCCACCGACTTAGCACAGAAGTTGCAGCTTCCCGTGTCGGCGACAGGGCCTTATGGCGTGACGATGGGTTCCGGGGACGCCGTGAAGGGCGACGGAATTTGTAAAGGGGTTACTATCAACATGCAAGGGCTGACTATACGAGAGGATTTTTTGCCGTTGGGGTTAGGGAGTTCCGATGTCATTCTCGGCATCCAGTGGCTTGAGACCTTGGGGATGACACATACCAATTGGAAGACGAAGGTCATGAAGTTCACTATTGGGTCTGACACGGTTACCTTGCGAGGTGACCCGTCCTTGGGCCGCTCGTTGGTGTCCTTGAAAAGCATGGTGCGGACGTTACGCAAGGAACGCGCTGGGTTTTTGGTCGAGTTGAGCTCACTCGACGTGGGGCAGTAGGGTAACGTTGATGGGGCTGATTTTTTACACGAGATTTTACTCGAACACGAGGCGGTTTTTAATATGCCTTCCGGACTTCCTCCATCGCGGGGTCATGAGCACGCCATCATTTTGCAAGAAGGCAGCCCGCCGATCAGCGTCCGGCCGTATCGGTACCCGCACGCCCAAAAGGATGAGATCGAAAGGCTGATTAAGGACATGCTCGCAGCCGGTATTATTCGCGTCAGCGATAGCCCGTTCTCGAGTCCAGTCCTCTTGGTGAAGAAGAAGGATGGATCGTGGCGCTTTTGTGTGGACTACCGTGCCTTGAACAAGGTGACGGTGCCGAACAAATACCCGATACCGGTTATCGAGGAGCTTCTGGACGAGTTGTACGGAGCCCAGCTTTTCACCAAATTAGACTTGAAATCTGGTTATCACCAGATTCGAGTCAAGGTGGACGATGTCCCAAAAACGGCATTTCGGACGCACGACGGCCACTACGAGTTCCTCGTAATGCCGTTCGGCCTCACAAACGCGCCCGCCACATTCGAATCGCTGATGAATGAGGTTTTTCGCCCTTATCTCCGCAAATTCGTTTTGGTTTTCTTTGACGATATTTTGATTTACAGCCCCTCGGAGGAAGCACACCGTCAACATGTCTCCTTAGTCCTTGAGGTGTTGCGGAAGCATAGTTTATACGTCAATCGGAAGAAATGCGAATTCGGGAGGCGGCAGGTGGCCTATTTGGGCCATATTATTTCCGGCGACGGCGTGGCGGCAGATCCGGAAAAGGTCCGGGCTATGGTTGATTGGCCCACCCCTCGCAACTTGCGTGAGCTTCGTGGGTTTTTGGGTTTGACAGGCTACTATCGGAAATTCGTTGCAGGCTATGCTCACATCGCTTTACCCCTCACCGAACAGCTCAAAAAGGACAGTTTTGGGTGGAATCCGGAGGCGGACAGAGCATTCCACGAGTTAAAGGAAGCGATGACCAGTGTTCCGGTATTGGCTATGCCCGATTTCTCCCAACCGTTCGTTATCGAGACGGATGCTTCGGGGTTCGGATTGGGCGCGGTGCTCGTTCAGGGGCAGCGGCCTGTGGCCTTCTATAGTCACACTCTGGGTCCTCGTGCTCGCTCCAAGTCGATCTACGAGAAGGAGCTTATGGCGATTGTTTTCGCGGTCCTTAAGTGGCGTCCTTACTTGCTTGGGCGCAGATTCATTGTGCGCACCGATCAACAGAGTCTGAAGTTCTTATTCGAACAACGGATTGTGGGAGCGGAGTATCAACAGTGGATAACCAAGCTCATGGGGTACAATTTCGACATTCAATACCGAAGTGGTGCTAGTAACAAGGTGGCCGACGCTCTTTCGCGCATTCCGGAGCAACCTGAGTGCTCTACATTAACTGTGCCACAATGGCAACATTGGGGTATTTTGTGCGAGGAAATAGCTAAGGACGCTTTCTTGCAGAAAATTCGATCCGACATTGAGTCGGGCACTCATCCGCACGTGGGGTTCACCTTGGAGCAAGGCGTGTTGTACTATAAGGGTCGATTGGTTATTCCGCGCACTTCGCGGCTGATAACCACCATCATTGCGGAGTTCCACAACTCGCCTATGGGAGGGCATTCCGGGGAAACGAAAACCTATCAGCGGATCGTCGGTGAATTGTTTTGGGAAGGGTTGCGGAAGGATGTTGCCAAGTATGTCCAGGAGTGTTCAATCTGCCAGCAACACAAATACCTTGCTGCATCTCCAGCGGGTTTGCTTCAGCCCATTCCGTTACCCGAGCACGTTTGGGACGAAATCACTATGGATTTCATCGAGGGACTTCCGCGATCCGAGGGGGTTGACACCATCTTAGTGGTAGTCGACAGGTTGAGCAAATATGCTCACTTTATCGGCCTCAAACACCCGTTCAATGCGGCTTCGGTGGCTGCCATTTTCGTTCGCGAAGTGGTCAGACTCCATGGTATTCCAAACTCCATCATTTCGGATCGAGACCGCGTCTTCTTGAGTCATTTCTGGAAGGAGTTATTCGCGCTGCAAGGTTCGACTCTCAAGCGTAGTACCGCTTATCACCCGCAATCGGATGGACAATCGGAAGTCGTGAACCGTTGTTTGGAGACTTATCTCCGCTGTTTTGCGTCGGAGCAGCCGCGACGATGGGCCAAATGGCTGCCTTGGGCTGAATATTGGTATAACACATCGTCCCATGCGTCGACACGTTGCACTCCTTTTCGTGCCTTATATGGTCGGGATCCGCCCCGTTTACTTCGTTATGATCGAGGTACGGCGACCATGTCCGCTGTGGACCAGCTGCTTGAGGATCGAGATGCCATCATTGACGACCTTCGGATGCATCTCCTCCGCGCGCAACAGAAGATGAAGGTTCAGGCTGATTCTAAACGCCAACATGTGGAGTTTCAACCGGGGGACATGGTTTATTTGAAATTGCGACCTTATCGCCAACGTTCTTTGGCCAAGCGTCGTTTCGAGAAGCTCGCGGCGCGCTACTATGGACCTTACAAGGTAGTTCAGCGTATCGGCAGCGTCGCATATAAGCTGGAGTTGCCGGAGACAGCCGCTATCCACCCGGTCTTTCACGTGTCTCAGCTACGTCAAGCACGCGGCCACTCACTCGCCTCCTCGACCATTCCACCACAATTAACAGCAGACCTGGAGCTGGTGGTGGAACCAGACACTCTTCTTGATGTCCGTCCCAAGAAGAATGGACAATCAGGCGACATGGAGGTTTTGTTGAAGTGGAAGACGTTGCCGGACTTTGAAGCAACTTGGGAGGATTTCTACATGATCCAGCAGCAGTTCCCTTCTTTTCACCTTGAGGACAAGGTGAAAGTTTGGGCGGGGGGTAATGTTAGGCCACCGATCCGTTTTACCTATTCTAGGCGCAAGGGTAATGTTAGCAAAGGTGCTGACGTGTAATAAGTCATGCTGATGGAATTAGTTAGTTATAGAATAGCCTAGGTGGCAGTAGTGTGCGTGGGGTGTGTGATTCCTAATGTGGGAATATAGGGGACAGAGTGAGAGAATGAGGGATCATCGAAAAACATATTTTGTATGAGCTTGCTCATTGGGAGAGAACCAGGCCTCTCGAATGCTTGGTGTGTTTGTGCCTTGTTCTTGTTCACTCAATTCCGTTCATTAATACAATACTCTGAGTATTTTTGTTCATTGTTCTAGTTTTTGTTGCTCTGTGTGTATTTTGTTACCTTGAGAATTAGCTTGTGCGTACCATCTTCTTGATGATATGAACCATACTTTTTTCAATAATCGACCGACTTGAAGCATATCTTTTCTTGTTTGCATGTTATTACTATTTTTTTTTGATGGGTTGGTGAATGATGCATTTACCTTATTTATTTTCTTTTATTCTCTTATTTGCATTTGTTTCTGCTAGTCTTCCATGCTTAGAATATGTAGAAGAGCATGGAAGACAAGCAAAGATATAAATAGAATAGCAAGAAAATGTCCACATAATAGAACTGCCAAACAGATTCTTATCACATTCAGATTATGACTATTTTCTTACCTCAGGAATGGTGATCCTTAGATCGTAGGTTATCATTAGCAACTAGTAAAAGAGTTGGAACTATATGATATGTCATGTAATCTGTTTTCATAGTAAGCATGTTGTTTCCTGAGTGCATGGACTTGTATTTTGATAGTCACCTGAGGAGATTAAATAATTTTGAGTCGTCAATCAAATTAAAGAAAATCCTTGAATATTATCTCTTATAAAGAAAATCATAAATTTTCTCAACTGATAATACCTGTTTTGTTATTTATCTAATGCAGTGGAAGAAATGTTAAATAGGAAAAGTAAAACAATATATTAATTTGTTTTCCTGGTTATTTGGCATTCAAGTTCTTAAGTTCACCACTCGCTTTAGCAATTTTAGTTGTTGTTCACCTCTCTATCTAGCAATTTTATTTGAATAGATTGATATCATGTTAAAATTTAGAATAGATTGCTATCATTAAAATATCTGTATTCTTATGAAGGGCAGATCATATTCAACTAAGATGTTTTGATACATTTAACAAACTAAGTCGTTAGATGATCTCCATTCCTTTTCCTGAATGTTCATTATCCATTTCCATTCCTCTTTTGCAATTTTTTTTTTCTTAAAATGCTTGGAACATCTAATACTGTTCATCCAATTAATTTTAGCTTGTCTGAAGGGCGCGCTATATTTGTTGTCTACTTTCCTGCTTCAAAAACAATTTATGTCGTGGTTGTGAATCCTTATCAAAATAAAGATCTGTCACCATCCTTCCTTGAAAAGCAATTCCGTGATGCTTGCCAAGCATTATCTGTTGAACCACCTCCTCCAAGGAATGGTGTCACATTTAAGGTCAGCCTTTCAGATTTATGTTATGATGACGTTTGTTTCAGATTTTTCTAGCAAACAGTAAACTATCTGTTTTCTTTTTAAAATAATTCCAATAATGTACTAATTTCAGGTGGAGTACGTTGGATTTTTAAAGGATGCTGAAAAGATCTTGCAAAGAACAATAAATCAGGAGAGGTCTAATTCTATATCTGTTTTCTTTTTGCTGATCGTACTTGATTATGAATATTCTGTTAGTTTACCAATCAATCCCAAAAGCATAAGCTGATAGGAGGTGGGTCAACTATACTTTTATATTGCAACATATTTGTTGCTTGTTTTTCCACAAGGAAATGTATTCTCATGTTGAAAATTTTATATATGGAGTGTGATTAAATTGAGTGTAGTTACTTCAGTCATTCATACTTTAGTATAAATACTAGATTAGTATTTTGGACAGGCCTAATGCTTTAAAATGACTCTTGTTTTTGTCCTTAAGAATGTGAATGCTGTTGGACCTATATTTGTTCTCTTTTTCCAAGATGCATCAATAATTCTTGCTTGTAGATTATAGTTTTAGCATGCTTTTAAGCTGGCAATAGATTGATTAATTATGTCTTTACAATATTAAGTGGTGGGAAGAAGTTGCAATTATGAAAAAACATCGAAAGCTTATTTTTTGGCTAACTCAGAGCAATTCTAATGTTCTATTCACCAAGGTTGCCCCTTGTTTTGCATTCGTATTTTGATGATAGCATATTCTTAATTGTCTTTAATTTTGGGGTTTGATAGACATGAACACAATGGACCGACAATTGCTGTTATTGAGTGCCCAAATGTTCAATCAATGAAGTCTGGCATTCGTGCCCTAGAAGATTTCCCATGTGTTAACATTCCTTCTAATGCTCGTGATTGTCAATATCAGGTACTGATTCTGAACATATAGCCTCTGTGGATGCATTTATTATATTGAATACATGTAGTCAAATGCTTCTTTCAACTTTTTGATCATGCTTTGTGCAGGTACTCGGGTGGCAACAAGTTGCTGCAAGAATTGGAATGCAGCGCTGTGCTGCGTCATCCCAGTGGTTGAAAGAGAGAATTTCTCTATGTAGATATGCCCACGTACTATCTTCATTCCTGCAGTTTATTTATTTATTTATTATTATTACTATTATTTTTTATGTTATTCTACCTGTATGGAAACATATATAAGTACCAATATCTCTTATTAATTGGCACAGGTACCATTAGGAAATTTCGAACTTGATTGGCTAATACATGCAGCGGATATCATCTTTTCAAGAGCACTTCGTGATCAACAACAGGTTCTTTGCATGAGTTTTATCTTCATAGTATTATTAAATGTTTCCCTTTTGAATGACTCTGCGTTGGTCTCTTTAGCTAGTAGAGCCGTTGAGGGATGTGGACTGTGTATAAAAATATGTATATGAAAGAACGTGCTCTTTTTACATTTGTTTTTTTTAAACGAAAATTGAAACAACATAGTTAGATTTTCCGGCAGTTTGCACATGATAGAAGCATGGATATACTATTTTATATTCTTTCTAATCTTTTTGATTTTCTACCTATGTTACAGTTGCTTTGGATATCTGATGACGGAATTCCAGATCTAGGAGGCATTAATGAAGAAGATACATGCTTCATTGATGAGGTTAATTTCTATTATATAGAGGGAACAGGAAGACTTATACTTAATTAAATTTCTCGTTGACCATTAGCTGGAGAAAAAAATTATCTTTTATCATCAAATTTGATACTGTATTTGAATCCTTACTTGTACTCCTTCCCTTGTGGTATGGAAGGGAGATGGATTTCATCTGTTCCACTGATTTTTAGTCCAAATTTGTTTTACTTGGTCTCATGATAATCTTCTTTGTGCTAATAATTTTCATATCAGGTCCATCAACCCGTTCTTACGTATCCCGGAGCATATAGGAAAGTCACTGTGGAGTTGAAGGTTCATATATTACTACGTCAATCTTTCCCATTTTTCTTTGTAATTTTTATGTGATTGTACTGAGTATTATCTGTCTTCGTGAAGATTCATCATCTGGCTGTAGATGCTCTTTTGAAGAGCAACCAAGTGAATGAAATGGAAGGAGGTGCTTTGTTAGGATTTGATTCAGATATGAATCCTGGAGCACATACTTCTAATGTACAAGGAAGCTTTGATGAGGCTACGTCATGCGCACCTGCTTTTCGTGTTCTAAAGCAGTTGATTCAGCGGTGTCTTACAGATGCAGTGACATCAGGAAATGAATATGCTGATGCAATATTGCAGCATCTATACCGTTGGCTTTGCAGGTTGCTTTTTCTCGCATATAGTTTTTGTTGTTCCGTGTATTCCTGTGTGCACCCCACACACACACACATTGCTATACCTCACTTTTTAGATTCAATTCGTAATTACAGTTTCATTTTGCATATTGCAGCCCTCAATCAAAACTTCATGATCCTGCTCTTCACCGCCTACTTCACAAGGTATATGCCCCTTTACATGCATGGTGGTTGTTTTTTTTTGGGTCAGTTAGATAAATAGCCATTTTGAACTGTGTGTTTTTAAAAAATAGCCACAGTTTCAAAAAATTTAAAAACTAGCTATTACACACTGTAAGAAATTTCTGACAATAACAAAATTACACATAAAATGTGCTGTAAGAAATTTCTGACACGTATCAGAAATTTCTGAAAGGGCTAGTTTTTAAATTTTTTGAAATTGTGGCTGTTTTTTAAAATTATTTTCTAAACAGTGGCTATTTTCTTAAAATTCCCTTTTTTTTTTTTGTTCTTGTTTTTTCCAATGTAACACCTAGTTGGAGTTCTGAGTGCAAGAAGCATTAGTCATATATATATTTTTTCTTTTTTTAATTACCTTTCTATAAAATAATGCTAGCTATAGCTCTTTTTTCTAAACATAATTTTCACTACTAAACCTGGGAGTAAAAATCAACAATTACCTTTTTTATATCGCTATTTTTAGTAGATTTGAGCTGCAATTATGATCTTCAACCTTCATTTGTATATATCACAAATTAAACTGTGAAGACTCATTGCCACATCAATTGGTTGCAGAAAGTTGGTCTCCATGCATTTTTTCTATTTTATTTGTTCACCATGATGATATAAAAAAGAGAGAACTTTTATTTCCTGATTAGGGTTTTTGTTTTTTTGTTTTTTTTTGTATTGTTTTTTTTTTTTTTTGGGTGTTATTGTATTGGTTTACATTTCATGGCCCTTATTTCTATTTTTGTGATTAGATATTTTTGGCTATGCAAAGACATTATGTTCTGGTCTCTGTATTTTTTTTTTTGGTGTGTGCGACATGGAAATTCATCACATTTGGTTAGTTTCTAGAAGATGGACTAGTTGATACTACTTCATTTGGTTACGTGCTGCAGGTCATGAAAAAAGTATTTGCTTTATTGTTGGCTGAGTTTCGCAAATTGGGTGCCACTATCGTATTTGCGAACTTTTCCAAGGTTATTATAGACACAGGAAAATTTGATCTATCTACAGCCAAAGCTTACAGTGATAGCTTAATTAAAGCTCTGCAAACAAGGTTTGTCTTACTGAAAGGCTTAAGATTTATCCGGGAAACCGATACAGATGTTCATTTGTGTAGGATGAATCATTTTTTTCAGGGATGGATAAATCATTTTATTTACTATAGAAATAAACAAACCATGAGAAGAAAAATTTGTGGATATATTTTTAAAGAAAATTCTGAAATCAGGGTTATCTATATAAATATCCACGTAATTTTCCATCACTCTTTTTGTAATTTTTTGTTTTTATTTACAGAGACCTATTTGAATGGATTGAGCTTGAACCATTGCAGTTCTGGCATTCCCTTCTTTTCATGGATCAGGTTTGTCGTTATTCTTTTTGTGTTCTGAAGTTGTCTTTAAACTGTGATGCTGAAGTTTTCTTCTACATATGACTGTTAAATTCAGATTGCAGAGAATTGCCCTAGTTTCTGCCTGAGCGGCAGAATTTTATATATGTATATTACATTAATTAGAAATTTTAAATATGAAAAGGATGATTTTTTTTCTATTGGATGAAATAACTTTTGTCCTAACTTCTTTGTTTGGTTCCAAAGCATAAATACAGTCAAGCATGAGGAAATATTTTCCTTAATTTTCATCATTTTATGAGTAAGTTCATGGATAATCTTTGGGTATTTGTCTGTAAACGAGCATTTATGCAAAACTCAATTTAAAATAACTACTAACCACTAAATCTACCAAAAAATAAATAAAACAGTATTTAAATTAGAGTTTGTCCTAGTCCTAACAATCAGATAAACATTAAATTATTCAAGAGAACTTTTGGTAGGTAATCCATTTTTTAGATCATATTCAAAAAATGTTCACAACTTTTTAAAATTAGGTGAATGACCCGTTCTTGGTAAGTAGACAAAATACTATGGTAAACAGATGAAATATCAACCATTTTTAGCTTGAATTTTGTCTACTTACTATGGTAAATAATCGATATACCCCTAAATATTTTTGGGAATTTTAAGAAAATAGCCACTGTTTACAAAATGATATTAAAAAATAGCCACAGTTTCAAAAAATTTAAAAACTAGTCCTTTCAAAAATTTCTGACACGTGTCAGAAATTTCTTACAACAATTTTTATGTGTGATTTTGTTATTGTCAGAAATTTCTTACATTGTGTTATGGCTAGTTTTTAAGTATTTTGAAATTATGGCTATTTTTTGAAAACACACAGTTCAAAATGGCTATTTACCTAACCGACTCAATTTTTTTTGGGTAAATAGATATATTACCATGATAAGTAGACAAAATTTAAGCTAAAATGACTAGTATTTCATCGGTTTACCATAGTATTTTGTCTACTTATCAAGAACGAGCCATTCACCTAATTTTAAAAAGTTGTAGGCATTTTTTTCTAAAATTAGGCCATTTAGCTACAAACCCCTTGATTCAAATAGTTCTTCAAATAACATGATAAACACTAATTACATTATTTATTATCACGTTTTTCCTACAAACCTTGTGCTATGAGCCTTTAGTTTAGTTTTCTTGGAAAACCAACACAACCTCTGGATATATCAACTCTACCGACTTACTTCTGCCTGCTTTATGGAAGTGAAACTGCTCATCTGCTCGTGGATTTTTATCTCTTTAAATATTCCGCACCTTTTATTAAAGAACTTGAATATAAAATTTAAAAATTCCAGTCTGATGTTTATGGAGCTACTGAAATTTGGTTATATGGTTTATGATATTAGTTTTTCTTCATGTTAATTTTGTTTACGATCTATGTTTATTATATATGTCTAATTCATCGAGTACTGTTTTTGCAATAGTATAACTACGGTGGAATTCCTGCCAGAGCTGATGATAATGTGCATGATGAATCTGAAGTTGATATCATATCAAGCTGGAATATTGCTGAATATTTACCCAAGAAAATTCAGGTAACTTGCCAATTATGTTATTATTTGCGATTAGTCACGAGGCAAGAAAGTAGAATTTTAGCATCATGCAGTGGAGTTGGCGTTGATATTTGGTGAGAGTTGTTCTGATAACCTCAATCATCTTTGGTTGTTTTGCAGGATAATTTCGTTTTTATTGTGTCTCAATTTCTTTATATTCCCTGGAACTATGCACGAAAGCAGGCTGCAATTAGGGAGTCTTTACAAGATGGCAACTCATGCACACCATCAATTACTATTGCGGCAGCTGAGAATTTTGAATATCATTTGACAGAATATCTTAAAGGACAGGTAAATAACAACATAGTTGCCAAAGGCAATATTATATTTGGTCTCGTGTTTCTTATTTTACTTTAGTTCCAACTAATCTGACTCTAGTTTATCATTCTACAGATTAGCTCATACTTTACAGAAAAACTACTGGGAATTGTTCGTGATACCATTCTTCATATGAAGGAACTGAGTAGATCTGAGTGTGAAAATTTGACTTCTCCAGAGATGTCACAACTCTTTACTAAGGACAACAAAGGGGATGCAGCACTGGAGTTCATCAAGCATGTTTGTGCTGTCCTGGCCCTTGATCAGAATGTTCAGCATGATGTCCTGGTATTTTATTTCATTTCTTTTGGAAGCTTAGCTGAAATTTATAATGGTCCAGCTTGGGCCCAGGAGGTTGGGACTGCAACCCACACTAGGCAAAGCTGGTTCTGTCCCTGCCCTAGAACACATTTAGGTTCCATAATTGTTGTTGGATGTGTCTGTAAATATTTTAATTTCTCAAAGGCATATGATAGATAGGCATTATTCTTTTTTAAACATTTTTATTGATTAGTTGTCAATGTTCCTCTTGATACACCATGTAATTATTGTTTCATTTGTCATATGATATGTACTCGACTTTCGTATATATATATATATATATATATATATATATATATATATTTTTTCTCTTAGGCTGTTTTCCAATCAAAATATTTTATTTTTCATTTTGAACAGAGAGGATATAAATTCTGATAGTGGTAGATCTTCTAATATAAGCTTTTAGGATAGAGCAATGCTACACATACCAACTTTTTTACCAACATTTTTAATAGAAACTCATGTGTCATATTATCATTGGTGAGTGTTTATCACCTTGATAAAAGGATTTGATATTTAGTCAATTAAAACATGACACATCAATTGCCACATAGGTTGGTATTAAAAAGTTGGTAAAAGAGTTGGTATGTCTAGCATTTTTCTTTAGGATAATTAGTACACTGACATGCTTCTGGACTTTGTCACTCTGATTTGTCAATGCAGTTTTTGTTTAATGTCTTGGGTTCACAATGCTCTCATGGTTGGCCTGCCCAATAATTTGCTCAAACAATTTTCTCTTTTTGAGTGCACTCATGAAGAGGGGACATTAGAATATAAAATCAGAATTAGCGTTTGGCATGCTTCCTAAAATCTTAGAAGTTTAAGAGCTGGTGTCCTAACAATTAAAAACTTCCCATACAGTTTCTTCAACTCCTTTTTTTGCAAACTTAGTGCCGTGCAATGTGCACATTTGACCAATATATTTTTTTCTCCACAATGATGTTCATAATTTTGCTCTAGCTTTTAGCCACAATGTGTGCAAGTTTACTCTGATGGTCGTTGGAAGAATCCATTGCTCCCTCCTTTGCTAATGGTTTTCTTCTGCTCCCTAATTGTACAGGTAATGAGAAAGAATTTGCTCAAGTATGTGCGTGTGAGGGAGTTTGCTCCTGAAGCAGAATTTTGCGATCCCTGTCCATCTTTCATCTTACCAAACGTCATTTGCAGGTATACACGTGAACAACAAATGTCTGAATATTCACGAGTTTTGGGGAAAACCCTTGGGAGAGTTGCAAATATAGGCCAGGTTCTAAGTGTTGGGTGTTAAAGAAAATAGAAAAGTTTACTAAAGTTTAAAACCTAGCCCCCGGCCTAATAAATTTTGCCAACCAAAATGCTCAAAATCTAAGTGAGTGAAGATCGCTGGAGTTTTAATATTTCAAAACATGTGCAATATTTTAAACATTAGAATCAAGAAGTGCTAACAGTTGCAATTTCCCTTGAATATCTGTCTTTTAATTTAGGGTAATTGCGCTTTTCATTACAGTATATTACGAAAATGTCCAAAATGTTCCCTTTTTTTTTTTTTTTTTTTGGTTTAATAATTAAATTGGCTGTTTTTTTGGTATGTTGTCCATATATCATGGTAAGTTTTTATTTTTCTGCCTTTCCATTAGCATATAAGACAATATACAACAAAACGAACATTTAACTAAAATTGAAAGCTGTGGACATTTTCTTAAACAGGGCCTAAAATTTGACCTGTTAGCTAGCTTTGTACCCATTTAATTTATCTCATACAAAGCACCAAGTTATTTCTACACTGCTGCAAGAAACATCTTTGCTTATATACCTCTGTAAAACCTTTCTATCCCATTGAATTAATAACGTAGTGCATGTAAAGGACAACATAACTGCAGAGGATACATTTAGCAGGGTTGCCTCGTTATGGTGAAACAACAGTTATTAATGTTTTATTTACATTTTTCCTGGGTTGGGGTTGAGCTTCAAATAATGAAGCTATTTTAGCATCTTTTAGCTGCAGATTCAAAGGTTTTACTCTCATCACAAGCCTGTTGAAATACATAAATCATTTTTTTTTTCTCGTGTTCATGATAGAAGTTAAGAAGTCAAGTTACCTATATACAATTTTATCAATGATCGCTGTTAAATTTAAAGCTCGTGTATCAATTTATACGACAAGTTGGTTTGATGGGAGTGTCTTTTTCCACTTAAAATTCCTCGAATCTAATCACTAAAATCAAAATTTCTGAATTCCAAGCTGATTTGCCGTTTATTTTTTCTTTTTTCAACAGCTACTGCAATGATTGTAGAGATCTAGACTTGTGTCGTGACTCAGCTTTATTAGCTCAAGAGTGGCGCTGCGCTGTGCCACAGTGTGGTCAACCCTACAATCGTGAGGTAATGGAAAACGCTCTCCTTCAGATTGTACGGCAGAGAGAACGTCTCTACCACCTGCAAGATTTGGTGTGCCTAAGGTGTAGACAGATTAAGGCTGCCCATTTAGCGGAGCAGTGTGCATGTGCTGGCTCATATAGATGCAAGGAAGACGTAACTGAATTCCATAGAAAGATGCAGGTCTTCTTGAACATTTCCGTTCGCCAAAAATTTCAGCTTCTCCAAGAAATCACCTCATGGATATTAGGAATCCAATAGCTGCATACGTATTCTCTTCTTGTGGTTCGTTTTATTGGCGACCGGTTAATGGTTTCTAAAGGAGCCTGATATTGCAAGAGGCAGACCTGATTATATCCAATGAGGCTCTGAAGCTCTCCCATTTTACTTTATGGAGAAGAAAATCTCATGAATCTCGGCTAGCGGAGGGAGACATGATGACATCGCTCAAATTCATCTCAAAGCAATAAAATCTCATGAGGTGCACTTGTCATCAAATATGCAGTTGTTCATTTACAACATTGCAAATTTGGTCTAAAGGATCATGAAGTCAATGAAGAAGAATTTACAATGTTTTGGACTGGAAATACTTGCAGAACGGAGGATTTATCACTGATTGGTCATGGAATTTATTCCATTTCCTCCTTCCGTATGTTTATATATTGTTGTTTATATGTGAAAGGTGTAAAAGGCTTACAAGTTCAATAATTACTCATATAAAATGACTTGTTCAAGTTAATTTGTAGTATAATTAGCAGTTCCTATTGAAGAGCCAATACCTCAATCTTGTGTTTTCTACTCTGTTTATGATACTAAAGAATAAGCCATGGAGGGGAAAGTTCAAGGATCAACGCTCTATCAGGGCCAGGATTAGTATGGAATTGGAAACCTTGTTTGTTTTCTCTCGTTTCCGGGCCTTCATCTATTTGTTTTTGTCTCGTTTCCGTGCCTTTATGTTTGTTTATTTATTTATTTTTTTTCCTTTTAATATATATATATATATTTTTTGACGTCAAGTAATGAACTTCATTAAATAGATGCCAAATCGGCACTTACAAAAGAAGCTAACACTTATTGGAAATTCTTCTAACCAATATTGGTCATGAATTTAGGCATGTAAATCCGGCGGTTATTACCGACCGGATTTTTTTAATCGGTAAATTTCCGGTTAATTAACCGGTATTAACCGGTGGAATTTTCCGGTGAATAACCGGTTATTAATCGAAAATTTTCCCCGGTTAATACCGGTTAATTAACCGTTTGTAATTTTTTTTTTAAACCGTTTATAAATTTTAGTTTATAAGTTTTATTTGTTTTAGTTTTGTTTTATAAGTTTTAATTTTGTTTTGAAAGTTTTATTTGTTTTATAAGTTTGATTTGTTTTAATTATTTGATAAGGAGTTTAAAATTATAATGTTTAAAATTAACTTATAATTTTTAAGGTTTATGATAAAGTGTTATAAATTATAATGGTAATTGATAACAAAATTCTATTGATAGATAAATAATCAATAAATAAATATGTTTACATTATTCTGTTGATAAATAAATATTAATTACAAAAAAAATTAATACTAAATTGTTTGAATAAATAATGAATGAAAGAATAGGATAAAATACAATTGTTTAACATATGATAAGAAAAAAAAAAAAAAAGACCGATACCAATGTCGAAAATTGGAGGGGGACGTTTGGTTGGGCGGGGGCCGTGCGACATCACTGGAGCGTCCACTCTTCAAGCTGTTCAGCAAGGTCGGCGTTTGCTTGTTCGACCGTGTTATGCATGCGCATCCGAGCTAATTCCCAGTCTTTTACCAATGTCAGAATCTCCACCATCTTTGGCGTTAGTCGGCTTCGATGAGGATCTAAATTATTACCGGCCATGCTAAACGCAGATTCTGAAGACATTGTAGAGACGGGTATGGAGAAGATGTCGCGAGCCAACGTCGATAACACTGGAAATTGGCCTGAATGATTACGCCACCACCTGACCAAATCCAGGTTTTCTGAACCTGCGTCCGTGAATTTTGTATTCAAGAAGACGTTTAGTTCGTTGTGCTCGGTTCCTCCTGAGGGGCTGACGCTTGACGGCGATTCCTCTTCATCCTGTAAGTCTTCCCGAACAAACCTCCAACTAGCTGAAGTCGGCGACGACTTCTCAGTAGGGGCCTAATATGAAGTTACCCCGAACCGCAACTCATATACACTGTACGCCTCTTGCAAGGCTGCAGCGTGGTCATCCACTAGGCTCGCGTAGTCTGGGCCGAGTTGTCTTGTTAACACTTTTAAAAATGACTTCAGACCCTTATATCTATTACGCGGGTCTAGTAGGAAGGCAAAAGCGTAAAGATGCGGTAAAGGATGAAAATATTTCAGGAACTTCTCCAGCATCTTATTGACGGCCCCTGCCAGACATCGGTGGTTCTTGTATTTCTTGAAGACGTCGCCGATGATGACCAGTTGGTGCACGACAATAGGAGTAGTAGCTCGCGAAGAGGACGAAAAAAGATTGGTCGCTTCGTAGAACACCTGAAGGAACCCGCAGAGCAGCGTAGCGTCTTGCCAATGCCGTTCGTTGAGCAGAAAGCCTTTCCGCTCATTGTTGTACCAAACGGTGAAGCTCTCTGCATAAGGAATGATACTTTGCAGCATCAGGTAAGTTGAATTCCATCGAACAGGTATGTCGTTGGCTATCATCTTCGGTCTCACCCCATTTAATTCGCACGCTCTCCTCCATCGGGCCTCACGTTGGTGGGACCCGTTTAAATAAATTACGGCATCCCTAATATCTTTAAGCGTGGAGTACATTTCCTTCATACCATCTTGAACTACAAGATTCAAGATGTGTGCGACGCAACGGCTGTGGAAGAAGTATGGGTAGGAAATCGGGTTCAAAGCCCCTCGGAGAATATTGATTGCTCGGTCGTTGGCGGAAGCGTTATCCATAGTGATTGAGATAACTCGTCCTGTAATGCCGTAATCATAACGACTTGTAATATCTCTTGAGCTATCATTTCTCCGCTGTGGCCTTCTTCCATGGCTCTAAACCCAATGATTCTTTTCTCGACGTTCCAATCCCTATCAATATAGTGACAACAAACGCCGATATAGTCGTGCGACGCCCCACCCGACCATATGTCGCTGGTCAATGCCACCCGTTGGCTTGCCTCCACAAAGCCCCCGATCAACTCCGTCCTTTTCTACTCATACCACTTGACCAAGTCGGCCCGAGTAGTCGTTCGACTCAGACGCTGATAGTCTTTTAAGAACGATAGTCGTATGAGCTCTTCCTAGCTTGGATTGTCAGCAAAGTTAAGCTCCAAGCCTTGCACTGCGATGAACCGAGCCAGTGTTTGTCTGTGCACTTGTTCGTCGTATAACACCCCTGACGACGGCCCGGCTTGGCCAGCCGCACCCTCGGCTGGCAGAGGAAGCCCGTTTTCCAAATTATCACATCTGTCAATGTGATAATGGAGGTGGCTAGTCCCTCGATGTGATTCGCCCCTATATTTTTTCTCGCAACCCTTACAGATGGCCCACACCTTGATGCTGCCGTCTGATTGCCGTTCTTCTGTTCGCGTCATACTGCGCCACACCTCAGACTTCCGTCTCTTTGGTCGCCGACTTCGTTGTTGTCGTCGTCATTGCCCCCGTCATGTCCAGCGGCGGGAGCGGCCGATGGTGGAGCTGGCGATTGCGGAGCTAGCGGTGGACGTAGCTGAACGGTCGGGACAGGCGGCGGACCGGTGTGGGCCGGAACCTGGAAACTGAAGTCCATTGTCGGCGGCCTAAATTGCGGTCTCCCGCCTGCAAATTGCTCAAAGGAAGGCATCTGGTAGTAATCGGCAGAAGGAGGACGATGTGACGAGCTACTTGCCTGCCCCGCTTGTCGGCCTAGCTGCAGATTAGTAGATGGAGCATACAATCTGGTCTCGGCACGGTCCAGGACACTATCCGTGTAGGTGGGCAACGGCCGTGGTGGGCCACCAAATAAATAACTAAATAAGTGCTCTGCTGTTGCATCGCCTCAATCCATGGATCTTGGTCTTGTGTTTGGCTTATGTGTGTACCCTGAGTCTCGTCGTCGCTGTAGGCGGCCTGCGAGTCTTCGTACGGATACGCCATGTCGCTAAATTTATAGCAAATAAAAAAAAAAGTGTGTTACTATTTAATAAAATAAATAAATTAATAATTACTGATTTCATGAATAACCGGATTAATAACAAATGCAACTAACAATTTAAGTCACAATTTAACTAACACTATTATAGTTTATAAGTTATATAACTAATATTAAATTTAACAAAGTAAAAAGTTATAATTTGACTAACAATTTAACCAAGGGTCTAAAAAATATTTTAAAAAATTATCATAACTAACAATATAACTAATTTAAGTATAATGAGATAAATAAAATATCTAGTACTAAATAATAACTAGTAATTTAACTATAATCAAATAAATAAAATAACAAGTTAACAACTACTAATTTAATAACTAGTAATTTAACTATAATCAAATATATAAAATAACAAGTTAACAACTACTAATTTAATAACTAGTAATTTAACTATAATCAAAAAAATAAAATAAAAAATAACAACTACTAATTTAATAACTAGTAATTTAACTATAATCAAAAAAATAAAATAAAAAATAACAACTACTAATTTAATAACTAGTAATTTAACTATAATCAAAAAAATAAAATAAAAAATAACAACTACTAATTTAATAACTAGTAATTTAACTATAATCAAATAAATAAAATAAAAAATAACAACTACTAATTTAATAACTAGTAATTTAACTATAATCAAATAAATAAAATAACAAGTTAACAACTACTAATTTAATAACTAGTAATTTAACTATAATCAAATAAATAAAATAACAAGTTCTTAAATAACAACAACTAATTTAAGTATAATGAAATAAATAAAATAAGAAATAATTTATTTAACATTAATAACTATTAATTTAACTAAACAAATAAATCAAGTAACAACTACTAATTTTAATAATCAAATAAATAAAGTAAAAAGTAGTAAATTTAGAAAAGAAAAAAAATAAACCGTTTATAACTAATCATAAAACAATATTTTACTAAATATTATATTATGAAAATAAACTAACAAAATATGGTAAAAAAATAACAAAACTTACATACGGGCAAAATATATAACTAATTATAAAACTAATTTAGTTATTAGTTATTAATAAATAGTAACACTTAAAATTAAAAAATCTAGCAAAACTTACATATGGCAGAATATGAAGCCGGCACAATCAAAGACTTGCAAAGCGCACCACGCCGATCGGTGAAGTCGGAGATGAAGTGAAAATCAAGTGGGAGGTCTACTGAGAATGAAAAAATTTTCTTTGCCGAAGATTGAAGTTTCGGTGGAGAATGAAGTGAAGAACCGAAGAGTGAAGATTGAGATTTTATAGCAAAAAATTAACATTCCTACACTACACTGCACATTCACGGACGGGGTCAAACACACTGCACCTCACTGCACTGCACCATGCACCTCACTGCACAGTGCACACTGCTCACCAGTCACCACTGCACGTCTGCTCCACGCTGCACATCACGCTGTACACACTGCTCCACGCTGCACACCACTGCACCTCACCAGTCACCACTGCGCACACTGCACGTCTGCACCTCACCACTTCACTTTTGAAAAGGAAAAAGACAAAAAAAAATTTCGGGCATGACTAAAAAAGGTTGTAATAGTGCGGTGAAAATCCGGTGAAAATTTTTTTCGACAAAAACCGGTGAAATAACCGGATTTTAACCGGCGGTAAAAATCCGGTTATTAACCGGATTTTCACCGAAAAAATCCGGTGGTGAAGTTAACCGGTCGGTTAACTGTTTCGGTTTTGCATGCTTAGTCATGATCAACAGAAAAAGATAAACTTGCTAACGAGTGAGCCACCATATTGCATTGCCGAGGCACATGGGTGCAAGAACCACCGCCAGCCGAAATTAATAAAAAGTTAATGTCTTCGATCACCGAACCCATTATATTCGTGGACTCAATAATGGGTGATCCGGTAAATAAGCCTTGGAGTTTAATAATTGTTACAACTACGAAAAAGTTAAAAAAAAAAATAATAAAGAGTTTATATGCTACACTACTCATTTTCTTAACATTTTGACTACTCATTTTCTTAACATTTTGATGTATTGACTAATTTTCAAATCAAAATTTAATATTGACTATTTATTATAAGGAAAAAACTATGTGCATAAGTAAAATGGTTATTTATCGGTCCCGTGCTAGCTCACATTATCCCATGGCAAGAAATATTAAATGACATGGCGGTTGATTGAGGAGCGTAGTCTTACATTAAATACATAATCAGTCGATCTCTAACTCTTTATTATAAAATTGTCCAGATTTACTAATATTAAATCAAGAGAAATTATAATGAATACCCAATTTTTAAAACTTAATGTAAGTTATTATCCAATTTTTTGAAAAATGTAACCACCTATCCAAAAGATGGAATTACTTACACAGTGGTAAGTAGTGGTAATTCACTTTGTTACCAAAAGCATGTGCAAGTAATTCACAAATTGACCAGAAACTCAAGTACTTCAAAAGTTTGGGTATTTATTTTTATTGTTATATAAATTCTGAGTATTTGCCTATTTCACCCTTAAATCAATTCATTTGTCCTACGTGTGCTTTTTAATGGAATATAAATGCCCTTTAAACAGGTTGAGGCAAATTAGAGATCCGATTATTTTATTTTAGAATTTATTTTATTTTTCCATTAAATGTGGGCTTGCATATTATTCTCTAACAGAATAGCATAGGAAATTATACTTCATAATTTAGATTTAAAGTAGTAGTGGGAATGGTGGGTTTTAGATCACACTCTATCTGATAATCATGGTAATTTAAAAAAAAAATTGAATTAGACTTAATTATCATTTTTTTTAATCTAAAAACCTGACAAATATCATTATAAATTGCCACATTACATCGTGAAAAAAAAAAGCAAATGAACAAATAAAAAAATAAATTATTCATGTTTCTTTTTCTTATGAGAACAACTAAATGTTTTTATTTGATATTTTTGAGGATTTCTTGTTGTCGATTTTTTTAATAAACTGCATATAAAGTATATTGCTAAGTTTTTACCCATTTCTTTAAGGAATATGTTTCATGGTTTTTGTTGGCATTATCCAGCATTGTTAAGTAATTTTATTTCAAGACCCATGAACAACTCTCCCATCTTTAATAATTATCCTTCTGATAAATATTATGGCGTTATATCTTTGACGAGTTTGCTAATTTTGATTTTTTTTTCTTCTATTGTTCTATATGTTGTTCACATTGCAAAACACAATCACTAGCATTTTGGGCCCTTCTCCGACGTGGGCCTTTCTCTTTCTTTTATTTGGGAGTTAGTGTTATTAGGCCGATGGATTTTGAGGAATGCCTTATTCTTGATACTAGGGGTGTACGTGGGTTGGGTTGGGCTGGGTTTAAGATAATTATAACCCAACCCAAAGACTTCGGGTTGAAGATTTTACGACCCATGGTAAAGAAATAATAATGACAACCGTCCGAATAAAAATTAGAATGGGTTGGGTTGGGTTGGGTTGTCGGGTTGGTACTAATAATTTTAATTCATATATCATACGTTTGAACAATGCTTAGTTTATTTTAGATTCTCGAAAAAATTCTCATAAATTGATAAAATGTATAGTCTAACAATAATTGATTAGAAAATTATATATACATCTTTATAATCAAATAGAGAATAAAAATTGATGAAAAGACAACCTATTGACATATATAGGAAATACAAAATGAGATGATGCGCAATTTTAGTAAAAAGAATGAAAGAAAATGGTTTAAAAAATGAAGAGTGAGTCGATAGACAAGTAGTTATATCAATCAAACAAAGATGTTTTATAAGCAAAACTTTTAAGAAAAGATTAATGTCTTCATATTTTTTATATTGTATTAACATATATAAATTTTAGATAAATATTTTAAAAGTTTGGGTTGGGTTGGGTTGCTCAGGTCCGAAAGTTTAGAATTTCAACCCAACCCGTCATTCATGAGTTCAAACTAAATGAACCCGCAATGAAAATGTTTCACTTTTGAACCCGTATTTTCGGGTTGGGTTGGGTTGGGTCTTCGGGTTGCTCGGGTTGATGTACACCCCTACTTGATACAGTGATAATCTATATTTTATGTGTATTACATTTTTAATTTATATCACAAAATTTATAATACAAACATATAGGGAAAATAAAAAGAGTACATTACTTGAGGTATTGATTATTAAGTAGCATAAAGAATAACTTTATTTGGAAATTCTATCTCTTAGGCCTGTAATGGATCAGTGG